>OX940729.1:2082500-2775000 GCA_954870855.1 Scutellaria minor
AGTGCGGGGGATTTGCACCTCGGCCGCGCTCGCCGGGAGCATCGAGGCGCACCGGGTCTGCGCTGTGTGCGCGTTGGGCTGGGTCGGGGCGCGCTGTTTGTGTGCCGGGTGTGCGTGTGTATGCGTCGGTCCGTATCGTTTGTGTGCGTGGTGTCGCTGGCTGTGTTGTCCGGCGACGACGGGATGGGTTTTGGTGAGGGAGGGGTCGTTTTGTAATTTCATAAATCCCGGGGACCAAGATGCAAACTCTAGATTTTTAGGATCTTTTCTCTAGCCCTCCATCTTTTGAAATCTCATTTTAGCCCTCAAACTTTCGTATATTGCTTTTTAACCCCCCAAGATTTTGAATATATCAAAAAGACCCCAAATCTTTGCTAATTTTACAAAAATGTCCCTGATCAAAGTCAACTCTTTACCAAAATTTACGAAAACGCCCCTGCACCTTTAAATGCTCCGTTTAAGCTCATTTTTCCTCTGTTTAAGCCCCATTTTTCCTCCGTTGAAACTCTAATCGGTTCCTTTACGCCTTATGATCAAGTTTCGAACCTTCATTTCGTTTTCTTTCCTTCAACGTCTTTCTTCGAGAGAGTTCTTTTAAGAATACGTAATTATCATAATAAGAATCTAAGAAACCCTCATTTTACATGTGTAAGCTTTCGAGTTTAGGAAAGATCTTAAGATTTAGAATTCAACGTATCATGAGGGATTACCACCGAACAAAGTGGGGATAACTTCTAATCCCTAATAACTTTACGTTTCTGTATTTAACGCACAACGATGATGAACGAACGCATGCATGTGAACTTGATGTTAAATGAATTGTTGAACTCTACGTGCTGTGATTATATGTTGTAATTAGTGTGTTCATGCATGCATTATGATTATGTTTTGAAGGGACGAAAGTCCACATTCATGTGAAGAAACGAAAGTTCATGTTCATGCTGAAGGGATGAAAGTCCACATTCATGTTGAAGGGACGAAAGTCTACATTCATGCTACGGAGGGACCAGTGGTCCGTAAAGTAACTCGAGGAGTACCCGTACCTAGGGTTAACGGGGAGTACCCGCACCCTACTGCAGATATGAGCGCTATGATGTTATGTGTTATGCATTCTACATGTTGTGTTTAATTGCTATATTTGTATACGTTCAAACATATTAACTGTTTAACGAACTTTAAAATACGAAAATGACTCCCACGAATGTATTCAACGCACTCACCCCCGCGTGTATTCATGCTACAGGTAACAATGAAAGCAGAGAAGCGTAGAGAGAGGGGTGTCATATCAGCTGTGATCTTTTCCCTTTTCGTTTTCCGGTTTTGCCTTGTTAAACAATGTTGATCGTTTGTAAAGTTAAACTGTTCTCCTTTTTGTTATGGATCCTGTATGAAGTTCCGCTACTATGTTTTCAATGGTTTCTTTCGGCTGGACGTCGAGAATTTTAAACATGTAAAATCGTATATTTACCTGTTTTCAAAGTTTCTGTTTCTATGTTGTTTTAACTCTTTGTTCGCCGGTTATGCTTTGTAAATTTTAAAATGTATGTTTCTTTCCCCCTTTTCCTACACGCCCATAAAAAAACTCTGACATTTTAAGGGCGTGACAATTAACTCATACTTAAATGAGAGGAAATCAGTTCGTTCATTCAACCTAATTAAGGAATTCATTATGTTTAACACATCATATATTTACGTTGACAATTTGAAATGATTAACAATGATCTAATATTGATATATCTCATTAATTGCTTCATAAAATTGAGAAAATACTATCAATATCATCAATCATGAAATCTATGAAAAGTCCATAGATCAAATCATTAGGGTGAAATTTCATTTTACTCATTCATAATCACATTCATCGATTTACGAGCACAAAAAATGATGGTGTAGGATAACGATGGGGAGCATAAATTAAAGTCTCATTAAAAAAACAATTTATTCAACTTTTGTAAGTGGTAACTTTTTTTTTTTTGTGTTTTTTGTTTTTTTTTGTTTTTGCTTTGATGATGCCAAAGAGTATCATGTATGAGATAAAATGGAAATGGGATACTTCATTGAAAAACAATATGATACTACATATATTGTATTTTATGTTTTAAAAAATAAAAACAAATTATTTATAAAAAACAATCTTGTTTCAAAAGGTCATTTATAAATTATAACTAATTACATATGATTACTTAAACAAGAAATGGAGATGTATAAATGAAGTCTCATTGCCTTCTAAAAGGTTGTTCAATTGTTTGAATTTAATTACGAAAAATGCACATCCTAATAGTTGGACATTAGAAGATTTTCATGAAATTGAGATAAAAATAATCTAAAAATAATAATTAATCTGAAATAAAATATAAATTTTAAAACTATACTTATTTAAATTTAGATGAGTATAAAAGATTGGACATATCTAACAAGTAGAGCACAATTTTGGATGCTTTGCTTTTCTCAAAGCACTCTCTTTTTACATAGGATTCGACTTTGCCTTTTGTACTTATAGCTAACTCATATTTACACTAAATCTATACTCTTCATTTAAATAGTCCGGTTTGATGCGTACATAACCTAATAATAAGTAGATGATTAATTAATGCATTTATTGCGTATTGATACTAATTAATTCGAGTGGAAATTTGTGATTTAAAGAGGCTTTCATAATCTTGGCACAATCATATATTTGATATTTTTCTTATTTTATATATATATATATATGTATGTATATATATAATAAAATTAGAGTTATACATAAAATTATTTGCTTGAGAAATGTTGAGAATCACAGTATGCTTGAATATATATTTGTCAAGCGTTTTAATCAAAATTTTGTAATCATAAATTTAATATTAATTGATTATTAAATAACAAAAGGTTTTTTTATGCATTAAAAATTAGTCAAACTTTTCAAAAAAAAAAAAGTAACTCGTATAACACGGGTATTATTCATATAAAGGAAAATTGTGATATACAATTTAGAGAGGTTGTTATTATCCTCAATTTAATCGAACATAAACTTGGAAAAATATTATAAAAAATTTAAGAATTGCAATTGAAAAACTAGGTTATTAAACTTGTTGTGACCAAAACTAGGATTGCGAGTAGCAATTGTTTAAATAATACTACAATGAGCAATCCTATTAAACGCTCCTGTTTATTTATTTATTTATAAAAAATAGTTTTTAATATGTATACTTTCTAGATATATATAATATTATAATTAAAATTAGTTAATTCTATTGTGCTATGTCAAGGTGGGCATTTTGGAACTTTTAGGTGGGGGTAAAATGGTCTTTTCAACCCTTCTTACGCATCAATTGTATAAGAATAAATTAACCTATAGCATTAGCCGACATGATAATGAAGATAATTGATCACAGATTAGACTTTTGTGAATTAACATTCATACTTTAGGTCTATTATATGCGAAAAGCCCATAAAACTGTCTTATTAAAATAGATGGTTCATCTAACTATATATATATATATATATATATATACTTGGAATTGACCTCCTATCTAATCAACCCTTTACTTCTATTTCTATTGGCACCATGCAGCTTGACATGAAATTGAAATCAAGTTGTTCAATTAAATGTATAATTGATCAAAATGTATAAAAAGTAACAAAAAGTCAAACATGCAACAAAAACTATTTTTTTTAACAAGTGTTGCTATTTAACAACAACTAAGAGTTATTAGAATTTCCACTATTTCATATAATAGATTTGATTCTCATAAAACTTTACCAACACAATATTTGGTTGCATTATTGGCAGAGATAAAAGTCTTTTATGGCAAGATTTTCATTTTATTACATTATATCTTCACATTCAAAACTATGTTGACCTATTTATAAAATTTTTTTATCTAAATTTGTTTGCCAACTAGAAATATCCTCTCAATAGGAGATATTGTAATACAAAATGCAAATCTTTTTTTAAAAAAAAATTGTTCTTGTTGTACAAAATACAAACCTTAACTCAAGAGAATATATATTTACAGTTTCAAATGATTTAATAGGGATATGATCATATCTTTCATAACATGATCAAATATTAATGATTATGCAATTAATTTCTTCCAAAAACATTTTTGTCAGGTTCTTTTAGGACTACCAAATCATTTCATGAAAACGATTTCCAATTCTGAGAATTAAATACTTACTGTTATTTTGCAGATGGATTTATCGAAGTTCACATATAGAAAATGTGTGGGAGTTGCATGCATGCTTGAATGGACCTGCAAATCTTGGACCACTGCAAAAACTTGAGTAGTCATTCACATCACATGTAATGCAGTTTAAACCAATCATATTCTTTGCTTTGTCATTTAACTACACTCGTCTCAAAGTGGAATTTTGCAAAACTATATCGGGTTAAAAATATTTTTCCATTCCAACTATACATGATTTGATATATTTTTTTATAAGAAGTTTGAAATGTTCCATTTTGTCATATGAATTTTAAATTCAATACATTTTATGGTATCAGATAAATCATGATAGTACACATGTCTACCACGCTTCTTGTAGCTCAAGTGATATATCACCTTTATAAATGTGCAGACTATGATGACCAGATTTTGAAGCTGGTCATGCAAGTTTTCTAATCTTTAATATCCCCCTACCTTCCACTCCCCCAAACTCATTAAAAAAATGGTAGTACACGAGTCTAAAATCAACAGTTAGGATTTGTCTTATATCTTATAATTTATCATTTGAAGTTCATATGATAAAGTGGAATATTTCTAAATTTTTACAAACAAGTGTTAAATAACGTATAATTCAGATGAGAAAATGTATTTAAGCCAATTATGTTTTATCTTGTGTTTCTTTGTTAAATTCATATGCTCGATTTTTATTTTTTTTTGAGATATTACTACTTATGTTTTTTTAAACTTAAATATTTTATATCCTATTCAATAATACATTCTTAAAGTAAATTGATAAACTTATATAGTGACGCTCGTGATTTTTAGCGTTGATAGTCTTATTTTAAAAATCATATTTTAAAATAAGTTATTATCTTGGCAATTGGGATCATACCAAAATATTTTGAAACCTCTTAATGGGCCAAATAATTGGCTAGCTGCACTGCTATACTTTAAGGGCCAAATACTCGTACAGTTTTTACAAATAAGCAAATGTGAGAACAACAAACTCAAGTAGAAATATTACAATGTTTTTTTCATGGGCCAAATTATATATAATTGGGATATGTATAGGACTTTGGGCCCATATCTTCAACTAAGTGTAGGCCATTTTAGGTTTTTCATTTTTGTCCTCAATTTTAAAATAATGATCAAATACATTATTCATTATTCAATATAAAATAATATATCATTATGGTAGATAGAGAGACCAATTTCCAAAATACTGAAATTGTTTGAATTTTTGGATCTTGGAGGTCTATGTAAGGTATAATTAAATGTTACATAATTGTTTAAAGTAAATGGAAAATTTGATAATTCATGAAATAGAAAATTACAATTTCCCTTGAAAAAAAGAAAGTACATGACTAACATCTTTGGAATCATTGAAATTACAAAAGAAAAAATAATGGAAAAAATAAGAATTGAAATTTTGTGGCAAATCATGTGTTTCTTCAAAACATGCCATGCTTTGACCAGTCCTCCCAACCAACATCAAATTCATCGTTGAACCCTTCAATTTTTCATTCAACTAACTTAAACTTCTTGATTTAATTAGTAGATTAATCAAACCTTAATTTTTGGTACATCATAACTTTTTTTTTCTCTAAGTAAGAAAAAATAATTACTAATTATAGAGTGTCATGACTTTTGTAAGATTGTTCCACGTAGTTAGATTTATGAAGTAGCACAACCAACCACTCATAATCAAAAAATTGAAAACTCATTCATGAAAAAATAATTATATAACATATTTTAGTAAAATGTAATGAAAAATTAAGTCATGATCTCAAGTCAAATGAATTCCAACCGAAAACTCGTTCATTGACAGCTTGATAATTGTGCAAAGAATTATTAAAATGCACATCAATCATTATTCACACATTCCTTTTGCCCCTGCCCTGCCCATACCACCCCACCCCAAAAGTATAATAAATAATTAATGATTTCATTTTTAAGAATAAGAAAACCCAATGTGGATGTAGTCAATGAATTACCCAAATAAGAAGAAAATAATGTTGAGAGAGTGTATATTCCATCCAAATCTGATAAAATATATCATGTATTTCATCCAACAATTATTTCATATATATGAGTGTTAGAATTGACTATGTATGAACGGATAATAAGTTTTGTAATCAGCGTATTTTAACCATTACCAAGAAACGAAAGAGTTAGTGTTGATAATCTTGATATAATTAATACCCCTCCATTCCTAATTAAGTGATGTCCTCAACTCTACACACAGAATAATTTTATTTTTTTAATATACCTTTTATTAATTAAATTTTTCTTTGACCATAATTATTATTGGTGCATGTCTCTATTGAAAACATGGGTACTATACAATGTATTTAATTTAGACATAATTAATCATAGAGGTATATATGGAAATAATGTATAAAACGTCAATTAAATAGGAAAAAATTTAAAGTTTCAAAACGCCACTTAAAAAAGGAATGGAGGGAGTATATATTTCCAATGATAAAAACTTTTTAACTTCCAATAAAATAGAAATGAATGTAATTCCCTGACCTCAAATCCTTCCTAAATCGATGTTGCAGTGACAAAATAAAGAAACAAAATAATCCTCAAGTATATTGGTTTGTGTAATTAAATGCAATATCATGATATACTATATGAACAAAGTGCGTTTTCAATATTTGGCTTTAAAAAGTGTAGTTTTGGAGTCCATTTATGAGATCAATTTAATTATGTGACTATTTTTTTTTATAATGATGTTAAACTCCATGTAAAACCTATCAACTTGCACACATATGTTAGACTCCATGTAAAACCTATCAACTTGCACACATATACCTATCAACTTGCACACATATCTTGTATACTATATGTACAAATTCATCATAAATATTGTACTTAGTGATTTATTATGTACAATATCTCTCTTTATGTTGTTACATATATGTTAGTGTTAACAAAGAACGTTTTTTATTTTATTATATATATTTATATATATATATATATAGAGAGAGAGAGAGAGAGAGAGGGAGAGAGTTTTCTTTTTTAATCATTTTTTGTGGGGCTTACCTTGCATGCACATGGGGTGGTTGTCTTTGCAACTCCCCCCACAACTGCCACCACGTTATATGAATCAATAATCGCTCTAAAATAATCCTATTAAACTCAATTAAACAAAGAAAGTTCCAAAAAAGAAGTATAAAATAATCAACATGGTATATATGCTTTCATTGAATTAAAAATCATTTACAATTAATTTCCATCAACATCAACAAACAAGAACCGCCAATCTCCATCTACGTAACCTCCATCATCACTCGCGGACTCGGCTCCGAGTCCAACCCGGGACGACTCGGTGGTGACTCGCCCACCTTCCTGCCATCTCCATTTCCCCCCAAATTACACATCAAAGAATTACATAACAAACATTGCAAAAGAATCCCTACTAAAACCCACCCCCATCTCCCAATTTTGTATGTATTTAATCTGAACTATACTCGAATTTTTTATTTTTTTCTTGGTGAAAATGTGTATTAATAATTCTTACTAGTAATCACCATATGGGCTTGTCTGAAAATCCATCCAAGAGAGGCCTAGTTTCAGCCAGGAGTTTAAGGTTGCTCTTAATGCCCACGTGGCAGTATCTCTGGAAATCCTCGAAAGTCATGAACCGGGCCGGGCCGTTTTTGGCGGACTCGATTCGAGCCAGGTAGCGGAGTATTTCCTCGAATAGGGACTCGTCGCAGGGGATTGCTAACGGGCCGGCGTTGGTGAACCCGAACTCCTCCTCGGCTTGGACCAGAAGCTTCACGAACACCGGGTGGTTAAGGTACGTGGCTCGGACAACGAACCGTTTACAGCTCGAGCCAACTGTCACCGCCACGTGGCCAGGCGGCACGTCGGAGGAGAGGCGGCGCGCCGCCGTCGATGCCTTCTTGCGCCACCGCCGCAGCATCTGGCGCAGCCGAACAATGTGGCGGATTTTGCTGCAAGCCGACATGTTGATTATTATCGAAAATGATGATTAATGTTTTTTTTTGGAAATTAATTTCGAAACTTGATGTTCTTGGAATTACTGTGTATGATATAATGAGAAACTGAGGGTTTTGATGGGTGGGGTGGAGTTGGGGTATATATAATGTTTGGACTAATTTTGTACCCTTGGTTTTGCTCATAATTACGATAATGAGTATTAATTTATTGTTTTAGCTTTTAAGGAGCCAAATTTATTTTCTCCTAATATTGCTCCTTGTATTTTAATAATTTCAGCATTATATATAATGATAGTATCATTTACTAAATGCAGATAACTAGCATGTGTGATCATTACCAAAATCTTTCTTATTTAAATAAAATATTTTTTTTCTTTTGTTTTCAAGATGTGTTTGAAACATTAAATCATGTGATGTAGCGTTATTTATAATATTTTAAAAGGGAAATTTTCATTTGTACTCATGTTAATTAGATATCAACCGAAAGTAGTCTTATTAAGTTAAAAGTATAGATTTTAGTTTTACGAGTGATGCATCGAGCATGAGAATATTTGTAATTGGACATTGTCTTTATGAGTACGTATAAATATCAAGTATGTATATGGTGATACAAATACATCCAAATATAAGATTTCATTACAAATTTATAATATATATATATATGGAAATTTTGTAATATCTACTATTGACAAGTCTTTCATTATTTATGCAGATTTCATTAATTTTGGAAATTTGATTTCAAGTCAGAATCAAGAATAGGAGACAACATTAATAATTTAAATTCTTTCCTGAAAAATATGCAGATATATATCATGACATTTTTTATGAAGAAAAAGAAATATAATACGAACCAAATAAAAGATTAGCTATTTTAGGATATAGAATCTGAATTGATATACCAGGTAAAGAAAAAAGTAATGTCACACGATCAATGATTCTGAAATTAAACAACAGTACTTAAAAGTTAGTTTAAATAACACAATTTATTTAGGACCCATCAACCATAGTATTTTGTCTTGGTTATAAATAAATAATTAGAGAAAGAAATGAACGGCTGTAATGAGATAAATATTCAAACGCACGAAGTGCAAACTCTAAAGTCTAAACCCCCAAAAAATCTTCCACATGCTAAGTTTGCGAACAAAATTTTAACATAATCCCTTATATCTTGTATAAATGAATTATTATAATAAATAGTTATTCAATTTATTTTTTGTATTTTTCCTTCATTTTTATTATTTTCACAAATCAAAAGGGTTATTAATTATTAACATCTGGGTTGAGACTGATTTTATAATTAGGCTCTTAAAATGTGATGAATATGCTGTTAACACTACAAAAAAGGTGGAAATAGTTATGGGAATTTAGTGACAAGAATAATATTCACTGTTAAATGAATTATTTTGCTGGAAAATCCGAAATCTCTAGTCTGAATTGATTGTCTCCAATTCTAATTATAAGGAATTTTACTAGAATTAAGTTTGCAACAGTATCTCTGTTTTGCTGCAAAAATCAATTAATGTTGGTCTTATAGTGTAACGTTCACGATGAGATATTTTCGGATTTTGAAATTCTTGACTTTTTTTTTTTCCTATGTGAACCGATTGTGAATTTCATTTCATTAATTCATACTTGTATTTATAAAATATAAGACTTTTTTTAAAATAATGAAATATAAGATTATTTGTATACTCATCATGTGTACTGAAAAAGCAGAGAACATTAAATTAAAGGATAACATAAAATAGAAGATCGATCTCATGTAGTTCTCAAGAGGCATTACTTTTGGACTAAAGAACTTGGGTATATTTGTTTTGTTCTCTTTGACTAAAAAACAATTATTATACTTGGATTGTTAGATATAAAAACTATTTTTAATACGCTTTTAATTTCTTTAGTAAAATCAAAGATGCTTTCTGTGATTAACTAAATAAACAAATTACCATAAACTATTTTCAACATGATTTTGAATGCTTAAAACAATTTATTATCCTCCATGTATAGCCATGAGCCATGTGCAAGACTGTCCCATCTATCCTTTATTAAAATTGAATCCCCTTAGCTAGCAGCCAAAATTTAACTCTTCTTAATCACTTTTTTAATCCTCAAAATTGGTACTTAAAGATAATTAATTATGATTTCTTGATGTACAATGTTCACTATATCTTGACATATGGCATCTTGTAATACACCATGAGGCTGTAAGAACCCTCGACATGACAACATAAATTATTTTTTCTAAGTAATTAAATCTTAATTTTGTGTGAAAAGATTTAATCAAGATTTAGAAATAGTGGAATGAAAAGGGTTAGTAGGAAACCACTTTTAAACATAGGGGAAAATACATCCCCCCATAAAATTAAAAGCCCTTTTAAGTGTCCCACATGTCAAGATTTAAGGATCATCATTTATGAACTAGGTTCAATGTTTTAGGCATTTGTGAATACAAACAAAAGATGAATCTATTTTTTCCCAACATAATCTAATTTTATCATGTTAAAAACTTTGATATTGTATTGGTTGGATCTCTATATTCTTATCTCCATGTTTTGTTCCTTAATTTTGAGTTTGAATAATTATTTGTTGCTAGCTATTACTTGCTAAGATGTCACAAATCATCAGTTGGAAGATTTGAAGACAGTATATATTGTTGGAAACATTTCAACATGTAATTAAGTGCAGCAATTAATTAAGCTAACTTGAGTTCAATCAGCTGGCTTATGATCTGATTATCAACATCTTGTTTATAGTTCATAGTTACTTTATTTACAAATTATAACAATTTTCAAATTGTTGTTGTTGTTGTTATAAAAAAACACATGCATATAATAGTTTAACATCATTTTAATTCGTAACGACAGAAATTTCCCATTAACATTTGCATTTCGCTGAATTGAAAAAAAAAAATGTTTGGTTAATATGAAGTAATATAAAGAATTATTCACTTTTCTTTCCTTAAAAACGTGAATAAGAACTTAACTGAGTCGAGATAAAAACTAGTTCACTGGCTTTTGATCGATTTTTATTTGTATGACTTTGGTTTGTGCATGGTTGTCCAAACTATCAAAAACCCCATCATTTTAAAGTAATTGTTACTTAATTTATAAAATAATAAGATTTGTTTCAATATAATTATCGCATTTTATTATCAAGAAGACTTGTGTTTTCTTTTTCAATATTATCTCTAACTTGTTTTTATTTTTTTTATTTTACGTACAAGGTTTACATTTAGTGAATGCATGATCGATTAATTATGTCTAATAAATGATGGGTAATGATGTCATTTCATACACAATTTTATCTATTAAACAATTTCCTTAATCTCGGTGAAACGTTTTATATTAAACTAGAGGATATACTGAAAATCACTTATCATTTGTATCGTCTATTTTATAATATATATATTAATACTCTACATCTTATCTAATCTTCAGTTAAGTAATTACAATATAATTGCCAAAATAAAATGAAGTTTTAGTTAAAATTTTCAATTATTCAAATTGCCAATATTGTTACTGAAGAATCAATTAAAGTGGATAAATTTTCAGTTTTTAATTTGATCTGTCTCTCACAGATTGTACACTAAAAAGTGGGACACTCGTGCACATACTGCTATGAACATGTCTAAGATGACGTGTACATGTCCTCTTAATCACCTTTACTTTTTTAGCAAACTTAATCACAAAGTTAATTAATGGAAGATTAAACTGACTAATTTGTCTTAATACCTCCATTTATGGATTCTCCTAATCCTATGCTTTCACTTAGCTTTTTCACAATAAGGTCGACAATCTCTGTATTTCTAATTAATAATATTTAACTATAATATTGACACGTTAATGATAAATTTCATTTTCAGTTAATTAGTTGATTAATTTATCCTAATTGTAATGTTGGATTTTGATCCGATAAAGTTGAGGGTAAACAAGATTAAGGCAAAGATTATGCAGACAACATGAACGTGGTCATGATCTGCTGTCATAAATCTTGCTGTTTAATTATCCTTTGACCCATGGTTTAATTTTGGATGACTTGTCACGTGAATTTAATTTTCTTAATCCAATTCTTATTATCTTTCAAGTTAATTCATATTCATTGGATACAAGTTATTTACCTGGTTATTAGAATATATGGTTAAAGACTTTGACTACTTGTAAGAACATTTTACTCGATCGTTAGTCCTAATCCTAAAACTTAGTTAATTTAATATATGTTGCATACTTTTTTTAATTAATTTTTAAATATGTTCTTAAAGATTTTGGCAGCATGTATGCATGGGATATGATGCAATGATCTGGATTTTAACATTATGAACTTATGTATTAATGTAAATGAAATGATTTTGATTTTAATTATATTGATTTTACTAAATTCAAAGACAAACTAATTGAGACAACATAGTACCGCATACGACGTCGTACATTCGTAAATAATGAATCTTTAACTAAAGTTATTCTGCCTATCGTAGTTTTCTTATATAAATATTTTTTGCTTTTAATTAATTAATTATTTAAATTCAATAACATTCAGAGAGACAGAAATAAGCCAGCAAATTAATATTGTTTGGTAGCATTTTAATTGTAAGAAAAATATAAAATATATGTCAGAGTTTGGTGGGAAAAGGACGTGTCTGAAAATCGTAACAACAGCCAAATTAAGATTCCTAATTAAGAAAAATAACGTACTGTACAGATTGAAATTTATTATTGAATAATTAGTGGATAAAGTGCCAGACAAAACTTTACGAAATTAACAATATTTAATCCCAAATTTAAGAGTTTGAAGAGTAGTCCTTGGCTGGCAATTCAAGTACAGTTTCCTCTTTGTCAAAATAAAATAAAAATAAAAAATAAAAAACATGAAACTAACTCAAGTCATGTATTATAATGGAATAATAGAAAAATTACGTTAGCTCTCACCAATATAGTCCAACGATATATGCATATTTTAATTTGAATGAGGTCTAAAGTTGGAGTTCGACTTTTTAAATTGTAATTTGAACATGTTTAAATATATATATATTTCAAAATTTCTAACATAAATTAGTCAAAGAAAAGGAATAAATTTTAATTCATTTATTACAAACTTTATTTTTTAGTTATTATTACCAAAATACTCTTATTAAAGAAATCAGACCAGAAAATACCTCAAAAAACTGGATGTTGACATATATGTATGGAGGTTGACATAAATTCATTTCAGATTTTCAATTCTGTATGAATCATACTTTTAACTAGAAATTGGCATAAAATTGAAAATCAGTATGAATTTATGTCAATTTCTAATTTCATAAAATTTTATGTTTGACACAAAAAATAAGGTGGTTAATGGGTTGATGTTTCTTTAGGAAACATAATTTAAAGTAAACAAAATGATAATTAAAAATAGATTTCTTACAAAATAGCTAGAAAAATGTTTTGTTTTCCTCATGACTTGTTGGAATTAATAATCAAACCCTGATCAATGTACCGAGTCAATTGGTCTTTCATGTGGACTGATCTTAATCCATATATAATATGTATAAGTTTTGGGGATTAAAAGTTAATTAAGGAAGACTTTGGAAGAAACTTTCAATATCAATTCTATTCTGCAGAATTAATATTGACACTTAGGTTGTGATATGGTGGATTTTCGACGTGGTTTCCTATCAAATGTTGGAGTAGGAAAAATAAAAATTAACTGTGATTTCAATCATATAGAAAATTCGAGAATACTTATTTTCCACCGTGAATGTTAGTATGTCCCTCATGAATAAAGAACCACATTTTAACTTTTGAAAAAGCATCACAATTTCCATTAATTAAACAAATTAAATTGACAGCCCATTCCTATACAATTCGTACCATTTTTTATACAAATTCCACCTCATTCAACAAAAGTTGAAGACAGTACATAAAGAGGTGCAAAAGTACGTACTATATACTATAATACCTTTACAAAATTCGACATAACTGAATCTTACGTAAGATGTATGTATGTTTCCAAAAATAAAAAAAAATAAAAAAATTAAACCACACAATATGTGTAAATAAATTGTACTTAAAGTGAACTCATGCTCAAACCGAAAGCTTCCAACTTGTTCCATATTTTCCGACCACCAGTTTTGGTGGCGGTGGGTGATCGGAATCTGCTACCCTCCTCCATAGTATTACCAAATTAAGATTCTTTTTTTCCTGCTTATTTTGTTTTCTTATGTTTTACTATTAGCAAGTGATATAAAGGTGAACTTGTTTTTATTTTTTTTGGAAGTTATACACATTGAGATTGTATGATGTTGTGTTTCTATTTTTATGCATGTATGTTGCTTCTAGTTTGTGTGGGTTGTCTGTATAAGCCCATGAGAAATATAGGGTTATCTAATGAGTCTGATCGAGTTGAATATAATTAAACATTCGAAATTGATGAATTGATATTGTAATAGGTGTTACTGATTGAATGATATTAAAGTTTTGATTAATTTAAATTTGGAGTGGTGCTTAATTGAAATATAATGATTAGGATGATGTTAAATAATTTTATAGTGGGTTAATTTTAAACGAGGTTAAAGTACTATATGATTTTTTTAGGAAAAATGACGTATGAATTTTGAAACGGATCGTAATTTAGAATAATCGAAATGAGTTCAAAGAATGCATAATTTTAAAATCCATAATTTTGATTTATATATAAGATAAAAATGTGGATGAAAATACTCATTTTAATCGATTCCTTGAAGCTGTATTTAATGAAGCGATTTTCATTTAATAGAAGAATTGAGGCTCACATTTCAAAATTATTTCACATTTTGATAACTTTGAAATTGACCATAATGTATCTCCAGAGTATTAAAAAAATGGTTGACTTATAATGGCTTCCTTAAAAAGAAAAAAGAATGACCATAATGGCTTCCTTTAAAAAAAAAAAAAAAAGTTGACTATAATGACTTAAAGTTTAACGCCATATTAAAAAATTTCAATATGATCAAATTATTCAAACAAGATCAACGATTAGACCATTTCACAAATATAATTTTATAAATTTAAAAATCATTATACTTAATTTTTGTATTTTTTCATTTTATTTTAAACTGTGTTCATTCTTGAAAGTTAGGTATAGTGACCCAGATATTCAGGGGAATGTTTATCATGATGATAGTTTTGTAGTTCTCCTAAAAAAGAAAAAAAAGGTATAATGAACCAATTCAAAACTAGATAAAAGTGTAGGAACTTTGTTATTACAGAGAAAAATACATGTATCTAATTCAGAATAAAATAAAAATCTACAAATAGAAACTTGACAGAATAAAATAAGAATAAAAGAGTTGAAATTTGAGAAATAAAACTGTAAAAACTCAAACTTTAAAAGAAAAAGAAAATCGAATGAATTAGTATTTTTTGTTTAAATTAATTATTTATTTCCACTGTCATCCTCAACTGAGCTATGGTCAATGTCACAATGCATGAGCTTCTATTTACTAAATAACATCAAGCCACAACATACAGTCCCATTTTTTTTTTACCCAATACATTTATGTTTAGAATAATACACAAGATATGATATGATATGAATCCATAAATATAAACGTATATGAAGGTCTAGTCCAAACATCCCTCATATTTTTGTGATAATAATGAGTTATGGGATGAAAAACTCATTTCCAAGAAATCCGTACAAATCCACATTAAGACCATAACATAATTTCTTACAGCCCATCTCTTCTCCCATTCTCTAAATTAATACACTTTTGTCCACCACACTATTTCATTGCTACGCACCAATCATCATACACATAATTACTCATATATATATATATATATATATATATATATATATACATACATATATATATAGAGAGAGAGAGAGAGAATGAGAAAATGAACTAATCTGGAATTGACCCAAGTGCCCTAATATATTTGGTGTTTTGAATGTGAGATTGGTCATGTTTCTTGATTTTTTTTATCGATAATCTCGGACCAATCAATATTAATACGTAATCGATCCAACATTTTTTGAAAACGGCTATTTGAACACTAGAAACGAAATTCGAATCAATATGAAGTAGTGTTTGAAATTAAATCTAGTCATTCATCACACTTTTTCAGCATTACTATTTTAAAAAAAAAAAGTTTATTTTCTTCCAAATGCAAACTTCTTCAAAAAGGTTTATATATACACATAATTTAATTGTAATTTTTATTTTTGTTTTAATATCGCGGAATTGTAAAAACGACAAACACATTATATTGTGTTTATCAAAATTATTGGAACAGATTTCTAATGCTTCAATGTGTGCTTAATTTATTGTATTTTATGATTAGTGTGAACGCTACGATGATGCATGGCCGTTAGAAGTTAGAACGTTGACGACTTAATTAATTATAATTAGACTTAAGTATACAATTAATTAGACTTATTCTTCGAAATTAATTTTTCCTTTAGATTATGAATAATGATTGTCTTAGTTGAAACAAATGATTGAGCTTATATATACAATCTCAACTATCCAAAATTGGAGACAATGATTGCATTAATCTTACGACTAGGAACCGCCTTTTACCCTATATATTATTATAGTAACGTTATATTTTCATATAAAATTAGGAGTTGGAATAATTTCCTCTTTCTCGTCTTCTTCTCCAATTAAATTAATAGTATAATTGTGTGAGTATTAATGTTGGAAAAATATACGATTTGGGGCATTGAAACCAATTTTCTAAAAGAGTAAGATGAATGGGAATTTGCATTATTACTTTTATAGCCTATAATGGTGTATTTGTGTATAAAATTGTCCAAAATAATATTGGGGTGAAAATGTTTTCCGCTGAATATTTCAGGGAAATCATAAAAATAACCAAATAAGATAAAATAAAAATTTAAATTTGTCAAAACATACTAAAATATTTTAGTAAGGATGTTTTTGTCAAATACTCACTTTTTTTGGCTTAAAAAAACATTTTTCTTATAAATTGACTAGTTTAAATTTTTTGTTATCTTATTTGACTATTTCTAACCATTATCACCAATTCTTTTCATCCCAGGATAAAACATTGAGGAAATATATGTTTATCATCATCTTATATATCAATAGTCGCGTTTTGTTCCGTAACATAACAAACAAATCTTGTGACATAGCTATCTTTCTTGCTTCTTTTTGTTCGACAATTTCTTCTACCTTTTGTTTCGATGATACATCTCTGATTTTGTTTTTAGTTAAAATTACAAGATAAAAATTGTGTTCTAAGATATTTTCAAGTTTCCATTTTGTAACGACATAGCTCCTTCAAACTAACATGTCAATGTGAGCACGTAACAAAATCTAAAGATGCTTAAATGAGATCGAGAAGGATCCTCTGCAAAATCCCATGTTGAAACAGGAGATGGAGAAAGGATATTATAAGTTAGGTCAAGCTATAAATAATTTGTAATATGTGGTAAACCAAACAAATATTCGAAGCAAAAATATAAGAGAATTGAAATGGTTGGAAAAAATAATATATCATGAAGTAAGAAAGATATTAATAATTAATATTAGAAGGGATGGCATGTTAGCGGTCCTTATTACAGGCCAAATTAATATTTGCAACTTCTCTCTATTCTATTCTTCTCATTATTAAACTCCAACCAGCACATGGGATCAAGATGCTACTCTCTCTCTCTCTTAATTATTTGATCATCAATTTTTGAAAATTTATAATTACAATATTAATTTCATTTTATAGCACTTAATAACAAAACGATCATCATCGTCAAATATGTCTTGACAAAACCGTCTCAAATCTACCATAAATATTTTTACCTGTCATTGTAACCGTCATAAAATTAAGATGTAATGTGCGGTAATCCTAACTTTCACTCTTAATTCACGATGGTGCTAGCGTCGAATCCTAAAATCGTTAGTAGATTTGGATGGTCTCATCAAGACATAACCAATAATGGTAATGATGTTGCAATTATATTTCAGTAAATGAAATCGATGTTGTAATTTAAAAAAAGAATTCAAAGTTGGTGACTAATGTTCTTACAAATAAAAGGTTGTGTTAAAATTGAAATTTAACTTAAAATTAGTGGGGGTTTTTTTTTTTAATGTAATAAACCCAATAATATATCATATATGATTCCCAACTGTTCTAATACAAATTATATGTATTAAATAATATATCAGTCATGTATACATGACATATATTGCAATAAAAACTTCTCTCCTCCCTATTAATTAGAACACCTATTTCGAAGAGGATTTATTTCGTTTACCCCTGTCATTTTCATATGGATTTTATAGAGGGCCCTCCAAGGAATAAAAACATTTTTTATGATGATGCCACCATACCTCGATCAAGAATCATGATCCTACTCAGATTTGTGGTTAAGCTGTCATAAATTCTTGATATTCATATATAAATATATATTCCTCAAATTAAAATAATTTTTCAGTCAACAAAATTTCCATCTTTTAAAGTATTTAAAGAAAAATTTCCAATTTTTGTACTTTTCACCAATTCTTTATTGCACGTTAGGTAATTGTTGCACTTTATTTTTTTCACTTCAAATTTTAAAAATACATTTTAGAAACTATTGGTGCAAGAAGACCTCGAGGAAGAATTGAGAACGAACTTAATTGGTTTATCCCGAGACTACATCAAATTTGAATCGACCACAATCCTATTAGAGTCGGTCAATACTCGACTCAAGGTTCAAGCTTTTGTCATGGTCATATGAAAATCTAACAATTTAAATTTGTTTCTCAACATTTGAAATCTAATAATTCAAGTTTGTTTTCAAATGTAGAATATTGAAACTTTTCAATAAAGTACATTAGGATCACCTAATAATAAAGGTTTTTGGTGCAAGATACATTCCATGTAGCATTCACAAACTGCTAAACCTCATCCAACTTGGTAGACCCCAAAAAAAAAGGCTGGATATGAAAAGATTGCTAAAAGGAAAAGCAACAAATTAAAGAAAAAAAACCAGACTATAGGATCTGCAAATTCAATGTTCCTAACATAAAACCAATGGTTTATGAAACATATCACTTCCATCAAAATTCCATAGATAAAAGGAAAATAAAAATACTGCCTTTGAAGAAAAACAGATATAATGCAATTTATAAAGAAAATCGTCAATATAACGTAAAAAATAGAATAAAATAAGAAATCAAATATAGAACTTGAGGGATTATGAATTTGAAATTGTATTGAGTTGAGTAAAAATAAAATAAATGAATAATGCAACCCTTTTTTTTTTTTTTTTTTTTGGGGGAATTTGGAATAGTATTGAGTTGAGCCAAAGTAAAGTTTTGGGTCATTTAATTTAATGGGCTAAGCCCATAATAAGATCCAGAAAGTTATATGCTATTTGTTTGAGATTTGGGCGTCGAGCATTGGGCTACAAAAGAGGCTAATTCAGGTCCAGCTGTTATATTTGTTCATTATTTCGCTTTTGTAAATGGCAGACACTTAAGACCCTTGAGGTTGTGTTTGAACCAAGAAATTTAAAATGCAAGATGTGAAATGAAAAGAAAAAAAAAATCAAATTCATTAAAATAAAAATAAATAATTGTTAACTCGTTGCAAATATCAAATCATGTTCAAAATTTTCGGATGTACTATTATATTCTATAGATATAGGGTTGAATTAGAGTTGTGTGGTGGACTATGAGTCCATATAAATCGAATAAATAAAGTAGAATATTTGGAAAATATCATATCAAATATGTTTTATTAAAGAAAGTAAAAGACAACAATAATTCCATTTTTTCGATTGAGACAAGACTTTGAAATAAAATATATACAACATAAAACATCACATACTAATTTAAATATAACATACATCATATATGAATGCTATATCCAAATATAATAACATGTATTTATTAGCATGCAATACCAAAATATACCAAATGTATCATGAGCCAATATACTAAGGTCATCAATAAATCACATGAATTGACATGGAAACATATGAGTAAAAGTTCCCTCTAGGCCTATCCAAACAACCTATAGAAGTGTGATATCAAAAATGATTATTATGATAAGATATAGGTCAAATTAAATAATAATTAAATATAATTGATATAATCATGGGTAGCATAGTGGGAAAAATGAAAAGAGAGAGGGCTTTATGACATGTTTTTCGGGCCACAATATAGAAATAGACAAAATGGAGTGTCTTTAACATGCAAGAATATGTCTCCTTACATCCCTACATATTACTACTCTGTTCTTATGTTCCCCTCTTTCGCCACGCCTAGTTTTGCTTCTTTCACTTTCAATTATCATGCTTAGGTGGATCCCACTTCTTGCTCTTTTGTTTTTCCCATTTTTTTCTCTTTTTTTTTTTACTCACCCCTCCAATAAATCCCCATTATTATTGGTATTATTATGACAATCATAATCTTAATCATTTGATTGCTCCACAAACTTTATTCTAAATTTAAATCCGAAGAATTATAATTAAGACAATAAAACTAATTGATTGACTATTAATAATTACCAACATTAAAGAAAAATGTAAGTCAAAACAAAAAATGAACACATAATGATAAACTTAGAGTGGCCTTTAATTCTCACGCCAGTCAATGGGGTTCAAAACATGCTGCATTTCTTTGAATGAGATGTCATCATAATCATGCTAATAAATGAGTAAATGAACATTTTAATGATTAATATTAACACTGCTTTTCTTAATTTAAGTCTTGTTTTTGTAATAATTAAGGAATATTATATTGATCCATTTTGGACAACAAGAGCACTAGCACACAATGATGAGAGTACTTTTGTATTTTTTTTTCAACCATAAACATCATTAGTTGTTTTTTTGACCAAATCCATGATAATATTGCTTTTACCATGTTATTGGTGGCCTTAGATTTGCTCATATAATTACTAGCTTGTTTTGGAGAAGAAATAACCTTAAATTATGAGCCTTAACCAGTGGATAATTGTAAATTTTCAAAGTTATTTTTAGTTATATCATCCCAAGATTTGTATCATGATGTTAATGGCCATAATGATAATGTAGCAAGATAGTGGATAATAGTTGGAAAAAGGATTTTGCACCCACTTACTTTTTAGGTGATATAGTAGGAAAAACATATTTTGTGAGTAGGTGATTTTTATTTTTTTTATCTTGCACAAAATTTACGATATATTTGAATTTGTTTTGGGGAAAATATTTGAAAAAATGCATGCTAAAAATTGTACCAGATCTTATATTGTATGTGTAAATTTTGTATTTTGTTGTTATTATATCCTAGAAGTATATGAAACACAAGATTTGAACTAAAGATTGAGAGTTGTAATTAGTTGAAATTTTGAACAAATAAATATGTTGTATTAAATCTAGTTATACTATCATCTGGTGGCTCAATATGAATAGCCTTGATCGCAACATGGATATTGTTAGTTTTAAGCACATTTTTTAATATATGATTGGTGGAGCATGAATGTTTGCAATTAATATGAGATTGCAACAATAAATTTCTTTAAAATCATGAAAAAATTGTATCTTTAATTTATTTCGATCAAATTGAGATTATTGATACTATCTCTAATTTTCATATTCTGATTCTTCTCTTCAAGAACTTGAAAACACAAATCTAAAGATTTGGAAATTTCTTGTAGATTTGTCTCGATTGAGAAGATTCTATATTTATTTCTTCTCATTTTCTTAACTTGTTAGATTGTGATTTGTTTTGAAATGATAAAGATGACCTTTTATTAATAAGATAAGAACTCTTCTCATATTATATGATGAAAATAAATGACTTAGTTGATCATTAATGGTTTTATGACACTTCTTGCATTTGCAAAATTTTATCTTATAACAAAAAACAGATTTAGATATATGACCATAAATCTGGGTTAGTACAAAATATACTGATTACTCAACCTACCTTTTCATTTAATTAGAAAAGGAAAAAAAAAAAAACTAGCTTTATCTTCAAATTGACAAAAATTTCAACCAAGTCGGTGTGAAATCCAAGACATCACACTTTGAGTCGAGACTTGAGAGTTAGAATAGCATAAACTTTGTCCAAAGCAATGGATCAACAGCAGCCAGTGCATGATCGACACGTGGCGCATGGTCAACGGTGTTGGAAATTAGCAAAGGAGTAACAACCGAGTGTACCGAATTGAAAGGAGTGATCCGCTGGGATTGCGGCGAGTTTAAGTTCCAACATCCTCGTTTGCCGCGCTAGAGTCACTGGGATTGGCACCGCCATAAACCACAGCCGCCTCCTGACCGTTGGATCAAGATGCTGATCCCCATGGATGCACGCGCGATGAATGTGGACCCTACACTTCACTGCTGTGGCCAAAGAGATTCTTCCTGCGGTGCGTTGCAGTGAACCCGCTTTTAGGGTGTTGTACCTTGTGGGCCTGTGGTACTAAAAGTAATTGCCTTTTGTGGGAAAGGGGTAAAGTTGCAATTTGCTTATTTGGTAAACGATACATCATTCTCTTATTTTTTATTATAATTGATACACCTTTTTTTGAAAAAGAAGTATATGAAATTTGTTGAATTAAGTAATTTAGGTATAGGAGAGTATGGATCGTTAAAATTCAATAATCAAATAAATTTTTACTCACTTTTTTTTTTTTATTAGAAGTGAACTTATCAAATTGTCTTCACTCCTTCCTCTTTCATTACTACTATCAATTTCTTTTAATTAATTATGGAAGAATCTTTTTATCATAATTATGTACACTATCACTATCTGAAGAAACTCGAATTATTTTGTTATTGAAACATGAATTTCCTTGATCTTGACAATATTGTTATAATTGACAAAAGCTCCATGCATAAAAGCTTAAAAGAAAAAACCCTCTAAAATTTGAGAAGGGGTTATATGTATTAAAGTTAAATAAATATGGTAAGGGTATATTGGTAATTATAGAGAAAAGAATGGAGGCCAGCAGCGGGTATGAATGTTGTCAGATTGTGATGAACGAGGAATGCCACATTCCCTACCATCAGTTGCATCGGTTACGCTATCTATTTTTTCTCTTTCTTGTTTTTTTCTTTTTTTACAGAAACCTATCTCTTCTTTTCTGCCTTTTGGCAGATACACTAACAAAATTTGGTTTTCAAATTTTATTTTGTTTTTTTATAGAACCAACACTATTTTGTTACGTATTTTCATGAGTGCTATTAAAAAAAAAGTGAACTATTTAAACATTAATATCTGTAGTAAATTTATATTTTCGTGTGCATTGTATATTATACGTATCAAAATGGTATGTGAACTTGTATTTTCTGATACAATATATGGTTCATCTCAAGATTTTAATCAAAATCGAGATTAAATTGATTCTCATGAACTGTAGAATTGGACAGAAATTGAGATAAAATCATTAGTCATACAATTTGATTTTGGTATATAGTTTAACCCAAATCAATGAAAGTTTGTTGGTTGATTTTATATGAAGTTATAAATTCACTACATATTTTGATACAAATCAGTATTTGATACTCAAATTTTATATATAAAATAAAAGATTTAAGAGTTTATAAATATATTAAAAAGGTTCAAAATACCCTCTCAGTATCCAATTGTTACGAATTTTCTTTTCTCCTCTCAAGACTTTGAATTAATGTTATTTTATATTCCTTCTTCAATTTTCACTTTTTTTTTGTTCTTTTCAAAAAATTCCAACTCTTCTAACAAATTGGGTTAACATGAAAGGTAAAGGTTGATGAAGAGAAATTGAACCCTAGACTCTTTTCAAGATGAGTAATAATTCACAAGTTAACATGTGGATTAAAAAAGTGAGGAAACAAATTACCTTAAAAACACAAAAAAGGTTAGGAAAATGAGTTGGATCTCAAACAAATTTTACTCTATGTTTGTGGTAAATATTTTGTCGTCAATTATGAATAAGATAGTGATTTATTTATGTTGCTTTCTGATGCACGTTTTTACCCTCCTAGATACCCTTCCCCCAATTTTCATCTATTCAATTTTGAGGAAATGTGAAAGATAATTGCATTTTTACCCTTATTTCAAGTCCCTTTAATTTTACGTTTTTTCCTTACTTTGCATTTTGTTATTTCTAACTACTCCATACTCAACCTAATTGATCATTAATTATCCTTACATATTTATTCTTAAATTGCATTCATCTTGAATTCATGAACATAACATTTTCTTTTAATGTAGGTATTTAATAAATTTGAAGATGTCTCCGCAAGAATTAAAGCTTAGCGAGTATTAAAAGAAAAGGATAAAATAGGTACCCGAAACTAAATAATGTGTGACTTAATTAAAACTTAATGAGTAATTAGTAAGTTCAAATATAGTCAAAATATGATAAATTCTTAGTAAACAATAGAACAATACCGTGTTTGGTTCAACTCAATTTGCTTATGATCATAATTCTAATCTAAGTATGGACCTGTTAATTTTTATTGTATCGTCAAATCCTATTTAAAACACAATTTTTTTTTATGTCAATTTATGTTAAATTTATATCTACTTTGATAGTTTAGATATTTTTCTCGGACATGCCTCAGGATATGTAGGGTTAGCTGTATCCCATATAACCAAAAATTTGTCTAGATTAGGCGTTGTTGATAACTTTACTTCAATTTAATTAATAAAAAAATTTAGTTAATATATTTTTTTATTTTACTTTTACGTTGTATTATCATTTTTTTAATTACAAAATCTAAATTTGTTGTATAAATCATAAAATACTAAAAGTAGAATGAGTAATATATATACAAAACCAAATGAGTCTTGTCAAGATACATAAATTCAGGGTGCTAAATGTCACATTTCTACTAATATATATATATATACTAATATATATGTGTATATATATATATATATATATATATATAAGAGATGAAATTTGCATATTTGAGTTCATGGAAATATCACCTCTTTTCCACACAAAAATTGCTCATGTATTATATTTACTTGGATTACAAAAGATATGTAATACTAAAAACTGGTACCATACTCTTATTTAATGTTGTTGCTTGAAAGATTTTAAATGTAATGGTTAAATAAAAAATATGGATACTAGGAAAAAGAACATTTAATGCACCTTTAAAAGTGAAATTGGACTGTCATTTTGAAATAAATTAAAAGAAAATGTGAAATATATTTGTGAGATCGTGGGGACAATAATTATTAAGATGATTTTCAATTATGAATATTATTCAACAAAATATAATTCGCTTTTCTTTAACAATTAATATCACTTAAATCTATTCTTATATTTTTTTTATATAATGGGGGGGGGGGGGGGGTTGTTTATATTCTCCTTTTCCTAGTTCTTCTTTTTTTAATGAATATTAAAAGAGTAATAGGAATACAATTCAATGATTGATAAAATCGAATTATATAACCAACAATTTAGGAGGTTACTTAAAGAATTATCAAACAAAGTCACCTTACAATAATACCACTCATAATTGAGATGGTATAATTCCTATTTATTTATTTATTTACTACTCTAGCCTTTTAGATCAACGTACATCCTACCACTTGGATTAAAAACCATTCTCTAATCATGGCCCTTCATTTGCCGCTTAAACTAAAATTCATAATGATTGTAAAACTACCATAATTCTTGATACAAATTGTTAAAATATAAATAAAGAAATTTATATGATATCATTTTACATATACAATATCACAATTTATAACCCAAAATCAATTTCTATTTTTATCGATTATGGATCATAGGACCAACTCATCTCACTAATTAAAATTTTAAATGGTCTCAAAATAATTCTACTCAAATATGAATGAATATGTACAAATTTTCTTCCTAGGTAATCATACGGTTCAATAAGGGTGGATGGTACAAACTTATAAATAGCACATGCTTAAACTTAAAAGTTAAAACATAGTGCTAAGTAGAGAGTAGAGTTAGCCAGCCACCCTAGATTATTAGTATTATTAATCAAATTAGATTTTATGCACAATGGGGTTTTTAGGGAATCCTAGGGTCAATGATTAATGATTGATTAATCAAGTTATGTGATTACTATTTAAAGCAAATGTTAAGATTAGCAAGTAAATTTGAATATGTAATGGAAATGTGATTTTAGCACATAAATCCTAGGTTTTCACTTGATAATCAATTTGAAACAAAATCCAAATGTAAAACTAGGAGTAACTATTTTAGGGCTCTAAATTGGAGTATTGTTAATAATATAATAGCAACCTAAATTATCAAATATTGTGAATTGAGGTAGCTAATAATCCATCCATCCCAAAATAAATGTTGTTTCAACAAAAGAAAATTGTTTCAAAATAAGTGAAGTTGTTTTATGATTTCTAGATATATTTACCAATAATCTACCAAAAATACCATTATTTATTTATATCTAATTAAAGAGAGTTATTAAGAGAAAATGAGAAAAATCTCTTAGAATATCTATACTTAAATATGAATAAATCAGTTTTTATATCGTCTTTATTAATCAATGTGAACAAACCTAAAACGACATTTATTTTGTCACTAGGAGTAATTTTTTGATAAGTAGTAAAAATAAATTAAGTAATTATTAGATTAAGTAATATTTATGTATTTTTATACTCAATTAGGAGTTGTTAAATTGCACACGGCAGAATAACACTTTTCGAGGTTGGCGCTAACGTGCGCCGCGTATGAACATGTCGTGAACCGTACGCATGCCGAACGGTCAAAAATATAATCTGACGCGTTAGCTCATGGGGAAAAAAATTCAACAAAGCCCGAGAGAAAATCCAAATAAATCTGATTTGGATTCTAATAAAATATTCCATAAACAATACAAAATAAGTCTAGTCTTGATTCGCCCAAACATTAGAGAAAATGACCTTTTTTGCAAATACCTCGTAATCCACGTGCTAAAATGCGCTTCCCTCTTGTCTTCATGTGATCCCCTCCATTTTTTCTTTTCAAAAAGAAAAAAGAAAAAAAATTCTTTAGGGCTTTTGATTTGGAGTGAACAAAACCAGATAGTTTACATTCTAATTTCATAAATATAATTATATGTGTTTGTGCAAGGGATCAAATCTTTAGATTTGAGCTATCTAACTTATTGAAGTCAATATTGATAGAAGTGTTGATCAATAAGTTACAATCTACAAACCAATTAAGTTTATTTTGATGAGTGCTAACTAAAATCCTTTGATACTTAGATCTAGTTAAGATAAATTATACTACTTGATTAAAGGTTCGAATAATAATGGAGATGAGGTTTAGAGAAAGAACGTTAAGAAATGAGAGGATAGGTAGTAAATGTTTTTGTTTACATTAACTCAAATTTATATGTCACGCTTATATGACGTGACTTATATTGTACAAGTTTTAATTTATTTACGATAAATATAATTAATGATGGTAAGATTTGATTTGACGTGATTTGAATCCTACAATCAGATCGAATACATAATTAATGACATGTACTTTATATTTTTATTAGTGTTAACTATTTGCTCATTTATAATAATTAAAACGGTATTATTTTAGATATTATTCAAAATTTATATAGAAATTTTTTTTAATCATACAATAATAGCATACCAATAATTAAAAAAATGAATGTTTATTAATTTAACTCCATAACTAGTACTTTACTTAGTTTATAGAAATATACATTATACAAGTACTCCAAATGAACAAAACAAAAAATTTCAACTTGCTTTTAATGCGTGTGTGTATATATATACACAACACAACACATACTCTTTAAATAAAATTCTATATTTAATTATTACAAATCTAAAGTTTATGATCTAGATGTAGGAAACTGGGCTCGTAATTTAATGATACAAATTCTCTACAAAACATAGCAGCTGGATAAAACAAAAGTGTAGTTATATTTAAAAATTTCCTACAGATAAATCCCAATCCTTTTAATATGAGGTCATTAAACACTCAAGGGCACATGAATGCATGATGCATCGCATTAAGGATGAAAAATTATTTCAAAATGAGATAATAAATAAATTTACTATATTTACCAAGTGACACAAAACTATAATACTATAAAAAAATATTTCCTACATTCTTATATTCTTTCTAGTACATTGGAGTAGTTCATGGGTGGAAGCAAATGTTGTCTCATTTATCTGATGTGTGATTTAGTGTGTGAAAAGTATTATTATTAATCTGTTTTGCAAAATTGAGTTTTTCATTTCTTCACCTCACAAATCTCTCCGAGCAACAGAATGAACTATTTTCAGCAAGTTTATGCGCAGGTTAAGAGTGTGCACACTCTTTGCCAGTTTTGAAACGAACCCTTGAATAAAGACATGGGGAAAAAAACTCAAGAACAGTGAAAGAATAATGCGAGAGAGAGAAAAGGGCAAAAAAGATTGAAGCTTTTTGTGTGTGATGTTGTTGATTGAGAAAGGCAAAGGTGAAGGCTTTTTTAGCTCAAACGCCATTTTTTCTATTGAAAGGTCAATTTCTTTTGAGGAGAAAAGAGGAGAGGGAAAACAAACAAGTTTAAGAGAGAGAAACACTTGATAGTCCTACCACTCATGCTTTGGTCCGCGTGCTTTGATGCAAAAACTACTGACCCCTCCAAATCATGCTCTCTCTCTCTGTTTCTTTTTTTTTTTTTTTTTTTTTTTTTTGGCACTTTTAGGTGTTGATGGGTTGTTGGTGATAGGGTGAGGAGAAGAGGAAGCCCCACTTAGATTTTTAAGTTTACTTTTTTGCAGAGTGTGTTTTGTTCCTTGGTTTTGGATTTTTAGGCATGCTCTCTTTGATTGGTTCCTCTCATACTACTTAGATTCTCTGAATATTTGTCTTGGCCTTATTCTTCTGATGATGAGTGTGTTTTCTTGAAATAGGTTATTAGGTTTTCCCCATTGCTCCTAGCTATGAAGGTTAGTGGGATTCTGTTCTTGGATGGGGTGGTCCAATCTCTGTGAAGATTGATCCAAGAAATGGAGTCTGTGTTGGAGCTATTGTAGGATTGAAGTAGAGAGAGAGAGAGAGAGAGAGAGAGAGAGAGAGAGAGAGAGATCATATTCATGGCTTCTGTTGAAGAAAAGCTGAAACTAGGAGGTTTAGTTGGTGGGGCAAATAATCTTCTTGAAGGGATGAAACTGTTGAAAGAAATGCAGGATCATACTGGTTAGTTATTCTCTGTTTTCCTTTTGTAATAGTGATTATCAATTGAGCTATGTGGTTATTAGTTTTGCTGTATATTGGGAGCCAATTGATTGGGAAAACACTAGTGAAAATTATGGTTCTTGATGATTCTTGATCTTGTAGGCGTAAAAAAACCGATAAATTCAGAGTTGTGGCATGCTTGTGCTGGTCCACTGGTCACCTTGCCTCAAGTGGGGAGCCTTGTATACTATTTTCCACAAGGGCACAGCGAACAGGTTCGTCTAGATAGTAATTGTAATTCATCGTACATTTGCAAGGAAGCATGATTGGCACACAATAATGTTATTTTCGTCTTCTGTCACCACATTGAATTCGTTGCTATGAATGCCGATTTAGCTAATTGTCTACTTGGCCCAATTATTTTGTTGAACTAATGAGAGATGGGAGTGTGTTGGTTAATCCTGTTTAAAATTGATTCAAAGATTATGTAATGTGATTTTATCCTGATTCTAGTATCTTTGGGTGCATTATGCCATTTAGTATACTATATATGTTAATCTATCGAATTTTCTCAGGTTGCCGTTTCCACAAACAGAGCACCGACATCCCAAATACCTAACTATCCGAATCTCCCTTCTCAGTTGTTGTGCCAAGTTCACAATGTTACACTTCACGTAAGTCTTTTTAGTGGATTACATTTGCATAACCATACTAGTTGCATAACCATACTATGAAATATTCACATTGTGTTAACTGTTTTTGTCTATAGGCAGACAAAGAATCAGATGAAATCTATGCCCAGATGAGCCTACAGTGTGTCAATTCTGTATGTTATCCCACTGCAAATTGCTTTCAATTTTGCTTATACGACTAGCATTTGAAGCAATTTGTTTCTCTCCTGTTTTAGGAAAAAGATATTTTCCCTATTCCGGACTTTGGACTAAAACCTAGCAAGCATCCAACGGAATTCTTCTGCAAAACCTTGACAGCCAGTGACACGAGCACGCATGGCGGCTTCTCAGTCCCTCGAAGAGCTGCTGAAAAGCTCTTTCCACAACTAGTATGGTTTTGGTTTAGTTTAGTCGATTCAGCATCGTTTTTGTTGTAAGTCTTTAGTATAGTGCAAGTGGTTTTACACTAAGCATACCTATTTCAGGATTACTCAATGCAACCTCCAACTCAAGAACTTGTTGTCCGAGATTTGCACGATAATACTTGGACTTTTCGTCACATATACCGGGGTGTGGAACTCTACTCTAGTTCATTTTCTACGTTTTTTCCATACACTTTCTTCGTTTCTTACCCTGCTCCTTGTGTTCCTTCTTATTAGGGCAGCCAAAACGGCACCTTCTTACAACCGGTTGGAGTATGTTTGTTGGTGCAAAACGACTTAGAGCAGGTGATGCTGTTCTCTTTATCAGGTAGAGCTTGCAAGCATTACAATTATTATTACTTATCGAAAGAGTGAACTACTCAAATTATCGCCTGATTACTTGTTATTATAGAGACGAGAAGTCACAGTTGTTGTTGGGAGTGAGGCGTGCTAATCGGCAGCAAACAACTTTGCCATCTTCGGTTCTTTCTGCTGATAGCATGCACATAGGAATCCTTGCTGCGGCTGCTCATGCTGCTGCTAATAGAACCCCGTTTACGATCTTCTACAATCCAAGGTATCATCTCATGCATGCCTACACCTACTTAAAGACTATCAAAATGAAACGACTAGTCTAAAACTCGATTGCTATGTGTAATTTTCGTAGGGCATGCCCCTCAGAGTTTGTTGTTCCATTCACGAGATATAGGAAAGCTGTGTATGGTACACAGCTCTCTATTGGTATGAGGTTCGGAATTATGTTTGAAACCGAGGAATCCAGTAAACGGAGGTGATTTTTTTTTCAGACACGATAAGCTTACTTTATTTATCCTCTGATGTTGTGTTGTTTAGCTTCGTTTTTCTTTCTTTCGACAGATATATGGGCACTATTATAGGAATAAGTGATCTAGATCCACTGAGATGGCCTAATTCGAAGTGGCGTAGTCTTCAGGTAACCAAATACTGTCAAGAAAATTGTATTTATTTGACCATAATCGTATGTGTTCATAGTCGTTTTCAACGACAGGTAGAGTGGGATGAGCCGGGGTGTGGTGATAGGCAGAATCGAGTTAGCCCATGGGAGATCGAGACACCCGAAAGTCTCTTCATATTTCCGTCTCTCACTGCTAATCTCAAACGTCCTTTCCACTCGGCCTTCTTAGGTTGTTTACATCTTCTAGAATGACTTTTTTCGCGTGTCTGATATATCTGCTAACTCGTTGAAGTTTTTCTCGTATTAGGGCCACAAACGGACTGGGATACGCTGATCAATAGGCCGTTCCTTAGACTCCCCGACAATTCACACAACGAGCTTCAATGCCCCTCGATATCAAGCCTGTGGTCCGAGCAGCTAATGAAGATGCTATCGAAGCCTCAAGGCATGATCATACCTGGAAACATTCCTCATCCTATGCAAGAACAAGAACCCAAGTCTCTGATTCAACCAGCCATCAAGCAGAAACCCGAGATGATGCCACAGGACGCTTTTCCTCAGAACAATGTAGTAAACCTAACATCTGTGGAGCCTTTAGCTATGGATGAGTCGACTCAGTTTCAGCCTGAAGGGGGGCAGCTCAACGAAGAAAAACAGGCTGTGACGAACCAGAATTGTGGGACGATACCCTTGCAAACAACCCCGGTCGATCATCCATCTCAAGTAGAGTGTTCTAATGCCAATGCCTTGCTTCAGTATTCTAACCAGGTTGACTTTAGTTCTTATCCTATGACATGTCCTTCTCCGTCTGGATCTTTTAGACATCCGGGATCTTCGTCTGTGTTCAAGAAATCCGATCATTCTTCTTCAGAAACCATTTATCCACTGTCTTCAATTGGACAAGACATGTGGGATCCTCACTTTAACAGCACCAAGTGCATTTCCCAACCCAATCTTCTCGACATGCCGAATCTTCAATACGGTTCTAATGTTATGAAAGACTTATCAGACGAAAACCACAACCAAAGCGACATATATAGCTGTCTGAATCTTGATGGTAGTAACAGTGGGAGCACAGTGATTGACCCTTCGGTCTCTAGCACGATCTTGGATGAGTTTTGTGCACTAAAGAACGTCGATTTCCCTAACCCTTCGGATTACCTTTTCTGCTCGACCCAAGATGTCCAGTCCCAGATCACATCTGCCAGCCTGGCAGACTCCCAGACTTTCTCTATACAAGAATATGCAGATCACAACTCGGGAGGGGCGTCTTCGAGCAATGTGGATTTCGACGACAACAATCTCCTGCAACAGGGCTCATTTCAGCAAGTCACTCCACGGTTCCGTACTTATACCAAGGTATCTTAGCCAGCCATTCTATTGATCATAATAATAACTCTTATGAAGAAGAATCAGACAGGTTCATAGTATGTGTTTTGACAGATTCAAAAGGCGGGATCCGTTGGAAGATCAATCGACGTCTCAAGTTTCAAGAATTACAGCCAACTGCGGTCTGAAATCGAACGCATGTTTGGTCTTGAAGGCCTACTCAACGACTCAGGCTCGGGCTGGAAGCTGGTCTACGTGGACTTTGAAAGCGACGTTCTACTCGTTGGTGATGATCCTTGGGAGTAAGTTCCATTACCTTTACTCAAGTGAACTAACACTAACACTCATTTCACTTCATTTAAATCTTACAATAAACGAGGTGACATTGCAGGGAATTCGTGGGATGCGTGAGATGCATACGAATCCTATCGCCGTGTGAAGTGAAGCAGATGGGAGAAGAGGGAATGCAGCTTTTGAACTCTGCAGGTATTCAAGGAGTCAATGGCACCACTTTAGAAGTTGCTTGTGGCAAAGATGGCTCTAACTGAAGAAACCCCATTATCATCTTGTCATAGAATTCCACGAAGCTATGTGTGAGAACATAGTAATCCATTGCAAGAGATTTGGTAGTTGTTTGTACATGTGAGAGTTTAATGTTGTAATGTAAGAGTAGACTTCTCTTGAGATAAAAGCGCGTTTCTATTTGGTAATTATTTCTTTCCTACTTTTGCAAACGCGACTTCTTCATTAAGGCCCAATAAGGCAGGCCCAAGAGCGAAAACACAATTGAGCCCATAAACTACAATATTCATCTGCAAAGAAAAAAAAAAGAAAAAAAAAGAGCAAAAAGCAACGCGGTAAAATCTGTTGTTGAAATGGTGGCATCTTCAAATATCCAGAATTCTATCGTTAATCATTCTCAGAATAAAACAACAAATTAATCAAAGAGAGGATCGAAGGAGAAAGCTATACAGCAATCTAGAAAATGGGGCAATCATCATCGAGGGAGGTGGAAGTATCACCAGAGCTGCGAGAACTACAATCACTAGCTGCATCAACTGGAGCCCTTCCTTCTCTCCAACAAGCGTTTTCTCTTCTCTCTGATCCCCAAACTGAATCAATTCCGATTCATTCTCTACAGGTAATTTTGATGAGCGTTTGTTTTAGTTGCCTATTACGTTAATTAGAAAATGGTGATATTATCTTGCGCAATTGCCTTCGCTTTCTTAATTAATTAGGCGCCTTTTCCAAATACAGAGCGATTGTTGTTTCCGTGTTAGGCTGAATTACACTGTTTATTCATCATTTCGGATGATTGAACTTGTTTAATGTATACGATGTTGTTTACACTCCTGATTCACTGTGTTTGTTTCTCAGAAATGTTTCGATTTGACTTTTGAGAACTCGGATTATGATCTAGGTGTGATGATTGAGGAGTTTCCTGTGTTGTTTAGTCATCTGGGTTCTACAATAGTTGACTTGTTTTTTGTGGCTGATAAAGATGGGGTGAATGGGATGGAGTTCTTGAGAGGATACACAAAATGTTGTGCAAGAACAGCTGCTTCGAACTTGTTAAATAATTTGTTAAAGGTATTTTCTGTGGCATGTTCCAAGGCCGGGCTTCCAGTTGACCTGCAATTTGAGGTGGTTGATGATGATTGCAAAATTAATGGGTCATTATCTGCCCATGGCATTCATATGCTTCTTTGGATCTGTTGGATTTTTTCGTGGGATTCTAGGACATTGAAATCGAATACAGGGAAGAGCAAAGGGAAATGCAGTCTTCCGGATATCTCTCAATTGGTTTTATCGGCAATTGAGTCGTGTGTAGAAGAAGGCCAGGATTTGGATTTTTGGGATTCCAATGTCTTGGACCTGGATGTTCAACTTCCGGCTGCGAAAATTCATTTATGGGCGTTGAAGAATATACCAAACCTTGCTGATTGCTTTCTACAGTTTGTCCATGCAAGACTCTGCTACCTCAAAACCCATGAGGTAGAACATTGTTTCCTTCCATTCATCCTATTAGTTTTTGTTTTATATTTTACATATGTGGTTTGCATCTTTTCATAATATTTCCTGAACACATAATAACGGAGCTTCACTCATTGAGTCAAATGCTAAAGCAGATATTTAGCATAGATACAACTCAGTTATTTGAATTCTTCACCACAGCTCAAGCTTAATATTTTTGGGTCAACTGCTAGAGCATTGTTTATTAGATTTCTATTACTGACCTTAAAATTAACCAACTGCAGGAAAAATCAGAGCCATGCTCACCTGCTCATGAGAGCTCCTCATCAGCAATTTCTGGATCTCACCTTTTGACCTCTGGAAGGGCCTGGGCCATCTCACTCACCTTGAGAGGTTCCACAAGTGAAGAGATATCAAATGTTTGTTTTCCAAGTGATGTTGATGAAACAACTGAAAACCTACTTTATCGGTTTGTCCACTCTCTTGTTGAACTCCGTAGATGCGATGATCACATCTATTTTCCGTACTTGTTACTTGCAGTTTGTCCCCCTGTTATGTTAAACTTTTAAGATCATTTGTCTTCAAATTAATCTCATTTTCAACCTGTTTCAGTTTGCATATCATACACTAGCTGGTCTTCTTTCGTGTCTAAGCAACTTAATCTTCAATCTCATTAAAGTTCTCATTTTTCTTATCTAGAATTGTAACTAAAATATTTGATAGATGGTATGCTAATGTAATGATTTCAACTTATTGGTACAGTTTTCTCTTCTCTTTGATTAGATATATATGGTATGGATCAATAGTTAATTTGCTTATGATTTGGTTGCTTCTTCAATATGAACCTATGGTTTCTCTTGGAAATATCTTAAGTACCCAAAACAATAAAACTCATGTGTGTCTCTAGGTTCATATCACTTCTATATTATCTGGTTTTGGATGTAGCTAAGTAAAAATCATTTTCAAACAACATGCAGGTCATCTGTTCATGGGAAAGGTCTTAACCGATTCTGGTCAAATGTCGAGGGGTACAGAGGTGCATTACTAGTACTTATTGCTGCATGTGAGGACCAAAGCAATACAAGGACATGGATCATTGGTGCACTCACTCATCAGGGTTTTGAAAATAAGGATTCATTTTACGGAACTCCTGGTGCTCTGTATGCTTTAAGCCCAGTTTTTCATGTATTTTCATCTTCTGGTGGGTCAAACATGCTTTGTTTTATTTGATGATATTTTGGCATGCTCTGGTACATAAATTCTTTGCTTAAACAGATTGAACCTAACAAGAAACTTACTGAATTGGCAGGAAGCGAAAAAAACTATGTATATAGCCATTTGCATCCATCTGGTAGGGTGTACGAGCCTCATCCAAAACCAGAGGGAATTGCATTTGGTGGATCTATTGGAAATGAAAGAATATTTTTAGATGAGGATTTTGCTAAAGTTACTCTTCGCCACCATGCTGTTGATAAGACATACCAACATGGTCCCCTTTTCCCCCATCAGGTATTACTATATACACTTCAGTCTTGTAATGGGTGATATTAATGGTTTCCTTATTGGTGTAAATAATAAATGTTAGTTGGCAATCATCGACGTGTAAGTTTTCTATCTATGTAAACCTACAAAACGAACTTATTGTTACGTTCTTATGGATTTTCTCCTACATGGAAAACTTGGAAGTTTGTTTATCTGTGCAAAGGACTAAGAGCATTTTGAGGATAATGATAAAGAGAATCTGAATTTATGTGTGTGCATAGGGTTACCTACCAACTGAAGCCTCCGTTTTAGAAGTAGAGGTGTGGGGATTGGGGGGCAGAACTGCTCGAGAGGTTCAAGCTACTTACAAGAAACGTGAAGAAATTTTTACAGATCAAAGGCGAAGGGTAACCAAATTTGTCTTTGCAAGACGTAAGTGTAAAAGTAGTTGATGTCAATTTTCTTACAATGTTCATCTAAACTGTTGCAGATTGATCTGAAAACGTTTGCAAACTGGGAAGATTCGCCAGAGAAGATGATGATGGACATGATGTCTAATCCTAATGCAGTTAGGAAGGAAGATCGTTGATTAACTAACTGAATGAGACATAATACTTGTACAACATTGTGAATATGTGTGCATACTGAGACTTTGTTGTTGCTGTAATCCGACAATATTTTGGTGTGTGTAGTGATCAATAAATTCCAGGGCGATACTGTTTGAGTATTGTTATCGAGGGTTTGGTTTGTGATTTCAACTTTTGAAGCTACATATATAGACACAACACTAGAAATCCCTATGCAAGAAGGCTGCTCAATAGGGAATCAGTTTCTGTGAATGAAATTTGTGATGGTAAACTAATCTAGTCTCTCAAAACTAGATTAATGTTTCTACGAGAACAATAAATTGAAATAAAATTAAAACATGTTGCTTCTTAGACTTGTCTGAATTTGAAATATATACATGTGCCAAGTGTTTGAAGAACTGTCGTAAACATGTTTGGTTAATGTTTGCTAATGTCATTTAGTGTTCATGAATATGTTTATTTAGTATTTGTTGATTTATTATCTATTAATTATACATTTAATTACTTATTATTCATCATCATAATGAAAAACAGGCTGTCTTTAGTTTTAATACGTTTTAAAAACATGTTTATACCTGAATTAATCAGAATGTTCATTTAATTTGAGTTGAGTGCTTGATCAAACACGTATATTTTTAACTTTTCTGTGAAATGTTAAAATATTTGTTTAAGCACAACTGCTCACATGTCATCTGTTAATGTTGACATGTTTGACTAGTAAATAAACAAATACGAACAACTTGTCAAAGTAAACAAACAAACACGAATTACTCAAACCTTATGGCCATAGATTTGGGTGAAATAGAAGAGGAAGTATGGATACATGGTTGGTTTTTCCATAATAGGTTTGTATTGGAAAAACTAAGAAAAAATGCTCCACAAGCATACTAATTTAAATCATGAGATGTTGAGAAGAAAATGAATAATATTGAAACCCCAACAACAAGAAGTAGAAACTGAACAAGAAACCGATCACACGGTGAATAATGAACATCAAGCTAAATATATATCAATGGAAATTATATCCTTCTAACAATTCACAACTGCAACACCACTTTACCATCAAACTCGAAATAAGTTGTTTGTCCTTAATAAGGTCGAATAAAGGTACAAACGAGAATTTCAGACGTTTGCGCAAAACATGCTAGCGACTAAATTCTAGCATTTTGACCTAAATATTGTACCTCCTTATGATTTATGGCTCAAGTTGGCTACTTAATTGCATGTGATTGATCCAAGGTCGTAAAGTTGATTCAAACATGGTCATGGCAATTCACTGCTGCTTCTCTTCTGCTTTTCTTGGCTGCAAAAGTATAGAGAGAAACAAGTAAGGAAATGGAAGTAAGCAACTCTACATCAAGAAAAGTTAGTAAAATTCTAAGCTAAAAGCACACAAACGACAAGTAATGTTCTTATCCTTCAATTTCTAGAAAAAAGTGATTAAAGCACATTATACTCGCAGTCAAATGCGAATGTGATAAAACTACATCATTGTGGAGTTCAACATATAGTTCAATTTCTTTGATTTATATCCATCCAATTGATAAGAAAACACCTCATTGTTACTAGATCACAACAAAGTTTTAATTCCTCCTAAGGTATGATATCCCATATATCAAACCAATGTAGAGAATGCAACAGTCATACAGCTTGTCAAAAGAAAAGATCATAGTGCGGCAAGTTTGCATTTGTGAGAGAAAAGGCAAATTCTATGTTTGGTTTTGTTTATTTATGTCCTTGGAGAACATAGCAGAAGGAGAATCATGAATTGGAAAAAGTGATGTATGTTTGATATCATATTATGAAGCTGAATTACAATGAAAATGGTGATAGAATGGCCAAACTTGTTTTATTTCATTTCACTGAATCATGAATTGACAATGATGTTGAACTTAAAAGCAAAATCTTGGCCACAACCCATTTTCAGTCACAGCATAAAACCCCACAAAATGAAATCAAGTTAGTCAAAAGCACAACAAAATACTTCAACCATAATAGCCACCACATGTTCGACGAATTGTCTGTGTGAAGAAGCCACAACAACCCAACCAAAACTCTCCATTATTCACAAACAAAATTCAATCAAATGAAAATCCCAACACAATTAATTTACCCTAATTCCAGTAAATGGCAGCTTGAGCTCTTCTTCAGGAATAACAACAGGCCACTTCTCACCGGCCTCGCGAAACATCTGCTCAGTCTCGAGATTCCGCCCCTTCTCAAGAATCATGTTGCGGATATCCTGGGCCGGAGTGGCGGTGGCGTTGAAGGTCTCCTCGACGCCGTTGACGAACGTGACGGTGATCTGCGGTGGGAAATCGTCGGTGCGGCGGTTCACCTGGATCTGGCAACTGGGGTTCGATTCTCTGGCCTTGCGCGCATTGCACTGCGCAAAGAACTCCATGCACGACACCAACCGTGGGTCCAACGCATTGAACTCGATTCTAACCTTGGACAAAAATTTCAACATTTTCCTTCCTTTTTCCTCACCAGGCGTCGCGAGGGTTTTAAGCTCGCACCCACAAAACTAAACATGGCTGATAATTTCGATTTATGAACCGGACCGGGTTTATTATTCGACCGAACCGGATTTTTGTTATTAAAAAAAATTAATATTAGTGATTTAAATGAATTTTGGATTTCTATGACTCTCTAAACGTCAAGATTGGCGCACGCTTTATTCGGTAGTTCTGTTGTATTCTAAACTTATCCCAACGCGGTTAGGTTTCCTCTATATATATATATATGAGAACAGAAATCGAAAAGAAGTTATCTTTTTTGGAGAAGCTAGGGTTCGCAGGAAAAAAATTCCTCTCTCTAAATTGTTTAATTGGAAACTATCTGCAAGTTGGTGATTTAAATTTGATTCTTAAGAAGCGATTGAATTTGTAAATTCATCAATATATTTCAGATTCGAATCGATTAATCGAAATTTATTTGATTAATTAACATGGGACGATCGCAGAGATCAAACAGGGTTAGTTGGCCTTCAGATGTTAATCTTTGTCAGGTAAATTTTTTATTTCAACGAATCCGTGGATGTTTATGATCAATCTTTACGAAAATCATTAAATTTTTTAATAAAATTTTGTTGTGATGTCATCGTACTGGAGAAATATCCAGAGTAATGGTTTATATTAGGAGGATTTGTTGGTAGAGAAGTATTTGATTTTAACATTCACAGATTAGTTCTGGAAATTCAGATTATTTCGTCGTTCCATATTGTTGGTGATGAAAAAGACGGAGAGATTTGAAACAATAAATTTCAAATCTGTTCGGATTAATGTAGATTTCAAATGATTGAGAATTTAATTCAAGTTTAGATTTAAATTCATTGAATGCAACCCGCCACTAGAAATTTGTTGTTCTTGATTTTCATTTTATCCTCAAATCCTTCGATCCAATCCATTTGAGTAAGTTTGGAAAGGATTACGCAAGATTTGGGAAAATCTTTGACTTTGAAATTCTAGATTTTGAAAACAAAGATGTATAAAAATGAATATTTGTTTGAGAATTTAATACGATATAATTAGGCTTAAATTAATAGTGGAAAAGATTAATTTGTGTAATATTTTATTATAAAAAAGAGTATTTGATAATTATTATATGATTGTAAAATAATTAATTTAGTATGTTGGTGAATGTGTTAAATGGTTGTTTGTTGTTTACAAGTAAAGTGTATATATATATGTTTGGTTATATAAAAATAAAATAAATCATAAATATTGTATTGTGTGAAAATACGTTTATATATAATTATATATTTATATTTATTTGAATATTTTTATATTATTATATGTAAGTTATATTTTTATGTACAAATATTCCATTAGAATGTAGGTATTATACATGTATATATTGAATATATATAACTTATAATTGAAATATGTATATAATTTATTTGTGTGTGTATATATATATATATTTAAGATGTATATATTGTAAATTATATATATTTATAATTTAAATATTCTGATACAATTATATTTATAATATAATATAATATAATATATATAAAATTATATTCAAATATATATTTAAATGTGCATTCTCATATATTATATCTATATAATATAATATTAGTATATATAATGAAATCATATTTTTATTTAATAATTATATACATGTATATACGTATATATTAACAACATTACATAAATATGAACGATACTACATAATTATATGTATATACATACATACGTGTGCGCACATTAAGAAATTGGTTGAATTTGTTTAGTGTTATGTCACAAGAAGTTTGAATATGAGATTGGTAATATGATTGAGATATGTGTTACAAGTATTAAATATGGTACAAAATAGGTTAAATAGGTTATATAGATATAGATAGCAATAATGGAGGAGGATTGCTCCAAACAAACATACTAGGAGACATGGAAGTCGCAAATTTGGACTAGTCAACCTCTTTCCTAAAATACCTTTATGATTTAGATTTGCAAATCGGATGACAAATATAACAACATATGAAAAATACGAGGAAGAATACTTGGCAATTTTGAAATCTATAAATATGAGACAAGTTAACTAATATCAAAGCAAATTCAAAGTTTTCTTGGAAATTTGTACAAGCTTCAAGTTATAAATTTCTATGGATATCTACTATTCTTTTTGATTGGTAAACTTAAACATGAGTTGGATTGATTGTAAAGAAAACTATAATTTGATAATCCCTTCATGTCTTAAAAAATGCTACTCCCTTATATTTTGCAAGAAATATAAGTGTAAGTTTACCAGAAAGCATTAAACTCTCATTGATCATGTTTTGGTAATCCTCTTATTAGGTGAAAGTATTTAGTATGGAAGAGGCTCCTTCAAAAGTTAGAATGCGCACTCAAAAGGTGGTCGATGAGCCCGATTTGCCACCGGGGTTTGAACATATCCACCACGCTAAGCGAGTCAAGTTGTCCAAATGGAGATGCCCTCCCAAAGTAAGTATCTTGCTTACATTTCTCTTTCCATTCTATTAGCATTCTAAAAAGCAGCCTCGTTTTGTAGTTTGAAGTGAACCCACGATGGCAAATGGTTTCCGGGGAAGAGAGCCGAGAAATGAAGGCTCAATATCATCGTGAGAAAAGACTACTCGAAGCAGTTTATCCCCGACCATCAACTATTCCACCTAAGTAAAATTTCACACCTCATTCATCTCTCATTCGCCTTTCATTTTACAATCTTTACCTCATGATTTGGACAAACCTTTGCAGCCCTTCTGGATTGAACGATCTAGAAGCGTCGATTACTAATGACAACAACACCCCTGTGGTTCGTCTCATACCAATCGAAGATGACTACCCTGGAGTGGATCCATCATTAGTCCCCATAATCTCAGATCTCTCATCTGCATCTTCTTCTTCTCTGATAGACCATCAACTGCTAGTACGAATCCTAAGCAACCCCAAAATGGTTGAACAGCTCATCATCATCAACACTACTTCTTCCAGTGCCAAGTATATGCCGTCCGCCACTATAAATTCCAATTTGAATATACCATCAAATAATTCAACTCAACTCAACCAAACAAAGACTATGGCTAAGGATATCAGCTATTATAAGAGCCTCGTTCAGCAATTCGGAGGAGGAGGAGAAACACACAAGGACTTGCCACAATCTGGTCCTCAATTGAACTTCAATAATTCAAAAGATGAATCAAGATCATTAAGGAAAATAATGAAACCTTGTAGTTATTTTAATAGCTCAAAGGGTTGCAGAAAAGGGGATAATTGTGCTTATCTGCATGATACCGTGCCTGGAAAACGAAGGTTCGATGGTATTTCAATGGATCAAAGTATGAAGAGAGTGAAACTGAATATAGGGATAAATGCTGGTGCATGAATTTATGCTATAGACATGCATATTCCTGTATATATCTTTTGTTAACAATAGTTTAGTTTCATCTTCTTTGTTTCTTTGCAGTGAGAGATTACTATTCATATTCTTTTTTCATCATATCCTTTTTTTCATCTGTTTCTGAGTTTTAATCACATTCTGATCGTCTGGTTAACTAGGTTAAGATAAAAGCACAACTTTTTTCATACTTCCCAATGATGTAATTTGGTAAATGTATTTTTCTTGCGAGAAATTAAATAAATCGTAATAGAATCTTGGAAATAACTAAAGGTCCAAACTTATAAGCTCAAGAACAGACACTTTTGAATGATTATTTACATTTTCACAAAAAAAAAAAAAAAAGAACAGACACTGAACTAAACAGAAGCTATAGAAACTTTCAAACATCTGCTGCAACCTGTACGTAACTCAACGTATAAAACTTATAGAATCTGAATTTATTGTCGTTACAAAATTACATATGTATGCTATTGTCAGCTCATACCACATTTTGTAAAAGCATTCATCGAGGGAAAATCAAATTTTCTCCCAAACCAAGTTCACTTGGGAAGAATAGACTCATGATAAAATAATGATACGTTAAAGAACATGTAAAACAACCTGATACTTGTCAATTGCGAAATGATCCTCCTGAATCAGCTTTGACTCCTGTTCGAGCTTTCAAGCCATGTAATCCTCGACTACGAGGAGTGCAAGGCATCGATTTCAGGATCTCCACCCTTAACCGAATCCTCCAGTCTCTAGCAGCATGTAATTAAACCTTCATAATCATGTGCGCAGACAATAGCCCTTGTTTAAAAGAGTTCATCTCATAAAGAATAATTGCTAGATCAACATCATACAGTGGCGGTTCCTGTTCAGATGAAGAGTATCTGCTTTTGACATCTCTCCAAGCAATCTTTCTCCTCATCACTTGAGATTATTTTAAATTAGATTCTGCTTGACATTATAGCAGCACGTGATCCCCCACCTGCTATAAGATCATCATTTTCTTGTTGCCTGTTTGTCATCCGATGGAAAGTTCAAGTCCTGAGACAAGCATAACTCCAATGGGTCGTATAGATTTCAACTTGAACAGGAGAATCCTTCTTTCTGTTGGTGTATTTTTTCAGGAACTCCATAAGCGACTGTGGATGGTGCACAAAAATATTGATAATAATCAGTAGGAGATGGCAACATGGATTGAAAGGATCCATTTTAGGATAAAAAGGGTTCCTCAAAATGAGCTTTGTTAGCACACAGATTATCAAGAAATGCCAGGATATATTCATTTTCTCCAAAGTGAAGTTTGCAATGTTAAACCCTGGGTCAAACTAGTCTTGATCAGATTGATAAACCTACATGATCATATACAGATGGAAAAACTTTTAACCTTGAATTGTTGGAGGAAGAGAACAGAGGAGTGAGAATGAAAGGAGTACTGAAGCTCAACACCCACGATGAAGCAGTGTTCTGTCTTGGAAACCCAACACGACCCTGCCTCTGCAACTGGAGAAACATGGGTTGAACTCCCTCTTGTCCATCTTCTCCGGGATCAAAATTCCAATATCAACTGCCGGTTTTTATGATTATCACTCATCAAGTTCATATATATGCAACAATGATAGCATCAAAACAACTTTTAAACTTTCAATAATCAGCTTCCTCCAAACAGATAGAATAAATAAAAAAATCAAAGCCCATACCTCAATTTGATTAAGCTTTGCAAGACGAATTCTCTGATTTCTGAACACTCAGTAGTGAGTTGCTACAAATTAAATGATAATTTAGCTTGATGAAAAAACCGAAGTATGCACTTAAGTACCAAAAGCAAAATAGATATAGGAAAGTGTTTCAGAACTTATAAAATTGCAACAGCTATGCGAACAAACAGAGTAGTTTTTGTTTGATTTCCAGAAGTATATAAATTATATCATGCTTCCAAAACCAATACTTTCATCCTAATTCAGACCTGGTAAATGCTCAACCCTCCTTATTACTCTTTTCAACAGATGGGTAACTAATATGCCCCAAGTTACAGAATTGGGTGTCAAACCACTGGCCACGGCTTTATCAAGAAGTGCATAGGCTTCCTCAAACAAGCCTTCTTTACAGTAAGAACCAATCAAAATGTTATAAGTGACAACATCTGGACAGACACCTTCACTTTTCAATTTGTTAAATAAGTTATAAGCTTCCTGGATCCGTCTCATCTTGCATAGGCCACTTATAAGGATGTTATACGTGACTACATCAGGTTTAAATCCTTGGTAAATCATCTCCCTCAGAAACTCGAATGCTTTTTGCATCTTACCAGCTCTACATAAACTACTGATCAATATATTGCAACATAGGTTATTAGCAGTCAGTCCCTTACTCCACATTTCTCCAAAGAGCGCCATAGCTTTTTCAACAGCCCCATCTTCACAAAGTGCTTTTATGAGGCCAGAGTAAGTGAACTCATCAAGAGGACATCCTCGGAATAGCATATCATTCACAAGCTTAAATGCTTCATGGGATACTTTTTTCTTAAGGAGGGCATGAATCAGTGTGTTATAGGTGACAGTATTAGCAATAACTCCGTCCAGGAACATATCTCGGTAAACCCGTAAAGCTTCTTCCATCCTATCAATTTTGGTCAGCCCATATATCAAGGAATTGAAGGTAAAAATGTCAGCCTTACATCCTTCTCTCAGCATGTTTCTAAACAGCTCCATTGCCTCTTCTACTCTGCACTCTCTGCATAAAGCAGAGATCAGACAATTATACCCAACTGTGTTTAGGGAAAGACCCTTATGTGACATCTCATACATAATATTTTCAGCTTCTTTTAACCGGCCTTTCTTACAAAATCCATCAATCAAAATGGTGTAGGTTATAACATTTGGCTTGCAACCCTTGAGTGATATCTCATCCACTAATTGATAAGCGGAGGATAGGAATCCCTCCTTGCAAAGGCCGTGAATAACAATATTATAAGTATAAATATCTGGATGATAACCAGCACGTACCATACTATCATCTAATACAGCTTTTGCTTCTTCAAAAAAACCATGTGCAATATAGCCATTAATCACTGTATTAAATAGGACAGCATTAGGCTTTGGCACTTTCTTCAGCAGTGCCCTTGCTTCATCTACTTGACTAGTTTTGCATAGCCCTTGCATCAGAACTCCATAAGTGATATCATCAGGTGCAAAACCCCGAATAAGCATCCGATCAACCAGTTTAGCAGCCTCATAAACACGATCAACACGGCAAAGGCAAATTATGACGTCATTGAATGTATTTACATCTGGCATACAACCCATAAGAAACATCTCCTCCAACAGCTTCAAAGCATCATTAACTCGATTAGCACCTGACAGTGCATGTATAAGTGTTTGATACACTATTGCATTTGGCACACACCCATGCTTAGTCATGTCTCTAAGAAGAGAACATGCAGAATCAACTTCATTCACCATACAAAGGGCTTCCATGACTCTAGCAAAAGTAAAAACAGTAGGAGGAATACCCTTGCTCAACATATCATAAATAACATTCGGGGCAACTTTGGGACATTTACCAGCTACGAGGACATCCAAAACAACATTGTACGTTTTAAATGTGGGTTCACAAGAAAATGTATTCTTCATATCAAAAAGCAGCCGAGTAGCTTGACCAGGCAAACCAGCTCTTCCATAATGCCTGATGATCATAATGAAAACAGACTCTTGTAAAACTATTCCTTCTTCTTTCATCTGCAATAACAGTCTATCAACGATCCCAAATTCTTTCATGGCCCCAACTTTATTAATGAGAGTAGAGTACACATCAAAAGTATGACAATAGCCCTTCTGGCTACCTGCCCACTGAAACAACTCCATCGACGTGGGCACATCCAATGGGAGCTGCAGTAACTTATTAAGCTGAAATGGAGTGATTGCATTTAGAGATTTTCTGAGCTCTTCAAGGTCAAAAGGTTTAAGCAATCTCTCCCACTCATTCTCAGATTCTGACTCACAACTATCATTGGCATTACTTTGAATGGAACTCCCATTAACTCCACATGTATAGCATGAAACAGTAAGAGTCTTGGGCAATAAGTGTAGCTTTTGAAAAAAACAAAACCTGATTTTGTAGCTCAGCATAACTCTACCTGGCAGCTGGAAAATTCCAAGCCATCTCCATACAATCATAGATTACGAAAACTAATAACACACTATAGCCATTATCCTTTTCCAGTCTATGAGTAAAATCCTCGATTGAATCCCCATTTCTGAATAAATCCTTCCTGAAAGTGGACAGAAAACTCTTTCACTAGATCGAAACTGAAGTGTAATTTACTTATTTATGTGTTTTGAGAGAAAAACTCAGGCAATTCGCTAGATAAAACATCACCACTTAATTATTCATAAAATTAGGATTATGCAAATATCACCTGGATTTTTGAACATAATAAGGATTCTCAAATGTATAGATAGATATACCTCATAACTCAATCCCTTTTATAGGATCAAGTTGCCAGCTTTAAGTCGCAAACTCTTTCAAGAGAACTCCAATTTCAATTGAGTGATTCAGTAGTCAGTACAGCGTGAGAGAGAGAAGAAATGAAGAAATGAAAAAAAAAAAAAAAAAAAGAAACCCTAAATCCTCGGAACAGTTCGCTGATACTGGTGTTTGTGACATTTTTTGGGTAGGATTGTAGACGAATCGAATCAAATATTATGATATTCTATTCGTATTCGTTTAATTTAATATGTGTATTTGTTTATTATTTGAATAAAAAATGAAATTTTTATTCGATTTGGATAAATTATTCGAATATGTTCGAATACATTCGAATATTCGAATTCGAAAATGTGAATTTGAGATTTTTTTTTTTTGAAAACACCAACTAACATAGAAATAAATGGGAATTGAGAAGTAAAAAAAAATATATGTATGTTGTAGGGTATTGTGATGGGGAGAGTAAATTGGAAGTAAAAAATAAAATAAATAAATATATATATATATATTTATATTTATTAAATAAATATTTTTAATAATTTATTAAAGTTATATATATTTATAATTATTCGAATATATTCGCGAATACTCGAATCGAATATCGTTATTTTCATATTCGTATTCTAATAATATTCGAATCTAAAAAAATATTCATATTTGAATTCTTATTTTGATTTTTCGAATTCGAATTTGAATATCTAATCGAACAAAAAAAGTTCGATTCTTTTACATCCCTATTTGTGAATGGTAGTTTAGACTTTTACCGCCATGCTTCTTAAATTTATGAAATAATAATAATAATAATAATAATAATAATAATAATAATAATAATAATAAGAGTTAAAAATAACAAATAATGGGGAGAAAAAGCATATTCCGCGATATGGTTTTAATTTTTTCTTTTTAAATTGATTAAGTATTTTTATTTGTAAATACTAAATATTGAATTTTTGTGTGTTTTAATGTTTTCATTTTTCCTTTTAAATTTTTTTTTTTTATGCTTGAATGAGGTTTTTTTTTATTATTATTATTATTTAAAAAAACAACAAACCCGTAACTTATATGATATGTAAATAAGATTGATCTTACGAGAGATTTAACATAGTATGAATTCAACAAGATCAAACAATTACATACGATTCTCTAACTTCCTAGTAGTTGGATCTTGATTGAAACACATTTACATTGATATCGTGTCTGAGATTCAATCCAAACAGCTCAACTAATACATACAGTAAAACCTCAATAAAGTCGATACCCATAAATAGTAAATACCGAAATTCACTCAAAATGAGGCGTCTTTTTAGCAAACAACATCAACCAAAAAACAAAGCAAACTCCTAGCAGATAGAAAACAAAGTAAAAGAAATAACAATATGGCAATTTACATCCAAAATTACTGCCTTTATATCTCTCCAAAGGAAACGAGAAAATACTTGAGCATAGCTTATTCAATTCCGCAAGTGAAAAGGGTAACGAATTCCACCAAGCAGCAAAAGTGCAAATAACCATCTCAGACCAGGTGAATAGCAGTGTGTTTAACGCCTCCACTTCCGCTCTGAATCACATAAATATGCACAAACACACGAGAAAAGTTAATACGGGGTGATATGTTAATAACGAGCAAGAGAAATAGTAGATTTTACGTAGCTTCATCAAGTGTGCTATCATGCACTTGATTTCCAGTAATGTACAAGAAACACAAAAGTGACCATAATCTTTATTGGTATCTATTACAAGCACGTTAATATAGTAGCTAGAAAGAGTAAAGTTTAGGCTTTTAATCAATTTTGCAATCAGCTGAAGCCATCAGATGAACACCATCAAGCACAAATAGTTGCATTTAATGCAGTTGGAATGAGCTTAAACCAATTGAACAAAAAGGAAGAAGTTTTAGTTTGTACCTTGAGGAGAATGGATTCCGTTTCCTTTTGAATTCTGTGGGGCCAGAGATAGGGAGCGGTGAACATGAGGAGATCCTTGCATTCCATTTGTACCAGGTAGGGACAGCCTTGTTTTGAAGATATCCTTGTCTTGCACATCGGGACTTGATCTTGGAGATCCATTTGATACTGCTTTGGCCCTTGCTGATTCAGTAGCTTGCATGTAACTAGGTACAGAATTAGTGCTACTACTATCTCTCAGTTCCTGATCTGCACGGTCAAGTTTTGCTGAACCAGAGGAGTTTCGCCTCTTTCCAGTTTTATGCTCCTTTTGTAACTGCTCAAAGCTACTTTGTGTAGGAGAATCTTGATTAGGAAGGAGCTTCTTACCAACTGATAAGGACCTCTTCTTACCACTGGAGTTACTTTTTCCACCTCTACTTTTCTTGGGACTGAGAGACATCTGGTTAGAAGGCGTTGCTTGAGATTCAGAGAGAGCCATATGGCTTCTTGGAGATGCTTCCGATCCCAGCTCCACCTGCAGATCGCTACTAATTTCATCCGCTTCTACCTTCTTGTCTAGCGTAGAATCAACATGCTCACTAGCAGCCAAGTGGAGATTTTCATGTGTTTCCAACTGATTTATGCTGGAATATGATGATTCAGTAACCAATATGCTAGAGTTCGCATTAGTTTTAAGGATGGTGTCTCTGCTTTTAGGATGGTCATTTACATCTGAACTTTTTGGTTCCTGGCCAAGATAATCGACTCCCCCTTCTGACATATCTGGTGAATCAAGTGTAGATGAAATAGAAAGTTCAGTACCACATTCAGAGACAGCAATTTGAACTGCTGAAACTTTGGATATGGAATTGTCGTTCAATTCAGTCCCTTTTGACCTGAGTGGTGGATCAGTAGACGCAGAAATCTTACGGAAACTGGACAGAGTGGTAATTTTTTCTGAAGTGGCAGCTGAACTCAGTTCTTTGAATTTTGATTGGGCAGCAACGAAAGAGAGATTAGTTGCCTTCTGTGGAAACATTTCCCCCTCAATTTCAGGTTGCTCGATAGAGAAGCTTTCCATATCAGGTGTGTCCTGCCCATTTCCAGTTTCATCCTTAAATGGGACAGATTTTATGTCTACCTTTGATATCATGTCTGTTTCTTTCATCTCAACTGCGCCTGATTCTATTATATTGTATCTTGAATATGACTCTTCCATGCTCTGCAGATGAGGAGGATGACTCATTGAACGTGAGATTGATGAGCATGCATGTACATTTAAGTTGTCTGCGTCATAAGTGATCAAGTTTTCATCATTTTCAGACGTTTCAGCTGATGTTCCCACAGCACATTCAAAGTCTTTCAACTCAGTCTGAAAATCAGATGGAATGGAATACCCAAGGTTTTCCTTCTCATGCTTCTCTGCAGCTGATCCAGATTCGTCTGGCTCTTCATTGCTCAATGATGAAGCAGACATCCATCTTTCAAGCCATTTCCAGGCTGTGTCTGATTTTAAGGGGTCACATTTAATGTTGATAGACGTGGTCCTTGGCGTTGATTCCATAAGCTAAAAGTTAAAATCCAGAAAACATGTCAAGGACCAAATGAGTTTTCTCATCTACCTAATGGTAGAAAATGAAAATGTCAAAACATATAACCAGCACTAAAGACGTGTACACCACATCCATTTACCTGACGAGCAAATTTATTGCTAAGTAGCTTCTCAATAGAAATATAAGTGTATGTACCATTTGGCTTGCCTTCTTTTTTGCTACTCTGAAATGAAGAAATGAGAACAAAGACATCAGATATAAAATCCAAAGAAAAGCATTCATGTCTATAAACAACACTGATCTGGCAAAAGAGAGAGGGTAAAGTCGAATAAAAATCAAAGGACTGCCAAATATTAGAGGGGAATTAGGCAACAATTAGCAATAAAACCCCTTAGAAATTCAAAATCATCGTCATTGCCAGTTTTCCTGGAATAGTATTAATCAGCCATCAAACTTCTAGTATACCAGTACATCATTTGACAGCTAATCCTGAACTTTATAGTAAAGTCAACAATTGGGAAGAAGAAAGCTTCCAACTTTATATAGAGAACATAGTAAAGTCAACAACTTAATCTTGGAGTAGTAGATTTGAGGTTGTGGTAGAATTAAAAAAAAAAAAAAATTGACAAACTTCATTAATTTTGTTACCAAGACTGTTAGATTGTGTTCTGCACTGTTTTTTTTCTGACTATCAAAGTCACCGGTCCCTTCCGCAAGTAGACGAGCGCGGCGTGCTCGTACAAGAGCTTGCATTTTTACAATGGCTTGAACACACCGGAGAGTTCCAACAGCATGAGTTCGAACTAAATGACCTCTAACAGCAGCTTGCAATTTAATTATGTTCTTCTGCTTCAATAGCAATTTTCGAGCCTGGTAGGAGACAACAAGAATAGCATGATCTACCTATGTGGCTATGTCTAATTAAACCATAAAAAGTAATAACTACTTCATGGAATAGAGACCTACCAAATATCCCCTAATCGCAGCCTGGATTAAAATGATACTGGACTCATCAAGGGTTGCATCAGCATTATAGTCATCTTCTTTGGTAGCTTTAATGCCTGACACATTTGGCTCTGGTTGAGCATACAAACTGTCTTGTTCCACCCGTCGAATTACAGATGTCTTTTCCGGAACATTCAAGTTAGGTTGCACATGAAAGCGGGCAACAGTAGTCTCTGGGCTTTCTTTATCAGCAGAAGAATGTGGTTTTGATATAACAATGCTATTCAACACTCTATGTCTAGCAGGTCTCTTCCGAAAACTCCATCCACTCTGACCACTTGAAACCTTGCTCAACAAATAAGTAAAAGAATTAACACAGAATGTAACGGATATACCACAAAAAAATAAAAGCTTGCGGCCCAATTGCCTATAACTAAAGTTTAGTAGGAAATTCACAAAATCTAGTTAAGTAATCAGACGCACGTATGTAAGTAATCATAATAGCAATCAACACCAATAACATCTGTTAGAATTTTTATTGTTCCTTCAATATTACTCAACTGAACTAGCAACGAGAGACTTTAAGACAAGTCTATCATTTAACATTCGAAATAAAAAGTGAAGAAGTTCATAATTAATATGCTTCCGGCAATTAACAAATGGATCTTAAGCAAGCAAGAACCTAGACTTGACAATAAATAGAATCAGAACAAAAATGCTTTTCAACTGTAGACAGCTGCTTCCTGATATATTCAGTTGTAAAGGTAATGATGTTCAAGTAACTTTAACAAATAAATGTCAGCAAAAAACACACCATAATAAAACCAGTTCTGTAGCCATCAATCATCGTTCCAACTGAATTGTCTTATGCGACAGCATTTACATAAGCTTTCTTTATCGGGACACAAACCAGTTGTCAATCTAGAAAAAGACAATCAAATTATCAATGATTCCAACTTACAACGATGCCAACTTTTCCAGGAACGTTTGTCGCCTTCCATAATAGGAAACACAATGTTGATTTCAACATAAAAAACTATCCTTTAACTGAAAATATATCTAGTTAACCGTTATTTTGTACTAAAAAAGATCGAAAGCAGCATCAAACATCGCCACTTAAGCTTCTACTGGCATAAGAAGCACACAATTTATAAAAGCCATACAACAACAAACCAAGACTTAATCTCACTACGTGAGATCGGCTACATGGATTATATCTCCCCATTCTACTCAGTCTACAGAGATGCTTTCATTAATATAAGTTTAAAAGCTGTAATTCAAATAAATCTATAAGGTAAATTCAATTCGCACCCTAAGCCAGGCGATAAAAGAACTCGAAACGTCACTGCATATAAATTAAATCATATCAAAACAGAAACCAGATGCATATCATATCAAACCTTTGATTTTGACCATCAAATTAAATCAAATCAAACACAACAACATTAGCCACAAAACCAGATGCATTAATGATTCAAAACAGAAAATGCAGACGTCAAACAAAGACGCACAACGTCAAAAACAAGGGTAAAAACACAATTCAAACCACGGATTCTTCATATACAAAATTATATGCATATAACAGGGAAAAAAAAAAAGGAAATGGACAAGATTTAGAAATAAATAATATATACTTGGGGCGTTTGGAGATCATCATGGTCGACGGAATCATTGCGGCAGGTAACGATCTTGAAGCATGAAGCAATTGATTTTCCCATTCTCTCTCTCTCCAGAAACTTGTGTCACCTTAGTTACCTCTTTCTCTCTCTAAAAATGTTCAGCTCACCAACATAGCACAGCACACTGGAGTAGTGACTAGTGAGGAGTGGTTTTTTCACTGTAGTTGGAAATCAAAACAAATAGAAGGGGCAATTTGGGAAATTCGGACTCAAATATATAACCTTAAATCTGCTTCACTTCTCGCGCTGGATTCCGGAATCCGGGCAGTAGATGCGGAGTTCGTTTCTGCCCAGAAAATTTCCTTTTCCTTTTTTTTTTTTTTTTTTTGGCTTAAAACGTCGCCGTTTCCCTTTTTTTTTTTTTTTTTTTGAGGAGTTATTTTTTGCTTTTACTGCAACAATAATTGTTCCATTTAGAATAGCATGAGATCTCATTCCCTTTTTGTCCAGTAAGATGTGATATCATCAAATTGTAAGTTTTTTTTCTTTCTTTTTAAAGAGTTAGAATTTCCAAGTACGAAATAGATGACCATGAATTTTATAAAATGAAGAGGGGAAATCTGAAATTTCCATATATCTTGAGGACCTAACTGTAATTTACAATTTCCACAAACGAAATTGTCAAATTGCATTTAAATTGAACCTTGTATGTATATCAAGTTGAAGACACAATGTGACATTGAAGCTTGTGCAATTGTGAGCAATGGAGATGAGACTCAATATAAAGTTTGGGCTTCGTTGAATGCAACATCCCAAGTGATGAACTTACCTTCTTCTCCTTCCCAAACAAACATGATGGTAACTCAAGTGGGATTTTAAGGCAAAACCTGTTGAGATTGTCCAAGAACTTTGATAAAGAGAATAGAAAAGTTGAGTCCTTTAGAGAGAGAAGTACTCTTAGCATGGTGTTTGGCCAATGCTTATTCTGAGTATTGGAGAGGAAAATGGCAATGGTTGATCACAAGATTGTCAATGCCGAGCCTTCTACTAATTCTAGCATGATTGAATCTTGTCATACTCATTTTTCTTTATGTATAATTTTGATTTCTTGAATATTTTGAATTTATAATATACTTACCGTTTATGTAAGTATGGGTGGATTTGAATTAGGCTAGAACAGGGTTGCAGCCCAATTCAAAGCCCATAAAACTTCTCGTATACTTTTGTCTTCTTAGTTGTAGCAAAAAAAATAGCTATATTTTTAGAATAGATTGTTTTAAGAAAAAAAAAATCAAAATTTGTGTATACTATCACTTCTTTCGACGATTTTACTAAAATGCCCCCAATTGAGGCAAGAAAATGCTCCCTCTCTCTCTCTCTTTTGGATTGAGGTGAAAAATGAGTTTTACTAAATTATGAGGGAAAATGTTTTAAGTACACTTTATTTTAGTTAGAAACATAATAGAAGATACTCTTATCTAATTAAGCAAGAAATATTTTATCCACCCATGTCGTAGAGTAGCCACTAGGCACTAGCTGAGACAACCACTTATTGAATAAATAAAAAAGAAAACATAATTTCTCTCAAAATAAATAAAATTTAACTAAATTAAATGTAGAGCCCATGGTGGCGTGGTTTATCCATTAGAAAAGATTTTTCAAGAGCACGTGACAGAATCTCCAGCGATTGCTAAATACAAAGTGAGTTAATGCAACTTTTTCTCCACTGAAATGAGAAGCTTAAACTCAGACACTGACCTCTTTAAATAATGTTGTCAAATGGCAGGACAAGAATAAGGGCTAAAAAGACAATTTTTATCAAGAGAAAATATCAAGGGCAAAACCAATGATTAAATGAGACTATAAATATTGGCTTGGAACTGTATTAATCTGGCATTTTGACTTCTAAACAATGTCTTTTGTTTTAAAAACATATAACTTTTGCAAATTCACTTACACTACATTGTGCTCAAGAGAGAAAAAGAAGAAAAGAAAAAGGGGTTCTTCATGATTAATTGTAGTTCACAAATAGTTTATCTAACTCAGCATACATAAAAGGCAATGAACATAGGTGATTATTCATTTTGCTTGATTCTCAAGAGAACAACTTCGAGTCTCAGAAATCAAGTTCTCATCTGATCCAACAAACTATAGGGTCACATACAAGTCGAATATCATGCCATGTCACACAGAGCAAATCTTGAAATTCTTGTATAGATTTAAACCAGCAAACAAAAGGAAACAACATCACATCTCATCTTTAAATTCAAGTCAAACTGTAGTTTCAACCTTTATATATACCAGTAAAGCAATCCAATATAATTATTCTCTATGCAATATATAAGAATATAACCAAATCAACACAAACACTATGTATGATGCACTGGTTTAAACCAAACCACGTCATGGAGGCAACTGCATTACCAGATTCTGTAGTTTAGCTAATGATTAAATTTGGGAGTCCACAATGTGCTCGGAAACCAGTTGGCTATGCCGAGGTAGGAGCAGCTGAAGCTGTAGACGAGGTCGAAGATGTTGTGACTGATAATCTTTGTACTTGATTTGGCTGCTGTCTCTGCATAGGGAACATGTTGTGCTTCATAGGTACCTGCTGTGTTGTACCATTACTCCTACCATCATCTCTAAGCTCCATACTTGCAATCTTCAAACGTTGAACTTCTGCAGTCAATGTCTCGTGCAGAGCTGCCATATAAAGCAACAATTTTGAGCCCAAATTGTTTTATCTAAGTCTAAGAAGAAGAAGTGGGGTGGGATGTCTAATCCATATTGTGCAAGTGTGTGTGTATTCTGGGTGAGGTACATTCGCAAATTAAAGTAGATTTCAAAATGTAGTTAAAATGCTGAATACCATCTCTGAGTTGTGCCTGTTGCTCCATAGCATGAATCCGGAATTTCAACTCATTGTTCTGATTAGTCAATTCAGTATGGTCTTTCTGAAAAGGCAACAGATATTCAAAATTCACATTACAGATTTTATTAAAACAAGTGCAGAGAAAAAAAAAAAAAAGATCTTAGTAATGCACCTGCAAAATTGTAACTTGAGCCGACAGTGTGGTGGCCTCTGTTTGCAGAGTCTGGACCTTGTGTTCTAGTTCAGAGATGTAACGCAGTTTCCGCTCCTTAGAACGAGCAGCTGATTGGCGGTTAGCCAATATCCTGACATAAATAATGAATACAAAAAAAAAAAAAAAAAAAAAAGAGCCCAAATGTGACATCACCACACACATACTATTAGTTACAAGAACTACTTTGTTAGAAGCGTACCTCTTTGCTCGTTTTGGGTCCGAAACTGCAATCTCTGCAAGCCTCTCATCAGCCTTTATCTTTTTCAGCTCAACTTCATTGAATTCACCATGTCCAAAGTCCAAAATAACATTAGCCGAGTTTTCACTCAAAGAATTGCTTGGTGAGAGCTGATCCACCCGACTCTGTAAATTCGGTGATGAGTCGCCAAAATGAAAACTTCCAATGCCGCTATCCATTGAAAGACTCCTATAGTGCCTTTTAACTCCTTCCCCAGAACCTATACCATGCCTTAGTACACTTTCTAACTCATAATTGCTGCTATCACAGCCACTTATCTTCATGCCACTGATAACGGTGTTCTTATCTTTACCATTGGCACCAGAAGAGTTCAAATGATCCACACGATCAAAATCCATCAACGAATCAAACAGGTTATCAACAACCTCTCCCTCCGATTTTCTTTCACCCATTTCATCACCACAGGTCTTCCCATAACCAACTGCTTCCATTTCCCCAGTATTTCCTGTACTGCCCAAAACACCCTGGCTGCTAATGGGCACCAACTGAGGAGATGACTGGATCATGGCCGAGAACCCTAACGGAACATCGCTGTTAGAACGTCGATGCCCTCTACGAGGCGGAAGACCACTATTACCACGAAACGGATTGTCCCTCGGAGAGAGACTCGCTGCAGGTCCTCGCGAGCTAACATCTACTTCCTCAATCGACATGTTCTTCAAATTTGGATTCGACGAAGACAATGAAGACTCACTAGGAGGAAGAGGGCTCAAGGGGGGCAAACAACTATTCGCAATGAAGGAGGGTTGAGATAAAGATCTCGAGTGAATAAAAGTTTGATTTGGTGATTGCTTCAGATTGACCTGAGCCATCAAAACGAACTAAGATTCAACTATTCCCCCTTATTGTCCCCTTAAAAGGAACCGAATTCCACTCTCACCAAAAGATCACACAATTAATCCCCACAACCAAACACCTACCTAAAAATCGTGCTTAATTCCGCAAAACCCTATAACACAAAAAACCGAAAATCTCAATCACAACAGTTTCAGCTCCCCCAAATCACAATTGCTCAGGAAAAAACAAAAACCCTAATTCCCAAACACCAAATTCGCCAAAAAACAAAACTGAAAGCATCATCAAATGCAGTTCTTCCACACTCCAAACTCAATCATCATCACAAACACCACATAAACGAAAAAATCAAATTCGAAACCCCAAAATAATTTTCTTCTTCACATTAAAATAGAATTTAAAAAAAAAAGCAGCAACAAAAGCCCATACCTGATGACTCAAACAGTCGAAAACTCCATGCTTAGTCACAAAACAACTGCAATTGAAATGGGGAGAAAGAGGAATGGGTATCCCGCTTAAATGGCGGAGATTACGTTAGATAAGACAAAGAAAAAGAGAGTGCGAGTGCGAGAGGTGTGTGGAAATGGACAAAAACATTGGATTGCATAATATTTGACGAATAAATAATTTTGTAATAGGAAGAGTGTTTTTTAAATTTATATGAATAATCATACTGCAGGCACCTACTAACTTGCAACAAATTCATATTTTTATTTGTTTTGTGTTGTGACACTGATTTGGATTACGTTTTATGGAAAAATCCGACGTTTTTAATTTATTTATATTTCCTCGAAATAAAATATTATTTTCCATTGCTATTTGGATTTAGTAGTGAATTTCAATTTTCAACGTGGGTAACAGATAAGGGCCTACCTTGTATCAAAATTTTATGTATATTTAAAAAAAAGCCAAATATTTTTATAGAGTTTGGCAGTATTACCTCATCCTATTAACAATAAGTGTCTTTTTTTTAGAAATGATGAATATTGTAAAATTAATTCTCCTTTTCAAAAATTATTTCCAATTTATTACAATATTTATTCTTACTTATATGTCATGGAAATCTCCTATTCCATCTATTTCATTAAAAAAAAAAAAATCATGTTACGGAGATGGTTAATGTTAAAAAAAAAAAAAAAAAAAGAGTTTTGTTTTAAAGAAGTCGACGTTTGTTTTTTATTGAAAAATCTATATTAGTATATACTAATTTGTGAATAAGTTTTTTTTTTAATTTATTGCAATTTATAATTATACTTACAGAATTTTAATTATAATATTATAAATTGATAAAGGATGGATATATAAATCTAAAAGTTAAACATATAAATTGCTTTATAATCTATAACATTAAAGTGTACATATTTCTAAAACTATATGTCCCAGGTTACATCATCGATACAAACATAACTTGTACTTTTTTTCATCCCAACAAAGAAAAAGAAAAAAGTACCATGTTTTGTTTTTACTTCAGAAAACCCAATCATTTTTCAAAAATCAAAATTAGTTTCCAACTCAAATTTCTCTAAGAAATTCGTTACAAATATAGCTTAAGAGTTCTATAATAAATGAGAGCTGAGTGAGAATCGACGGTCAATAATAAAATTTCGACTTAGGAAAACTTGAAACACAAGGCAAACCATTATTTGTAATAGAATAGAGTACATCTAGGTTTTGCTAACCTAACAATATTTACAAATTAATGCTGATAGTAGTCGAAGTAGTGAAACTGAGCAAATACAAGAATGAAATAGTCAGATACACAGACCATTAGATTGCCATTTCAAGGCTAAGATTGATACAATAAGATGAAATACAGAGCATCCCCATATCCATGCTTCACTGTTATCTTTGCCTACATGCAAAGAAGATCATTCATTCTTCCTTTCTTCAACTGAGGATATCGATGACGAGAAAACGGAGTGCAAGATAAAATGGAGATCGATCTTTAGCACCGTCCTAATACCTAGGCCAGTTATCGAGTACATCTCTATCGTGAACCCAATAATAGCAAGGAGCATCTAATCTAGAACGTTGGTACGTTGGTTTTTTCTCATTCGTTTATTCAAGACAGTTACTTGATGGTGATGTAGCGATTAGTCCCGTGCTTTGCCCAGTGCTCTTTGAGATCAACTGGGTTGGATAGATCGTGACCCTCTCCAGCAAGTCGACTGAGTAGCTTGTTAAACGCACTTCCACTCATCTTCCTACCCCCGACTCGAGCATGTCGCTTATTAGGTACAGCTGGCAGTGGATACATCGACAATTTGGTCGTGCAACACGAAGACTGCCAGCCCCCGTTTCCCCACTTGTAGCACGGCCTTAGAACCCCGGTGCAAGAACATACAGGCACAGGCATAGTCGACTCGTCAAAAGCCACCTGATTCAGCCCCAGATCCTGATCCTTCCAAGATTGCCTGTTCATGTCGTCACTCCCGGTCCCACCGCCCATGTCGGGCCCGTTTTTCCATTCCTCCAACTTTACCGACATTGTTTTGTTAAGATCCTCTCCTTCCCGTTTCACTCTTTTCGTCGCTTTTCTTGAAGGTGCAGCTGGTTGTTTCGCCTCTTTCGCGCGTTTCGGGCGACGGGTCTTTGCGGGCTCCGGAGCAACCGGTGACACGGGGACGGTATCGGAGATCGGCATTTCCCTGTTATTGTATTGGGCTTCAACCATGTGGGATTGATGATGTGGCTGAGGATGGTGCATGTGTTTCACTCCACGTGGAATTTGGCATCCAGGTGGGCAGGGGGAGATGTTGCCGTTACTGATGGCGTTTTCTCGATATTGAAGGGTGGCGATGGCGTTATCTCTTTCCATTATGGCGTTATTTCGTTCACTTATTGCTGAATCTCTCTGTAGAATAGCCATATCCCTCTCTGCTAAGGCTGCCTTCTTTTCGGAAATGGCCAGATTTCGTTCTTGGATTGCAGCATCTCTTTCAGCCATTATGGTCATTATCTGTTTCATCGATGGCTGATGTTGCATCAACCACTGAAACAAAATCATTTGTTCATGATTAATTAGAAGAAAAACTAAGAGTTAAATCTTTCAAAAGATGCAGTGAGAGATACCTGACCCTGAGGTACCTTATGCCTTCCATTTTCGCGATGCCCACTATCGTCCATCCTAAATTCTCAGTGAAACAATCCACTGGTATGACTGCCAACTTTTAGCATACTACGACGTTCGACCTGGTGAGAGAGAGAGAGAGCCCAATTTTTCCATGGAAGATATTTTAGAAAGCTTCTATACAGTGTACCACACTCATGAACAAAGTCAATAGACTCCACTAACCTTGGAAGACGTGCTCTAATACATCATAGACAAGTGGCAAAGGGCATCTTTTGAAGAACCTTCTCTGCTGAAAAAGACTAATCAATGAAAAATGTGTTCCACAGTATGCACCAAACATAATTATAATGAGGATTCAAGGCTTGACCAAATACAGCCACCAGGATGCTAGTATGCAGCAGAATTTCAGACAAAGAGTCAAAGACTCACCAAAGCTGATTCACAATTAGTAACAAATGGAAATAGTGTGTATATGAATCGAGTGCATGGTCTAATTGTTAAGAGGTTATGATTATAGAATTGCAGAAAAGACATGTATAATTACATGCAAATCTAACAGCAATCACATTCCAGCTTACTTCTACACATCTACAAAGAAGTAACAACAATGTGGTTGAAGGAATGCATTGCTAGTTCATCGAGTTAACTCTACCAGATTTTGAATGTAACACAGTTCAAGGACTCAAACCATACTCTCAAAAAACACTCATTTTAGAGCAGCTTAGAAAAGTTCAGCATTCTATGTTCAAGACACATCTGCATACCAAGAAACATAATTTTCCTAAACCAACATTACGAACCCAACGCCTACTCTCTAACACATGCAAACACAAAAGCACACACTTCACACAACTCTTTATTACAAATTCTTACTCACAAGTAGATATAACAATCACTTTCTCTCAGTCAAAACTATTTATCATGCTTCCAAATTGAATAATTTACAACTCAAACAATCAAAGACCAAGTAGGATACACAGAGACGCGGTCATCGTCTCTACTAAACGAACTAAATCTCCAAATTTCAGCTGAAAACTAGAACTCAAACAAGCCTCACGAAATGAAATATGTAAACATGCACCAAATAAATAACCCAACAAATAATTCACTACAAACAAGAATTAAGCGGGCAAAAACGAAAACCCATTAACCAAAACCCTCAAATCAACTAAAGCAAACTCCATCCCAAGTCAAAACCCCCCAAAGCAGCTCGTTATTCCAAGAAAACCACACTAAAAGCATAATTAACAACAGCGATCAAGACAACACTTTTAGAAAGTAGAACAAAAGAGCTCAGAACTTACTAGGTGAGAATTGCAAGAGAGTCGATGAGGACAAGTCAAAGCCCTAAATCAAGAGAAGCAACAAATGAAATGGAAACAAAAAACCAAATAAATATCTGTGAAACAAGAACAGTTGTTGAAAAGGTACTGAAATAATTAGACAACACAGAGAGACAGAGAGAGAGATACACACACACACATTTGTTGAGGAAATTACCCGTAAGGCCATGAGCAGATTTCTCCATGATTTCGTCAGTTTTTTAGGCTCATCCTTTTTATTGCAATGAATTCTACAACTGAAGGAAGAGTGATCATCAGTGTGTTAATTAATGTGATAGTGGGAAATATGGGAAATGGGATTTGACGGGCGGTGACGGAATGAAGGTGAAGGTCTTTTCCTCAGCCGTCTAAATTTAAGATTCTTGAGATACGTGCACTGAACTTGGATGACCATTTTGTACACCTGTGATTCAAATTCCCACGTCACCTCATCTTGTTTGTTCTATTTTTCCACGTATACTTTTTTTTTTCCTCTCATCAATTTAGGCCTTTATTTCTTATACAAATACAATTTCACTTATTTATGTATTTATTAGTATTGGCATGTGTTCTTAAAAATATATTTAGATGTCAAAATTATTTTTTATAGTGACATAAAATTAACATCGATGATCTTGGTTGAATTGACATTTAAGTGGGAAATGATGATGACGACTTATAAAAAATTGTAATTTCACTCAATTGACAAAATATATTGTATTTAAAAATATTTAAAAAGTATATTTTTTTGGGCTAAAGTGTTCTATATCAATTTGTACAAAGCTTCATATCTCTCTCTCTCTCTCTCTCTCTCTCTTTTTGCCTTCTTTCAGCATTCTTCCATGAAAGATCACCCATTTTCTTGCTTTAGTTATCTCTATTTTATTTTTATTTTTTTTGTTCTCTTTTTTCATGTCAGTTGGTTTTAATAATTTTTTTTTTCTCCTCTGTCAATAAAGAGGGGCGCTGTTTCATACATTTTGAGCATCTAAAGATGTAATTTGTTTTGCCTCCTCCTTTGAAATGTGGATTTCAATTATGAAATTGTACAAGTCTAATACAATTTTTTAAAAATTGAGCCAATTATGATTATTGAGGTTTTATAATTTTTTATAGTAGTCATAATAAACATACAAAACATAAAAAATATATGGTATAAAATCTTGTACGTAATCTGTAATATTAAGAAAAGAAATACCACAAATCCAACCAATTCCTTAAAAAAAAAAAAAAAAAAAAAAAACACCCTAATTCTAAACTACTATCACTGTTAAAGCAATGTAATCACTCTACTTGTTAAGCACGCTCGCCGCGAATACGCCTGGCCAGCTGAATATCCTTGGGCATGATCGTAACCCTCTTCGCGTGAATTGCGCACAGATTGGTATCTTCAAAGAGACCCACCAGATACGCCTCCGCCGCCTCCTGAAGGGCGAGCACTGCGTGGCTTTGGAACCTCAAATCGGTTTTGAAATCCTGCGCTATTTCACGAACCAACCGCTGGAATGGCAGCTTTCGGATCAGAAGCTCCGTGCTCTTCTGATATTTCCGGATCTCACTGTTTTAATTAACGATCGATCAGGAATTTTCCCCTTAATTAATGAAAGCGATTAAAGAGGAGAGTTGCTAGGGCTTACCGAAGAGCGACGGTTCCAGGGCGGTAGCGATGGGGCTTCTTCACTCCGCCGGTGGTCGGAGCTGATTTCCTTGCAGCCTTCAAATATTGTGGAGAGAATCAGTGATAAAAAAACACAGAAAACGTGAAATCATAAACGTGGAACTGAGATTTACACCACGCAATTAAAAACCTAAGTAATTAACAAATACAGAAACAATTAATCAATTCAGAAACCTTGGTGGCGAGCTGCTTCCTTGGGGCCTTTCCACCGGTAGATTTACGAGCGGTTTGCTTTGTACGAGCCATCGCTATTCAATTAACAGAATCAAATCACAGAATTCCGGCGAGTTTGTCAATGAAACATGGGTTTAAATAAGAGATTGATGAGATAGAGATATATATATATATATATATATATGTGTGTGTGGAGAATAATGGATAAGGTCGATTTACTTTTTACTGTATTTTACGAATTTAAAATTTATTTTACACTTTTTTACATAATTTAAATCAATAAGAAAAAATTAATAAAGATATTGTGAAATGCTTGATATGGAGAACTCAGGAGTCAGGAGAAGCAATTTTGTCTTTTCGAATTTATAATTCATTTTATAAAACAAAATAAAGAAAATGGAAATTATGGTGAGCACAACTCGTGAAACAACTCAACTGAGTCATCGAAATAAAATTAATTCAAATAACAGATACAAAAGAAGCACAACTCGGTCGCGATCCGCGTGATTACGATCTAACAAATCGCAGCCGTTCATTTTAATGAGGACCAATGAAAAGCGTTCAATTGGATTTACAGGATTCACTCTTTTTGTCAAAGAGCCGTTGCAACAAAGGACTCGAAGTCCACGTTTCAAAAACTAACCTACCCCCTCACCTCCCTATATATATGCCCCCTCTCATCATCTCACACACGTTCGCGATAAACATCAGAATCTGAGATAGCTTCGTAGAGATTATTCTTTGAGATTTTAATTCAGGTAGACTCTCTCTCTCTCTCTCTCTCTCTCTCTCTCTCTCTCTCTCTATTCTGGTTTCGGTTTTTATTTGTTCGATTGATTGATGTGTGGATCTGATTAAATCTCCCGAAAATTTCAGTGAGATTCATTAGATTGAATTGATTAGCAATGGCTCGTACAAAGCAAACCGCTCGTAAATCCACCGGTGGGAAGGCCCCAAGGAAGCAGCTCGCCACCAAGGCCGCGAGGAAGTCAGCTCCGACCACTGGCGGCGTGAAGAAACCCCATCGCTACCGCCCTGGAACCGTCGCTCTTCGGTAAACCCTAACCACCCTTCCTTTTTCACAATAAACACCTTAATTTCTTCCATTAATTAAGGGAAATTCCTAATTGATGTTTCGTTAAAACAGTGAAATCCGGAAATACCAGAAGAGCACAGAGCTTCTGATCCGCAAGCTTCCGTTCCAGCGATTGGTTCGTGAAATCGCTCAGGATTTCAAAACCGATCTGAGGTTCCAAAGTCACGCGGTGCTGGCTCTTCAGGAGGCGGCGGAGGCGTATCTGGTTGGTCTCTTTGAAGATACCAATTTGTGCGCAATTCACGCTAAGAGGGTCACCATCATGCCCAAGGATATTCAGTTGGCTAGGCGTATTCGCGGTGAACGTGCTTAAGACGAGGAGGATTAGAACATTGGTTTAGCTTTGATAATAGTTTCAAAATTAGGGTTATGGTTTTATGGTTAGGTTTTTTCATATGTTCTGATGGCAGAGCATCATAGTAATTTGTTGGATTTGGTATTTCTTTTCTGTATATTTCTCTCAGATCATCATCTACAGAATTATATGCAATATAATCTCTTGTTAGTTTTGTCTCAAATTACATTGGACTGGTTATAGTCTGTGAAGAAGACTTTATTTCTTTCAAACTAGGATAGAGATCGATTGATCCATGTATGAATGAATCATCAATTCTTTTTTTTAATCCTTTGAAAAAAAATACCATTTTAATCCTTCGAAAAAAAATCCCAGTTTCTTGTGCAAAGCTTTGATAAGTAGTAGAATTTTCAACATTTTGACTTTGATCCTATCAATTAATGTTCTAATTTTTTTAATAGGATTTTTTTTTTTTTTTTGAAGAATTTAGTAGGATCTTTTATTTAATGTGTAATTGAAATATTTATAGAAATTTGGAATCAGTATATTGTATAATTTCAATTGAGATTTGACGGGGAAAAATTTACTCATAAAATACCGGATTTTGTGCAATTGGCGTAAAAAAAGAAAGTGTTGCAGCTTGAGAGGTACAAGGGCCTGTAGGGCCGGGCAGGCCCACCATTTGGTGTATACTGTACCTGCACGGCATTGCGAGTGGGCTACAAGAATCCCCATCTAGCCCAACCGGTTTGGGGCGGTTGGGATTTTTTATTTCATTTATTTCCATTTTAAAAGAATAAATAGATATATAATACTTTAGATATTTATTTAACCGCATCAGCATTAATAAAAAAACGGATAATTGCAGTGAAAATCATTAGTTTTTCCAAAATTAAATTTTTAACATTATCTTTTCCAACATTGTAATTTCAACATGATATTTAATGTGGTCTGCGTTCTTACTCAAGGGTGATATTTTACAGGTTTACAATTCCTTTAAATAAATTATAATGGTCCAGAACTCTATGATATTTATGGTGGAAATAAGATATCCCATCCCATTTTTAAAGACTCAAGTACTCCGGTGTGTTTGAATTGAAACATGGGTGAATTTAGCAAGTTTGAATTTGAGATTCAGATGGATTTGTAAAAAGATGAATTCTGAAAATATTGTGTTTCTTTAAAAATTGTATACGATAATTAAGATGCATACTTCACACACTTGAAGAATCCAACCTTTTTTGTTTTCTTCTCTCTCTTTAGGATATATTTGTTTGGAAACTCATGAGTCAGGATTTGAGATTTCAAAATCTCAAATCTTTGTTTGTTAGACCATGTTTATCGGGGGTGGGTACCGCCCAGGTCATCAGAAGAGGACAAAAAAAAAAAAGAAAAAAAAAATGGCTTGTATTTCCATGACCATGGGCGTTCCATGGTCATGAGCATTTTTTTAATCAATTGTGATGACACGTGTCATCGTATGATTCGTCGAGTATATTTTATTTAGATAATTTCAGATTTTGATTTATCCACTTAAAAAAATATATATTATACATCAAAATTCATAAAATAAAATTCTCTATAAATAGATACCAATATTGATATATTTTGGATCACAATCTCATACACTCTCTTTTCTTTTCTAATATTGATCAAAATATTGATTCATTTTTTAATACCATTGATTCCCAATTTTCTCAGTATTATCAGAATTCTCAATTTATGCATGTATTTGTAGCTCGATTTATTTATTTTCTTTTGTATTACAATTCTTGTAATTTTAATTTTTTTATTGGATGTTGTAATTTATTTTAACTGTATTCCCAATTTTTTTATATTATAATTACGATTTTTTTAATATTAAATAATTGTATATATTTATTAAATATTTAAAATATAATAAAAATTAATTATAGATATAATTGTTAAATTATAAAAGAAATAATTTATTTAAGGTTGATTGTGGTTGTGGGTGGTTATTGATAAAATATGATAAAGATGAGATTTGGTTGTAGAGTAGAATGTGTTTGTGGAGGGGAGAGAAATGAATTGTTTATTAGTTGGTTGTGGGTGACCATGGTCATGGATAAACATGGTCTTAGGAGATTTAAATTAGGATTATAAAATACACTCAAATGTTACTTTATTTAAAATAAACATAATAATTAACCCTACACTCTAACTTATTAATATATAAATTTCAACACACACCTAAATTTCTGTTATTACAATCATCCAATCATTACTATTACATCAACTAATAATATAATAATACACTTACTAACCTTTCCAGCATTGATTTGACATCTACAGTAATAATCCTACCCTATAAAGTCTCAAAACAAACACAAATTTTAACTATTCACCTTTATTTACAAATTCAAGAATTTCAAAGTCGGATTTCTCTAATCCCACATAATCTCCAAACAAACATACCCTTACTAATTTAAGCTATGTGATGAGCAAGACATTGCAGGAGTTTATAATGTTGAATGGTACTGGAATGACAAATTGAAATCCTAATTCCAATTTGGCATGTTCATCTATGCTTTGTCTTTCATTCAAAAACTTGAAATATTTTGAATAATTAGATCAAATATTGAGATGATAGATGTAATTAATCCTTAATTAATCATATATGCATTTAACGCCATGGGGCGCAGGGTAGCATTGTGTGCCTCTCCTAGCGCACCATTTAATATTTATTCGCAAAAGAAAAGAAAAGGACGGACATGAAGTTCAAAGTCCTCTCTCAAATTGGCAGTTGGCTCCATTTTCTGCTCTCTCCCTCCCTCCAATTTTCTGTGCTTCGTTCTGAAAAGGGTAACTCTGGTTCATCTTTCTTTCAGTTTTTAGTTCTGGCTTATATACTTAGTATCTAGGGCTTTTGGGACGGTTTAATTTTCTATTTTTTCTTTCTCTTTCTTGGGTTTTTGCAGGAATTTTCCCCTCGATTTTGCTTGTTCCTATTCATACAGAAGAAGAAAAGGCGAACGAACGAAGTTGCGTGTAAAGGCATTTGTATGGACTGAGTAAGACATGCAGCGTGTGGATATGCGTAAGGTGTTATTTTGAATAGTTTTTGTGTTTATAGATTTCAGAGATAATGAGAACATGAGCTAGCGAACGCTTTATTTAGAAGCCGATCTGAGGCGGTAAGTCGAGTGAGTTGTGATTGATTCATTCTGCTTGTTTTTATAAAGTTTATTGCTTATTCATAAGACTAGTTTGTCAAACAAAACTGGGATTCTTGTGATATTTGAAAACAAGGCAGAAAAATAACATTGTTTATGCTCAGTACCATTGGGCAAAGTAAATTTCTAGGGTACTAATTGAGGCAAAGTAAATTGAACTTAGTAATTGAGGCTTTGAATTGTTTAGTGATGATATGCTATGTTAAAGGTACTTGATATAGTTGCTGCTGTAAGAGGATTGCATGAGCTTGGCCGTGAACAGCTTGCCGAACTAATGCGGGATTCTGGAAACAATGTTGTTCGCCACATTGCTGAAGATGGATCACACATACAGGTTATTGAGATGAACTAGTACCTATCTTATTTTATTGAAGTGCATTAGTTTTGCTATATCAAACTCTGATGTAAAAAAATTAACATCATATGGTTATTGCAGGTTGACTTGGAAAAATTTGCTAGGTATCTTCCTCTTCATCTTATTTCAGTGATAATGGCTTGGGAAAGGGACAAGAACACGTTCAAGTATCTGTTATGTGGAATTCTTCTGTTGCACTCCATGTGTGATCTTGCATCTCGGGTACCCACGATCAAGCAGGTTATAAGAAGTTGTACTATGTTTGCCTATCATATCAAACAATTAATAGTGGTTAAAGTTTTCTTGAATTGGAAAAGGTCATTTTATTATACTTATAACTATAATAACTATAATTGGAGTCTTGGACAATATAAGTTCTTATATTGTCTTAATATTCTAGAATTATATATCTATCGTTGTTGCTTTGCCACTGGCTATTATTTACAGGGAATCTCTGTTTGTTTATGGGCTTCTTTCTCACAGCCTTTTCAGCTTTGGGATACATATGTTCTCATTGTGTGTATGCTGTGATGTGCTTTAATATTCTCTGACCCACAGTTTATATATCCTCATATGCTTTATTTCTACAGATATTACTTGATGATGCTAAAGTATCAGAACAACTAATTGACTCGGTCTTTTATCTGCTAGTTCTCCTTAGTGCATACAAGCAGGTTATTTTTCATATTCTTGAGTATTTTTGCACTGTTTTTGTGCTTGTAGATGCATACTGATTGTGCTATCTTTTTAGGAAACTAACACAATTCCAAATGATATGGTTCTCTTGCACTCTACCCTGGTTGCATGCGGTCTCAGATTATTAACAGTAATTGTGTCTCCACAGTACCAAGAAGTTGCTCAAGTTTTGATTGCATATCACAAGGTAATATTTTCAACTTCTTTGGGTATTGTGGAAGAATCTGGATGCATTTAAGCAATCCACGAAATTTTCACCAATAATTATGTGAATTCACTTTCTTTATATTTCTGTAACTTTGACTGGATTTCCATTCTGTTATTTCAAAAATGTTGTTCAATGATGTCATAGCTGAGAATGTGAGTCAATGGCAGGTGGACATATTTATGGATGCAGCATTTGCTGCTGTTTGTACAGATGTTAAATTTCTGCAGACCAAACTGTCTGTTGAACCGGACGAGTCCTCTGCAAACACTTCCCCTACTGCTGGCGAGACATTGAACCACCTTTGCCAGCAATTCCTCTTTGCAGTTTCTACAATCTTTGTGTCAACAGAAGTTGTTCCAGGATTGCGTCAAAAACAAGGTTTCTTCTCTTTTCATCTGATAAGAATTTTAATTTACTTAAAGTGTTGGAATTGCTTTATGGTGTCAAATGTGGTGAAAACATTTACTCTGTTCAAGGTAATTCGAGATGGAAACTTACTGTTCTGTACATCTGAATTTACTTATAAAAGGATCTTACGGTCCATTGGTGCTTAATCTGGATAAGTTTTTTTTTTTTTTTGTTTGGAGGGAATTAATCTGAATAAGGTGCTTTACATTTGCAAACCGATTGAAATCATGATGATTATCAACATGTTTTTGAATACATGTCATAGCGAAGCTATGTTAGATCTCTGTTAACTGGTAGCATTGTTGCAAACCATGACAGTTATCAACTATATCCTCTTTGTTCTTCAATCAAATCTCTTTTCTTAAATTTAGATGTATCTCCCCTCCAAAATGGAGAAAAAATCATATTTATACATGGATTTGAATTGATTTAACTGCTCCTAAAATATCGCACCACTAAGCCATTAACAAAGAACAATTACTAAGGCTTGAGAACATGGGTTCGAGATAAAAATAAAGTATCTCACCATCTTTATTAGTGAGATAAAATATTCGAACTGAAGTATGCTTTCCCGTCAACATAAATGTATCTCAGCGCCATTATCTAGAAATGTAGAATAAAGATTTAAGGATCCAAGAATCTACCTTAAGTCTAGCGAGATATTCTATTATCTGCGTCTTCGAAATATATTGCTCGAGCTAACTAATACGAAATAATAATTCATTTCGTATCAGTATAATAGCATTTCGAATTATTTGAACGAGATACTCATTTCGGCTATATCAAGTATAATAAGCACTTTTTTGATCTCCCCAATTGAGATGATCATTTCGGCCTACTGTGTATCTCGACCATATCACTCTTGACATTTCTTTATTGCTATTTCAAGTTGCGCCAACAGTTTCCTTTTAGTTTTATCTCATTGGTGGAACTCTTATCTCAGAATTATAATTGACTCCAAGAGTTGTCCGGCAATGGAAGTGTCGTTATTCTGGTTGAGGCTCTTATGAACTTAAAGATTTCACCCTTTTACAACAGAACAACAACAACAGAGATGCTATTTGTACCTGCTGGGGATGTTATGAGGGAAAGAGATGATGTCAGGTTTGCTGAGGAGCATCATATTGCAGCATTTGGAGAAGATGTTTTGTTAAAACCATGACCAATATTCATTGACATCTCTTTTTGTCTATATAACCACAATATATTATAGGCTGAGAATGCCTTCGATTTAATTTTTTTTTTTTCTCTTTTCAGATTGGAGTAAAGTTAATGGAGTATGGTTATTCAATCAATTTATAGGGAAAAAACATTTTCCCATCTAAATTATATGTGATTTTACACTTTTTGGTAAAAAATTTGAAATGTTTCACTTTGCCCAATGAATTTTAAATTTGAAGTATTTTACGGTATCAGATAAATTCTAACTATTGATTTTGGACACGGTTATAATTTGTCTGATATTGTAAAATGCTTCAAATTTAAAGTTCATATGACAAAATGGAACATTTCAAAAGTTTAACCAAAAAATATAAAATTACGTATAGTTCAGATGAGAAAATGTTTTTAACCCCATATGTATATATACGCGTGTGATTAGGTATATTTACACCATATATAATTATTTTATTTAATAATTACATTATGTTAATCATTAACTAATTATATATATATATATATATGTTACATAATTAATATGAGGAAATTGTTAAATAAGATCAATTGATTTAGTAGTTACACAAAAACTATTTGTCAAAATATATTTAGATTTTCAAATATATTTAAAAACCTTAAATCATGTTCAGAATCTTAAAAGTTAAAATGAAAATAATTTAATTGTTAAATAAAGAAACTAATTAGTCAAAATATATATTCAAATGGTTAGATATATCTAATCCCTCTTAAAGTAATTAAATATTTTTTTTAAATGGATTTCTACTTTCAAAAAAAGTATTTTTTATGAATTCTGTTATATATATATATATATATATATATGAATGAATAAAAAAAATAAATTCTGGATTTTCTGACAAGCAAACATTTTTCATATGATATCTCACTTTGTTGTTTTTCTAGAATGCTTCGCAACATTATGATACCATCATTTTCCCCAAATAAAATTAAAATATCATGATTTGATCACTTTCACGGGCTGAGACTGTATTATCGTCTGAGTTGTCTTATTCAATAATTTCACGTTCTATCTTTTTATGGACTATTATTCACATGGAACTATCACATGCTGAAGGCCCAATTATTCCTTTCCTCTTTGATTTTATTTAAAACATCTCCTTCCAAAATAAATAATCACTTTTATTTCATAAGTATGTACAGTAATATTTTTGCTCAAGTATCTATGGAAATTTAAATGCACATATATATTATCAATACATCTCTTTTATCAATATACAATCTATACAAATTGTTTCAAGAGAATCACAAAAATCGTTTACAATTAAATAAACATGTGTCCTGATTCTATTATATTATCAATCAATGAACCTTTTCATATGAACTATGATATCTACAAAAGAATGTATGTTCCAAAAACGTCACTTTATTTGGACCCAAATACCCTCACTAGGTATCTCTTGATGAACCACAAAAAGAAGATAGTATCCCGATGGAGCCAAATTACCCGAATCCGGAGTCACGACCCGGATCCGATACGTTGTCCCAACTGATGAAAAATTCCTTCCGTTGAGTACCAATAGCCTCTGATTCATAGAAAACGAGTGCGTTACAAAGGAGGGTGCAACCATTGTCACAATAACCGAATTGCCACTAACCCGACCACTAGGAGTCGTGAAACTAACAACCAATGGTTGTTTGTATCCGATTGTACTCTCTGAGACGGGAGACACAATTTTCGGGCGCATATTAGCTAAACTCGTGTCCAGATACGGTGGTGAAAATGCTTCTAATGTCAAATCCGTAGGAAATTCAACTCCCGTGAAATTATAATAAATATGAGGGTTACTGCCACCAACAAGAACCCGACCATCACGAAGCAATATAGCAGTCGAGTGGTACATTCGGGGAATGGTAGTGGAGCTCTGTATCTCGAATCTTGACCCGATAGGATTACCGGGTCGGTAAATGAGCGGTGACAAGGCCGGGTCCCGACCGAACTCCCAGCCAGCTGTACCCGAGGTTGCACCGTTTACGATGAGGACGTCCCCATTTGGTAATAGCACCATATCTCCCATGACCCGAGGACTGGGCATGGGCTCCACCTCCCATTTCGGGTTCGGGTCATCTATTCGGATTCTGCCGCATGTGTTCAGCGCCGTTAAGAAGTTTCCGTTATTAGCGCTGACGTAGGCTCCTTTCGGTGCACCGCCGCACACCAGAACCTCAGCTCCGTAGCCAGTCTTCAGTGGAAGCAAAACTGCAGAACCGGAACTCGGGTAATTTCTCGGGTCACCGTCCGGGAGAACCGGGTAATTCTTCACCACTGAACCGTTTGAATGATTGAATAATATCGCGCGATTATTCGCGAAGATGAACAGATTTCCATCGGAATTCAGGAAAACGAAAGGGTACAGATTGTTCTCGATTCTCGGATCGTTAGTCTGAACGAGAAACGGTAAATTGTACGATTTATCTATCGGAGATTTTTTCGGATAGAATTCGTAGTTGAATTGGCGGCGGCCGCCGACGATGACGGCTCGGCGGTCCGGCAGGATGTGGTTGGTGGCGTACCATCGACGCTGCGTTAGGGCGGGGTTGAATTCCTTCCAATCGCAGGAGCTATCGGTGCAGGGATTGAAGATTCTGACGGCGTGATCGCCGTCGTTGTAGCCGCCGGTTTGGAGGAGGGCGCCGTCGGGCATGACGGCGCCGGAGGAGCACCAGGTGTCGGTGAGGACCATGAGGGGGCGGACGGAGTTGGAAGCGACGTCGTACTCGACGGAGTGGGCGGTGCAGTCGACGGTGAGGGCGGTTTCGGTGGGGTCGTTGCGGCATATTCCGGAGGGGAGGGATATGTTGGAGGCGCCGAAGTCGGTGCGGTCGAAGATGACGACGCGGTCGGTGTGGAGGAGCTGCATGTGCATGGCGGAGACGCCGATGTTGGGGAGGAGTAGGTTCCAGCTGCCGGTGGCGGCGCGTGAGAGGATGTTGCGGTGAGGGTGGAGGAGGAGGAGAAGGAGGAGGAAGGGAATTGGAGATGCAGTCATGGTTGGAAGTATCTGATCGAGCTGGGCTTTGTTTGGCTATAAATATTGGAGGGAGAGAACAGCTTTTGCTTTTTGTTTTGTTTTGTTTTTGTTTTTGTTTTTGTTTTTGTTTTTGTTTTTTTTCTTTCTAATATTTAGTGTTGGTTTGTTTATGTTTCACGTTCAATATCAAAAGTCAATATTCTAACCTCTCTTTTAATGTATTTAAGTGTCTTTTTAATATTTTGTAACCTCCATGCACAATAATGGTTTAATCAATTTCACAAACCTATATCAGCACCATAAATAGAGGTCTAAGTTTTTAATTTTTTTTAAATCAAATAGAATTTCATTAAATCAATGTGAGAGATTACAATTTTGCTTTAAACAACTACTTAAAAACCGGGTGTCTCGTTAAAGATAAAGGGGCTATGAAGAATGAAAGTATTAGTGGCAAAACAATCAACAACACTATTAGACTCCTATATTAACAAATTGAACATAAGAGATTGCAATTCGAGATGTAGCATCTCTACAACGCAAAACAATCGAGTCAAACTCTGAATTAATAATCAACAACATTAGAACTAATTGCATCATCAACAATCTTAGCATCCATTTCAAGATATCATGTTGAGTATTTAACGTTTTTATCCACGAAAAAGTATAAAGAAGTTCAATTCCTTCAACTTCATAAACATGGTAGACAACCAACTCTAGAAACTGTTCTACGTACTATGAAACTTTCATCATGGTTGCACAAAACAATTTCAAATCAAATCAAAGCAACATATTTTTACACCATTAGAATTTGATATGTTATTCCCCATAATCACCAAGTAAGATATACTAGATGTCTAGTTCTAAGTAGATGTATAAATATTTTCATATATACTTAGTTATGTTTGTTGTAAAAAAGATTCTTTGTTATATTGGTTGATATTACTTGATATATATCAACATTTTCTTGTTGGATAGAAGAAAAGGAAACATTATAACCATACTATTAGTGACATAATTTAGATTGTTGAGACTATACTCATTAAAGTAGTCCATCAATTGCATTCCAACAGTGCTGGTCTTTCAAAATATAATTCATTTAACAATATTTAGGATCACCAAGAAAGATTAAAATTGATTCAAACAAAAAGGAACAATTATGTGATAAGGTAATTATGAAAATTGAAGAATTCAAAATTGAGCATGAAAAGTTAGAGAATGTATTAATTGTAAAGAGGTAAAGTTGGATTCTGAGTGGTAGAAAATTTATTACAGGTTTGCCAGAACTCAGGCGGTCCTATAAATTGGCTCTGCTATGCTATGCATAGAGTTCATGCATAACCTACAAACATGGGTTTTAATGTCTACATATTCTTTTTCTTTCATTTAATTTCTTTTTCCAAATAAGGACAAAATTAATCAAGTGCGTCTTTTATAATAATAATTATTATTATTTTGTTTCAAATATCAATAATCAGTATAGTATACATATAATTAAAAACGCCAAATAGACAACTTGGTCTCATGCTTTTCAATTTTTATCATTTATAGCTCTTTTTTTTTTTTATTAATTAAAATACCATGAATTTTCATTTTGTTCAAAATCATCTACAATTTGGTTTAGTTTACAGTGGGCTACGTCCTACACGGTATGTCGGAATACGTACGAGTTCTTACTCACATCGATTCATATACCAAATAGTAAAAGATGAAATAAAACTTCCTATTATAAAATTATTTAACATATATGAAATAAATATATAATAAGAAATCGAGGAATCATTTATAAGATCGACAATTTATGAATAAAATATGAAAACTATTTAGATAAATATAAAATTACATCAAAATAATTTTAGTAAATTTGATTTTGAAAAAAATTAAAATTAATTAACTAAACCTAATTATAATATAATATATCCAAATATTTTACCTTTTTTTTTTTTTAAACTTATTATTCATGTTTGGATTTTGAAAACAATTTTAATGTTGGGCTCACATCATTGCCAACTACCAAAAAATCACACGTCAGCTGCAAATAGTGTAAATTTGATGGTTTTAGCTAAAAAAAACATAATTTTGTTAAGAAAAAGTGAAAGCATGTATCTTGTTTTTCTCTTTAAAAAATATCTCAAATTCTCAAATTCTTAAGACATTTCTTTTTAATACTTCTCCCTTCAACTAATCAGTAAGAATTACGAATGAGAAATAATATCAACTAATAATATTAATTAATATTAATAAAAGAATTACTAATAATAGTTTATGTGAAATTTTCACTGTACAGAGACGTGCGATACATGTGATTTTGTTTTATATAATAGTATTCTTAAATTAAATTCGATATTGTGTGGATATTTACTTCCACATACATAATATTCCAACTAGGTCATCCGTAGTGTTGTACATGCATTATTTGATCCTTTCCAGAAAAAATAAAAAAATAAAAAAGTTTAATTCGAGTGGGCTAACTTGTGGACCTGTGGTCCCAATTAACCAAATTTGGTCTCTAACTATTTGGGCTGAACTTTGAACTCTTCGTACTATGATGTAATGAAGCGTGAAAGTATAATTGGGCATTTCCAATATATGGAAAGAATCAGACGACCTGTTTCCACTCTCAAATACTTGTACTTAGTTAAAGGAAGAAAAGAAAAAAAGCCAAGAAATAAGAAACCAGGAGTTCAGAACTAATAAGCTCTTGAATCATTGACTAATCAATATATATTTCAAATAATGACATTAATTTATTTATCTGATCCTATATGAAAGCTACATTTAAACATACAACCTGAATGTTTTTAGCCATACACACGAACACATATTTACACTTGTTTTCTTTTGGCTTTTGCATTTTAAGGTTTTATTATTATTATTTTATTCATTGCAATTGAGAGGAATAACTCTAAATTAAGAAATTTATGAAAGTGAGATATGTAATCATACAAATTAAATATGTTAAAAATTACGTGATATGTGCAAAATCGTGTTTCATCAATACAACATACAATGAATGTTGGAAGAAATAACAAACTATAAAAGGAAATGAAAATATTATTCACCATCATTCCAACATATAAAATTATCGCACTCATTGTTGTCACGTGTTATTTGTACAAAATTAAGTAGTAATAATCTTTCAATAATTCAATATTATGGTTTTATTTTCATTTATTTTATGACCCAGTTTTAAAATTTATGAGAGAGAGGAGAGTCATGATCCAACAGGGGTAAAAAATGGTCATTAAACACGAACGGTGTCTTGAGAGAGAGATCTAATCCGATTCGAACACAGGTGAGTGGTTGATCTATCAGGGGCAAACAAGTCATTTGACTCGAATCAAAGTCTGGACGAGCTCTCCACTTCCCAATCCAATCAACCAGATGTGTATTTAATCCATGAATTAATCCAATTATTCAACTGCTTATTCCTTCTCTCTCTCTCTCTCTCTCTCTCTCTCTCTCTCATCTCTCTATCTCTCTCTGCGGAGTCTCACGCGGAAAGGAGAAGATCTTCTCAGATCCGATCTCTGCAGAAACCCGATCGATCAGTATGTCGTCAACCTTCAGCGGCGATGAAACGGCACCGTTCTTTGGCTTCCTCGGCGCCGCCGCCGCTCTGGTCTTCTCCTGTATGCTATGCTCGATCGATCCACCGCTCCTTTTTAGATCTGATATTGTAGCAGCTCTCGATTGTTACTGAATGTTGTTTCTTTCGTAGGTATGGGAGCGGCTTACGGCACCGCGAAGAGCGGCGTTGGAGTGGCGTCGATGGGTGTGATGAGGCCGGAGCTGGTGATGAAGTCTATTGTTCCGGTGGTTATGGCTGGTGTGTTGGGTATTTATGGTTTGATCATTGCTGTCATCATTAGTACTGGTATTAACCCTAAGGCGAAGTCATACTACTTGTTTGATGGCTATGCTCACCTTTCCTCTGGCCTTGCTTGTGGTCTCGCCGGCCTTGCTGCTGGTATGGCCATCGGAATTGTTGGCGATGCTGGTGTTAGGTAAATTCTGTTCCTTGGTACTTGTTAGATTTGGAGGATTTAGCATTCGATTCGAGATGTTCTGATTAATTGATGACTCTTTCAATGTGATTAGGATGTAATTGTTCAGTTTACATTATCCATGCTGATTTATTGATTGGTTGATCTATCATATGCAACTCACATCTTTATATAGAAGTTGGGGGCAAAGACTTTAGGTAACTAGAATAGATAGGAAGACTTTATAAAGCTTCACTGAAATTTTAGAATTAGATCATGACTCAACTTATAGCAACCAATGGCTACTGTTCTTTTTGTTAGAATGCAAAGGTGAATTATGAGGTGGGCGTGGGGATATTGTGAGGCCATAATGTTGATTCTGGAGTTTTCCAGAGTTCTGTGTGAACTTAGAGGGTGTTTGGCTAAGCTTATTTGAAAGAGCTCATGAGCTCTTACATCTCATAAGATGTTTTTAGAGCTCATAAGATGTTTAATTTTAGTTAAAAAATAAGTTGTTGAAGTGTTTGGATAAATAAGAGGTGAAGCTTACAAAATGTTAGTAATGACAATTGTATAAGTTCAATGATCAACTTTGGAGGTTTTTTTTTTTTTTTTTTTTTTTTAAAGAATTTATTTTAAAAATAAGTTGAGATCTCCCTACTTTTAAAGAGCTTGAGATCTTATTTTATGACGAAATAAGATCTTATTTTTAGAACTTTACCAAACACTTTTGAGGAGCTTATAAGATGTTTTAATGAGCTTATAAGCTCACCCAAACACCCTCTTAGAGAGAAGCAACTCTAACCTAGTGCAGCTTTGTTCGTTTTCATTGTGATTGAAACTTGGTTGCTATCCGTAATTCATTCGATTATACGTGTTTTCCTTGATTTAGGAATGATTAACGCCATTGTTTTTGTTTGCCTTTTCTCGTCTTCATGAGAAGCTAATTTACACTTTAACTATTCAAAATGACAGAGCCAATGCACAACAACCAAAGCTGTTTGTAGGGATGATTCTTATCCTCATTTTTGCTGAAGCGTTGGCTCTTTATGGTCTTATTGTTGGCATCATCCTCTCTTCTCGTGCTGGCCAATCTAGAGCAGATTAGAAGAGTAATCTCAAGTTTTTTTGTTCGTGCAAGTTGCTCACAGGAATTGAGGGTTGACATGTTATGTTGGTAGGATGTAGAGAGGTTTGATTTTCAGTGAATAAAGTCTATTGATATTTTTATTTTATTTGTCTAAACCATAAACAATTGCCTGTATTATTTTGTTGAAACTTTGTGTCATATTCGTTGAGTTCTTGATTTGCTGTAGTTCACATTGTTTATTAAATGCTCTGCGTTTTCATATCTTGGACTTGGAGCTTTGAAGGGTCTCTGGGCCATGAAATTCCAGGGATAAAGAAAAGAGATTCTTGTTCGTCTCTTTTCTATCGTGTGCTTTCTTCTTTTCTTTTGCCCAGTAGTATTCGTTTCGCTAATTTACCAAAATAGGTTTCCTTTATTTCTATAAACTTCTTTTCTATATGGAGTTTTTTCTGTGTGTTTTTTTGTTCCTCGTGCTCCACTCTAACTCTCCATCTTTTTCTTCGTAGTATACATAAATTATAGTATGTTATTGACTTATTGTAGGCTATACTTTCTATTTATATGTAAATCTATTTAATAGAACTTTTATGGTTAATTAATATTCTCAATTACATTATGGCTTTTTAGTGATCCTAATATACAAAATTGGTACTTTTAATAAAATAAAATATCAAGTAACGCATTTTTCAAAGTTTTTTTGTAGTTTATGGTCCCATCCCATTAATGCAGAAATTAATTATTTATATTTTCTAGAATGTAAATAAAATTCTACTAAAACCACAAACAATATTTATTTAATTAAAATATGCATCTTCCCTTCCTAATTTATCAAGTTCCCTTAATTACGTGATCAACTAACCGGTTACTACAGTGACATAAGTTTTTGTTTGAAGTACCCAACAACATATTTCATAGCATCTTTTCCTAGTGTTGGGCCCCTATCAAACCGACCTGACCTAGGGTCCGGTTTGAGGGAAGACCAAAAGGTCAGAAGGCCAGCTCGAGGGAAGACCAGAAGGCAAGAACCGGCTTGAGAGAAGGCCAGAAGACCAAAGCCAACCAGACCGGCGGCCTGGGCCAGGGACCGACCCGACCAGAACTGGTCAAGGGACCCGACCAGAACTGGTCAAGGGGCCGACCCGACCACGATCGAGCCGACCCGACCAGGGGTCAACCCGACCAGGCTGGTCCGTGGTCATGTCCATCTGACTGCTAGATTTCGCGATTGATCTGAGTTCGAGTACTATAATCGATATGGTCCAGAGGTGTCATTGTTCAAGACATTTCTGGATATACAAATAGAAGACCAGAAACCAATCTCATAAGGAGAACAAAAAAGAGTTAGTTTATTTCAAGAAAGAGTCTTCAAGGAAGGAAACAAATCAAGAACAAATCATATCCGATTTAGATAGGATTTAATCCATTTTTTCCTTATCTGTACCCTAAAATCAAGGGATTTATTTCTTACTTTCCAAGTTTCATATCTCGGGTCTAGCCTATAAATAGGGCCTCAATTATCATTCAAAAGGAGGAATTCTAGATCCGAAATCATTGTAATTATAGAGCTTTTTACTCTCAATTCTTATATAAAAAACGTTCTGTCCGGCCAGAATTGACCGACCAGAATAAGCCTACCAAATTTGTCCGAGTAGGCACCGGACATCGTCTTTTTCTTATTTTATTTGATTTCTATATTTTAATTCGGTTCGATTTCTTTGAGCCGGATTGATATTTTTTGGTGTTAGGCTAGGATTTTGTGTCATACAAAATCTAACGTCAACATTTGGCGCTAGAAGGAGAGGGCTTGATTAACAGAACATAACTCAAATACTACCAATACAACAAAGGACGGTGAAGACTAAAATGTCTCATCTGGTCTCCAAAGCCAAAACCTATTAGCAGAATGATTTCGTGGGTCTGAGGAAGAACTGAAAGATAAATGTGGACTTGTTCCCTAAGGTGTCAAGCTCATTTGCCGAGCCGACTAGAGAGTCTATACGTCGAGCTCATCCATCGAGCTGACCAGAGACGAAAACAATGAATCGCTCCCCGAGGTGTCGAGCTCATTTGCCGAGCCGACCAGAGAGTCTATACGTCGAGCTCATCCATTGAGCCGTCCAGAGACAAAAACAATGAATCGCTCCCCGAGGTGTTGAGCTCATTTGCCGAGCTGACCAAAGAGTCTATACGTCGAGCTCATCCATCGAGCCGTCCAGAGACAAAAACAATGAATCGCTCCCCGAGGTGTCGAGCTCATTTGCCGAGCCGACCAGAGAGTCTATACGTCGAGCTCATCCATCGAGCCGACCAAAGACTAGAACAAGAGACTTTCTCCCAAATATGTTATGCTCAATTACCGAACCAGCGAAAACTAAAGACATTTTTCCCCAACACATCAAGCTCATTCACCAAGCCGACCAAGAAAAGGGTTCCAGCTCATCCCAGCTCATCCGAAGCTCGGGTTCTGAATCTGAATAAGGGCTCCGGCCCAATCCGAGCTTGTTCACCGAGTTCGGGTTCTGAATCTGAATAAGGGCTCCGGCCCAATCCGAGCTCGTTCACCGAGCTCGGATTCTGAATCTGAATAAGGGCTCCGACCCAATCCGAGCTCGTTTACCGAGCTCGGGTTCTGAATCTGAATAAGGACTCCGACCCAATCCGAACTTGTTTACCGAGCTCAGGTTCTGAATCTGAATAAGAGCTCCGACCCAATCCGAGCTCGTTCACCGAGCTCGGGTTCTGAATCTGAATAAGGGCTTCGACCCAATCCGAGCTCGGGTTCTGAATCTGAATAAGGGCTCCGGCCCAATCCGAGCACATTCACCGAGCTTGGGTTCTGAATCTGAATAAGGACTCCGGCCCAATACGAGCTCGTTCACCGAGTTCGAGTTCTGAATCTGAATAAGGGCTCCGGCCCAATCCGAGCTCGTTCACCGAGCTAGGGTTCTGAATTCCGAATAAGGGCTCCTGCCCAATTCGAGCTCGAGTTCTGAACAGGGGCTCCGGCTCCAAGCTCATTCGAGCTCTGAATTTGACTAAGGGCTCCGGCCTAATCCAAGCGCATCCGAGCTCGTGGATTTGACCAAGGGCTCCGGCCCCCATCCCAGCTTATCTGAGCTTGCAGATCTGACCAAGGGCTCCAGCCCCACTAGGGGCTCCGGCCTTAGCTCATTCGGGCTCTTTTAAGCTCAGGTCTGACCAGGGGCTCTACCCTAGCTCGTTTGAGCTCTAAATCCGAACAGGGGCTCCGGCCACACCTTCAAGATCCGACTAAAGGTCCAGAAGTGGCCGACCAGGATTCGACTAGGTGGCTGACCAGACCGACCTGAGCCCAAATAGTGGCCGAGTCAAGGATGGCCTAGCCGAAGGTGGCCAAGTCGGACCCAGAAGTGGCTAACCAGAAACTCATTAAGTTTTCACATCATCCAAGATAGATCAGAAAATGACACATCATCATTCGAGCTGAGGTCGGCTTGTAGGAGGCTGATTAAGTTAGGCACCGACCAGAATGATTTCTGGCCACGGCCTAAGGGGCTAATGTTGGGCCCCCACCAAACCGACCCGACTTAGGGTCCGGCCCGAGGGAAGACCAAAAGGTTAGAAGGCCAGAATCGGCTTGAGAGAAGGTCAGGAGGCTAGAAGACCAAAGCCAACCAGACCGCCGGCCTGGGCCAGGGACCGACCCGACCACAACCGAGTCGACGAGGGGCCGACCCGACCAGGCCGGTCCGTGGTCATGTCCATCTGACTGCTAGGTTTCGCGATTGATCTGAGTTCGAGTACTATAATCGATATGGTCCAGATGTGTCATTGTTCAAGACATTTCTGGATATACAAATAGAAGACCAGAAACTAATCTCATAAGAAGAACAGAAAAGAGTTAGTTTATTTCAAGAAAAAGTCTTCAAGGAAGGAAACAAATCAAAAACAAATCATATCCGATTTAGATAGGATTTAATCCGTTTTTTCCTTATCTGTACCCTAAAATCAAGGGATTTATTTCTTACTTTCCAAGTTTCATATCTCAGGTCTAGCCTATAAATAGGGCCTCAATTAGAAAGTTTTTTACTCTTAATTCTTATATAAAAAACGTTCTGTCCGGCCAGAATTGACCGACCTGAACAAGTCTACCAAATTTGCCCGAGTAGGCACCGGGCATTGTCTTTTTCTTATTTTATTCGATTTCTATATTTTAATTCGGTTCGATTTCTTTGAGCCGGATTGATATTTTTTGGTGTTAGGCTAGAATTTTGTGCTATACAAAATCTGACGTCATCACCTAGTAAGAAACTACATAACTTTGAAGAAAATTACTTTTTCCATGAAGAATGTTTTCAAATACAATGACTTTTGATATTGCAGGTGCAGATAAGTAATAAAACCAACAGCCCAACAACATACTTACGAGGTGGTTGTTGTGTTCAAACTTCCTTAACTGCATGTGAAGTGCTTCAAATAGGTTATGGTGAAGTCTTGTAGTCCAATCATGAACTGGGTCTACATTGGTGGATAAATTGGTATAGGTTGGGAGGCAGACAGAGTGGATGACACGTTGTGAATGTTTGGTGTTTTGGCTGGGTGTTCATGTCCAAATTCCATACAGCTATTGCAATTTTTAACTATATGCCCATTGCTTTTGGAGGCATCCTAATTGGACTTTGGCTACCTTGAGGATTGACACTTGTATAGCATGGTCCTTTCTTTGCTTGTTTTTTATTCATCACCCCTCTTGGCTTTGTTTTTTAATTCATTTTTCACAAATACATGTGTATTGTGGGTTGTGGGTTATGGATTGTATGGATCAACTAGTCTCACGAAAGAATATCATTGAAACCGTCTCACCTGGTTTTATATCGACCGAACATTTGTGAAACCATCCATAACTACATAAGACATCTTCGTGTGAAATAAAGTACAACAGACGTAAAAATGCAGGAAAGAAAGAATCCAAATTTTATTAAAAGGTCGGAATATTCTTTTACACATTGGTCACAATTTTAATTGGACACTATAGACAATGAAAAGCAAATGTGGAAAAGGAAAAAAGTAAAATCTAATCCACCAACTTAATTATTTCTAAGACATCACTTCCGTATTTGCATGTGAAAACTCCCTGTGGCTAATTAATAAAGTTCCATAACTTTTCCGAAATTTGCTAAATTTGTTTCTTACTTTCTTATATATTTACTAATCTCTCCCTCAATTCACATCAAATATCTTTTTTAAAGTTAAATTTTGTGATAGTCATTTTAACTGAATGAGATATTTAAGGTACAAAGAACTGAACTCTTGATTTCCTCATAATAAAAGAAAATCAAATAACAGTTATCTATAATAAAAATTTGACTTGTGTATATAAAGAAGGATAATAAATACTATACTAAATACATACTAACTAAATTCAGGTATTTCCAAATGTAATTTTTGCAAAATCTAATCTTGCCTCTTTTACTGCACTTGTTTATTACGTGAGCTTGTAAAGAGAGAAAAGAAAAATATCCATAAAAAATAACATATAATATCTTCTTTATTTTCTAGAAAAATAAAATAAAATAATTATGAGTTCACAGCCACCACTTCTTATTTGATATGGGATACAGATGCAAACCTACTCATACGTCCCTATAGAAAAATAAATTCCAATCTGTCACCCATCTATCGCACTTAAATTAAAAATATCAAACTAACAAAAATAAATAAAACCCCAAAGAAAAAAAAAAGAAAAAAAAAAAGAAAATTGATAGGGAGAGCAATTAAGTCAATCAGGTGGTAGCAACACACCATTACCAATATTTTTCTAAAGTTGAATTTAGAGTCATAATTAAGCAAATAATGATACCCACTAACTAAGTCTTCATTATAATTTATAATAACCCAAAATAGGTGAAACAAATAAACAAATAAAAAGGAAATCTTTATTCCAATAAAGATAAAATTAAATTCCCAGACTGTCTCTGGCACCACCACTACTACATTCCATCATCACAGCCAGAAAAAATTCTTAACAAATTGAAAAGAAAAGAAAAAGGAAAAAAAATGGAAAAAGAATTTAGAGAGAGAAACGAAGAGCAGAGTCCTTTTTCTTTCTTTCTCTTTGTCATTCAAGTCCAAGATCCTAATCCAGCCAAGATAATCGCAGGTACACTCCAGCCTCAACTTCAAATCAACGAAAGATTTATGATTTCCACGATTTAGGAAGCTTAGTTTATTCTTTTTTTGTTGCTGGAAACTGTGCGATTCCTTTGTTCGTTTAAAGCCCTACGTTTGGAGGCATTAGAGTGTGAATTCGTCGATTCTGACGAGATATCGATAGTGTGAACCCTGATTTGCATACCCTTTTTTCTCGATTTCGGTTCCCCCAAATTCAATTGGTGGAATATCCTCTGGCTTAAACTTCGGATTTAGGCCGCATTTCCGGTTAAAACCCTTAATTGAGTTGTGATATTGGGTGAAATTGGAGTATGACGACTCGAGGGAGCAGATCGGAGAAGGTAAAGAGAATATTCCAGCAATTCGATTTGAACCGGGATGGGGGTTTGAACCGGGAGGAGATGGCGGCGTTGGTGGTGGCGGTGAACCCTAGGGTTAAATTCAGTGACGAGCAAATTAGTGCAATTCTCGACGAGGTTTTCCGAACCTATGGAGAATTTATCGACGGGGAAAAAGGGCTCACCTTTGACGGCCTCCTCCGCACTTACGACGACGGAGCCGGTGACGTAGACCGAGATTTCGATGCCCTAGGCCTCGAGCTTAAGCCATTGGAGGACAAAAATGGAATTTCACAAGCTTCCGAAGAGGCAGCGTCGTCTTCATCCGTTGCAGATGAGCGTGTGATGGAACCCCATAAGAAGCAGCGCACTGCTGCTTGGGCTGCTTCTCCTAACCATGGCATTGTGTTTGACGATACGTGGAAGCTCGTTGATGATCTGGAGATTTTAATCAAGAGATTGAAAACGAAACAGATGAAGGATGGGAAGATAAAGAACGACAATTCTGATGTTTTCTCAGACCCCGGATGGTCTAGGGAGCTTGGCCCCTCGAGTGAGATTTCGGATAAGAGAGTGATTTGGGATGAATCTGGTCCTGATTATGCAGCTTTTGTTAAAGAGTTGGGTGTCTTGAGATCGAGGGCAGACAGGGCACGATCAAGAGCTGAGGCTTTCGATGGGCAAATGGCTATTGGTCGTGTGCTGTATGAGCATTATCTATTTAAGGAGGCTTTGGTGAGCTTTAAGAGAGCATGTGAACTCACTCCATTTGATGTGAAACCGCATTTTAGGGCTGGGAATTGTTTGTATGTGCTTGGGAGGCATAGCGAGGCGAAAGGGGAGTTTCTGCTTGCGTTAGAGGCAGCAGAAGCCGGGGGAAATCAGTGGGCATATTTGTTACCTCAGATTCATGTGAATTTGGGAATTGCTCTTGAAGGTGAAGGTATGGTTCTTAGTGCTTGCGAGCATTATAGAGAAGCTGCTATCTTGTGTCCCACTCACTTTAGGGCTTTGAAGCTTTTAGGCAGTGCTCTTTTCGGTGTTGGGGAGTATAAGGCAGCTGTTAAGGCCTTAGAGGAGGCTATTTATATGAAGAATGATTATGCAGATGCACATTGTGATTTAGCCTCTGCTTTGCATGCTATGGGTGATGATGAAAATGCAATCAAGGAGTTTCAAAAGGCGATTGATCTAAAACCCGGCCATGTGGATGCTCTGTACAACCTGGGAGGGTTATATATGGATATGGGCAGGTATCAAAGGGCATCGGAGATGTACACAAGGGTTTTGGGAGTGTGGCCGAACCATTGGAGGGCACAGCTGAACAAGGCCGTCTCTTTGTTAGGAGCTGGAGAAACTGAGGAAGCTAAGAAGGCTTTGAAAGAAGCTTTGAAAATGACAAACAGGGTTGAATTGCATGATGCTATATCACACTTGAAGCAGCTGCAGAAGAGGAAGCTGAGGGGGAATGGTAATGGTAATGGTGAGGCGGCCTTCATTATCGTGGAGCCCTCAAAATTTAAAACTGCGGGTGAGAAAACTACGTTGAGGCCAGAACTTGTCATTGCTCTTGATATCAGAGCCTTTCAGAGGATCACCAGATTGAATCGGTGTGAGGTTGATCAAATAAGGAAAGAAATGAGTGAAGGAGATGTGCCGATCTCCTATTCAGGAATCGGTGTGCCTGAAAAATCAATACGCAAAGCTTCATTGGAAGGAATTCTTCACAAGTTACTTGGTTTCTTGAAGCCTGAAACTTTTATAGGGGCTGTGAAAGCTATAAACCAGAAAATTCTCTCTGTGTTAGATGATTCAGAGTCGGGCCGAGTAGATCTAGGCATGTTCTTCGCTGTCCTTGCTCCCCTCTGTGGTGGGTCCGCAGAGAAACGGAAGCAAATTGCGTATGAATCGTTGTTATGGCGGCCTGTGAACGAAGGTAACACACAGATCAAGAAATCCGATGCCCAAAGATATGTCAAACTGTTGAGGGCCATTTACATTCCCACACATGGGATAAGTGAAATATTGGAAATTCATGGAGAAACTGATAACTCGTTGATTTCATTGACCGAGTTTGTTACCATGTTGGATGATCAAGAATGGGGCTTTAGTATCATGTCCACTTTACTGAAGCTCGAAACTGGGGATAGGAGTCGACATGGCAGCCATGTGTGCGCCACATGTCGGTACCCCATAATTGGGTCCCGTTTCAAGGAGATGAAATCTCACTTCAGCTTGTGTGCTCAATGTTACAGTGAAGGAAAAGTGCCTTCTTCTTGCAAGCAAGAAGAATATAGATTTAAAGAATATGCAAATGAATCAGAGGCTGTGAAAGATAAATGTTTGTGGTTTGGCTCTAAAAGCTCCTCTGCAAGTGGCTCTTAACCTCTCTCTTTTAGTTGTTAAAATTAGTGTGAATTACATAACTTGTGGGAATGTTCTTAGGGGGCTTTTTTGTGCCTTTGTACAATAAATCCTTTTCATGTGTTGACTATGAATTCTTTTTTTGATTGTTAGCATTCAGTATTGAGAGTTTGTTCATCATTGTTGCCTCTGCTTTCTCACTCCATTTGAGTGGAGTCTCTCTCTACAATCTGTGTAAATTTGTTGATTTGTCTTTAAATTTCATTTTTTGGCTCATGAGATCTTGTACCATTCTTCTACTATTACTCTCCTTATAATGATGTGAATTGCCATTAGAGGTTGTACATTTTGTTGGGATTTACTGTAATCTTTATTGGTTTGTTATACATGAAGATCAGAGCCCATAAAATCTAACTCAACCATCACAACTACCTTGCTACTAGTTAATTATAGTTCTCTCAATTCAGAATATATACCAAAAGACAATAGAATTCTGTAACAACATAACCAACATAGATTGTTTTGAATCGCTTTATCACATTTAATACAGGCTTTATGAGTTGGTGTTAGTGGTGTATCTCACACTGTAGTTGTTGCTTCAAGCTATTAGGGGTCCTGGAAAATACTATGAAATTGTGATCAACACTCTTCTTTCTTTCTGCTATGCTCATACATATTTGTTTGTTGGGAGTTTAACCAATCATTCTTCTTCATCACTCTTTCCATGCTTATGATGTTCTGAATCTATTTCAAAACTTGAAAAGTGGAAATGATGGATGCTCAAAATCAGTCCAATTCAATTAATTAATAAACAAATAATCATTTATGGTATACAAAACCAGTTGTCTTTACTAAGACTATCTTTAATTCTGGGTTGAATGATCAATTTTGACATGAGGGCTATTTATGTATTGCCATTGGTAACTAGGTTGTTTGCTACTTCATCAACAAGCGACGGACCACAAAACTCAAGCTGAAATATAGTCGTTACCTTATAGGATTTCAAAAAAAAAAAAAAAAATCTTCGCTAAAAAAGAATGAAATTTAAACCTGCTAAAAAAGAAAAACAATTAGTAGAATATAAAAATAGTGGAAGAATCATGAGCATGATTAACAAGTTAAAATTGTCATTCTGATTTTGTTGGGGATTTATTTAATTAGCAATTGGTGGGTTTGGTCATATCCTCCACAGAAATCCTTCTTTTCTTGCAAGCATAAACTGTTGAGATTGTGTGAGTGGGGACAAAAGTGAAATCCAAGAAATCTCTGTCCCCCATCCTACTCTCTCATGTTTTTCTTCTATTTATTTATTCATTTATTGTTAGTTGTTTGTTAGCTTCCATATCACTGAACAAACTTGTTGCATAATCCAATAATCTACATGTTATTTTTTTATTTCATTTTATGTTGCTTTCACTGGTCTAAAAACTGGTTATAAATTGATGTCAGAACTGTGCACACATTCAAACATCAATGAGATAGAGTTTAAGTCAATGGAGAGCAAACTGAGGAAAAGCTTACTTTTTCTGATCTTTGCTCTTTTGCTAGTCAGATTGAGAGGTGAAGATGGAAGCAACAACACTGTTGAAGCTCAACACAATGCCACGTCATCGAATGATGACAATGCAGGAAAAAGCAACGAGACACATAATAACGTTGATGTGAACAACAAAAGGAGGAGCAACGGAGGAGGAGGTGGTGGCGGTGGTGGAGTTGGATGGGGTTGGGGCGGTGGCGGAGGTGGAGGTAGTCCTAGTGGAGGGTGGGGGTGGGGAAATGGCGGAGGTGGCGGCGTTTATTGGCGGTGGGGATGCAACCAACAACGTGGCAAAAGGGGCCATGTTTCGTCTAAGAAGAGGGCTTTTCCAAAGGGTGATTACAAAACAGGGGAGTTTGCTCAATGCATGGTGCAAGGAAGGTGTAAGGGCATGAGATTGGATTGTCCATTGCATTGTGGGGGTTCTTGTTTTTATGATTGTAGGCATATGTGCAAAGCTCATTGCAAACGTTGATTACAATTAGGGTTTAGGGAAATGTGTTTCTTGGTTTCAAATGATGATTTGGTAGGTTTAATTTGTGTGGGGTTTGTTTTCTTACCATATTGTATTGCATGCATTGTGACATTATTGGAGGTGTGTATGATTTGTTAAAAGGGTTTGCTAACCAATGTCTTGTGAGTTCTTGAAAGTAAAGATGCAAAAATTGTCAACTTTCAAGTTTGATGTTGTCTATTTTCTTTTTTTTTTCTTTTTGTAATACGATTCGTGGAACTATAAAGTTTACTTCCTTTTGGAACATCCTATTATGGCCTCTTCATGCACAAAGATATGTTGAGCAGTACATATGATGATATTGATGTCGTTTCTTATCCAATACCATTATTTAAGAGTTTAAATGTTTATAATCGACAAAAAAATGACATAATAATAAAGTGTTTGGGACATCAACATATAGTTTTGTATTTTATACTTTCAAATATCTTAATGGCTCCTGGTGAGTGTGGGTGAGTGAGTTTGCTACATAGTTTAAATCAGCGGTGTATCTATATGGTGCATTAGGGTACAGCTGTACCCCAAATTTCTTAAAAAATAGTAGATATAATATAGTATTAACAAATAAATCATTGTTGTGATGTGGCTCAACTGGTTTTATCTCTATTTTTTAGACTTTGGTTCAATTCTTCGTAGCCACATGTGTGTAATATTCATTTATTTCCTTTAGTTGTGTTATAATTTTTTGCAACAAATTTTTTTATTATTTTTCGCACCCCCAATTTTTAAATTCTAGATCCGCCACTGGTTTAAGTATTGATGATTGATGCAAAATGACGTAGTGATAAAACGTTTGAAATATCAATAGAATATTGTTGATTTTATCCTCTCAAATATATTTTAATAGTCCTTTTAAGTTCTTGCTTTAGGTGTAACTATGTACCATCATCCCATGTGGACAAGCTATATCATAACATTATCTTAAAAACACAAAATTAAATATCATTTAAAATAAAATATGGATCAAATTGTTGCCTTAATTCCTCTAGGTTAATAACCCTATATTTAAAAGGAGGCTCAACAAGTGCTATGTATAACATCATAGCAAACAACAAGATGTGAAGTGTACTTAAAGTTTTGATTAGTAGTAGAGTACAAAGTCCATTCCATATTATTAAAATAGCAGCATTATATAAATAAAATGAAATAAAATAGAAGGAGTTTTTGAAGTTAAATGATGGGTTAGAATGGGTCTAGAATAATGTTGTCTGGGTAGCTTCTCATGTGCACAAGGCATCATGACTAATCATTAGCCAACTAGACCAAACCCACACCCATAATCTGTATTAGTTTTTTTCTATACATGACCAAATTTTCCAATTCTTTCCTATGAATATTTCTATTTTCGTTTTAATAGTAAATATAAAGTAATTTTGTTTGTCATTAAGTTGGATGAAAAAGAAAAAGAAAAGGAAATAAGAACAGGGGCAAGTGATAGACACGCGCCTGAAAAGTAGATACATGGTTGAATATGAAAGTTCAGTAGAGTCACAGACTCAGTAGTCAGTACTGAGTTCAAACTAAATTCAAAACTTCAAAAACATTGCCATAACATTACCACCATTTACTCTCTCTCTCTCTCTCTCTCTCTCTCTCTCTCTCTCATGAAATGGAAGCCATTAGAAAACAGGCTACAAAGCTCAGAGAACAAGTCGCCAAGCAACAACAAGTACACTTCTCTCTCTCTCTATCTCTCTCTCACTTACTATAACACTCACACACGTACACACGCACTCGTACAGAAATTATAGTGTGCCCTAATTTGGATTGCATTTTGATTATATTGTGTTTGTGATTCATATATGTGGACTTACTCCTAAATTCCCGATATCGTGTGCTTTATTTGATTGGACAAAAGTTGGAAAAGCTTAATCTTACATGATACTTTACTGCTTTCAGCATTATTTAGTGAAACCGAATTTTGAGACCAAAACTCTGGTTTTAGGACATGAAATTTGGTGGAACTTGGAATACTATTGAAAGACATTGTGTGTGTGTGTGAGTGGGTGTGAGAGAGTTGAAAAGAACCAGCTATAACTGCAAATTTATGAAAATTTGTGTTTTGGGATGTTTCTATTAGGCTGTTCTCAGACAATTCTCTGGTAGAGTTGGTGGTTCAGACAACATTGTATCTGATGAAACTGAACAACAGCAGCATCAAATGTTAGAGAAGTTGCATGTATCCACTCGTGCTGCCAAGGTTATCCCTCAATAATACCCATGCTTTTGTTCCCAAGAACTCTGCCTCTACCTAGTTTTTAATCTCCGATTATTTGACATGTGCTTAACTTTTTGTTTCTCTCGATTCATTTGGTGCTTTCCAGCACCTTCAAAGAGACCTAGTCCGAGGAGTAGAGGGTTATATCGTGACTGGATCCAAGCAGGTTGAGATCGGTAAGTTGCTCACTTTCTTATCTTCCTATGATTATCAGAATCTGCCTCACCAAGTTAATTCTTCACAGGAACGAAGTTGTCAGAAGATAGCCGAAAATATGGCAGTGAAAACACATGCACTAGTGGCAATACTTTATCTAAAGTGGCTCTAAGTTATAGTAGGGCTCGTTCTCAAATAGAAAAGGAACGTGACATTCTGCTCAAAATGCTCGGAACACAGGTTTATCTCGTATCATGTCTGCAGTTATATGAATTTCTATTTAAACTTATCACAAAAGCTTGCAAGTTAATATGCACTATATTTTCCATTGTCTTGATATGTATAATGCAGATTACGGAGCCCTTAAGGGCGATGGTGGTTGGATCTCCATTAGAAGAAGCTCGACATCTTGCACAAAAATATGATAGAGTGAGACAAGAGGTTGAAACTCAGGTAATAGCATTTTATGAAAGTAAAACTACGTATTATGATGAACTCCGTTTCTTGGTACTTTATTTCTTTTGCTTTCTTCTTTTGACCTAGATAGGTCATTGAAGTAGCCAGATGTCAAGCTAGAGTGAGGGAAATAAACACAAATCCAGATAATATTTTAAGGCTTGAAGCTGCAGAAACGAAGCTTCATGAGCTTAAGTCGAATATGGTTACCTTGGGTAAAGAAGCAGCTGCTGCAATGGCTGCAGTGGAGCGACAACAACAGAGATTGACTCTCCAACGACTAATAGCTATGGTAATATCCATTTTTATCCCGACTCAAAATTGGCACTATCAATTTCCTAATTCATAATATTTTCTTATTTAAGGTTGAAGCTGAGCGAAATCATCATCAGCATGTACTACAGATTCTTGATCAGCTCGAACACGAGGTATCATCCTCATGCTACTGAGAAAACGTCTCTTGTTATTTACTATTTATAATGTGATTGTTTGATGTTGTCGTTTATGTACAGATGATGTCTGAACGCCAACCTGTTGAAGCCTGTCTTGTTCCAGGTGCAAATAATACGAGCAAGCCACCATGTAAAGAAGCTGAAAATTTATTTGCTTCTCAGTCTTACAACGGATCAACCGATGGCATGGGTTACTTCTTGGGCGAGGTATATATTCAATACTTCGTCTTTCATACTCTAGTCATGATCGATCAATTATCTTAATGATGAATTTGTCGATCATATTGAAGGTCATTCATTCATACAAAGCTGAGTCAGATGTAGAGTTGACATTAGCAGTTGGCGACTATGTTGTTGTTCGAAAGGTTTGTTTTGCTATCTTCAACTCTCCTTGTCCTATAATTAACTATGCTGAATATGGCACGTGTGAACAAGTCTTGTTTGCTTTGCAGGTGACGAACAATGGCTGGGCCGAAGGTGAATGCCAAGGGAAAGCAGGGTGGTTTCCCTTCGGGTTTGTTGAGAAACGAGACCGTGTTCTTGCAAGCAAAGTGGCTGAAGTATTTTGATTTTGGACCAACAAATCCATGCATGGCATGTTTTGTCTTAATTTAGAATGAGAACATCTGAAAATTTGCTAATTCTTGTTTTCTGATGTGCAATGTACATATTCAGTGCCGTGGTATTTTTGTTAGTTATGTAATGACCATAGCATCTCTGAGCAATGGTTTTAAGTAATTCTGATGAAGCTAAAATTTCACTTACTACGTTGTCGTTGGGATGATCTATGTTGATAATCAAGTACTAATGTTACATGTAAATTTTGATAGTGTTATTGATGTGACATCACTTTAATAATTGTATATAATTATTTCTTGAAAAATAATTACAATATTCAAAGAGAATTTATAGTGTTATTTATCTGATTTTTCATGGCCTAAAGTCTTCATGGGCCATTAAACTAAAAAAATTAACTCTACCCAAAATATGTACAATTATTGAACTTGATTGAGATTCCAAGTTGCAATCATCCAATGATTATAAACTTCACTAGACCAACTCCATAATGCATTTTGGGCCATATAAAGTGAGTTTGGTAGAAATTTTAATTAGGAGTGCAACTAACAATAATATTACATTGAAAATTCTGAAGAATACCAAAAAAAAAAAAAAAACTCTAATTTTATCCTTAATTTCTGAACATCTTGAACTATAAATTCATGTTCCTCTATCCGTTGTTTTCGTTGGTGAATCTCTTTTTTCTTAAAAATTTGAAAAATTAATTATTTTTACCTAAGAAAACTAATATTTTAGAGAATTAAATATATTTTCAAATATATAAAAATCAATTGTTATCCACAAAAGAGGGATAAAATATAAGTGTAAAAATCAATTGTTATCCACAGTGAATGCAACATGTTGGATTCACGCTTTAACACAAACCACATGCTGAACTAAATAATCAATAACGCTTTAACACAAACTACGCTGAACTAAGCAAACGCTTTAACACAAACCACATTGAACTATATAACCAATAGTACGTTCTCAAAATTGTAGTTATCTCTGTATAGTTAATCAGAAATATTAACAGCCAACAACAATTCTCAAAATTGTAGTTATCTCTGTACAGTTAACCAAAACTAAATAAACTAAATCAGCCAATAGCACGCTCTTAAAATTGTAGTTATCTCTGTAAAGTTAATCAGAGATATTATCCTAAACTAAACAGCCAACAATCGTTCTTGTTATCTCTGTACAGTTAACCAAAATTATTGTCCTAGTAGTAATATATAATTTTTTTTTAAAGAAAATTATATATAATTAATTAAAACTATTAATATCATCAAAGTTGGATACGTTGAACTAAATGCCAATAGATTCCAAAATTATAGTCATTTACTGCTGAACTAAACACCAATAAATTCTAAATATAGTCATCTTTCTTAGCACATTACTAGAAATATTGTCTGATAGTAATACATGCATTAAGTAATATAGAAGAATGCCAACTCTATTAATTTCTCATTTGATATTCTATATTTAAGTTTTAAATTTTCTTTAATAACATACAAATAAAAAATAAAATAAAAACAGCATACATCCTCAACAATTCTCAGCAAAATTCATTGATTCAATAAATGCTCAATCATTTCTCAAGAAATCCTTAAACATAATATGGTTGAGTAACAAAATCAAACTGCTAATTTTTTTGATATATTGTAGTGTAATCAATCCTCAATAATTCTCAACAAAATTTGTTAATTCGATAAATATTCAATCAATCCTTAAACATCCTCAACAAAATCTAAAAAACTAAAATATAGAAATCAAGAAAAAGTAAAATTTTAATTACAAAGTGTTAAAAACTAAAATATAAATATCAAAGAACTAAAATATAGAATATCAAAAAAAGTCAAATAAATAATAATAATAATAATAATAATAATAATAATAATAATAATAATAATAATAATAATAATAATAATAATAATAATAATACTAGAAGTTTTATTTGGAATGATCTAACTAGTCAAAAAAAAAAAAAAAGTACAAGTAGCAATCATGATAGCTAACTATCCCCTGTTTCACCAAATTTAGAGCTTTTCTCTTTTTCTTTTTTTTCCTTCATTTCCATGTATTAACTTTTCGGTTTTATATTGTATTTTATTAGTATGTTCTATTTATATATTCTATAATATTATTAGAAAGAGAAGATTTATACTCGTTTAGAACATACTAATATTTCCAATTTTTCAATTCGTGCTCATCAATATTATTCATTCAATACTTTATCAATATTATTCATTATAATCTTAATCATTTCAGTTCGTACTTATCTTCCCAAAAAAATAAAATAATAATAATAATAATAATCTGCAATGTTTCTCTCTAATGTATCATTCTCAGACAGAGGTCCAAATCCTCAGGTCCAAAAGAACAACAAACTTGAAATCAATGACAACCTTTCTAACTGTGACTTCACTAGATTCATAATCAAATACTACTAAACATTTTCGTGGTTGTGATTGTACATTTGTACTATGAACGAACAACAAACAAAAAGCCCAAAAAAAAAAAAGTGACTAATTGTGATTATTCCCTTGATTTAGTACCTGCTTTTCATTTAATAGAACAATAGATATTTACAGACAAAAAAAAAAAAAAACATGTGAGGAAAAAGGGACACGATCATAACAAAGAAACAAACTACATCAAAAAAACTTCCAAAAACAGCAATCAAAAAATAAATAAAAAAAGGGGGAAATTTTCAGATCAGTATGGAGGTTTTAATTTTCTATCAAAAATTATTTCTTGATCTCTTGATGTGAGTGGAAGCTGGGATGATCTGTGGGACAGCAAATGAATTGTCCTCACTTCTTTTTCTGCTAGATTTGATCATATTGTTTTCTAAAAAATCCTTGGATTGGTAATCTCTATATCCATTTGGAAATCCAAAGGCCAAATCTGTAGATTGAAATGATTGGTTTTGTGTCTGTTGATGCAGAGGTGGTGGCGCTTGTGGGACCCACACCCCCATGTTTTCTGTGGTGAAAACACTCATAGTAGTATTCTCCTGAAAATCAGCACCCCAGATTGGCAATATATCATTTTCTCCACTCTGAAATAATTACCAAAAAAAAAAAAAAGTCAAATTCTTTGTTCTTATTGGTTTAGGTTGCATAAAAATTGAATCTTGAAATAAGCAAGACATTACATACCTTGTAGAAATCAGAAGTGGAATCAAGAAAATCCTCAACATGCCAGCCTGGCAGCGTTTCTATCAAGTATTCTGAAATGCTACTTGTTGAGATGGAACCATTATTCAACAATGAAGTATGGTTTTTCTGGGTGCTTTGAGGTGTTGTACTCTTGGGAGGAGAAGGTGCAACATGGGGTGTTGAATCTTGGAAGTTGATGTTAGAAACGGCGTCGTTATGAGAAGAAGAAGAATAGAGAGTGGAAGTTGCAGAGAGCTTGAGACCAGTTAGGAGAAACCTAGAATGCTTTTGAGTGTGTTCATTGGCTTTGTGTATTGGGATATCGCAATCCTTGCACAGAATGGCCCTATCTTGCTGACAGAACAAGAAACCTCTTCTTTCCTACACGATCAATTCAATTCTTTAGGTTTATGAATACTGGTTCATGCAATCTTATATGCATTACCTGGCAAATATCACAGAGGGGGGCTAGTTTGGGGCAGGGGTGGTGGAGGGAGAAGCGGTGGTGTTTTCCGGCGAGTTTGTTGGCGTGGTGGACGCGGTGGTCGCAGGCGGCGCAGAGGGCAGCCTCATCCGCCACGCAGAAATACGATGCTTCTTCTTTTTCACATACATCGCATAGGATCTTCATTAGATCAATCACTTTTGATTTTTCTGCAATTTTCTTGGATTTTTTGTTTAGGATTTGATGCCAAGAGCAGAGAGAAATGGTGTTGAGAACAAGGGAGGTTGAAAATGGGGAGATAAAGAAACAAAAGAGAAAAGAGATGGGGAGGGCTGCTTGCTTTATTAAATTATTACCATTAATTATTTAATTATTAATATCATGGATCCCCTACTGGGGCAAAAACCCAGCAGGGGTTGCTGGGTGTAATACAACACTCTTTTTTTCATTTTTTTTTTAATTTTTAATTTTTTTGAAACAAATATGTTGTCATTTATTTGTCATGTAATTATTTATTACATCAAGTGATTTTTTCATAATTCTCTAAATGCATATTATAATATAACATACCAAATCACTTGATGAAAAGAATCACTTGATATTATAACATATTATATTATAATATGTATTTAGAGAATTATGAAAAAATCACTTGATGTAATAAATATTACATGACAAATAAATGAGAACATATTTGTTTCAAAAAAAAAAATTAAAAAAAGGGTGTTGTATTACACCCAGCAACCCCTGCTAGGTTTCTGCCCCAGTAGGGGATCCAAATCCGAAATGTATACATTCCATTATGTATGTATATTGTTTTCTTTTTGTAGTTTTTATATGCCAACTTTGTTGTAATTTGTGTTCAACTGTAATTCCAATTTTTTACCTTTATTACATTAGAGTGGTAATTGATTCGTAATTGAACTGATTGGTTCTATCTGATTTCACAAACAATGTTTCGGTTTATTAAGTTTGAAAGATGATAGTCTTTTTATTTTGTTTTCTAGGTTCAAGCTAACAGGTTCGGATCACAAACCTCTATATATTAGTTATTGTTATATGAATATCATTGATCACTATATCTTAATCATTTTATATGTTGGTTAAGATTTATATATTATAGACAATATATTGGCACATTTTTTATTAATATAATTTGTTTAATCTCAAAGTTATAAATTTATAAGTGGTTTCACAGTATGTAATATAACTCTAATCGGGAAATAAAGTTTATATGTTTTCTTTTAAGTGGGTTTCTTTGTTTAGTGTAATTATTTTGGGCATAAGAAGGTTTATCTTTCTTATTTTATTTCATCAAATTCGATATGGGCATGGGATTTATCATTGGGCAAGACGAAGAATATTCTAGTGGCTATATTTATAATTAATGGTAGTTTAAAAGCTAGTAAAAGGCAGACAAACAATGCCACATCCCTCCTAACAGGCTTAAAATAATCTGTGCTATTTTATTAAAAATTAAAATTATTGAAACCTGTCCAAATAGGAAAGTACCCAATAAAGTAATCAGAGCATCATAAGATTTGTTTCACTTTACGATAACTAAATATATATTTGACATTTTGTTTAGGTTAGTGAGTAAATGATAGGGTAGTTAGAAAGTAAAAAAGTTTAGCATAATAAAAATATTTGTGACAAAAGATTTCAATGTTTATTGAAGAAGTTCTTGACAATGCTCAAGGCAACAAATTTTCGTTTGATGCAGTGTCTTTTTATGAATTGGCAGATCTTTTTCTTATTTTGTTAGTTAGAAAAAAGATGGGTGAAATTTTGGTTAAATAAAGAGATATTTACATAAAAAGAAATATGAATATGAACTTTTATTTGTAATGATGTGGGATACGATTTTTTTTTTTTTCTTTACAATGTCAATCTCATTTTCTGAAATTTAATCGCGACAATATTTCATCATTATGATGATATTTATGACAGATGATAAAATTGATGGTAAATTTAAAATTGTTTCGTACAAACAATAGTGATAGCGTTGCAATTAGGTGTCATAAAATGAAGTTGATATTGTAATTAAAAAATTATAAATTGTGACCAATATTATTAAAAACAATTTTGATATTTGACAAAAACATCATACTTTTTATTTGACAAAATTTTGTTTGTTATTTATAACAATTTTCAGTCTGAAGACAAAATGGACTAAAGTTTATTTGATGCGGATAAGGGCAAGATTTATGGTAGGTAGTTGAAGATCCGACCCGACCCGGGGGGCGGGTCCACCCAGTTCCATCTCATGCTATACAGATTTTATTATTCTAGCAACAACGAAATAAAATTCTACATTCATATGGACAATTTATCGTACCCTTATTATACCCTTATATAATAAAAGTAGAATTATATATTTTTATACTCATATATATAAGTATATATATAGATTAGTATATGTAACTAATACAGACTATTCCTACCCATTTTAATTTGACCTACGCCAACGCCAGATTTACCCACGAGTTGGGTTGTATTCGTATTCTCATTGCTATTTTAAAGAAATCAATATTTTTTTAAATAAAGAAATGCATTTATGTATGTCATACTTGATAAATTAGAAATATCACATTTATAATCATTTATTTGTACATATATACAAAAATATGGGTAATACTTATGTGGAAAGAAATATATTAATATGTTGGTTAGGTACATTCAGAGTTATAAACAAGTTAACTTTTCATAAACTTTTCGAAGCTCGATTACCATAAAATTGAGATTCATTAAAATAAATGAACCAAACTCAAAATAAACAATAAATATTCCATAATAAAACTAAAAGTTAGACATTCAACTGTACATTTATTACATGTTTTCTTATGATAAAATATAGAAATATCTAAACTGAAGATATTTCTTTTGAACAAAAGTACAATTTTAATAATATAATATTGCATGTACACTATCTTTTAAGAGCTTTTAAATCGTTTAGTTTATAATTTATATTTACTTCATGAACTGTAAATAAATCTGAAAAATTAAATAAATTGGAATATCGAGTATAAAGTAAAATAGGGATATTAAAAGATGAAAATGATGTAGTTGATTCGATTAAATCCGTAAATACATTGAATGTAGCGTAGAAAAGAAAATGAAGTGAAATTTGGAGGAATCTGGAATTTGGGGAGTGGAGGTTAAAGTATGGGCCTCTGTTTATGCTTGTCAGTACATGGGCTACCAATAAATCTTATCACTTTTTTTATTTTAATATTAATTAATTAATTAAATAAATAAATGTTTTCCAGAAGTTGCGATCATGGGACAAACTCTACAAGAATATCTACTCAATTTGTTTTGTCACAGGGTTATTCACTTGTAACGTGGGATCTCTTAATTTTTAATTTACGAGTGCCAGATCAGTATGTGTTGATGAATTATGTATGTTTGAATTTTTCCTAAAATGTGAATTATATATTGATTATGATTTATGAATTCGAGGGTTTAAAAAAAAAAAACTAACAGTTTATTGTTGCTGTGTATTATTATTACTTTTTTGTGTGAATATTTCGTTTTCACCAAATATGTGTTCAATCTTTTGATGTGACTTTTTAATTAAAATAAAAAACCTCAGGACAGACTCAACTATTTCATTTATGGCCTTATCTCTCAATTATGATCACAATTCAAGTTAATCGGGATTCATGTGTTTATATTTGTCACATCGTGTTGTAATTGGTTATGCTGCTTATGCATATTATTGGATATGAATTTCATGCATAGTTGTGCACTTTCACACAATTTTTTATATAAATTAATCTATATAGTCGGTTATTTCTTTTAATTGTTCCAAATTTACATATATATATCTTTCTTTTTTTAATCTAGTCATTTTTTTACATTAATTTAAAATATATTCTACACATAAAACAAAAAATTAGGATTAATCATTATGTTAAACTCAGCACTCATCAATAAGAGTATTGAAGGATGTTGATTGTAGAATTCACTTTTTACTACCATTTCTTAATCCTTGTGTAAAGTCAAAGTGGAGTTCATATTTGAGATTGAAATATTAATTTTTACTGATATTAATCCGTAAAATAATTAATTTTTAATGTATTCAAAACGTACTTTATTGAATCATTTGAAATTATTTCCCAAAAATTTCCCCCAACTTCAAGTCACTCAATTCAAATGCCACCTATGAATATTTTACTTTTGACTTTAAATCTTTTTTTTTTTCTCTTTAATCAGTGTAAAAAATGTTGAAAAGTTCTTCAAATCATTTGTATGATTTATATGATAACTCAAACTCAATAAAAATACTGAAAATATTACATGATACACATAAAAAAAAATTATTATAAAAGTAAAAAAATTGCATTATAAAAATTAAAGTATTACATCTTAAAAATGAAAATATTATATAATATGTTTCTATATATTATATGATATTTTGAATCAACGGCCTTAATCAATATTAATCGAATCGAATAGACCTGTCAATAAAACTCGATATAAAATATATGAGATAGCCCCAACTACTACGTACGGATCATTATCCAAATTAATATTTTCTGTAAAATTGTCTCGAGGATTGCAAATCACGAGTTGAATATATTATTAAATAATTAGAAGTAGAGGGCTAGCATGTACGACTTGTATATATTAAATCGTTAACGTGTCATCCCACTACAGGATTTGTATTATATTTTCTATTATCCAATTATAGTTAAAGTTGTAGATGACTAAAACACCCTTATTAAGTTTGGCGTACGAGAAAAGTGGTATCGAGTCAAACGTTGTCACCATAACATCTGGATCATATTGGACTACTAAATAATGTCATTATTATTTTAATCATATCATTATTAGGATCGATTATTTTATTCTCTTTCGTATTACATCATGCATGACATTATATTGCATAAAGACAAATCTATTATAATATTGTTTAGATCTGTCGACAATATTTATTATTTCCAACTGTTTCAAGAAAATTATTCTTTTAAAACATTAAGGTATACTATGTTTGCTCAAACGTTGTTTGTAGTACTGTACATGGCCTCAGATTGTGTGAAATTACTTCTTTTATTACTAAATAATTGTTATCTTATTTTTTATAGGTCATCCACAGCATTTTATAGATTTCATTTCGTAAAATAAGTTGGATTAATCTGGTGAATGGTCAATCGATGTGGATCCAAAATCAATATTATAAGATCAATGTATCTGAAATATTTTTATATCATATCACTTTAATGCATATCGTCTAGTACTTTTGAAATATTACATGATACACACAAAAGTATTACATTACGAGAATAAAAGTATTATTTGTCGAATTATGATTTTTCAAAATAATAATTAATTTGAAGCCATCAAACTAAAAATATTATCCGATACACATACAAATATTACCTTATACAAGTAAACAATATTACATAGTAATACTTATCAAATTATAATTTTTGAAAGTATTGCATGATAAGAATAAAAGTATTACTTAGAGTCAAATGTATTGCATGATACATATAAAAAAATATTACCTCATACAAATAAAAATAAATATTACACAATATTGCTTGTCAAATTATAATTTATCAAAATATTATCTCATATATATAAAAATATTACCTAACTTGTGTTGACCAGATTGACCGGAAGTTGACTCACATCAATTCGACTCAATGGAATCCATAATGCCGTCTCACACAAAACTTTACATATATAAACTCATTTAAACATATCAGAGATTAATATTTATGAATCCAACTCGGCATACCCGAAAAAAAAAAAACTTTCTTATCTTTACACTTTAATTCATAATCGTACGTAACATTTTTATGAATTAAATGTGAATCTTCATGTTGGCTACTGCTAGTAGTTGGTTTCCAGCGCATAATCGCATGATCATATATAATCAGTTATCATTACTTTCAGATCCAATTTGCCATATAATAATAGCAATAAAAAATAAATAAGTGATGATTTCAATAAAATAAATAAATGACTTTTAAGAAGTTAATGTTACCCCAGCGCCTATGGGAGAAAATAAGTAAAAAATTAAGGTCCAAGTTTTTTTTTTGTTTGTTTTTATTATTATTATTTTTATAATATTGGACCCTATAAAAGCAAGTTATCATCGTAGTAACCTCAAATTGATATAAAATCATATTAATTAATAACATAAATACACTAAAGTAGGGGTTCTCAGTGTTCGGGACATTGAAATGGATAATATAGGCTTTCTGAGCAAAATAAAAAATTCTGCATTAGTTTAAGGGCTCGAAAGTCGAAAGTAGGTGCACTAGGCTCTAGTAATAAAAGGGAAAATTTTAACATGTTTGAAGACTTTAAAACGAGTAAGATAGTCTTGAAGGACGAAACAATAATTTAACCAAAGTTTGGAAGCTTTAAAACAAATAAAATGGGCTTGAACGGCAAAATAGTAATTTCATGAAGCTCTTTTGAAAGCATCAAAAAGTTGTTGGGAGTGTAATTGAGGTTAAATTGAAAATTTGGGAGCTTATTGTGAAGTTGAAATTGGAATTTATGAAAAATCAAATTTGATGGGTTTAATGTGAAAACTACACTCACTTAAAGTTTGAGAGACTATATTAAAGTTAATGGAAGGTCAAATAAGGTTCTAGGGCTTTAATAAAGCTTTAGGGACTAAATTGCGAGTAATTTAAAGTTTAATTAGGAAATTGAGATATGGACGAAACTAAAATTCTGAGAATGTGCAATTTGGTTTAATAATATAGCAGATATGAAATTTTTGAAAAGTGTGATTAAATCCTAAATTTTCTAAAATTTCGAAATGTTGCTTCCCTCGACAACCCTCTGATCCATAACTCCTATTGTCATTGACATTCTTCTTTGTCATGACTCATCAAAGAGCAAAATAATAACTTGTTAAATTACGTTTCTTAATTTATATATAGATAAATATATATAAAGTTTGACATAGTAAAATATCGAGCTTACCAGCCTACTAGGCCAACTCTACTCAATTAAAGCATTAGACCTAAATTAATGAATCATTAATCTTATTTCCACGAAACATATTGTTCAAAAATTTGTTTGAAAAGTCAAAGCTAATTTTTAAATGAAATTCATATAATGCATTTCTAACAAACTTGTGAGAAATAAATAAAAAAATTGAATAATTGATTGACAAAACAATTAAAGGTATAATAGAGATTTGACTTTAAAAAAAAATGTACACAATTATTCAGTTGATAAAGCTAAGGGTATGTTTGTTTCGGGTTTATGTAGGATTGGGGAAATCCGAATCTTGAAATCCTGGGATTTGTAAATAAAGGTGAATAGTTAAAATCTGTGTTTGTTATGAGATTTTATAGGGTAGGATTATTACTGTAGATGTCAAATCAATGTTGGAAAAGTTAGTAAGTGTAATATTATATTATTAGTTGATGTAATGATTAAATAGAGTAGGATTTTGATAAATTTCATAATCCTTGTTTGTTTAAGGATTTACATCAAGGATTTGAGATTTTAAAATCTCAAATCTCGACCAGCCAACACTAATCCAAACATCACCTAAAAGATTACCCTTCAGATAAACAATATCTTTAAAAAGAAAAAAGAAAAAATGACTGTATATTTAATATTTCTTATTTGCAAAAGAGCTAGACTGAAAGAATTATGAATAATAAAATTGTGTAAATGCCAGCTAGCATAAGAAGACAAACTACACTTTTCGTCATCTGATTTGTAAGACTATATTGCAGATATTTATTATTACATATCTTTTTAGAATCTTGTAGCAAAAGGTTGAATCCCTAACCCCAAGGGCCCTCTCCTCCGGCCCGACAGGGATTGGTGGAAGAGGTAAATCATGGTGACTCAGCGGCCCATTAGGTGGAAGGACCAGTGTCTGGTGCCCACAATGAGCTATCCCCCAAATTGAGGAATAAAACTCCCACACTGCGGCTGCCAAAACTCGATCCTGCGTCCTTGAATCCCCACACATATCTTTTTAGAATCTTATATATATTTGAAGTTGATTAGATGGAATTCATATGAGATGTCGGCTTCATACTATATTAAAAGTATTATCCTCATGATATTTCATGATCTGCCACAAATATTTTTCAGATTCTTATTGATTTATAATTAACAATTCTAATTAATCTATAAAATAAAATTTGACATGTAAAGATGAATTTAAACTGTGGCTAATGAAGTTTCATGTCACCACGTTATATCGTATTTAAGATATTTATATATAATTTTATAAGAGTATTTAAGAGTAAGTCTTTTGTGTGATCGTCTCACAGAATTTTAAAGTATTGCTTGAAATGAGTCAATCCACAATCCAATTACCCACCACCCAAATCTTACAATTCACATGTTATTTGTGGATGATGGAGTTCCATCTCATGAAAACAATCTGTGAAACCGTCTCAAATGAGTTTCTGTATAAAATTAAATAACTATATCACCTGGGACAGCTCGATCTTTTGCAATTACAGAGGAAACAGTAACTTGCTTGACCATCTTTTTATTTCTTTTTATCCCACTTGCATGGGTTCACATTTGACCCTATTCAAACTCTGAGATTTTACATTTATTTTTGGGAATTTTGCAAGTTACAAGATATATATATTATGTGACATAAAATAAGGCACATTATTATATGGTGTGGTCTATCGTAACATATTATAGTTAATGGATCAGTGAACATGTGAAATTTAATATATAATAAGTGATATGTATTTTAACAAGTAATAAGTATTTAAAATAACAAGAAATATTTCAATAGATAATAATTGGTATTTTGATATACAATAAAATGATATTTTAACATATAATATATCATACTAATATTATTGGACATAAGTAAAAGACATTTTTATTAATAAAAACACAACTAATGCATAAAACATATCTTCAATAAATTTGGATATTCACGTGAGGATCATTGAACAAACTTAACAAGAAATACTTCAACATATAACGAATAATACTTTAATATATGTAAATATTTTAATAGATAATGTATACATGTTAGAACTAGAGTTTTGAGTTTTTCTTTTGTAAATAATATATTGCTCAAATACATTGAATTTATTATTAACACATATATACAGTAGACATTAGACTAAAGTTATGAACTTTTAGTAACTGATGAGAAACTAATTCAAAACACCAATAAAGGGAAAACTGGGCCCAAAAACGTAGTTCTTGAAAATAATGAGTCCAGTTAGTTAAGAGATCAAGGCCTTTGGGCCTTTTGTCATATTCTATATTCTAAATTGCAACGTTCTGTATATTTCTAGGCCCAAACCATTTTCATATATATATAAATAAATATATATATATATATATATATATATATATATATATATATATATATATATATATATACAGTTATAAACTGAACTCTATACTGACAATCTATAATGATTATTTCAATCATCACTTTCCTAAGTAATTGAAGTTCCATGTTGAATGTAAATTATTACTTGCGAGTTTGAACTTGTTAAAATATTATTTTATTCAATTCTTGTTTATATTTATTCTATGAGTTAATTATTAAGAAAACAAGGCCTCCCCCCCCCCCCCCTCCATTTTTATGTATAACTATTTGCAATATTCTAGTGTAAATCAAGATTCGGACTCAAATACATTAATTTTTTTTTTTTTTTGAATTTAGTGGACCCCTGTTGTTATTGAAATAAAACATAGCCGAGTTATTATCACAACACAACTTAAAAACTTAAATGGTCTTTCAATTCTCTACTGGTTAACAACACAAAGACAAGTGATAAAGTTCCATAATCATATCCCACGATTAATTGCCTCGTGGATGCTACAAATTAAATTATGTTGTCATGGTAAAATGCCATGTCTTCGTTTCTTGACAGTTCTCCATATAAAAATATATATAAATAATCAATTTAAATTTAAAAAGATTTTTTCTGATATTATATTAGCTTCTAGCTAATATGGGTCTAAACTAGCAACATTCTTTCATTCAATAACATCATCAATATATACATCATGTGAATTGAAATGTCACAATAGATGTAACCATTTGCCTTACAACAATCTGTTTCAGTTGAACACTGAATTAAATCTGACAACTTCAACACACATCACTTTCTTATACTTCCACACCACAAACCTAGTAGAGAGAATTAATCCATAATAGCCATACATATATATGTAAACCACAATACAAGAAGCAGATTACACATAATCTCATCCAAACACATATATAAAAGATATTCAAACTCAACCAAACAATATAACTTTCACTCAAGCAATGCAAATGTGGTGAGATCTGAGGCTCCTCCACTGTGAAGACTAGGGTGGTGATGGTGGTGGTGGTGGTGATGAGGGTGGTGGTTAGGTGGCGGCAGGCGGAGGGCGACGATCCTTGGCCCGCCATGTGGAAATCCAAGAACCGAATTATAATCCCCTTCGTTTTCGACTAATCCATAGTGTGGATCCTCCTGTCTTGCATCCTATACACAAAATTAAATCATATTAAATCTGATCATTAATTGTTTTAGAAATGATGTTTTTTAAGCATCAATGAGAATTCTTACAAAGTCAAGCACAAGACCCCTGTGTATTTCTTCAACATTCCTTAACTGCACAGAATTATAAAAAAAAAAAAAAAAAAAAAAAGGATTGACGAAAATAAATTGAAACATGAAAAGAGTAGAATATGCAATTAAATAGAAAACAAATTGATTAAATTGAAATGTAGAGTAATGTACCTTTTTCTTGCTTTTCTCGATCTGGCTGTTTATGACGTTGTACTGTAATGGATAAGGGAATTAAATTAGTGTAGTGTAATTTGCATAATAATGATAGAAAATGAAAATCTATCTATGGAGGAATGCCAGGCAACTTCACAAGGTAAATAGAAAATCTTAGATATCTATTTTGATTTAACCGAGCAAAATAATGATTTATTACTTATTAAATGACAGTTAAGAGTAATATTCACATGCACTATGTCTATAACAAATCAATATTGGAGGCTAAATCAATATTTTAAGATACAATATATAAGGTAGTGAAATTCTTGAAAAAAATTTAATAGGGAGAAATGCCCCTTTTGTATATGTATAATTTATGGTAGGTAAGAAATGAAATAGTATTGGTGAGTGAAACTTATGGATGATCGTTGTATGTACATGACAATATGACATGAATAGTATTCATTATTGTCATTTATTGCTGGCATTTTAGGTATTATTTACATCGATTGTATATGATACAACTTTTTTATGTAGACAAAACCAATATAAACAGTGGAAAATGGTTCTCAGCATAATTCAAAAGTTACACTATTCATTTAAATGAAATAAAAATAAAAAAAGAGATTATTCAAAAAAGAAAGAACTTCTCAATTTGTTAATCTTATGAGAATCATATAGATAATTCAAAGTTGGCTTAAATGGATGAATTCGTGGCTACCCTTTAATTCCAAACAACAATTCAAATATCTAATTTTTGTTTATTATTATTAATCAAAAAATAAATAAATTTGATGTTTCCCCAAATTAAAGCCTTAAATTAAAAAGTAATTAGTTAGGTGCTTTCTTAATTTACTCCTAAATTTCGGTATCAAGTTCAAAAATCACTACTGCTAAATACAAACTAGTCGATCTAACAAGGCCTGATTTGATTATCGATTAATTTTTACCTAATACCTCAAGAGATTTAAACCAAGAACAAGGAAAAAAAAAATCTGGAAACCCTAGACAACCTTTTGTTCTTAAAAAAACATAGACCAATCAAGAGAAAATGTAATAACCTTTTTATCACGAATCAATTTAAGAGAGTTGTCCATATCATCGATTAGATCAACCATCTGCTCATATCCCAGATCGTTCAAACTCTCTCCCATCCTTTGCCTGTTAAATCACATCATAATTAACTACTAATTTAAGCAGTGAAAATTGGTGTGATTTACATACCTAATCTCCCTCCTTAGATTCCTGTTAACCTCTTTTAGCTTCTTCAAGTGTTCTTGCATTTTCTGCAGATTTATTGTTATTAATAAATTAAAAATCACTGATTTAAACAAAACCCATGATTTGTAGAAAAAAAAAACCTCATAGTGGGAGCTCCAAATATCAACCCCAACAGCCTTCTGGTATTGATCAAACATCACTTTTGTCCTAAAAAAAAAAAAAGAAACAATTCAAGATTAACACCAAAGAACATATTTTTTAACCAAGATTTCATAAATCTGAGTAGCCCATCAAGAGAGAGAAAGAGGAAGAGAGAGAGAGAGAGATACGTTATGGTGGGGCTGATATACTCGTGAAGCTTTTGAGTACTAGAGATCATGAGAATGGAAATCTTGGCATCACATAGAACAGTGAGCTCATGAGCCTTTTTGAAGAGCCCATTTCTTCTCTTGGAGTAGGTCACCTGCCTGTTTGTTTGGTTCTCTATTTTCTTGATCTGAATCTTCCCACGAGCCATCTCTCTCTCTTTCTCTGCAGATCTCCTAAAATGGTGATAAGATTCTGGAGATGAGAAACAGATGAATATAAAGAAAATGGGTGTTAGATTAGATCATTAAAGAGTTTGAGGGACCATACACTAACCAAATATGGAAAGCTTTACCAAATGGGTGAAAAAGGTTGCAGAAGTTGATAAAGTAATTTAAGAATTAGTCATTTCTTGTTATAAGTCACTACCACTCTACAGCCTAATTCATTGGGCTTTGGGTCCCCTCCTTTTCTTTTCATCCCATTTAATTTATTTTACCATTTTTTACCACCGTCAAAAATGACAATTTACCATTGTTGGTGAATGGTGATGATGATATTGATATAGCTAGGGTGTATTATAGCTTTGTGTTTCAGACTTTGTACTTTGACCCTCTATTGATTGATGGATGCTTTGGTATTTGACTCTCCAACCTTAACAATATATTCGTGTTGATATGTTTTTATTTTTGATTTTTTTTACATGTTAATTTAATTAGGATAAGTGTTTGTTTAAGAAATAATTCCATAATCATTCAAAATTATCAACCTTGGAATGCTTGTTGAATTCATGTTTATATTTTGATGACATATAAACATGTCAAAATATAAACATGTTGTAATTATATAAACAACACATGATTTAATATACATATACCATATATTAAAATCAAATACGCGATTTGCATTTAGGGTTCAATTCTACGGCTATAGTACTTGGACAACAACATAATCATAATAGAGATCAAGAATCCATAGAAGTCATACACATGAAAACACAATACAAGAAGCAAAACACAATCTCTCTCCAAGAGATATTCTTACATTATGCAACATGACATGAATTACTCAAGCAAGGCAAATGTGGTGAGATCTGAGGTCCCACCACTATGAAGACTAGGGTGGTGGAGGTGGTGGTGGTGATTAGGTGGCGGAAAGCGAAGAGCGATGATCCTTGCCCCTCCACCATGTGGAAATCCAAGAACCGAATTATAATCCCCTTCGTTTTCGACTAGCCCATACTGTGGATCCTCTTGCCTTGCATCCTAAATAAAAATTTAAGCCATTTCATCAAATCTATCAAATAGTCATGTTAAACATGATCATTTTCTTGAACTATTGAAGAAATTTCTTACAAACGCAAGAACAAGGTTCCTGTGAATTTCTTCCACATTCCTTAACTGCATAGAAATTAATAAAACAAGAATTAAAAAAAGAAGAAGAAATTAATGCATTAATTAATTGAAGAAGATTTTTGCTAATGTACCTTTTTCTTGCTGGTATTGATCCGGTTGCTAATGGCGTTGTACTGTTATGGTTAAGAGAATTAATTTGGTGGAGATTATTTTACATAATAAGAGAAGAAACGTATATATGCGAGCAAGAAAGGACATATTCTAATATGGTGAAAGTAAAAAAATAGACAACTACAAAGATCAGTTGAAAATCTTGTTTTTCTTTATGGATATCATGCACGTGTGTTTTGTGTATAATGAAGTAAAATGGTGTTGGTGAATGAAACTAATAGGGTTCTAAAATATCACATTTAGTTTATTCGGAATCCTAAGAAAAGTTCGATTGTTGTGTATAAAAGTAGGTGATGGGCTAATGCTACAAAGAAGGTTAACATCGTTATTGTTATATATTGGTCTTACACATGATAATGTAACATGAATAAAAACATTGATTAGGGCCATTTTTGGTTTGCATTTCAGGTATTAATTACTTCATTATCTTGTTTTGATAAGACCAAATCAAATAAATAAACAAAATAGTTAAACAAACCATTTTTCTCAGTATAATCCCCAAAAGCCACAATATTACCTTTAGTAAAATTTATTTTAAAAAAAAAAGAAAGAGTTTCTCAAATCGTTAGTCTCATGAAGATTATATGTATTTCTCAAAGTTGCCTTTGAATTAATGCATTCATGACCACTATCTACAATCCATTTTCAAGAACATATCCTATAAATCTTGACCCTCTAAATTATTCAAAAAAAGCCCTTTTTAGCAGTAATATTTAGTAAATTGTTCTATGGTTATCTGCTAATTTCTCAAATTTATTCAGGCCAATGTGATTTCTGTATCGAGTTCAGAAATCACAGTCATGTTCAATACACAATAGCAGATCTAACAAAACCAGATTTTATTATTATTTCCATCACCACGCAATAATAATTCCTTAAATAATTTCGACCAATTAAGAAGAAGAAAAAAATCTGAAAACCCTAATGAGAACAAAAGCAAAAGTGAGAACAGATAGACAATAACCTTTTTCTCACGAATCAACCTGAGAGAGTTGTCCATATCTTTGATAAGATCGACCATCTGCTCATACCCCAGATCGTTCAAACTCTCTCCCATCCTTTGTCTGATCCAATCAGATCATCAAAATAAGAGAGAGAGAGAGAGTATGAACAAAGAAAATGGTGTGATTTACATACCTAATCTCCCTGCTAAGATTCCTGTTAACCTCTTTTAGCTTCTTCAAGTGATCTTGCATTTTCTGTAAAAACAATTATTTATTTATTTACACAAAAATTAAATATATCATTAAAACATTTCTGAGAAAAAAAAACCTCATAGTGGGAGCTCCAAAGATCAACCCCAACAGCCTTCTGGTACTGATCAAACATCACCTTAGTCCTACAATAATATTATTCAAGATTAATTAACATATACCACTCTAGCATCGAGAGAGAGAGAGAGAGAGAGAGATACGTGACAGTGGGGCTGATGTACTCATGAAGCTTCTGAGTACTAGAGACCATGAGAATGGAAATCTTGGCATCACAAAGAACACTGAGCTCATGAGCTTTTTTGAAGAGCCCATTTCTTCTCTTGGAGTAGGTCACCTGCCTGTTCGTTTGGTTCTCTATTTTCTTGATCTGAATCTTCCCACGCGCCATCTCTGCAGATCTGGTGGTAAGATTCTCAAGATTAGAAAGATGAATATAAAAGAAAAGCTGGGCTTCGATAAGACCATTAAAGACTTTTGAGGGACCATATGTTAACCATTTATGGAATCATTTACCATTTCGGTGTTAAAGGGTCGCAGAAGTTGATAAAGTAATTTAAGAATGAGTCATTTCTTGTTATATGTCACCACCACTCTACACCCTAAGCTCACTTTTATTTTATCTTTTTTTTTTTTAACCATCAAAGCTAGTGCCAACTACCATTGTGGTGATGATGGCTTTGTGCTTCACGGTTTGTACTTTTACTCAGGTATTGATTGATGGGTGCTTTGTTTTTTTGCTATTTGACCTATAACAAAATATTGGGATGGGGTGGATATTTGGGCATTTGATAGAAAACATTTCAAAATGCATATTGGGAATGAAAAGAAGAAAAACTTAATAATTAAACTCAAAATTATGAAAAATGTTATAAGTCTCCATATATCTAAGATGATGAAAGCAGTAATTTATGTTGTTGTAAGGAAACAATGGATCTCAAAGAAATCAAACTAATTAGTTTGTTTTAAAATTTACTTGATAAAAAAACTTGTATACTCAGTTGTGTAAATATGCCTGTTCATTGGGTTTTGTCACGATCTGAACAGGCTAAGATCACCTGTGGCTTGGTTGGATTTTAGGCTCTAGTTAGGTATAGATGCTACAAGTCTCTATGCTTTTTCTTGGGGTCACAAAAATGGAATTGAAATAAGTAGCCATAAATTTGTGTGATTTGATGAATTTTAGTTTATATTCATCAGTTTTCTTGTTACTCTGTTGAAGGAGAAAAGATTCTATCCTATTAATTAGGAATCTTCCTTGATTCCAGTACAACATGTTTATCTTACAAGCAATGTCATATTTAATCTTGTGGTGATTGATAAACAAACACATCCCACCTTTTGTACTCATACTCTCATCCAAGGATTAGGTGGATAGCCATTGCCTTCTTTTATATAAATATCTTCAAATATAAATTTGCTAGAAATTCATGATTTTAATGGAACGCTTGCTTTGGATATTACTCTCTTTCTCCAAAAAAATTTCATTTGCCTGTCTTTTTCATTCTAAACATAGTGCTAATCGTGAACTAGTTATTTTTCTTCTTTTCTCACCTCTTGCTTCTGGGATTTGAAGCTTGTAACTTTAAACTTGTTTATTTCTTAATCAAGTTATTAGTTCTTATGTTAAAAAAAAAATTCAAGATTTGTCACATATATTGTTATAGTTTTTGAGTTTATAATGGATTACATTCTATTATCTTACCAATCTACTTAATTTTATTTGTTGCAGGTTGGTAATTGATTTTATTGAATTTTAATAAAGCTAGTATAAAGTTCGATATTTTAGTGACCATGAATTTATGAGAGAGAAATCTAAGATAATTCTAATTTGCAAGTAGCAAAGATGTTCTTTGTCTACATCTTTGGATAATGTGAACCAAAGATTGAAGAAAAAATGAAGAGAAATTCTTCAACTATCAACCAATGCTCTAAAATTCATACAAGTAAGAAAAGAAAATGTTACTTGGTGTTTAGGATTGCTTAGGTCCGCTTGGGGTCGAATAGTTTCATCTAACCTTATATACAACCACCTAACATCTAAGATGGTTGTATAGGTAGAAATTGGTGTGGTTAGAAATCACCTAACGTCTAAATATTATTTAGAAGATTATCTAAATCGATTTTTAGAACACTGGTATCAACTTAGGCAAAAGGGGAAAATGGGTGAAGGTGTGTTAATATGAAAGTTATAAATAAATTAAAATTTGTGAAAGTTGGAATAAAATGAAGAAAATAAATAATGCAGGGGCAGAAATGGTAGTTTACCTGTAAAACCCGATTAAAATTTGAAGTCTCGGATCCGTACAATGTATGTTTTCGAAAGCAATAACTCATTCCCTTGACCTACACCATCTTCTTCCTTATCTCGCACTCATGTTGTTAAAAATCCCCAAATTTTCACAGATCTAAATCTCCATCGGGGTTTGGATTTTGTATGCGAAGCTCAGATCTCTCCATTCTCTCCGTTTCTGCGCCTGATTATCGCTGTGGAGAAGAATTCTCGAAATGCTGACCAAGTTTGAGACCAAGAGCAATAGGGTGAAAGGATTGAGCTTTCACGCCAAGCGCCCATGGATCTTGGCCAGTCTCCACAGCGGCGTGATCCAACTCTGGGATTATCGCATGGGCACTCTCATTGATCGATTCGACGAGCACGATGGACCCGTTCGGGGCGTTCATTTTCATAAATCACAGCCGCTTTTTGTTTCCGGAGGTCCGAATTTTTTGGTTTATACTTCGTTTCGTGTGGATGTTGTATTGAATTTTGATAATGCAATGTGATCTCTGCTTGGCTTAATGGAATTTATGTTTGAAGGAGTGATTGTAGTGTTTTGGGTTCTGGATCTGCTGTTTTCATGTTACTTTCTGGTGAATGATTATCGACAGAATTTCGATGTGTGATTGGTTGGTTTTGAGATTTTGATCCAGAGTTTTGACTTATGAGTATATTGTTGTTTATCGAATTCCCTGATCACCAATCGGTGGGTTTAAAGTTGAATCAAATCCCATATGTATAATGGTATTAGATCCTTGCATTGATTTTATCTGGGGCAGATAACTGATTTTCATGTGTGTTAATTGTTTCTGAAATAATATTGACGAAGTTGTCAAATTCAATCCTGGAATTGAAAGATGGTGTTTGTGGATTAGTGCTGATTTCGACATCGAATAGTCTATTATTGAGGTCGTTAATCTTATCTTTAGGGAACCCTTGTTTAGTGTCTCATTAGCATAAATTCGAAACTGGGGATTTCACTATTGCCATAAGCAAATCTAGCTGTTGATGTAGTGAATCTGCCTACGGGTCTTACATCTTATGAAATGTAGTTTCTGGCCTGGTTTTTTATTTCTTTTGATTGATTAGCTTGTGGAAATTTTGTCCGTGGACATTTGGTTGACTTTAGGACTGGTGTCTTTCTTGTCATGTTAGAGCCTACCTTGCCCCCATTTTTTGTATCTTCTTATGCGTTTGATTGACATTATCTGACACAAGTGAAGATTTTAGAGGTTTTTGTATCCATTAGATTTTCTCCCTCTTGGGTTGATTCTTGGATTGATTTCTTGATGTATTTTCTGATTTTTGCCAACACTGGTTTCTGCAGGTGATGATTACAAAATCAAGGTGTGGAACTATAAATTGCATAGATGTCTATTTACTCTCCTTGGGCATCTTGATTATATCAGGACAGTCCAATTTCATCATGAGTATCCTTGGATAGTAAGTGCAAGTGATGATCAGACAATTAGAATATGGAATTGGCAATCACGTACTTGCATTTCTGTGTTAACGGGACACAACCATTATGTCATGTGTGCTTCATTTCATCCCAAGGAAGACTTGGTTGTTTCAGCCTCTTTGGATCAGACTGTTCGTGTTTGGGATATTGGTGCCTTGAGGAAGAAAACAGTATCTCCTGCTGATGACATGTTGCGATTGTCTCAAATGAACAGTGACTTCTTTGGTGGTGTTGATGCCGTTGTGAAGTATGTCTTGGAAGGCCATGATCGAGGGGTTAATTGGGCTTCTTTCCATCCAACTCTCCCTCTGATTGTTTCTGGAGCAGATGATCGGCAAGTGAAAATCTGGCGCATGAATGGTATTGCAGCTTAACCACTTATTTATTTGGCTTCTTGCTTGAACTATATTGTTATTTTGTAACAATATAATAATTTTGCATTCATTGTTTGAATGGTCTTTAACTTTAATGTCGCAAAACCACTTCAATATTTGAAGATACATCTTAGAGAGCAAGATGGAATCCCTTTTGAATCAGTTATGGCATTAACTAAAAATTGCAGTCATTTTCTTTTGTTCGTCACATGAAAAGATGGTGTGGTGCTGGCCAACACATTAGTTATCATATCTTTTTTCTAATTTAGCCAAAGAGATGAATCTAGACCAGGTCTACTCTAGTTGGTAGGAACTGGTTATTGGATCTCCCTTCATCAGTCACTATTTTATTTCAACATAAACTTTGTTTTAATGCATGTTTATCTCTTCTCAATATGCTAAAAAGTTTATCAGATATTTAAACTTTTGAATATTTAATAAAGACATCTTGATATCATTTATCAGATACAAAGGCTTGGGAGGTGGACACGTTGAGAGGCCACATGAACAATGTTTCTTGTGTTTTATTCCATGCAAGGCAGGATATCATTGTATCAAATTCAGAAGACAAGAGTATCAGAGTTTGGGATGCTACTAAAAGAACTGGCTTGCAGACTTTCAGGAGGGAGCACGACAGGTTCTGGATTCTTTCTGCCCATCCTGAGATGAATCTTCTGGCTGCTGGTCATGATAGTGGTATGATTGTCTTCAAGTTGGAGAGAGAGCGTCCTGCCTTCTCTATCAGTGGTGATTCAGTATTCTATGTCAAGGACAGATTTTTACGTGCTTTCGAGTATTCGACTCAAAAAGATACTCAGCTGATACCAATCCGTCGTCCTGGTTCTAATAGTTTGAATCAAGCACCTCGAACTCTTTCATACAGTCCTACTGAGAATGCCGTTTTGATTTGCTCAGACATAGATGGTGGTTCATATGAACTCTATGTTGTACCCAGAGAGAGCTACAGCAGAGGCGACTCAGTCCAAGAGGCAAGAAGAGGTGCTGGGGGGTCAGCAATTTTTGTAGCTCGAAATAGGTTTGCTGTGCTTGAGAAGAGCAGCAACGAAGTTCTGGTCAAGAACCTAACTAATGAAATAGTTAGAAGGAGTGTTCTACCTATTGCTACTGATGCCATATTCTATGCTGGCACTGGAAATCTGCTGTGCAGGGCTGAGGACAAGGTTGTCATTTTTGATCTCCAACAAAGAACTATTATTGGGGAACTTCAAGCATCTTTCGTTCGGTATGTGGTTTGGTCTCAGGATATGGACAGTGTTGCTTTACTAAGCAAGCATTCAATTGTTATTGCTGATAAAAGGCTTGCACACCGTTGCACTCTTCACGAGACTATTCGCGTCAAGAGTGGAGCATGGGACGATAATGGTGTTTTTATCTATACTACACTGACGCATATTAAGTACTGCCTTCCTAATGGGGATAGTGGAATTATCAAGACATTGGATGTCCCTGTGTATGTAACAAAAATATTTGGAAGTACGATCTTTTGCCTAGACCGAGATGGAAAAAACCGTCCTATTATTATTGATTCGACAGAGTATATTTTCAAACTATTGCTGCTAAGGAAGAGATATGATCAGGTTATGAACATGATAAAAAATTCAGAACTATGTGGACAGGCCATGATTGCTTATCTTCAGCAGAAGGGCTTCCCACAAGTTGCCCTCCATTTTGTGAAGGATGAGAGAACTCGCTTCAATTTAGCCCTTGAAAGTGGCAACATTGAGAAAGCCCTTGAATCTGCTAAGAAGATTGACGAGAAGGATCACTGGTATAGGCTGGGGGTAGAGGCCCTTCGGCAGGGGAATGCAGGGATTGTTGAATATGCATACCAGAAAACAAAGAATTTTGAGAGGCTTTCTTTTCATTATCTGATAACTGGTAATCTTGACAAATTATCAAAAATGATGAAAATTGCTGAGGTGAAAAATGATGTTATGGGCCAATTTCATGATGCATTGTATCTTGGTGATGTGCAAGAACATGTTAAGGTTCTGGAGAATGCGGGTCACTTGCCCCTGGCTTACGTAACAGCTGCTATCCATGGGCTCCATGATATAGCAGAGCGTTTAGCTGCTGAACTGGGAGATAACGTTCCTTCTGTGCCTGAAGGGAGGAAAGCTTCTCTTCTGATACCCCCAAGTCCGGTGCTATGCGCTGGAGATTGGCCTCTGTTAATGGTCAGTAGAGGCATATTCGAGGGTTCTCTTGATGAAACAGCTAGAGGTGTGCAAGAAGATTATGACGAGGGTGTGGATGCTGACTGGGTTGAGGCTCTGGATATTGGTGAGGTGGACAACCTGCAGAATGGAGACATCAGTATGGTGCTGGAGGAGGAGGATATCAGCAACGAGAACGATGAGGAGGGAGGATGGGATCTCGAGGATCTTGAACTGCCTCCCGATGCTGAGACACCAACCACAGCTTTGAATGCACGTTCTTCTGTATTCGCTACCCCAACACCCGGAATGCCTGTATCCCAGTTATGGGTCCAGAGATCATCTATTGCTGCTGAACACGCAGCTGCTGGCAACTTTGATACAGCAATGCGTTTACTGAGCCGTCAATTAGGGATATGTAATTTTGCCCCTTTAAGGTCCCAGTTTATCAATCTTCACTTGGGCAGTCATAGTTACTTGCGTGCCTTTACTTCAGCTCCGGTTATATCAGTTGCGGTTGAGAGGGGTTGGACTGAGTCAGCAAGCCCCAACGTGCGGGGCCCCCCTGCCCTTATCTTCAATTTCTCTCAACTTGATGAGAAGCTCAGGGCTGGTTACAAGGCTACCACTGCTGGAAAGATTGGTGAAGCTCTTCGACATTTCCAATCTATTCTTCACACAATTCCACTGGTTGTGGTTGAAACACGAAGGGATGTGGACGAAGTCAAAGAATTGATCATCATAGCAAAAGAATATGTCCTCGGTTTGCAGATGGAGCTTAAGAGGAGGGAACTGAAGGACAATCCGGTTCGTCAACAAGAACTTGCAGCGTATTTCACCCATTGCAGCCTCCAGCCTCCCCACATGAGGCTCGCCTTGTTGAACGCCATGATTGTTTGCTACAACGCCCAAAATATGAGCTTTGCAGCCAACTTTGCTAGGAGACTTCTTGAGACCAATCCAAGCATCGAGAATCAAGCCAAGAAAGCTCGCCAGGTACTTCAGGCTGCAGAGAGGAATATGAAGGATGCCACAGAGATTAACTATGACTTCAGAAATCCGTTTGTTGTGTGTGGGGCCACATACGTACCGATTTACAGGGGGCAGAAAGACGTAACCTGCCCTTACTGCACCACACATTTCGTTCCAGCTCAGCAAGGGCAGCTATGTAGTGTCTGTGATCTTGCATCGATCGGAGCTGATGCATCTGGCTTGCTCTGTTCCCCTTCACAAGTACGATGATGATTCGAACGAGCGATCTTTCACCATTTGACACCCAAGGGAAATATGAGGTAGGAGCTTCAGACTAAGATATTTCACTGGGATTATATATCTATTAAATTTGGTTTCATTTTTATCAATCACATCCCTGGCCCTTGCACTCTTGTTTGTCTCTTATGATTTACAGTTTTTACCTAAGATTTTCGAATTCAACCATTCTTGAGGAGTGTGGGAATTTTAGTGTGTTACAAGATGTGGCAACGTTGTTGCCAGTACCTAGTATGGTGACCCGTAAATGTTCTTTTTGCAGATGTAATAGACATTTTTGCATACTTGTTGATTCACTTTCTGTAAACTTTATACATTTCATGGCAACGCATGATACAAGAGTCTAATTATAGCTTCTTCACCTATGGTATACTGTCTTTAGAATATATGACAAGATGCTACTTACATAAACTAAACTTAATTCAAGTATGTTGAAATTTTGGATTCTATATTACTAGATTATTTGTTTTGTTTATTTTTCTTTTCCTCTTTCAACAACCCAAATCTTGTGAAATTATTAATATTAGATATATAATAAATCACAAGTGTACACATAAGATGTGCCACAGTGGATAAATGAATTGTGCATGTGTTATTGTACATGCACAATTAAATATTATATCTATTGGTCATTCAATCTGATACAATAATACATTTTAGTACACGCCACAAATAATATGAATTTTCAAATTGATCAAAACTATACTCGTTTTTATGTTTATTATAATAAAATCAAATAGATAACATGAAAGCACGATATCACAACATGACTACATGGATTACCAACCCTAATTTTTTCTAACAATTTTTAATGTATACATTAATATCCTAGTATCTGACCCACTTTGTTATAGAGTTGGTTTGTTGGGCCTTGTTGGGCTCTTATTGGGCTTACCAAGTTCCACCTATTGAGGCATGTACAAATCGGTAATTTCCTTGAAGCACAGTGACATGTTTGGGTGCTTCCAGAAGATAACGTGAGTTGCTTTCCCAAAGATTTGATATATAACGCTTTTATAATGGTAGAAGAATAAGAAAATTTATTTAAACCCTAACTATCCATTAAAATTGTCTTAGGTTGTCAAAAGTGGTTGAAAGTTGAAACCCATGTGACTTAGCCGCCCAGTGCTTCCTTTTATTAAGACACATTATGACTAATAAATACCAATAAACCAATAATAATTTGCTCAAAGACTATAACCTATATATGCTGCACGGAAATACAAAATCACTACCTAAGTCAAAATTTATTAATTGTTATATGGTATATGTCTGACATTCACTTCTTTTTCCTCTTTTTCTTTTAAACCTTATGATGATGTTTTTAACACATGGAGGGCCGTAGGGACCCTCTAATAACCTAGATTATGATCACTTATCAATATTTTCCTCTCTATACTTAGGTTTTCAAACGCAAATACTCGTTTTACAGAATCTCACTATTCACAATTCTAATATATTTTTACAGGTCAAACTTTGTTTTGAGAGTTTTCAGTTGAGAACTGCACTAATGAAGTTTTCATTGCCACGAATACTAATGAAATTTGATGAAGATTTAGGATTGATTCAATAGTAATACAAATTTCAGTATGTGATTCAATACAAAAGCATAAACCTAGGACCCGTTTAAATCCAAATTAAGGTTTAACATCCAATTGAATAAAGTGATTTTTTAGTTACTGTTTGTGTAATCAACTCATTTAACATGTTTTGGAAAACAACTAAAAGCCTTCAATATGTTTAAAAATGTAATATATTTGATAAAAACATGAAATGTATAGGAGAGAGTGAATGATAAAAGAAATTATTTTAACAAAAATGATTAAAGCATGATGTGTACGTTATGCTACATAAATAAAGATATGAAAAGCTAAGAAACATAAATGAAGTAAAAAAATTATGACTGAAACAACATAAGTGATGCATGAGTGGATAGTCCACTGTATCACAATAGATATAACTAATAACAAATTTATCACAAAATATAGTGATTGTACTAAAATACCACAAATCATAATAAACTTACAAAAATATCATAATTTTTTACTGTTCCTAATGTGAATAGTGAGCTGATGGGATTGAAAATTAATTGGGTCAACTAACAATCAAATCACTTTGAGGGTATTAAACGAAAATTTGCACTCTTAAACAAAAATTTGTAAATTTTCGTTTAATAGTGGTATCCTAATGTGAATAGTGAACTGATGGGATTGAAAATTAATTAGGTCAACTAACAATCAAATCACTTTGAGGGTATTAAACGAAAATTTGCACTCTTAAACAAAAATTTGTAAATTTTCGTTTAATAGTGGTAGGCATTTGAAAATTTTCGTTTAATACCCTCAAAGTGATTTGATTGTTAGTTGACCCAATTAATTTTCAATCCCATCAGCTCACTATTCACATTAGGACCGGTCAAAAATTGTGGTATTTTTGTAAGTTTGTTATGATTTGTGGTATTTTGGTACAATCACTATATTTTGTGGTAAATTTGTTATTAGTTATATCTATTGTGGTACAGTAGGCTATTTTCCATATATATATATATGGAGTATTGAAGTTTTCTTTAGCTTGATGTCATGTTTTTGATGAATAGAGGGACTAACTCTACATAAACATTCGACAGCTTCATCCTCAATAAATAGATATGACATCTACAATCCTAAATAAATAACCCTCTTTTAATTGATTGCCTTCTGCCATGAGAGAGAGAGAATGAATGAATTGAACAAGCAATAATAATGACAATATTATTATGATAATAGAATAATAATATATCTCAAAAATAAAAAAAATGACAAACAAGAGGGAAACTGTTTTTTTAATGAAATTTTGTCAAATAAATGTAGGCAGAAAATGAACGAAACTTGCTTTCAAATGCTTTAAGATAATTAATGCATGTAAGATATGCAAAAAAAAAAAAAAAAAAAGAAAAGAAATTTGTTCTCAAGTGCTTTGCCTTTGTGAGACAAAATTTTGTCTCGAGCTTAATGAATGTGGACAGACATTAAAGGCATCTCACTACTAGTTTTTATATGCGCCAAAGTAAGCAATTTTCATATTTTTCTAAATGAATGAGTATTTAAACATTTTCTTAAACAACTTTTTTTTATACAATTTTTTTTAATTAAAAAAAAAAAAAAGAAGTTGATATCCATATATGACCTTCCAATGCTCTAAGTATGAAAAAAAAATAGTAATCTATAGTTTATGTTTAATTAATTTGACTTAACCTCGAAAAAAATTGAAAAAGATTCAAACTTTAGATATTTGATCAAGAGAAGGTTCTTGCAAATAGTTATTAAGTCGTCAAAAAAACTGTTCATAGTAGTAACCCAACTTTAATAATTAAATTAGATTGATCAGTAATAAAACTATAAAGTTTGAAACTTATTGGAAGTAGTATATACGTATTGTGTATAGTTCCCCATTGTAATATAATGATATTATATAGTGCATAAATATTATTTGAGCAACATTTTTCTTCTTGAGCTAGCTTTAGGGGATAATATCTATCTAAAACTCATTTAACATAATATCAGTGCATGAATTGCTCTAGCTCCGATCCGTTTATGATAAACTCGACCATGTCTAATTTCCAATTTAATTTTTAATGTGTTTTAAAATTAGGTGATATTTGTTACTATATAGATAATCAGTGTGTGATCATAAATCATCCAAATTTTCAAGCATTATTGATCTCCGTGATCTCCCACAGTCCCACTCTCCATACTTTATTATACTTTATTAAAAAAAAAAAGGAAAAAAGGTTTTTTTATCCACTAAATTTACCTCATTAGATTTTAGATCTTTTATCTTTCACTTTTTAATTTTTAGTCCTCTATATTTAAAAATTATCATTTTTTAGTCCTCTTACCTACTACAATAGGTAAATTTTTATTTTTTTTAATTAAAATTCATCTTTAACACCAAATACTTATTTTCTTAATTGAGAGAACAATAAATTAATATTAATAATTAAAAATTAACTTTTTTTTTTTTTATTAATATGTCTGAGTCTAGGATATCCAAATTATTAATATTAATAATTAATAATAAAACTCTAACCCACATATTGGAATGAAAAATAAAGTTTTTTATTTCTTAATTTAGACATATTAGATGAAAAATATAAATTTGTGGTTTACAAAATAGTGTTCTCTCAATTAAAAAACAATGTAAGTTCAGGATGCTCAAATTATTAATAATTAATAATTAATAACAAAACTATAACCCACATATTTGGATAAAAATAAATCATTTTATTTATTAATATTAATTTAGGTATGTTAGACGCAAATTTGTGATTTAAAAAAAATTAGTGTTCTCTCAATTTAAAAAAATATGTAAGTTCGGGATGCCCAAATTATTAATACTAATAATTAATAACAAAACTCTAACTCACATATCAGGATGAAAAATCATTTTGTATTTATTAATATTAATTTAGACATGTTAGATAAAGATTATAAATTTGTGATTTAAAAAAAAATTGATGTTCTCTCAATAAAAAAAATAGTGTTAATAAAAAACAAGTTACCTATTATAACAAGTTAAAGGCTAAAGGCTAAAGGTAAGAGGACTAAAAAATGGTGATTTTTAAATATAGAAGACTAAATATCAAAAGGTAAAAGATAAATAATGTAAAATCCAGTAAGGTAAACTTAGTGGACCAAAAAACTTTTTTTCCCTAAAAAAATTGACTAAAATTGCACATACATAACGAAATTTAGCTAAATTAACAATTTTAAAAAATTTAACAAAATAACATTAATATACTTTTAGCTATTTCATACATACATACATATATATATATAGATGTATGTAATTGTAAGTATATATGAGAATTTTGTTTGGAATATTGAAAAGACGTATTTGGTTTAATTAGCAGAGAAAGCGGGCATCAGACTCGGGGCTCGAGATATATGAGATTCATGAGACTGCCAAACACATTCAAATTTGGTATTATTTCTCTTTCTCTTTTTATTTCTCACTATTCATCCTATCTTTTTTATTTCCCAATTTCCTATTAATTTATTGCCACTAGGACGGGATTTTCAGATCCAAACTTCGAATTTACTTTTCATTTTTGGTTAATCTCAAAATAATTCTTTATTGCAAGTTTGTTATGAACTTAAATTATATGTTTCAATGTGAGTTTTGATCATGTATTTAATTTCATCCGTGGACATGTTATAAAAGAATACTAGATGATACATATTGCAGTGTCTAAAAAAGCACGATTTCAAAATACAATAAAAATATAACAGTTAGAATGAGGACCAATCTAGGATTATTATTATTATTAACATAAATGCATCATTATTTTTAGGGGGAAAAAATAATAGAATCATCATAAAAATTTATATAAGATAGTTTTAATGTTATACTTTCGTGAGACGTTATAAGTCAAACTCTATTTTATAAATTTTAGGTTGCAGAATGACTTATCTTATAAAATTAGATATATAAGCTATCACTGAAATCCAAAGTAATTATCATTTATTCGGCAATTAGGCAAAACTTCCATGCATGCAAAATATATTAATAAATAAATAAACAGAAAGAAAGAAAAGAGAAAAGGAAAACCTAATCTTAACCTCTTTTTGGAAGTGTACAGCAGCCGTTGGACCATGCAAAATAATTTAAATAATTACAAATTGTCAAGAAAGAAAGTGAAATAATTGTTGCCACTAATTAGTGAGAATTCACGTTTACATCTTCTTCTTCTTTTTTTTTTTTTTTTTGTCTATTAAAATAAATTAATAGCCTCAAATGGAAAAAAATATAATTGTTCTCATCTTCCCTTTAATGTTGATACTTGATAGCCCGTGACTGAAGATCATAAGTGTTGGGGTGAATCATGAGAGGGGTTTGTGGGTAGGGGTAAGGATGGTCCAACCATGACTTTTATGTATCAATGTGTGAATCTTTTCAATTGGGCCTTCTCAAATTTCTCTTATATTATTATTTAATATTATATTCAATATGCACGATATATATATAGTATACTGATATATCAAAATATTTATGAAACGTTAAATAATGAATATATTTTTGGGCGTTTTTGAAAAGTTTTGCTTTTGTAGTAGTATATATTAACTTAGTGACCATCGAAACAATTAGAAGAAGCTTATAAAATAAATTTTTGAGCAAATAAAAAATAATTTAATATATAGCTAGAATCTTAAAACAATTATAAAAAAATGTAAATAGACATGAATCTAATTAGAATATTCCTCGGTTTCAAAATATTGGTTCTTAAAGCAAAAAATTTCAACACTTGTTATACAATTTCAAGACAAAGTTTTGTTTATCTTTATTGTTTACCCAAATCATTTCATTTCAACACTTGTCGATTTAGTATAGTCATGTAATTAGCAATAGCTTTATTCCTTAATTTATGTCCATAAATATATATTAAGTAACAGGTATTGTAAAATAGTGGAGTATGATCGGGATTTATAAAATACACTGAAATAATATTTAAAATGTATAATAAGAGAAGTGAATTATCTTTAATAAAAGTGAGCTATCTTTATTACATGTGTGAGTGTCATCATTTGTACAGTTAATATAAAAGGGGTTGACCTCAAAATAGCCCCAATTATGAGAGCATGTACTAAAAATTTTCAAAAATGATTACAATAATAATTAGAGAGAAATACGAGGCCTTTTATACAATCTATGCTACTACACTACAGTACTTTTAAGCAATAATCATCGAGGCCCAAAATACAAATAATTTTTCTTTGACTCAGGCTAATCTCACTGCCTGTCACGCTTAAAAAAATTATTTAATGAGTACTCTTATATTCTCATATATAAGCATTAGAGCGTATTTTCCGGAATAGGGGCGAGGAAGCGAGAGCTTAGTAAACGCCACGTGGCGGAAGGAGAGCCGTTGGATGAGGACGCAAGCGATGGGGTGAGATTAGTTGATAGTTTAATTAATTAATCTTTAATTTAATTGGTTAATGGAAAACTGGGAGAGAACTGTAGAAGAGAAGGGAGGATTATGGGGTCTCACTCACTCACACTGACCACTGATACAGTGTATCTATTAAGGTAGTACTTTTGCAACTGAGTGTGAGAGAGAGAAAGAGAGTTGTAGAGAGAGAAAGAGAAGATGTTACTGTGGGGTCTTAAATTGAGGTTGCAGAGGAGTGGTTGCAGTGGCTGATGGCGGCGTTTGCAGAGCTGTGAACTTTAATGCACACAACACACAAACACACACAAACTAACAATTCAATTCCCTTCTCTCTCTCTCTTAACCATCATCCATTGAAGAGAGAGAAACAGACAACCAAGTAAAACCACTCAATCTCCTCTCTCTCTTAACCTAAAAAAAAAAAAAAAAAATACAAAAAAAGCTGCAAGGAACAAACCCCAGAAAAAACACACACAAACACGCACAAAACGGTGTGTCAGCTAGCTGAATTATATATGTATATTTTTTTATACATACAAACACAAACAGAAACACAAACACATCTTAGTACGTCCCATAATTCATCTATTCCATAGGTGCATAGGTAACAACCCACCCAGTCTTTTTCTCTCTCTGTTTTTTCTGTTTGATATGGATAATTATTTCTCAAAATTGAGGTTGGATTCAGCTTGTAGGGGTCAAAAATGTCTGGGTTTTTCTCACTAGGTCAAAAAGATAATCAAGAACAGGATCAGCAAGCAGAGATCTATAACAAGGGTTTTCAATTATGGCAGCATTACTACCAAAGGCCCCAGGATGCTTCGGGCTTTCCGATCGGGCCGAGCAAGGGCAGTGGTAGTACCGCTGGGGATGAGAGTTCGAATTACAGCTACAGATCAGGAGAATTAGGGTTTCGAGAGATGAACCGTGGGAACGAGATGACGATAAACTGTCAGGATTGTGGGAATCAAGCCAAGAAAGATTGCGAGCATATGAGATGTAGAACGTGCTGTAAGAGCCGGGGGTTTCCATGCCAGACGCACGTGAAGAGCACGTGGGTGTCGGCGCTCAAACGCCGCGAGAAGCAGCACCAGACCACCAGAGGCGAGACCGCCGTCAAGCGCCTCAGAGACGGCGGCGGAAGTGGGAGCGGTGGTGGAGGAGGAGGTGGGATTTTTTATATATACTTGCTTGCTTTGCTGATATTGTCACTATTTCGAAACCAAATAAACTGGTAGAGTAAATGATCCTATAAAATCCGTCAAGGACAAAAACAATTATTCATATATACGACCATGTAATTAATTGTATGTATCATTTGCGTGCAGTGATGAAGCAAATCCAACTAAACTCCTTACTTGCTTTACCTTTCTTTTTCTCTTCACTGTTTCAGAGTAAAACTGACGCAATTCTCTTTATTTTTTTTTAAATTTTATCTCAGTGTTAAAGAATGAAGATCTTTTCTTGATTTCCATAACAGGAAAAAGAAAAAGATTGTATCTATATACATATATATATATATGTGTGTGGGTATTTATGTTGAAAAATTTGTTGGTTTTGTGTCTAGGGTTTGAGATGGGGCAGCAGTTTCCACCGGAGGTGAATTCTCCGGCGTTTTTCCGGTGCGTGAGAGTGAGTGCGATGGACGAGGCGGAGGAGAGCTTGGCTTATCAGACAGCTGTCAACATCGGAGGCCATGTTTTCAAGGGTATTCTATACGATCAAGGCCCCGAAAGCCGATACCCCGGTGGTGGCGGCGGTGGAGAAGGCACCTCCGGCGGTGGAGGGTATCTCAATGCGGCGGCGGCGACCAGCTCCGCCGCCACGACGAGCAACATGAATGTGTCGATGATTGATCCCGCGACGATTTATCCTTCACCGTTCACCGGATTCGTGTCGGGTACGCAATTCTTCCTACCTCCAAGAAATTAATTAGTTGATTCTGAGATGGGATTAAAAAGGGTGTAAGAAGAACATCTGGGGTGTAATTTATTATGATTATAATTATTATTATTTTGTGTTCGAATTTCAATCTTGATTTTGTGCATTTGTTAACGTTTTTGGTGTTATCGACAACCTTTTCTCAGCTGCTTTTTGTTCAACGATATTGTTTAAGATTTTTGTGCAGTTTGTTCTGGATGTCTGCTCTGCATGTTTTATATATTTTTTTAAATTATATTTTTCTTGTTTTTTTATACACTTAAATTGGTTTTCAACTCAACGCCGTTTCTTTCCCTTGTTTTCTTGCTGAATTAAAGGGGGCAAGAAAAGATTATCAAGTTTTTTATCTATAAGCTTGCTTTTGAATCAAAATCATTTCTAAAATAATTTATTGATCATATCTTGTAATAAGCCTTGTTTTCTAGGGCATAGAATGAACTTTTGTAGTCATCATGGATTATTTAAATATTTAATTTGAAAATCAAAGATGAAATCATAACTGCAAAAAAGACAGCATGATTTTGTAAAAATATATTGGCTGTGATGGGAATGAATGAAAAGAAAATAAATAGGTAGAGGGAGTTGGCGGTCCATCACTGCAAGTCTTCGATTGAATGGCAAATGTCACTTTATGATTCATTATTCATATCCCAATAAAGAGTCCTTAATCACTCTTCCTCACATCAACTCATATATATTTATACATATATACACACATACAAGAAAATACACAAGGCAAAAACAGCCCAAAAAAAGAAAGGGGAGAGAAAGAACTTGGAGAATTAAAGAAACGTGTAGGAATGAATAATTAAGACTGGATATTGACACATGGATGTGACTCACAGAAAGAATTGCAAGCTGTCATACCTAAATGCTGATGTTTAATGTTTCTGAAATTATGTGTGTATATGTGTGTGTGTGTGTGTGTGTATATACATAGAGAGAGAGAGAGAGAGAGAGAGAGATGCATGCATATATATGTTGGAGTAGATGGAGATGTGGATGTGTATATGGTTATAAGTGTATAAATGATGATGATCTTTATATATGAAACAAAAAAATAATAATAGAAAGTTTCCCTAGATTCGAAGTTAGTGTACCTTATGAAAGTTGAATAATCTTTAGAGACAATGACATTTCATACTTCTTTCTTCTTGTTTGATCTGTTTTCTCAGCCTTTGTTCTTCCTTTCATTCTTCTTTCACTCTCTCTGTATGTATATATGGGGTGGGGTGGGGGTACTTCTAATTTAGGGTTCCTTTAATGTTATGTTGATATTTTGGAAAAATATGGAAATTAGATAAATTGTTTGATTATTGACTTCATGGTGGGTTGAAGGACTAAAGTTATTAGTGGAATTAATGATCAAGATTTTATGCATTACCATACACCATGTATATAGTTTATTTTTGCTGGAAGAAGATATTGTCTTTGATATACAACAATATACAACAATATACAATAATATATACTATATAGTCTAATTTTCCACATATATTCTCATTAACATGTATGGTGTTTATTTATTATTTTTGTATTTTTTTATTATAGTCAAAAAATTAAGTTGGATTTAGGAAATTCATGGTTTGAAATGAATGTATTTCAAATTTATTTAAATTAGAGACTACTCAAAATCTATCAAAATCGATTTAATATGAAAGTGGTAGATATATATATGAAATTATTCAACATGTGTTGTTTGTCCTTAGTTTCAGGTTCTATATATGTATGGAAGTTATTACATGTGCAATGTTTTGTTTTATATTATTAGTGTATTAGTGCTGGTGCTCACAAAGTCTCAAAGACCCTATTCACTATTTTGTTATTATCAGTACAAATAAATATATGGAATTTTTTGATAAAATTATGATATAACTGTGAAAGGATCTCAAACAATAAGTGCACGCATATATTTATCATTACTAAACATGTCTTTTTTTTTTTTTTTCTTGGGTTGTGTTTGAGATTTTACTTTCTTTGGCTCTCATGATCTCGCTGAGCAATCTCCTGATTTTTGGACAGTTTCTTTGATTTTCTATTTAAAATTACAATTTTCTTATATTAATTTTTTATGCAAAATCACTGCTGCAATTCTTTTGGTTTCATTCATATTCTCTTGTATAGTAATATGTTCTCACTGTGAAAAAATGGTTTGCAAAAATGACATTATAGTTTGTGTTTAGGTATAAATATAACTATAATTTTTTTATTTTTTTGTGTGCACAAATGACCTTGATGTTTGTGTTTGTATAGGTGAAAAAATATCCTTAATCGTCCATAGTTGTGTAAATATTACCTTCAACTTATTTTTTGTGCAATAATCATCAGATTAGTATTTTTGTTTAATTTTTGGATCCTACACTAAATTACAGAACAATTTAACTAAGTTTGATCTTCACTAATCAAATTTCATCAACTTTATATATTTGTGTAATGTAAGCTTCAATCATTGAATGATCGATACAACAATTAGATAGACCAGAAAGAGAAATAGTTTTAAAAAAAAGTGAACAAATTAACGATGAGGGACGTTTAATGTTTTTCTCCAACGAGAAGTGTTTTATTAATTTCTTTATTATTTGTTTAATTATGTTATTCTTCTTTATTATGTCAAAATAAAATGGAATATTAATTTTGAAAATATAACTAGATTAAGAGCCGAACAAATGGAATTAAATTACTCTGTTATATAATTAAAGTCTAACTTCAACAAAATATATTTTTGTGCTTTCTTGCATAAAAAATAGGATTAAAAATATTTTCTCATCCGAATTATACGTAATTTTATACTTTTTGGTATAAACTTTGAAATTTGTATTTTTTGGTATGAACTTTAAAATTTCGTATCAGACAAATCCTAGTCGTTGATTTAGGACACGTGTACGGCTATGATTTGTTCAATACCGTAAAATACATCAAACTTTAAAGTTCATACCACAAAATGCAAATTTTAAAGTTTATACCAAAAAAGTGTAAAATCACGTATAGTTTAGATGGGAAAATGTTTTTAACCCTAAAAAATAAGTTTAAGGTTGCAACTGAAGAGATATTATAGGTCATATTTACACACAAAAAGGAAATTTAGGACCGATCATATTTACATTAACATACAAATATAGAGATATTTTTCACCTTTCTTCTTGGAAAAAGAAGTGTATAAATAACTATGAGATTGGATACGTAAAGAATATTTTTCTTTAGTTGAACTCTCTATTAAAACTTGATATTATTTTATGAATATCAAATATATATAGTTATATCGACTTATATTATGTTGCAGCATTTAGACTGGTGGATTTGAGCTATAAAATTTATAATAATTCAATTAGATAGGCTTGTTACTTTCAAAAAATAAAATAAAATAATAGGTTTATTTTACAATTGTTTTGAAATTCATTTCTCATTTTGATTTATCTTTTGGTGGATTTAAATTTAAGGGAGCACAAATCCTCTATTTTTCCAAATCCTTATTCTACTTGTGCTTATATCGAACAAGACCATGTAGTTTTGAATAAAAAGAATTTTCCTGATTTAACTGCTAACTATTTCTTCCATCATTAGTTTTTCATTCAAAATTACTTATACAATATAGATGTAAGACAAAATTAGGACAAAGATATTAGGGAGAGGATTTGAATTTGCTTCACATTAAGCTATTCTAATCTCTTCCCCTCAAACCTCCCTTCAAAATAAACTCCTCAATCCAAACACATTCTTATAGTAACATAATTAATTTACATGTTTGTTTAATTTCCATGCACCATTGCATATTTACATGTTATCATCTGGTTTTTTTACAGTAATTAATTTGAGTTAGATACCAATGTAGTATGCAATAACCTCAAGTTACATTAACAGTGGTTTTGTGTATTGCATCAATACTATGAGCTGATAAAGATGAGTCAACACAAATGGCCATCGAATAGTTTTCGTTTAAAATTTGTTGGACAAAGTTTTGACACAAGGTTATAAAAGGACAAAAGTAATTTAGATTAATTATAAAATTTAGGGTATCTCTCAATGTTTGTGGAGTGGATGGTACTAAAAAAGTTGATGATTGGAATTGTGGGGTTTAAGGTCTAAAAAGATGGAACATCCAAACTTGTCTTTCATAAAAGGAGAAATTCTCATGGGAGAAAATTCTTCGATTTTTACTTTTGACTTGGAATTATAGGTCTGAAAAATACTCTTAGTACTGGACTTGTCCTCAGTAAAAGATAAGTATTTCATTCCACTCTAATATTGTTTGAATGTGGTTAATGATGATAATTTTTGAGGAAGAATTGAAAATGGTGAAAAAAAAAAAGGATGAAAATAGTAATTAAGGGGGAAAAAGGGAAAAGAAAATAGGAAGAGTAGGCTTTATGGATAGTGTGTGGAAAGATTAGGTTAAGAGCAGACATAGGGGTGAGGGACAGTGGCGCGTGCTTCTTTCAACTGTAATTCTGCCTTCTTTGTGGTCCTAATTCCTATTATGCCCATCTCTCTCTCTCTCTCTCTCTCTCTCTCTCTCCATTGTAAATTTACAAAATAAGAAAATAATAGTGTGTCTATATATTTCCAACTCACGTGCCGATTCAACTTTGCCTAAGTTTTGGTATTTTAGGAGATACTAAACACTTGTGAGTAGACATGACAACGTTATGATTTATGATTGGAGGGTTTTTAATGTTGATCTTTCCTTAATTAGTTGGTGAATGCGATTTAATTATACAGCAAACATGGCAGTTATCATTATTATTATTACTAGTGTCCCGTTCGTTGCACGGTTTATTATATAATATGTAGTAAATATCAATAAATATCAACTATTTAATAAGATAGTGTAACTAATTATAAACATTTTGAGATATAAAGTATATAACAATTAAAAAAATGAATTTACTTAAATATATATTAAATATCTATCTAATTCATAATGATCATGTTTATTATATATATTATAAACAATACACAAAAAATGGAAATTTTACTTAATAACTTGATGCAAATAATGTCAATCATGTATTTTCAACCTTTCAATTTAAAATAAATTGAATTTTTTTTAAAAAGACATTTTAAATATCCCTTAACATTGAAAATGACAGATAACCAATCATATTATACTTGAATATTTAATAATATTTTCATCATTAAAATATATCGGTAAAAGAGTCATATAACATGTGATAAATTTTAATTTTTGATAAAATAACATAAATGTTTAGAAGAAAACAGAGTATATAGAATATTTAATTATTAAAAAAGACTGAATTTACATAACTATATACTCCCTCCGTCCCGGCTCAACTTGCCTACGTTGACCGGGCACGGAGATTAAGAAAATGCAGTTGACTCAAGTGGATATGCACTTTTTGATGACATTTTTGTAATAATATGCACATCAAATCAAGTGGATATGCATTTTTTGATGGCATTTTTGTAATAATGTTGAAATATAGGGATATTAATGTAAATTTTTTTTTGCCATTTATGGGCTGACAAGTTGAGTTGGGACAAACAAAAATGGCAAGTAGGCAAGTTGAGCTGGGACGGAGGGAGTATTATCTTATATACTTATATTTCGTAATATTAAATAAATGATAAATATATGATAAATATCAATTACTTGATAACAAAATGTAATCAATTATATGCACACCGAATATTAGAGTATAATTAGAAAAATAAAATTTAAATAACTATATTTAAATAATTCTTTCATCTTACTTGATTGTATTTATTAATTTCAAACAGTTGGATTAGAAATAAAACTAAAAAAAAATATAATTATAACTCAATAAATTGATTGAGAAGTCTATATATTAATCTAAACATAGAACAAAAATATAAATATACTAAGTTAAATAATTATAAAAATAACGAAGAGTCATATAAAAATAGAAACAAAACCATAAATAATTATTTTCATTGATTAGTTTGGAGAAATAAAACAATATATATTAGTTTGCTAACATGAAAAATAAGATTTTCTATAATAAATTATTTATTAAAATTGTATATGATAAAAGCTTGTGTGATAATTGCATCAAAGAAAGAGAAAAAAAAAAATATATCCATAATATGCCATTTTTTAGATGGAAAATGATAAAATTGTAAATATTTCCAACATCTTTGCTTTTATATTTATATAGATTATTAAGTTTTTTTCAACTATATTATATTGAATGTGCATGTAGCAAAATCCTAGTCTTGGAAAATGACAAACTGGAATGAATAATTTTTATTGGATCTAGGTGAATATGTGGATGCAATTTCTAGATTTCGTACGGTTCTCCTTTCAACAGCAATTTTGTTGACTTTGGATTTGAACGGTGGAATTCATAATTGATTTTGTCACAGCTCATAAGTCAGGATTTGAAATTTCAAAATCTCAAATCTTTGTTTATTAGGAGATTTATCTTTGGAGACTCGAGTCAGGATTTGAAATTTCAAAATCTTAAATCTTTGTTTGTTAGGAAATTTAAATTAGGATTATAAAATTAACTCAAATACTACTTTATTTAAAGAAAATATAATAATTAACCGTACACTCTAACCTATTAATACACAAATTTCAATACACACCTAAATTTCTACTATTACAATCATTCAATCATTACTATTACATCAACTAATAATATAATATTACAGTTACTAACTTTTTCAGCATTGATTTGACATCTATAGTAATAATTACTCTATAAAGTCTCATAACAAACACAAATTTTAACTTTTCACCTTTATTTATAAATTCCAGGATTTCAAAGTCGGATTTTCCCAATCCTACATAATCTCCAAACAAAATTGATTTCTTGAGACCTGAATTTCAGATACATGTATTTGGGTGATCTCTACGATAAACTTCTATAATGTTTTTTTTAATGGATTTTTCATAGATCTTATAAATGAGCTCTTATTTATCTTGTTTAAGAAAATTCGACTTTGATTTCTTTTCAATCCTGGGAGTTCTCAATTAAGAATTGTTGTGGGAGTTCTTCAACTTTAATTGTTATGTTGTGTGTACTTGTCACCTTTGGTCATGCTCTTATTTCTAGTTAAGAGGTCAAGACTCTTCATAGATCACGCACACAATTTGATTAGTCTTTCATATTTTTACTTTTTAAAAAGTATGATTATTATCAAATATTCAATTCATTTCAAAATAATATAACTATCATTTATAATTTATTATTTAAAATTTGTATTGCTTGTAGAAAAGTATTCTATGCTATGACTAACTATATTTCAAAGAAAATAAAATTATATGTCTGGTATGTACTCCATACTCTTAGTCTCTTAAAAGTTAAATTCTTGGAAATTGATGAGAGGAAATCCAAATGCATCATAGGGAAAGGGAGTATGAACAAGACAATGGATTTATTAAAATGGCTGAGTAGAAGATTATGTTCAAGTGACTCAACAAGGTGGATTTATATAGAAAATCACCAAAGCAATTATTAAAGATTTTATTTGGATTTATATAGAAAGTCACCACACTTAGCTGCTCAATGAATTTAGGATGAATCCAATGAAAATGTACTAAATAGTTATATGCAAAGTTTATCTTTGATAGATCCACATTCAAGATCAATAAGCTGAAATATCATATAGTTTTTCAAGCTTTACAACATTCATAACATCATCTATATACAGGATAATACTTGGTACTGAATTACTGATATTGCAGGCATCATCTATGAAAGCCTAAAGAGCAGCCATTATAATATACTATTTACCCAATGTCTTTATATTGCAAACTACTTTTAACTTACCACATCTTTATTGCAATTTGATGGATTACAGTGGAGTAGTATGGATAGAAGTAACGGTTGAAACCATAGACTCCACCCCACAAATATCACGGCCCCTGCAGAGCTTGTAGTACCCGTTCTCTCCCCAGCTTTCTCCCCATGAATTCTTGAGGATCCAGTAAGGCTTGTTCTTCAAACGAATGGGAGCATAGCCAGCAGCACCATATCCCACAAGAACAATGGCGTGATCCAATGATTTGCCACAGATATAAGGACATGAGACTCCTTTTACGTATGTTTGCATCCAAAGTGCATTGATCCCCACTGTAGGATATAAGCAAATGGAAGTACAATCAGGTTTAGTTCATTAAATTTGCTCGAAATTATTAGAAAAAGATGATACCTGCAAGAGGACCGTGCTTAATAAGATTTGCTGCAATTTGATCATCATCTATTGAAACCACGCTAAAGTTTGATACACTTGCAGCAATTTTGTTCTTGTTGAATTTGCAAACACCATCCTTTCCGGTGTAAGGATAGTCTTTCTCTGTCTGGAGTCCACCAGCTTTGAGCGTGTATTCAAAGGCATTGTTCATCAGTCCACCATTACAACCAGAATCACAGGAACCATATTCCTCTGGATCGCACTGTGGAGAGAGAGAAGAAGGTTTCTCAGTAAACCAGCAAACTTTGAACATTCTTTCAATGCCATAATACACACATGAGCACAAATAACAGTTGGTGATGATAAAAGTAATTATGGTTGGCAAATGGTAATGTACTAATCTTCTGTTTATAAAAGAGAGAATTTCAGGGTAGTACAAAATGCATGTGCAATATAGAGTTCTCTATAAGTCAACATGCTACATCACAGACTACATGGTTAAACTCCATCTTTGAATTTATACATCTAAATCCTCTTACCAGCACTTTAGTTATTCACAAAAGATTTGGGTGAAGAAAAAGTTGTTACACAAAGAAGCTGTTTCAGGGGATAAGATGATATCTTGCATGAGGTTCGTCACTGCATATAGTGACGACTTCTTATGGTACAGACAATGTCAAGATTGTATACTTCACTCTGGAGAAACACAAAAGGAAGTTTTTAAAGTCCATAACATCTCGAATGACAAGTATGAAATAGTAACCTATTTAGCATATCTTGAATATCACATTTGCAACTCAGCTCAAGTAGCAGGATCTAATTAAGTACTAGAAAACCAATAGCTCAGTTTCTCTAACAAAATGTTAACTAGCAGAAGCATTCCTCAAATATTGAAAATCCTCATTAGAGAAAAGATCATTAGCAGCGTTCTTCCCAAGTTATTTTCCATATAAGCAAGCCATTTAATTTATAAATTTACTTCCATAAAAACTCAATATAACGAACCTCATGATCACAATCCACAAGCTGCTGCTCACTGAGGCTCACGAGCTCCCCAGTCGCTAGATAATGTGCTCCTTCCAGCGCACCAGTTGTACTAAATGACCAACATGACCCACAAGAACCCTGTTGCAACTCACAAGTCAAAACCCCCACCAACTACAATAGCTTCAATCAAATATATATATATATATATATATATATATATATATATATACTGCGCTTAACCGATTGGAAACAGTATAACAAAACTACACAATAATCTCTTCTAGAGTTTCTAGAGATGTTCAATATCAATAGTGTTTTTAACTTTAACGCACATCAATGGATTTTAGATGAACTAATCCAAATTTAGAATTACAGAACTAAATGATTAGAGTGATGTATTAAATAAATATATGAACTTGTTTGAGTATTAATGGTCTGTATAAGAATGATTCATCGATAAAACAGGGGAAATCATGCACTGGATTTCTCATCCAAACCCTAAGTAAACTTCAGTTAAAAAGGAAATCGCCTATGTAGAACTAATAAATATTCATAGCTAGAAAAATATAATCCTACTAAGATGAAACCATAACTAAATTAAGAAGGAAACCTGATCTTTAACGCCGGTAACTGCTCCGTGATCTCTCCAGTCAAAATCTGTCGGTAAATCATTGGTCGGAAGCACCGGCGCCTTGTGCGCGTCCTCCGGAAGCTTTAACGGTCGTTTGTGGAGCCCTAAGTAGCTCTTTTCAAACTCGGACGGCGTCATGTCGGAGAATTTGGTGACGCCGTGGACTGCGGAAGGATCGAGCAGCTGGTTGCGCTTGGCGCGACGCAGGTTAGCCTTGAACACGGAGAATCTGTAATCGTGCTCTTCCTGAGTGGCGTACGTCTTCCCATACTTGGTTTTGAATGAAGAGAAATGATGCTCGGCGTGAAGAAGCTGATCGACGGCTTCGACACCGTCGGATACGACTTGGCGGATCAGAGGATCCTCGGCGAAGGAGTCCAGGATCGGTTCCGTGGACGCGAGTGCAGAGGATAAGATTGCGAAGGTGAGGAGAGAAGGGAGAGTCAAAGAAGCCATGATCGGAGTGAAGAAAAGAGTGAGCAGATATTTTGCAGAGTTGGGGAAGTTTGTTTATATTGGTGGATACCACCTGTTGGATAAGGACACGTGGCACTATAGTGTGGATTGGTTTTGGCTAAAAGTAAAACCTCGTGGTTTAGACTTTAGGGTTAAAAAGGTTTTATAAAATTACTAATTTCTCTACAATTATTGGGTTAGGTAAATTTTAATACTATTCAAATCAATTTTCTAATTAAGTTTCAGATTTAAAAAATGGGATACCGTCCCTTTTTACTATAATTACGATATTGAATTACTATTCTATTATAGTGGATAATTTATATAATTTTTATTTTTACTACAAATATTAGAATAATAATAATTTTATCCTTGTTGATAAGATATAAATAACATTTCTAAACTCTCTCGTCAGCTAACAATCTTGTATGTGAATGCAAGGTTATTTTAGATTTTTCATTCAATTTGTGGCAAAAAAAACTATATGTTGTGGTAGAAAATTTAATTTTATTTGATTTTGTGGTGTAAATGATTATTATACCCTTTAAAAATTACTCCAGTAAATGAATTTCAAATTCTTTAAAGAAAAAAACAGTCCAAAAATACTAAATTCTATTAGAAAATCACATCTTTAATGAATTTATTTATAGATTTCAAATCCACCAATATCAAAATATAAGATTAAATGGTCTAAGAGTTGGATATTTCTAACTACTTGATTTGAACCACTAATAATAATGTAATCCCTCAATCACACTTCACGAATGACGTATTCATTTGTTTTGAATAAATAGACAAAACAAAAATAAAGCTATCGCTGACAGTGACGATAGAAGAATATCTGGGCTTTCTTTAATATTTGGAAGTTCGCATTGAAATTCTTGGAACATTTTGTGGACGTAAGTAAATTTAGTTAGTTTCAATATTTAATGTTGCCTAATAGTTACATCAAGAGAGCAATGGATACAACTAAAGACGTTAAAGGGCTTTAGCCCAATAGTTCAGTCCATTTAAATCGATAAAAAACAAAAGCATAGCCCATGGGCTAAACAAGCTGGCCCAGTAGTTTACGATTCTTTTATATGAGGGAGTTTCGTCATGTAATTTATGTGCTTTGGTTTTAGCTCAAGTATAGATAATATGTTAAGAGTCATGTACAGTAATTTGTGAGGGCCTATCATTCAACTACGCTCATAATTCTACATGAAATCCAATAAATTATGTTAAATTCATGAATATCAATTGGCCCAAATCGAGAAAATAGTTATATAAAAAAAAAAAAACGAATCAAACCGAATAAGGTATAAAATTTGAACATCAACTTAACCGATTTATTTGGTTCGATCTAGTTTCTAAATTTTTGGGCCATTTGGGCATTAAAAAAAGAAAATCTGGCATGGGCTTTTTGGGACTTTTGGATATTAATTTTTTTGCAATTTTTTTTTTTTTTGTGTTTTGGGCCAGTGTTTTTGTATTAATTTATAATCAAAATACTTAAATAACATAGCATGCAACATACTTGGTTTAGGTTCGGTTATTTTGTTGATTTTTCTCTCAAATCAACCAACTCGAAATTACTGATTTAAACCAAAACCGAAGCAAAATGCCTTTTACATTTGGTTCAATTGGATTTATCGGTTTTGAGTATGGCTCTTGTGAAATCATTTCACAAATCTAATTACTACGTGAGATGAGTCAACTTACAACTCATATCCTACAAATTCATTGTGATTAATAAAGTAGCATTTTATATAATTTTTTGTGTTCAATTTTAACATGCACGCCCCCTACTTGAAGTTTGCCATTTTATGATTGAAATGAAGAATATACATATGCCATGTCCAATATTTGAGGTGAAGAAATAGTAATTAGTTTCTTCTTAATTCGTCTTGAAACATATTCATAGTAGAATCGAATACAAGAATTAATAAACAGTTGGGTGGGCCCACAAAAGAGCACGCATGCATTTATATAAATAGGCACTAAAGCGACAAAGTATTTCTACTATAGTAAAAACTATTATGCCATCATCTATCTATCTATCTATATCTATCTCATCCATGCTATATACCTCCACTTTGACGTTAGTCTCACATTCATCATCACACTTTTAAACATCCATTAATTTCTCCTACATAGCTTATTTTCATCTATATAGGTATTTTCATCTATTTAGGTTTTGTCAATTCTTTTATCATCAATTTTACGTATTTTAATTTTAGTCATTTAACTATAACTTTTTCCCAATTTTCATTTGATTATGCTCTGAATTTCGATTACATGAACGTCATAATTGTTGATATGGAATCTTCAATTCCAACATTCACAAAGTTAAAGTTTGACATTTTTAGTACAATTGGACCAAAATTGAAAAAGAAAAATGATAGTTAAAAGGATTAGAATTAGAAAATTATGTAACATTAGTAGTAAAAAATGGAAAAAAAAAAACATAAATTACACGATGAAAATTAAGGTTTTTCTTTTTATATTATATAGTTAAAAGTATCCAACTATCGTTAATCGTTATCTCTATTATCTCCGGTGTGGAAGCCAAGTTTAACAATATATTGCTTTTCGATTTTGTTAAGGGAATGAAATATTTCTTATTTTAGTTTTGGATAGATCTGAAATTTGTAGAAGTATTTATGATTATAATGAATGTAGAAATACTTTAATAAAAAATTTAAGGTTAATTACATGTGATTTATCTTTAACATTTTTCATTTACACCATGTCTTTTCGATATCACTACAAATCAACACCTTCAAATAATTTTTAACAATTCAGTAGATGATCAGACATTTTGAGCTCTAAATACTGACTTACAACATGTTGAGATATTTCAGTAGTTATATTGATGAGACAAAGACAGTTTGTTTAGGGTGTCAGTACCTAGTTTCCATACTGATTACATGATCCTCTGATAAGAGATTATGTAATAGTTTTCCAAGTTATAAAGAAATCCAACCTTAGAAGATATAGGAAGATATCTTCTAAGAGCAGCAAGCTGAACGATGCAGCATAGAAGAAGCAGCAAGCAGCAAGTTGAAGGATGCAACATGGAAGAAACAGCAAGCTGATGGAAACAGCTTGCAGTAATAGCAGAAAGATAAAGTGTTATTCCCATCCATGCAGCACAAGGAAGAGCAAAGCTAACTGACAACAAGTAGCTGTTGCATGAACTTCAGCTATGGACTCATACCAACTTGACAAGTCAGCAAGAATGTCAGATAGGTCCAGAAGCCGATATTGGGTGCATTAAATGCACATGTCAGAAGCAACTCAGATGCATTTAATGCGACCACATAAAAAATCTTTGGAGATCAAAGTTCGAATTCAAAATGGAGAAGTATCTTCCTTCAACGGATACTTTCTTACAACAGATACATTCTCAAGATCTATAAATAGAATGTGTGAGTGACTGAAGACCTTGCTGAATAGAGTCATGTGGAAATTCAAATATACTCCAAAGCTTTTAAGCTTACCTTTGTTTAGTTACTCAATTTTCAAGAACCAGTCAACCATAGCATTAGAGCTTTCATTTTGAGTCCGCACAAGTTGAAGAAACCATATACTTTTAACCATTGTGCTGTATGCGCTAGGTTGTTTTATTTTGGTGTACTTAGTTGAGAGGATTGTATCCTTGCTATGTTTGTAGTCTAGTGTAGGCTACTTGCCCTTTGTGGGATTGTATACCCTTTGTGGGTTGTGGCCTCGAACTAGAATTTGGGATTCTAGTAGGCGTAACTTGTTAGGAAGAAGTTTGTAAAGCGTGGCTTGTAATTCGAATTGACTTAACGAAGTTCCTCCTTGTGAAGGAGTAAAGTGGACGTAGAAGACTTACACCACCTTCGAACCACTATAAGCCATATGTGTTTATTGTTTTGATATATTTGCTGCATTACATCTTATATCTATCTTGCTGAGCATATCATAAGCATACTGTGTAAGGTTTTTGAGAAAAACATCCTTTGAAAAAGAAAACTGGTTTTTATAAAGAAATTCTATCAAGTTTATTCCGCTGCATACTGTGATACCAGATTAGGAACCTGATTCAACATAGATAGGTTGCTACATTCACTATTGAATCAGGAACCTGTTTTACAGAAGAGTTTTAAAATTGAGAAAATCAATAGAGGTTCATTCACCATTTTGAACCTCTGACCACTTGGGACCATCACAATAAATTTGATTATTGGTTAAGCAGTGATTTGATTAATTAGCATGATTTAGCAAAGGTGCAGGTTAGTTATCCATGTCTCATAGAGATGAATTTGGGGTTCATTCAAGCAAGTGTTGTCACCCACTCATACAACATTTATAGTGCAAGAAATGAGGATCCGAAAATGACAGTCTAGGAATCTTCTTAATTGTCTCCTTTGAATGGATTCTATTGTGCCACTCATTATGGTGAGAAGCGAATATATCTGACACCTCATGACCTAATTCATGATCTCATATGATTTGATTAATTTGTATATTTTATGCCCAAATTGAACTTGTTAGATGGTGAGAGCAAGAGAGAGATACTTGTTAAAACATCTCAATCGTGTGATTGGCTATTAATGGGATGAATTTGTGGGGCCTATAATATTGGTAATGGAGGAAAAATTAACCTCATTTTCATATATGTATGCATGCTGAAATTCCCATGAACGTGGATGAGAGAGAGATGGTCTTAAATTCATTAATGTGAAAAGATTCTTGATTTATAGCTAATATGTGATCATAAATATCATCATTATAATTCTGTGAGTCTAGGCTCTAGCTGCAATATTGATGTATATCTATCTAATTTAATTAGTTTCTTTTATGTGTGGACAATGTCTCATGCAATTAGGTACACGACTAAGACAATTATCTGAAATTTTCTGATTAAAAAATAAAAAACCTTTCGCAAAATTGAAAATCTACAAATATTATGTAATATAAAATAATTGAGATAAATCACTTAAATTTTGAATTTAGAAATACAAAAATTTACATGAAACGAGTAATATCTTAACCAGTGACGGACGCACACACAAGCCGGGGGGGCACTGGGCCCCCCTGAGATTTTTGAAAATTACTAGGGGTATTTTTGTCATTTTACAATTTTTATTAAAAAAAAAAAAAATTATGCAATATGCTCAAAAAATTAAAGAAAGAGGATTAAATATGCTAAAAGTGAAAGATAAGTGGTAGTGACGAATGAAAAAAACAAGATTAAGCGGTGATGTAGTCAAATGTAGCAACAACAATGATTTATATATTGATTTATATATATTTTTTTTTTTGTATATTTTTATTAATTGACTTGGGCCCCCTGAGCCGAAATCCTGGGTCCGTCACTGATCTTAGCTATAGAAAATTCCATATTAATAGAAAAAATTAATATCATAAAAACTAGTACAGTAGTGGGAAAGCGTGCACATAATTGATATTATATCATTTTCATTAATTTATTTTGCCGTAATTATGAGATATATAATGTTTATCTTTGCGCAAAGAGATGTTCACTATAACTGATAGCGATCGAGATATGATTCTTCGATAAATCGATAATCTTGAGCCGCAAATATTGCGCACCAATCCAGTAAAATTTATTTATAATTAGCCCAATGATATTTCAATATAATGTCTCACTCACTTTATAATTAAGAAAATAGTAGTATGTTTCAGATCTTTTTCCACACCATTCATTTACACGTACAAAATTTTAGAATTTCGAGATAAAAGGTCGAAAAAGCTCTTGGCTGCGAGTTTCAATACAAATTAATTTTCAAGTTCATGAAAGTTGGTGTGAGAAAAAACTTGTTTTATTATCTCACTAAGGTATTTTTGTATTATATTCAATTTTCTTTTTATTTATATCTCAATGGTGTTTGTGAACACGTCTTTATAAAACGGCTCCTACATATCATCAAATTAAATTAATGTCATTTTGTATAAAGCGAAAAAAAAACTGTGCTTTTCTTGATATCTGCAAAATTTAGGGGTGGGTGGAATCGCTTTGTGTACCACAGGAGAAGTGTTAAAATAAAGTGAGAAAAAAAAAACGAAAAATGAAAAAGAAAAGTGGTGAATATGCATGTATTAAAAAGTCAGAAGCTTCAAAAAAGTGGGCTCTGATAATCTTTAAACTTTGTGGGGAAACTAGTTTGAAATGAGATTTATGGATGATGTGGATGTGAAATGAGAATCAAAGTATCATTGTTAATTAGGTTAACGGCACTTGTCTCATATGAGTTAGGTTCTTCTGAATTTCTGCTTTAATTCCATGCTACTTGTTACATGATTAATCAAAAGTTTAAAATGGATATTCTACATGATTCATCAATATAGATAATGTTGAAGAAGCTGTGAATTTTTTTATATTTTTTGAAGTTTTGGGAAGATATATTAGTTATAAGAAGTCAAAGAATTTGTGACATTGAATTGATCAAGTAGAAGATGAAATAGAGTTAAGAAATAGAAGATCCATCCATATTGATCTTGAAATCGATACAAGGAAGAAGTATTCTTTGTTATGCTCTCTTTTAAAATATGGTGGTTGTCATTAGCCACTTCCTTTGGTGAATTGTTTTCTTTATATGATAAATTCCAAAAATCAAACCAAATTATAATCATATTTGTATTAAGGAATTCGAATTTTCGAAATTTTCTATACAATAGCCAACCTCTGTGATGATACTAATAGACAACCAAATTGCTAGCGGCGGTAGAATATTCCTAAAAAATGCTTATTCTTAAGGGTATTTTTGTCTTTTAAAGAGAATCTAAAACTTGGGGTAGAAAATCAAAAAGTTTCAAAAACTTTGGGTGGAGATTGTAATTTTGCAAAGTTCATAAAAATTGTAAATAAGTCCTTACAATATTTTGAATTCTCAAATCATGACCTTCAATCCGAAAATAAACGAGAGAAATTTAGCCATCAAAAAACCTAAATAACAAAGTTCACAAAAAACATGATGCTTAAAACATGAGTTAAACCCTTAAAACAATTTATGAAAATACATTTACGAAAAAAAATTCAGGAAAATCGTTTGACGACGTATTAATATCATTCGTAAAAATGATTGTCAGTTGTACTAGGTAAACGAAGAAGAATATCTTTTCCGATAATAAATAATGGAAATAGAAAATTCCATGCATTTAGGGTCGCCCTAATGCAAAAATGTCAAACTTGATTTAATATCTTGCTAGAATCTAACTATACATCTCTATTAAAGTGTATTGACAAAGTGAACATCCTTATCAATCATTTTGGCCTACCATTAATTTTAAAGAAAGTTTTTTTCTATTGGGATAGATTAAATTCAAACATAGCCGAATTTCAAAAAGTGAATTATTGCACGCTTGGACTTGATGGAAACATGTGAGCTATAAAAACAATATGCATTGTTACAATATATATATATATATATATATATATATATATTAATGATAAGCAGCCACCGTTGAGTTTCTTATGGAGTCAATCTAGCTTATATGGCAACACACGTATGTTTTAAGTTTCGTGATATTTTATTTAGCGTGATATTTTTTTCTATGCAATTTATTTTTCTTTTCTTTTTTTTTTGTTTTTTTATGCGCTTTTTTTTGTTTTGTTTTTTACGTACGTGAAATAGATATATAAAACATGAAACTTATCTACAATTAAAAAATAGATTCGTGAGATTACTCGATAAATATCACGTACATGAAACTTATCTACAATTAAAAAAATAGATGATAAAACTCATCTGCCATAAAAAAAATATTGCGACTACAATTAAAAAATAGATTCGTGAGATTACTCGATAAATATCAAACTTATCTACAATTAAAAAATAGATGATAAAACTTATCTGCAAATAATGTTGGTCACTACTATTTGGTCTCTAATTTATCACATTCTAATATAATACCACTTTTATTTAGTTATTAATTAGTGACGGATTTTATCTATCACTAAATTCAGTCTAACCCACAATTTTTTTTAGTGCTTGGTAAATCTTATACTATCTAACTTAGTCGTACTTAATTATAAGTATAGACATTTTTGAGTGAGTTCAAATTAATCCCATCCTCCAAATTATAGATCCTATATGGATTGATGGTACTGAAACCAAATACTGAAATGAAATAAGTGGCATTTGGTGAACATAAGTGCTATGTACCTATTGTTGCTATCATGATCATCATTTTTTAACTTCTTCCAAGTTTTAGTGTTTCACCTTTTTTTAGAGTAATATCATGTTCAATTTAATATTGACTGTCAAAAAGGAAAAAAAAAAAAGTCATGATCAATTTGATATTTTCACTTAAGATTGGAAAAATTGGATGGAACGATATTTGATTGATGTATTAGAAGAAGAAAAAAAATTGCTAGTAACGACAACTTCAAAGTTTCATCAATAAAATTTTGTTGAATTAATGACTTGATTACAAAATAGAATAATTAATTTTGATGAATTTAATGTAATCTCACGTCTTTGAGTAGGACTCTCGTACAACGATTGCATGCAACTCAACCCGCTCCTCCTCCCTTCTACTTCAACACTCTTCCTCACCCTTTTTTTTTTTTTTTTCTTTTCTCTTTTTTTGAATCTGAGAACTTCATCTTCTTCACTTTTTTTTTCTTTCATTTAAGTTTGAAAGTTCTTCTCCTTCTCCTTTTCTTTTCATCCTTTTCCTCACATCCGGACTTGGAATTATTGAGTTGTAGAAAAAAATATTGTAGAAGGTTAATAAATAGTATTATTATTTTACTGAAAATATTACATAAAGATATCATTGATATTACATAAAAGTATCACTGGTATTTTATAAATGTATTATTTCATTTACATAAAGATATCAGTTCATTCTACTAAAATATAACGTAAAAGTATTATTAATTGTGTCACATAGAGGTATCAATTGCATTACATAAAAATATTATTCATATCTGATAGGTAGGAAATATGTGCATTTTATTGTGAATATATTTGTAATTTTATAATCTTTTAGATAATTGAATGCATCGTTTTTGTACCTATATATGTTTTCGGTCTTCAATTACTTCATATATTATTTTCTTGATTATTTTAGGAGTTTTGAAGTGTTTTGGAGCAAAAAAGAAATAATTATAGACTAAAGGAATCGAATTTGGGCTTAAAGATCAAGAAGGAAATTGAAATAAAGAATTGGGCCCAATTAGGAAGAGAGAGAAGGCAAGAGGTCATGACTCATGACTTGAGAGACTTAATCCCCAAGACACTGTTCACGATTATTTAAGGGGGTTGGTTGTCAACTTTTCTTAATTCTTGGAAGGGAAGATCACTGTTCACGAAGGCAAGAGATTAGGGAGTTTTAGAGAGAGAAAGAGTTAGGATTAATACTTCTATATTTTATTTTGGAGATTATTTTTACGATTGATTTCTCAACAACTTTTATGGATTCAATTTCAAAGATGCTTGACTAATTTCTCAATTCCGGTTAGTAGAGATGTTTGAACCCATATATCTATTTATTTTCTAATTAATCCCGTATTCTCTTCTCGATGTTTGATTGATTGGAATTGATTGTATTATCTGTGCATAATATTTTCAATTATTATTGCTTGATTTGGATTGACCATCTAGATTAAGTATTTGATAATTGATTGCTAGAATCTTAAATCATGAATCCTAATCATTGTGGTTTAATTTTCATAAGTGGTAAACTAGAGGTCGTGCATCTTTAGGATAGCATAATCCTAGATTATCGAATCGAGCTTGTGTATTCGGAGTTTAGTTCATCCTATCGTCTTGGTGATTAATGCATTTAATGAATTAAATTTAGAAAGTTTATTCTAGGTTATTCAATTAAATATGATTAATTAAGTTTAACTAATCTTAAGAGATGATTCGGTTTAACAGAGCTTGTTGTTAAACTAGGGGTGATAATTCCATGATAATCTGAGAGAGGGGGTAATACATTGATTTGAGAAGGGGTAATACATTGATTAGAGAATAATTGATATCGGGGAATAATTGAACTGTTAACTGAAATACTTGCATATATTGATTTCTTGTTTAATTTGATTTCTAGGTTTTTGTATTTAATTTAGTGATAGTTAATCAATCTCAAAAACCCCCCATAATTTGTTATTTGATTGAATTGAACATAGGTGACATAGTTTAATCATCACTCCTCGTGGGATCGACTCCGACTTACCCTAATTACTAGTTGGTTAGGTTAGGAAGGAAAATAATTAATTTTATCGCGTCGCAGCGCGGTCAATATCATATAAAGGTTATATATATATATATAATACATAAATGCATTTATTTAATTGAAATACAACATAAACAAATTGCAATTCTGTCCATTTTCAAACTATTATTCCCAAATAAAATCCCTTGCGGAATCCTTTGTTTTTTTTTTTTTTTTCCAAGTTGGGTACTTGGGTGGGGAAAAAAATCCCATATGATATATAAAATAAAGGGGAAATGTGCAAATATCAATTGGGTTTTATAAATACTTTTACATTGATTTTTTTTTAATTATTATGAAATTTGACATCGACAGTGCATTTTTCTTTCCTATTTGTTTTTTTGCGCGATTACTAATCAAATTTTAATCGAATATATGTTTTGTTTCCAATAATAATCTATAGTGTTTGAGATATTTCTGACTAGGTTTTGATGAAACAATGTAATATTAGATAACTTTTTAGAGTACCCATATTCCACGATTTATAAGTGAATTTTTGTTTGCCTATCTAATCTTTCAAGTTGTAATTTAAGAAGTTGTTTATACCAGAAAGATAGGTAGAACTTTTGTTAGCAGAATTTTGGACTTAGAGTTTTCATGAAGATTGATTCTCAAAATGAGAAGTCAGTAAGATTTAGTTGAAGTCAGAATCAGGAAGCATTGAAGTCAGAATCAGGAAGCAGACAACAAGATTCTGGAATAGGAAGCTATTGAGAAACAGGAAGCAAGTCAGAAAGGATACGCGAGTCAAGAAGCTGGCTGCAGGATTCAAGAATAGGAAGCTGTTCAGGAACATAATCCTGATGCACAATAGAAAGCGACTACTGCAATCAGAACAACATGCAGTAAGTCTTTCTGGTCTATTTAATGCAGTACGAGGAAAACGCTATAGACTATACGAGGTTTGGATCCTGATTAGTTACCAGTAGATAGAAGTTTGTGAAGAACCAATGAGATGCTGCCACGTGGAAAGCGGCTCTGCAAAGTACTGTATCTAAAGTATGACGTCATTAATGCAAATCAGAGTATGACATGCTATAAAGCTCTGATCTTTCATGCCGCATTAATTGAGAAGATTTGAAGATCTTTTTGAATTACAACTTGGATCATGTCTCTCTTCAACGGGCATTTTCCATTATTTATAAATAGAAGGTAAAGAGGACTGAGAAGATTACTGAACAATTGAACTCTCTAAGTTATCTTGCTATTCTTCATTTTCTCAAGCTTTCGAGTTCAGTCACTCAACCTTCAGAAGCAGTCATGCCAAGCATTCGAGCTTTCAAGTTCAAGGCTGTCTTCGAGCTGCACCAGTTGAAGAAATCACCATATACTTTTAACCATTGTGTTGTGTGTGCTAGGTTGTTTTAGTTAGGTGTACTTAGTTGATAGGATTTTATCCTTGCTAAGTTTGTTAGTCTTGTGTAGACTATCTTTCCCTGTGTGGGAGTGTGTTCTCTATGTGGGAAAGTTTCCCTGTGTGGGAGTTTGTAAACCCTGTGTGGGATTTGACCTAGAAATCTAGGATTCTAGTAGGTTCAACTTGTTTTGGAAAAGGTTTGTAAAGACGAGTCTTGTAAAGCAAACTGACCATAACGAAGTTCCTCCTCTGAGAAGGAGTAGAGTGGACGTAGAAGGATTACACCACCTTCGAACCACTATAAAGCTTAAGTGTTTACTGTTTATCTTATTTGCTGCATTGCATTGTTTGCATATCTATCTTGTTGCATCTATCATAAGCATCCTGATAAACGTTTGTTCTAAAATCATATTTGAAAAAGAAAATTGGTTTTCATCGGAAACTCTATCAAGTTTATTCCGCTACGTTGCATTCTGATACCTGGTCAATAACCTAATCTAGCCTAGGGTCAGGTTACTGATTCGAGATAGTAACCTAATCTAGCCTAGGACCAGGTTACTGATTCGAAACAAGATACTGTTCTCTTTAAGTGAGACAAAAACCTATTAATCAATAAGTGTTTTAAAAAGTTTGAAAAATCGATAGAGGTTTATTCACCCCTGAACCTCTGACCACTTGGAACCAACATATAGGTTCTTTTGGGCTAATAATATAATATGGTCTATAGGTTGACATTAATTATAAAAATTATTTAATAATATTTTATATAGGTATACACACCTGCTCGGTCCAGGCTACACGCAAATCGCAATAAAGCTATTAATTAATAAGAATAACCTTTTTATAAAAGGAGCAAAATTATTTTCTCTTAATTAATGGCAATTTGTAAGAACAAATGCTGAATTGCATTGGCTCCCTAATAACTGTTGGCATGCCATGTGTCAGCACATGCACTGCTGGTTGACAAAACTATATTAGAAAAAGAATTAGTTGGATTAAATATAAATGTATTCAAAAAAGAAAAAAGGACCTGTACTAAGAGTCTAAAACTACATAGATGATCAGTTTATTAATTTTGCATATTATGCTAAATTAATTAGACATACGACAAATTAAAGTCTAAAGGCTTGATCATGAAGAGAAATAAAACCCATTATTTAAATAAAGAACACCCAATATAAATGAATATTTTAAATCTGAGATATCCTAATTGATGAGTCAAATTTGATGCACAAATCTAATGATTATGGGTTTTCTACTTTCTAATCTTTTTGTCCAATACATTTCCCATAAAAAGGTAATGAAATTATTTCACGAATTTAATTTCATGAGACGTGACTCTGTTAACTTTCATTCAAACTTATTTTAACAGATAAATTTTATTTTGTAGATTATAAGTTAAATGATTTTATAAAAATAAATTCGTTAAACAATCTCGTAAAAATCAGAATTATATGGAAAACCATGATGAATTCAATTATTCCATTTTACATTTTTTGCATGCGTTAATGAATGTAAAGCGCATTATAATTGGAAAAGAGAAAATCTTTTAGCAGGTGAGAATCATTTTCTTGTTTCTCTTTTTTTAACTTTATCTCTGTGTAGGCAATACACAGTATATCCTACTTATGATTAATTACCCATTTTCTTACTTGATGTTTCTAAATCAAACAACAAAATATAGCAGGTGAGAATCATTTTTTTTAATATCTCGACTCTGATTTAATTATTATTTTTTTCTCCAAAATCAAATCTACTATGAGGTGGTACTTTATCTCTTTTGTTAGAGAATATCAATGATTCTGATCATTTCAGACTCTCAATTCTCATTTATAAAATGATTCGAACTATAATAAATAAATAAATAAAAAGTTTTTTTACTTTTCAGAAAAAACACTCACCGGTTTATCCTTTATCTATGAAATCAAAATTAAGAGAGGAAGAAAAATGTATAGCTATTCAATTCAATTCGATTTTTAGTTTAATCAACACTCATCAAATTCGATTCAATTTACAATCAAATTTAGACGTAATATTCAAAGTTCCTTCAAATTCGAATTAATCAATAATTTAACATGGGAAAGAGGAAAAACTTCAAACACATAAACTCAAAATCATCTTTATGTCCAAATATTCATATCTAATAACTTACGAGAGACTTTGGTTGAACAATAACATAAATGATGTTACATTTTTTCTCTCCCTCCACAGAAATATATATTAATAATATTATTTCATATTTATAATAATAGCAAAAATATTGATAATATTGAAATATAAGATAGAAACATATATAATGAAGATTCAGTATGTGGAAGGGAAATCAAAAAATAGCTGTCAATGGAGAGAGGGGTAAAAGAGGAAGAAATAATCCACGTGTATTGGTCAGGGTGGTGCCCGACCGCTTCTTCTGCCCGGGCCCCTTCTTCTCTGTCCCACCTAAACCTTTCTATTTTCTCCATTTTTTTTAATATTGCATTATTATTTTTATTATTGAGAGATGTCAAAATGACATTTATCTTGATTTTCCTAAATGAATTGACGTAATAGAAACTAGCCAGCTTAGTATCAAGTATTGATTGTATAATTAGCTTATCATATTAATAGTTTACATTTTTAATACTTTATGTTTCTTTTAAACTTTATTGTATTGATATAAGATTAATGTCTCATTTTACCGTTTAGCCCTTTTATATAAACTAATTTGGTCTATGATAAAGAGTCCACTGGGCATTGGACTACTTTGACCTTAATATAGGTAGTTAAAAATTAGTCATACTAGGTTTAAATTATCTCATATAATTTTACAAATTGTTTAATTTCAATCATTTTCATCAAAATGCATAAAATCTATTCGAAATTGATACTTGACTCGCACTTATTCGAAATTGATACTTGACTCGCACTTGATCCATCAAATTCAGGATATTCAACCACTTAATTGACGCTACACTATTTTGCTGACTTTGATTTACAAATTTGTTAAAGGAAATATATAATTTTATAAAAAAAAAAAGCTCTTTTGTATTCTAAAATATGGAAAATTAGGGGACCAAAAGTGAGAAATCAAGAGGAACATCATTTACTACCAAGATTAATAAAGATAAAATTCCAAAATATTGAGTTATTTAAAAAAAAAAAAAAAGGTAGTTAATAGGAAATTGATGTTGAAATTAGATCATGTGGTGAGTGTCAGAAAAGAAAAAAGTTTGGAAGATAGAAAAGAGGTAGAGATGAGTGTATGTATATGAAAGAGAGACAGGGATCAACTTTAGCAGATATTATAGAAGATTATAAAATGATGGTGGTCTGAAATGAGAGGGGGACACTTTGTCTCTTAAAGTAAAGGACTTAATATTAGATTACAGCACATCTTGGGAGGTGGGCTGTTAGTGGAAACACCACACTAATTACCTTAAACAAACATGATTATATTATTTGTCCCTCATCATTCTAAAGTTAATTATATAAAGTCCCCTTAATTTCCACTTATTTTTACTTTCTTTTCTTACAAAGTGCATGCCCTTCAAAGTAGAATAATTCATGATTCTTTTGTCCTCTAAAGTACCCATGTTTTGGGGTAAAAGGAGAGCTATGTGTTGTTTAGTGTATATATAGAGAGAGCACTATCTTCATCTTTTTAGAACTTTTTAAATTAAGTAATTTATTTATTACCATTTTTAGTATAACCAAAAATGAGTAATGTAGTTATCAAATATGTTCATCTATCTTAACATGTCAATTGTTAATATGTCGTGGATTTAACATAATTATTGATTTTTCATCTCACAAACAGTCACGTAGATTAAGAAATATATTTGATGTATTTGGCAAGTACACAACCAGGAGTACACAATTTGATATATTTGATGTACTTGCCAAATATTGACAACCAGGAGTACAACCAGGAGTAAAAGATGGGCGTAGCTTAGCCGGTTCCTGGGTGACAGATTGCTACAAGGACGCAGGATCGAGTCCTGGCAGCCGCAATGTGAGAGTTTTATTCCTCAATTTGGGGGATAGCTCCTTGTGGGCATCAGACACTGACCCTCCCACCTAATGGGCTGTTGAGTCACCATGATTTACCTCCTCCACCAATCCTTGTCGGGCCGGGGGGTGGGGGCCATATTGGGTACTTGCCAAGTACTCCTGCCAAATAAATATATTTGATGTATTTGATGTATTGATTTTTCATCTCACAAACAGTCACATGTAATAATGTATTTGGAGTATATCATTATTACCCTTAATGTTGTTAATTGAAATATGGTAAATGTAAATGGTTAATTCTAAAGAATATTAAGATTGTGTAAGAATATATATTCTTTATTATAATTGGATATGACAAGCTAGATCGAGTCAATAACTAATTTTCAGTTGTGATGTATACGTTTTTGTTTGAGGGTAATTCATAATTGTACGGTCAAATAACATTAAAATAAAATAAAATCATTGTTGCGTTCAATTAATGGGGAATAAGTTTTAATAATTAAATTCAATTTGGTAGAGTGCATGAACCGTGTAATCCCTTGGATTCGATGTCCCAATAATGCCTTTTTCTTAAATGGCCAGTCTAGCTATAGCCTATATAGATCGTTTTCAACTACAATAACCTAATTTTTGTTTTCACGGTCTATTTCCAAACTTTCATCTAATTAATTTAGAAATAATAATTAATTATTTCTATATAAATTATAGGATGCGATCGAATGATTGTGCCCTTTAAATTTGATCCATTGATATTACTATCAAAATCCACCGATCAGCTTATTGTTAGTTTAGATCATTTGTTGTATGATATTATTTTATTTTGTATTTTCTTTGATTGATCTTTGTAATGTGTATTAATAACTCTTAATACATATGTAATATATATGAGCATAGAAAAATAACGGATAATCTAATATCACTCATGGAAAGCTAAAATTCCAAAAAGTAGGGACTTGGAGTGGTCAAAATGGTAAAATGCATGATATGAGAAATGCCTATTTGCAACTTATGATTGCACTGCAATTCACAGAGCTATTAAACGAGCTCTTTTCCCCTTCTTTTTAACTTTTTTAACTTCTTTTATTTTTATTTTTGAGGGTGAGGCAAGATATGTAAATCAAACTTAGTAAAAAAAATGGGATAGAGAATATCAAACTGTAATTAAAGATAGTGAACATTTCTCTCTTTTTATTGAAAAACGTTCACTATCCCGAGATCTCTGATTAAAACAAAATATCGAATACAAATTATTATGCACCTTGTGCATTGTCCTCCACAAACTAGTCCACACTCGATTTTATCTTCATCTACCTAATCATTTACATACGAAATAAAATATTCACTTCAAGCCTCTATGGATATAGAGAGTTGGTAAAACCAACGATGAGGTGAGGAGAAATCTTCCTACAATGTAAATTCAAACCTCGCTCAGATTTCCACTTAAATAATACGAATGTTTATCTTGAAATTTATATGTTGGCTCTCTTCCACAGTTATCTGTCACTCGAACATATCTTTCAATTTACATCTAATCATCCGAAAATCTTCATCTTTCCGTGATATATATATATATATATATATATATATATGTCGACCTTAGAAATGATCTAAAACAGTGAAATAGTGGACACACATATCTAGAAATGGACATGAAAATATATAGTCATTAAAAGGGAGGGGTTAGTAGCTAGGGTGGTGGTGGGTGGATGAGAACACAATGGGTAACCCGCCCCTCGTGCGCGCTATCTATCAATGGCGGCTCACCCCACCCCCTTTCTCTTCTACTTCCATCATTAATAGCATGCTTCCAAATACATACATACATTTCACACACACACACAAACATGTGTGTCTGTGTGTCTTTTTCTCTTTTCTTTTCTTTTCCTATAGTGCGATGGGGGGTTGTCATGTCATCTGAGTGGTGTGTGTGAAGCATTTGTAGATATACATTTCTATAGCGAAGAATGTGGGAGACAACCAAAAACATTTCTAAGCTCACGTTTGATTTTGGGGCCCTTTTTCGCCTCCCATTTACTTTTATACCCCTATCTTTCTACTATATATTTATACCACCCTAAACTCAACCCTAAACATCACCACCACCACCATTTTTAATTAACACCATTCTTCTTCTTCTTTTTCTTCTTCTTCTTCTGGTTGAGCAATTCAACAATGGCCGAGGGCGGTGGCGGCTCGTCTCTTACTCGTAGAATGTGCTCGATTCCGGAGAAAGTTCAGCTCCATTTGTCCATGTTGGCCTTGCAATTTGGATATGCAGGCTTTCATGTGGTCTCAAGAACTGCTCTTAACATGGGGATTAGCAAGATTGTGTTCCCTGTTTATAGGAACATTCTTGCCTTCTTTCTTCTCCTGCCCTTTGCCTATTTTCTTGAGAAGTATGTGCAATTCGATTAATCATGATTAATTAGTAGTACTTAATTAATTTGTTCAATTAATTTTCATAGATTGATTGATTTTCTTGATCTATGCACAGGAAAGAGAGACCTCCTATCACTTTCAACTTCCTCATCCACTTCTTCCTCCTTGCAATTATTGGGTATGATATTTAATTTATTAATACCCATATATTAATTTGCTCATTTTTAACATTAGATTAATATCGAAAACTTCTGAAATAGGATCACTGCAAATCAAGGGTTTTACTTGGTGGGATTAGACAACACATCACCAACGTTTGCTTCTGCAATACAAAACTCAGTTCCCGCCATCACATTCCTCATGGCAGTCATTCTAAGGCAAGATATAATTAATTAACTAATTTTTTTTTTAACTCGAATTTTGAATTTTAATTTATATAATTGACTTTACAGGATAGAAAAGGTGAGATTCGATCGAAAAGATGGGATCGCAAAGGTGGCGGGGACCCTATTCTGCGTGGCAGGTGCATCCGTCATCACGCTCTACAAGGGGCCCACCATTTACAGCCCGGCTCCACCGCTGCACGGCGGCTCGGCGGCGACGGCGGCGGCGGAGGCGCTGCGGCTGCCGCACTTGGGAGATGCGAATGGGAAGAGCTGGACACTGGGGTGCTTATACTTGATCGGGCATTGCCTTTCGTGGTCCGGCTGGCTCGTGCTGCAGGCGCCGGTTCTGAAGAAGTACCCGGCTCGGCTCTCCTTCACGTCGTACCAGTGTTTCTTTGGGGTCTTACAGTTTCTGACCATCGCGGCTTTCGTTGAGAGGGATGGTCAGGCTTGGCTCATCCATTCCGGCTCCGAGCTATTCAGCGTCTTCTATGCTGTATGTCTTTCTTCCCTTTTTTTTTTAAACCTTTTTTATTTTAGCTTTTCTTAAAAAACGTTTAAAAACACTAATTCTACACGTTTAAAATTAATTTAAAAACTTGAATGGGATGCTTCTAACTAAATTAATTTAAAATTATTTAATTAGAATCCTAATTAAATTTGGAAACACTAATAAGTTTAATTAAATTAAATTACATAAGGAAGATGTTAAAATAAACATTATGAAACATGGAAGAAACATGAAATGTTCATACTTTTATTGTAGTAATAAATAGATTTTTAGACGATTTTAACTTCACAGAATATTGTATAGTTAGAATTTGACTTATATCTAACTTTTATCGGATACTCTAAAATCATTATTTTATGTAATTGGTAAGTTGTTATTTCAAACACCTCATGTCACGTTTAGTTACCATTAAGGAATTATTCCCATAATTGTAAAACTATATCACTTATTTTGATGTTCTTATAAATGAAGAAGCTGTCATACATATATATGTTGTCCAATAGGTATACAAAACAGGAATTGAAAAAAAGAGTGAAGAGTGATTTGAGGCCATGTTATTGTAAACCAAAATGAATGCGGTGATAGCAACATAAAAATGGATGGACCCAAAAAAATGCATATATCTGGAGATGAAAATGTGAAAATTAAATAAGATTGTCGAAAGAATAGAAGCAGAAGTGGGGCATAAACATGTGATGAATATTAGTTAAAAAAAAAATGGTGGTGTGCAGGGAGTGGTGGCATCAGGAATCGCATTCGCTGTACAGATATGGTGCATTGATAGAGGTGGCCCCGTCTTCGTGGCGGTGTATCAGCCTGTTCAGACACTCGTTGTCGCTATTATGGCTTCCATCCTCTTGGGAGAAGAATTCTACTTGGGAGGGTACTTTTCTCCCTCGCCTTATTTAATTTATGTTTTTACCATTTCATTTAAGTTTGATCTTGTAGATGTTACATCTGTATCACGGTTAAGATGAATAATGCAATTGGGGAAGTCCCACCTCCACATTCCTGGCCATAGAATTAGTCTTTGTATGTCCACTCATGTCTTGTGCCAAGAATGTCCCAACTATTCATTGCAAGTCTTTTCATTTTCTTAATAATGCATACTCAAGTCTCACCTTATATTTTAATTAATCACATCCATTTTTACTTGGTAAAATAACAAATTCTATTTAATTTGGGGCAAAACAAAACCCAAGTTGGCTCACATGTGTTGCGTTGCACAGGATCATAGGCGCAGTGTTGATCATAACGGGGTTGTACCTCACCCTATGGGGCAAAAACGAGGAGAGGAAGTTTATGTCAGCGGAGAAGGCGGCGATCCAGTCCTCCGCGGAGCACAGCACCAGCAGAGCAACGCCGCAGATCAAGCCGTCCATCACTCAGCCACTTCTCTCTCATCAGTCAACGGAAAATGCTTGACCAGCTAACTTTGACGAGCTTTTTGCTGGAAACAAAACAAAACTCTCTCTCCATCCACTTCCAGTTCAGCTATGCTTATATAAAATGGCTTGTTTGCAGTGTGTATCAAAAAATATATTATAATTATTATCTTATTAGGGTTTTGCGTTTTAATTTATTTTGCTCAATTTAATAGTTAGGAGAGTGCTTTAAAAAAAAAAAAGTGAAGGGTTTGATGGGATGAATGTAATGATTATGATCTTGTGACATAGGGTCTAAGCATGGATTCCCTTGTGGTTTTTTATATATTAATTACTACCAATTTCTAATGGTGTTTAATTATTTTTGGCTAGTTTCATTATGTTTTTGTTTTTGTTTTTTAAGTTGCATTTGCATCATAAATGTGCATTCATTGATATGTATAACAAAGGTCTAAAATAAGTAAAAATGTATTAGTTCACCAATATATATATTTTTTATATCTACATAATTTTAAAATGACTTTTTATATATTAAAATAAAAATTATATATATTATTATAGTTTTTTATTTTTAAAATTACGTACTCAATATTTCAAATAGATTCCATTTAAATAAAAGAATATTGTCAATACATAAGTTTGAATGTAAAAAAGACAACATTTGGTCAATTAAGTCTGTTATAACTGATAATCAGACTAAAAACAGAAATTCTTACAATAATAGAATAAAAAAAATTATTAGACAAGAAAACTCATTTTTCCTACTTTTAGGCTTATATATACTGTTTCAATATCTTCTAATTTTCAATAATTATCAAACTAGCATGATCTAATACTTTTATAACGATGGTCCAACTAATTTTAAAATATTATTTATAAAGCCTGAAGAATCTTATAAGATATAGTTGATTATATGTTTTGATATTGTAGGGCAAATACGCGTAGCACAAAATTATTATAAATTGACTTTTTATGTTAATATATATTAATAATATGTGACCCACAGCAGTGCAGAGGTATAATTATTATGAATTCAAAGATGCCAATACAACTTGCATCACATCATCACTTAACTCTTTTGGTCTGTTTCTTATGGCATGTAATCATAATTGAGTTGTTACTCATTTTATTTTTAGTTTTTCTTTCTTTTCCATGCTTCCCAAATAGTAATTTCCTCAATAAGATTAAAGATATAAACCAACAAAGAGAAGCTCCAATACATACAATGAAGCAATCAATCAAGTCAATGTCACAAGTGACTTGGTATAGTGGCAGTTAAATTATTGGATTGCATGTGTAGGATAGAGGTTGGTGTGTTTGAGTTCTTGTACGATATTGAAATGCATAATTTTGTTTCGGAAAAATCAAAATCTCGTCATGGGATATTTGAACGTATAAAAGATGATTGAGTCGACAACTGTATTGTTATTATTTTATTTGGATGTATTTGAAGGAGTAGAAATCTAATGAAATTGTTTAAGAAAATAAAGGGTTTTTTTTTTTTTTTGGATTTGGAGAATGAAGCAAGAAGAAGTGCTACCCCTACAAGAATTAATTAGAGAAGCAAAATGTGGATAAATTAAATTTCTAATTAATGAACTTTATGGATAGGTATCATTATAAAAATTATTGGGCTTTAAAAATATAGAAGCCCATAACATGTTTACGTTCACTCAATCAAATATGGGCCGATGGCCTAAGTCCACATTACTAGGCTGATCAATATATCCAAACAATTAAATTCCTAATATTTTAGATGAAGATGTGTAGTTAATATCATCAAATTCCTATCATTCTTTTTATGAATTCCTACAAACCGTATTCCAAAGCATCAATTGAAAATGACTATTATCCTATAAGTTTTCATGTATTTTTCTATGTTTCATGTATAAGGTGAGTCACACCCTAAACATGGATCATACCAAATAATTCATTACAAATATTGTTTTATTTTATATTTATTACATTAATATATGTCACACGATTATTCTAACCCAAAATAAAATACTCAATTGTCCAGAAATAATGTATTATTTATTAAATTTGTAAAAAATTCACAAAATAAAAAAAAAAATCAAAATTGAGTTGTTAATAACACAGTGACTAAATTGGTGGACCAGACCAAAAGTGTCCGGCTTTATTTCTATGGAGTCAAAAGTTCAATTTTTCCCATGAAACTTTTTACCATATATCTATAATTCTTTTTTTTTTTTTTTTTTTTGCAATTCTAATATCAAAACGAATTCATTCAAGCATATATTGTTTTTTTTGTAAAATGAGAAGTAGTTAATATGAATATCGTACACACTAACATTCTGAATTTGTTTGCTATGATACATTTTTATTTTTCAATCTTAATATGTAATCTAATAAAAAAACCCAAAAGCACCAGAAACAAGTGGTGAAATTAAAGAACACGTGAAAAAATCCAAATTTGCCATGTAAGCTCTGGAACCACATCTCGGTTGACTAATCTTCTTCTCTGTAGAATCCCAATTGGTTTCTTTTCTTCCAATACTCATCTCCCATGTTTCTCGATCCCCTTGGCTCACCACTTTTTCAGGAATAAATTAAAATAAAAAATTCAATCTTGATTTTAAGACAAGAAAAAGAAAAGCCCAACAAACTCAGACAATGATTCGGTTATTATGGTTATGGTCTTTCTTGAATCTGATTCTGCTGTTTTCCCAAGTGCCCACTTCCAAATCCTCATCGATTTCCGATTCTTTCGATCTATGGTGCAAAGAGTATGGCAAATCATACACTTCTGAGCAAGAAAGAGAGCAGCGTCTCAAAGTGTTCGAACGAAACTATGAATTTGTTGTTGCCCATAATGCGAACCCCAATTCTTCTTACACGCTCTCTCTCAATGCCTTTGCCGATCTCACTAATCATGAGTTTAGGTCTAAATATTTGGGGCTTTCGCCTTCGGACACCGATTTGTTGATCAGATTGAATAGTCGAAGCGTTTCGAATGAAGGGTCTGATCTTGTGAGTGAATCTGATGTTCCTTCTTCTATTGATTGGAGGGATAAAGGGGCTGTTACTTCTGTCAAAGATCAGGGCAGCTGTGGTGTGTTCTCTTTTTGCCATTTCTTGATAATTTTGATTTGTTTATTTTGGTGAAAAGTTGGAACTTTTATGGAACTTTCATTTGATCAGTAGTGTTCCGGACAGATTCTTGTTTCGATGGGATATGATCTTGTATTGTATTGATTGATTGTAGAATCGTTGGAAAGGGGTTTTGCTTCAAAATGAATTATGTGATAACAACTTTGAGAAGGGATTATTCTTTTTCATGCTTTAAGTTTCTTGAAGTGGAAGAGATATATAGGAACTCTTGCTACTATGTGTTCTTATCTTAGGCTATATTTGTTTTGGACTTCAGGGATATTTTTGCAAGTCTGGATTTGGGCTTTAGAAGAATTTTATGAGTATGAATTTTGAAAATCTTGTGTTTGTTTTGGAATTTTAAGGATTTGATTATGGTTAAGGCGTTATTTTCACATTGAGAATTGTAGAAAAAGTTGATGATTGTTGGGAATTGTAGAAAAAACAGGAAAAGTAGGGTAGGATTATAGGATTTGTGAATTCCTATCCAAACATAGACTGGACCGAACTTATCCAAATTCTTAAGTAAGATAGGATTGTCGTATTTTGTTAACACCTCTAGGCATCATGGTTAGATTGAGAAGTGAATCAAGAGAAATTCATGATTCTTGAAAATGGAAAGGGGGTTAATTATTTATCTTTTTCTTCATACTTTTTGGCTTTTAAAACACAGTTGCATATAGCATGTAGAATGTGCTATACATTTCAATTATGATATCTTCTACCATTATTGCTTATTGGTGTCTACATTGAACGATGATATCTTATGATTGCTAGCATTCTTACAATGTCTTTGGTGTGAAGGTGCATGCTGGTCATTCTCAGCCACTGGTGCTGTTGAAGGCATTAATCAGATCAAGACAGGATCTCTTGTCAGTTTATCTGAACAAGAGCTTATTGATTGTGACAAATCTTACAACGATGGTTGTGGGGGTGGACTTATGGACTACTCGTACGAGTTCATTATAAAAAACAAAGGGATCGACACAGAGGATGATTATCCCTATCGTGCCCGTGATGGAACATGTGACAAAAACAAGGTAAATCATTCGTCTTATTGATTTTGAGATTTCCATAATTGACATTGGTATCTTTCTCTATCCGCATTGTAGCTTAAAAGACACGTTGTAACCATTGATAGTTACGCTGATTTGCCCTCCAAAAACGAGAAGAAGCTTGAACAAGCCGTTGCCACTCAACCCATCAGTGTTGGCATATGTGGAAGCGACTCGTCCTTCCAATTGTACTCACGGGTTCGTCCTCTTTTAGACATATATCTCGTTAACTCATTCAAGAATTCGTCTCACCATGATTGAAACACAGGGTATATTCAATGGCCCATGTTCAACGTCTCTGGACCATGCTGTACTAATTGTGGGCTATGCTTCTCAAGATGGGAAGGACTATTGGATCATCAAGAACTCATGGGGAAAATCATGGGGGATAAGTGGGTATATGCATATGCAGAGGAATACAGGGGCTGCAGAAGGGGTATGTGGGATCAACATGCTTGCTTCGTATCCGATCAAAACGAGCCCAAATCCGCCACCCTCTCCCACCCCGGGCCCCACCAGGTGCAACCTTTTTACGTATTGCTCGAGTGGTGAAACGTGTTGTTGTACTCGGAGTTTTCTTGGGATATGTCTGAACTGGAAATGCTGTGGAGTAGAATCTGCTGTTTGTTGCAAGGATCATAAGCATTGTTGCCCACATGATTATCCCATTTGTGACCCTACCAGGAATTTATGTCTCAAGGTTGGTTTCTAACTCGTGTTTTATTTCATCGGTGTTTATCTTTTCCTTTTTTGATCATGTTTCTTGACATGTTGATGAACAATTGTTGCAGCAAATCGGGAACTCTACATTAGTGATGCCAATTGGGAAGACCACCCTTTCAACGAATTAGATGGTTGATGTTTTCTTACAACCATGAAAATATCGTGATCGTGTCCTTATATCTGCGAATCATGATCAGTAGTTATCATTTTATCAGAGATCATTTATAGATCATAGATGGGTGGTTCACTACGAATAGAAGAAGTCTTTACTAGCAAACATATCGTGGATTTTTGTTGTGAGATGATCTATAGTGGAGGTAAATTTGTATGTTACTATGTTGCTAGTTAGTGCTGATTTGCACATTATCTGTTAAGTATGTTACCAGAAGTATTACACAGATAATATTTATTTCCTTTTCCTCGTATTCAACTAACATTACATTGGGTTGTCGTTTCTGGGTTCATAATAGCTAAATTGAAAACATAGTAAGAATCACTTGTATATGCAACAATGTTTTAGTCTTTTGGAAAAAATACGATATTACTTCTTATATGTGTAATACAAAGCACTGAACAATATATTATCAAATTCATCAGAGTGAAACCAACTTCACAAAATATGTGAAAGAAAGCAACCCCGGTGAACATCACGATACTCTTTCGGAGAAAATGATTTCAAAATTATGGGCACATAATGTGAAGAAAGCATAGAAAGGTAAAGTATCAGACTCTGAGCAAGTAGTGTTACAAGTGAAAGCAAAGCTCAAAAACTATCTGTGTAATCTAACAAGAACTCACGGATCGTGCTGGAGAAGAAGGAAAATAAACCCTAATTTTCTCAACACTATTCAAGCCAAGAGTCCGTCCAAAGATAAATGACTACCTTAATCATAAGAATATTCACATAATGACAAATAACAATAGGTAAAGTAAATAAATAAATTAGGGTGTAGCCACAACTCTGCTCGATTTATCAATGCTTAAATGATCATAATGGGCAAGATATGTCATCTCCATCAGAATCCCAGTAACCCATTGTCAAAGGATAATGTATATTTCTCAATAAAGAATCAAAGATAAAAGCTTAACAACCTCAAATATATTCCACAAGATCCAATTTTGTTCAGGTAAAGGATTCTAGCCAGCTCAAAGGATCTTCCAATCATTTCAAACATCATTTGCGATATCACATTGATCAATCAAAGAAAGATTCAAAGTATGCAACCACTAAAAGAAAAATCGATTCTTTGGGACCCTTCCTATGTTTAAACGTAAGGATGTGAGAAAGAACATGACCGATCCCCAAAATGCCATTTTGGATATACCTCGATGTCCCGACTATATACCTGATCGGAAAAGGCACTGTAAAATCTTACACATTGCTATAAGTTTCTACAGTTGTTGCTTCCGGTAGTTCTAACTTCTAAACTATTTACTCCAAATGATACTGAAAATAACAAGCCATTTCATCAAACTGCTCAAAGATGGATATCATAATTCGAACGCCTACTTTTCACAACACATACATATTCACCTGTATTCTCATGTAGCCTCTAGATTGCAATATGAAACGTCTCACAAATTTCCTCTTCCAAATAAAACTAACCTGAAACGAGAGTCCCATGAAACAATCATACAAGATTGAATCCTACAATCATAGCAGAACAGAACAACAATTCTTGACAGTACATTAAATCTTCAAGATAGTTCAAACAACAATCATCGTGCTCAAAATGATATGATCAGCAAAGAACTAATCAGAATCAAACAACCGAGAGAGCTGAAAAAAGCGACCAAGTAATGAACTCAATTTATCTATTGAACACCAAAGTTTAAACATAATCATGCCTATATTAATGTATAACTATAAAGAGTTATACAGATAGATATCATCATTAATCAAAACGAATAATATCATCACCTCATCTCCACATTGTCATGAAGACGGAAACACATCCTTAACCGCAGAAGCAGCTGTTAAGTAATTCAAAGTATTCCTCAGAGTCTCCTTCTCTCTCTTCAATCTCATGGCGGTGTCCTCAAGCTCCAGCAAAGCCTGCTGCTCTCTCGGCGCCCCTTCGAACGTGCTCCCCACGAAGAACGAAAACGGCGTCGGAAAGAGATTCCTCCTCAAATCCTGAACATCTTTCTCTGGTTTTCCGTTCAATCGATTGGATAACCTGATGACGTCTTTCATGTACAATTCGACCTCATTGGCGAGGGCATCCAGGTCCTCGACCTCGGCGGAGGGGCGATCCTCGAGCCAGACGACCTCGGCGACGAGGTAGGGTTTGGTGCGGACCAATTTGGTGACGCGGAAACGCTCCTGGCCTTTGCAGATGAGGAAGAAGCGGTCGTCGACGAGGCGCTCGTGCTTGATGACCTCGCCTACGCAGCCGACGTCGGCGGAGCCGGTGGCGGCGTCGGTGTAGATGACGCCGAAGCGGAGGTCGGTGTGGAGGAGGGTGTGCATCATCATCCGGTAGCGGAATTCGAAGATTTGGAGGGGGAGGACGGCGCCGGGGAAGAGGACGAGGGGGAGGGGGAAGAGGGGGAGCTCGACGACGTCGTCTGATTTCGGGGAGTTGGTGTGGTGCTTCTCCGAGAAGGAGGAGGCGGAGCAGGAGAGGCTGTGGGGTCTCCGGCGGCGGCGGCGGCGGTGGTGGTGGTGCGGCGGCGTGAAGAAATTGTTGGAGGATTTGGGGGGATAATTAGGGTTTAAGTGGATAATTGGGGAAGTGGATTGAGGGGAATGTAGGAGTTGAGGTAAAGCCATTTTTGTTGAATGGAGAGAGAAAGAAGAGAGAGAAAGAATTAGGGGGAATTAGTGGAATGATTGAGGGGAAAAGTGGTGTTGATTGGCATTGTGAGTTTTGTGGAGGAGGAAGAAGGAGAGTGAACTGAAAGAGTGGGAAGCTACCATTGATAGAGGTTTGAATGAAGGTGTGGATAAACAAGGAAGAAGAAGATGAAGATGATTTTGTGTGGGCTGGGCTTGCTCTTGACTTTTACACCTCCAAATCTCTTTATCTCCTTTTTATTTATTTATTTTATTTTTATTATTTCCCTTATAATTGTTGTATGATTACATTATTGTAAAAACACCGCTTAAAGTGAAATAGATTGTATTTTGTTGTGGAGGGAAATAATTATTATATTTGTGATCTTATTTTGTTGATTTATTTTTATAGTATAGTTAATTGGATATATGGTGCTTAATGCGTTGCTTATCAATTCCATGTTTGTATTTTTGCTTAGTAGAAAATATCTGAAGAAGGGATTTGGAGTTGGGCTTATTCGTGAATTTTTTGAAATTGATTGCAACTACTGCAAGAGTTTCTGGTAGGAAATCAAACACATGTAGTTATTTTTTTTTGTTGGTTTGTTGTGACTAATTTGGGACAAGAAAATGTCCCCAGGCCTAACATGTTCTGAGGGGAATATTCTATACATCTGGGCTTTATTGGGCCTCAACTATAATTTGTTATAGTGGGTTGAACTCAGAGACTAGGTTCTTCATGGGCTTCTGTTGCTTCCTGAATTGTACTTAATATTGTCGACACGTGGCCGATTATAATTGGACATGCATATTAATTTGTATTTGCTGTATTGATGTGCATCATCAAAATCAAAAGGTGCTAATTGAGAAGAAAAAAAACAACTGTATAAACTGTATTAAAATCTTCTCTGGTGAAGAAAGAGCGCCATGGCATTCTTGCTCTCAATCTTATCCACACACACGCACTGACACCGCCTTCCGCCTTTCCACTTTCCGACCACCGTCTCCTCCTAATCTCCGCCGCTGCTCACCTCGTCGCCGCCGCCGTCAGGTTAGTTTTTATTTTTTTAATTGTTAATCTTTTTGATGAATCTTTGGGAGCTGTGTTCTTCATGCTGTGTGGTGGTGGTAAAGGGGATATGAATAATTTTCTTGTTGTAATTAGTTTGAAAGCTGAAATAAATTGAACTTCAATGGATTCCAAGTTACTGAAATAGCTGAATCCATCCCCATTTTCATATGAATGAACCAAGAGATTTTACCGAATTGCATTATGAAGCAAACAATCAGTAGAATTTGAAATCTTCAACCAAATTACAAGAATCAGAAGATTTTGCAAAATTGTTGTTTCAAGAGATAAAATTAACTTTGTAAAACTGAATATCTAGTAGAACTAATTTAGCAGCAACAATCATGAGAAATCGATTATCAAAAGACTACGAGCATAATTTTACTGAAAATTGAACATAAATTCTTGAGGGATTCAAACATGTTGGAACAATTCCTAATCTTGTGCAAGATTGACGAGCTTTGATTGTCAAACCGTGTGGTCTGTTGATGTATACTTGGATTTGATTTCATAAATAAGAATGGAGTCTGTCAACGAACTGATAGAGTGTTTACTTGCGCGATCAGGAAATGGCAACGAAGCTGCTGATATCTCCTGTTTCTCATCGTTGCTCGTTTTCAACTCAAGACCGACATCACATTCACCCATGGCCTGGACATGCTCGAATGCCAACAAGGCAGATGAGCATTGTAGCTCAACTATCTACCTCACTGGGTGATGCTCTGTCGTCTACGTCAGATTTTGTCGAGCATCTGCCCCAACACACACAGCCTCTCTTTCTACTTGCAGATACCGCTGGCTACTCGTTGGCTAGTTACTACACTTCTCTAGGTCTCTTTGTCATCTCAGTTCCTGGCCTTTGGTCCCTCATTAAGCGTTCGGTTAAATCTAAGGTTTTGTGTTCTTTCTATTATCGTTTGATAAACCTAAGATTTATTCATATATTACTTGGGTTTTGGTAATTCCTAATATTGGGGTTGGATCAGGTTGTCAAGAAGACATTAATAGGAGAAGGGGAGGGGAAGAAGGAACCCAACCAGATTGCAGGAGAAATTCTTTCATTCTTTACACGCAACAATTTTGCAGTATCGGATAGAGGAGAGACAATAACGTAAGTTTTGTTCTTTAAGAATGTTGATGTGGTTGTGTTGGTTGGTTAGATAACTTGTGCTTCCCAAGTTGTGGTTAGCAAAAGTTATACACCTAAAAATATACTTTAATCCAAATTGACTAGAAGCAATGAGGTGCAAAAACAGTGATTGTCTTTGTGACATTTCTGAATCCTTGTATGCTTCTGCTCAATTGCTTATCTATTTGCAATCATTCATAATAGTTGTCTATTTCTATTTCAGATTTGAAGGGATGATGGTCCCGAGTCGTGGTCAAGCAGCACTTCTTACTTTCTGCACCTGTATAAGTCTTGCAAGTGTAGCCCTTGTTCTCACGATAACTTACCCGGATATTGGAAATACCTGGTTTGGGCTAACCCTATTGAGTCCCTTGGCGTAAGTTTGGAAAAACCGAGATGTTATATTTAGTTTTTCTACTCTGCTTAATATTAGGGTTAATATCATTTTGCCACCCAAACTATAACCATTTTTGCACATCCATTACTAAATTGTTTTTGGTTGCTGTTTTAAACTTGAACCATACCCGTTTTGCATTTTGCAACCTAAGTGCCAACTAAAAGAAATCAGGCATAGTTGGGGTGGCAGAAAGAAATTTAACCTAAATATTGTCAAAAAGTTGTGTTGGTAAAACTAATACATATATATGAAACAGAGGAGTGTATTACTGGAAAAAAGCATCTAGGAAAGAGCAGATTAAGGTGAAGATGTTGATGGCTGAGGACGGAACATTGTCGGAGATAATCGTTCAAGGCGACGACCAGCAAGTAGAGCAGATGAGGAAGGAGCTTCAGTTGAGTGAAAAGGGCATGGTTTATGTGAAGGGCTTATTTGAAAGATGAGAATGATTATGAAATAGGAACACAAATATACTTGCTATCTGGCCTATCCAGCAATTTTTGTTCACTCTCTGATAATGTACTATATTGCTATTCATCTGTAACAGTTTTGGATTTAAAAGAAATGTCATTTCATTTCTAACCAAATTCAATGCACCAAGTCAAGAACCAAATCAAGAACCAAACATTCCAACATTAAATAAATCTCTACAAGAAAAAGACCACATTGAGCTTCAAAACTCAATGTCCAACCACTTGGTGAAATACTCACAGGTGCTCGGGGAGATGATCCCGTTAGGGGTACAGACGCTAACCCGAGGACAAGCACCACAGGGGATCGAAGCAAACACACCTGTTTTCACACCCTTTGCTGCAACTCCACTAGCAATTCTGTAGCATGTTGTATTAAGAGGTATCGAATAATAAGCTCCCAGCCCTGTGCTCTTCACCTCTATGATTTCATTATCCAACACCATCGAATTCAGTATTTCAGACACTTGCTGGCTAGAAATCTCGAATGCCACCACACGGTTGCTCTTCATGTCCTTGTAGATAGCCTCTAGAGTAGCAACCTGCTGCGAACGTATGTACCTTAAACACAGCTGTTTGAGCACAGTTATAAGCTCTGTATCTAGGCTTCCATTGACATACCAATCACCTCCACTGATTTCCCTGGAAGGCTCGAACTCAGCTGCCATGTAGTTTATCTTTCCCTTGTTTTGAATGTTCTTCACCTCTTTGATCAGATTTTTGCTCAGCAAAGACTTGAGTGATTTGTTGACAACAGGAGCAGCAAGCTTCGTCTCCTTATTGATGTCTCTTGACCAAATGCCTATGTCCTTTCGACTTTTGATCAAATCGAGAATCTTACGCTCATCAGCAGTTACAGGTGGTTCGTCTGCTCCTCTTTTACGCTTCGCGTTCATTTCTGTGAATAATGGCCATCAACATCAGGAGGAAAAATCAACTCAATGCAGAAACTAGCACTAAAAAACCTAGAATTTTTTTACTTATCTTCTCAATTCTTTCATCAGAACATAAGCAAACACATAACTGTTTTTCATTTCGTACAGATTGATAATCACATCAAAAACTCTTATCCAAATACAGATTAATATTTATTGAAGAATATGCCATCGCACTGTTTGAAGCGAAAAGTATAAACACACGCACACACACCTTCAATTACAATGTAAGTTCGGATACAACTGAAACTAATAATCACATAGATCGTCACTATCACCAGTTATAAACGAAAAATAATTATGATGAAAAAATAGTACCTGCTACGCCGGTGGTGCAAATCGCTGCGCTGCGCCGTCGCCGGAGAAATAGGTGGGAGGAAAATCGCTGGCTGCGAAGGGGAGCGTAATGCTGTGATTCCATGTTGGGTTGTTGAAGGTTTTTATAGGCCGCGGGGTTAGCAATGTGATTCATTTTCGGCCCAGTATAAGCCCATTAGAAGCCCACAACTGTTTTCAATTTATAATGGGCCTTAGAACTTCTAACGTTTGAATGGGCCTGCTCCACATTAGATGAAAACCTTATGAGAAAGCCCATGTCATGAGGAATAGACTTTAATGGGGCTATTTGAGGGTTTGGAAATTAAGAGGGGGTAATGACGTAATTATTTTGAAATTTTGGGGTGGTAATTCTAATATTGCAAAGTAGGAAGGGGTTGACATCATGACTTGGCTCATTCTAAACATTCATTTTCGCACGATCGAAGGAAAAAATATTCTCTCTTTATCATAAGGAATCAATAAAACCTTTTTTAAAAGGAAAGTCTTTAATCTTTATTACATAAACTAATAATAAATAATCTAGTAAAGTTATAAATAAAAATAAAATATAATAAATTTCTATTAAAATGTGTCTCTGTTGCAATCTATTTATTTTAATTAAGTATGATTTATCTCTAATGTTTTTAATATCACATTACAAAAACCAACATCCCTAATTCTAGAACATTCCAAACGTGATTCTTTAAATTTCAGGAAATCGAACAAAACAATACTAAGATTTTTTAGCTGTGAGTATTTTGATAATTTCCTGATATTTCTTAACTCAACCATCCACGTTTTTTATTGAAAACCTAAAATGTAAATAATGACATCATACCTCACGTCATGGACATTTTTATGAGGTCATCAAATTATAAGTTAGGATAATTAATAGGATAATTATGTGGTCATCGACTTATAAAACACAGAGCTTTATCTTTATTCCCTGCTTGCATCAAAACTCGCAGTTCTTCCTTATTCGCATTAGAATTTTGTAATTTTTGCAAAAGGAAAAGGAAAATGGTATCTTCAGTAGAGGGACCGTTGATCAGCTGCCACACCGTCGATCAGTGGAAGGAGCAGCTGGAGATTGGTCTCCGGTCTAAAAAACCGGTAATTGATCGCTATATATATATATATATATATATATATATATATATATATATATTTATTTATTTATTTATTTATTTATTTATTTTTCATGTTATTGTTCATTGTTGAATTCTTTTTCTGAGTTTTTAATGAATTTTGTTTTGCTATTGTTTTTAATTTTGCGTAACTTTTGTTGATTGATTACCATGTTCACTGAGTTCGAGCTATACGCAATTTTAATTTCTTCATGGATGTTTGAATCTTTGATTTTGGTAGGGTTTTATTTCCGTTTGATTTTGGGGATTTGAATTCACAACTTTGTTTTTGAGAATCACGGTAGGCAAGAAATGTATATAAAAAGTACTATGCTTTACTTGATTAACAGAGATCTTAATTCGCCCAAAAAGAAAGTTAGATTTTTTATTTTGAATTGTTTGATCCCTGGGTTTACCAGAAGATGCATGATAATAATAATAGGTTGTCAAATTGTATGGGAAAGCTGAAAGGATTTGGTCTCTTATCTTTTTAAACTCTTTTTTTTTTTTTGGTTAGTTTTTCTACTTGAATGTAGATTGGAATTGTGATTTTTGAATGCTAATTTGGTTTACATAGTTCCAAAATTTGGCGGGTAAAACGTTCGTTGAAGGGTTTGATTGATAGAATTTACCGATGACAATGTTTGATAAGTCTCCTTTTTTGTGTAAAAGTTTTACCTTTCATCATTTATGTCTAAATGTTCTTGAAGTTGTCACAAATCCTTTTGATCAGGTGGTGGTAGATTTCACGGCTTCATGGTGCGGACCATGCCGTTTCATCACTCCAATTTTGCTTGAGTTAGCCAAGAAAACACCCAATGTTTTATTCTTGAAGGTGGATGTTGATGAGCTTAAGGTATGCATAATGTCTCTTGCATGTTAAACCATCAATAGAGTGATCTATGTCCCTGTTGTGTTGCTTTAGCGATCATTTTGGATTTCCATCGATTCAGATTGCTAAGTTTGTTGTTGTTAATTGCCTGCAGAGCGTTGCTGAGGAATACAAAGTGGAGGCAATGCCTACCTTTGTGTTCCTCATAGAAGGGAAACCAGTGGATAAGGTTGTGGGCGCAAGCAAGGATGCGCTTATACTAAAGGTTGCCAAATTGGTTGACACCACTGCTTGAGGCTTTGTTCTATGATATGTCATACATTTTGTGTGCTATGCAAATGATTGTAATAATCACGAGGCTACGGCCTTGTGTTATGGATCTTTGTCTGTACAATGTGGTGGTTGTTTCATGTTAATGTAATCAAGTGTTTGATAGCTTGTTAGAAAATAGTTTTCCAAGTCAGTCTCTGTATGGTTTGTCACTGTCGTAATTTTCTCCAGAAATATGGCTATTGGAACCTGTTTATGATTGATGACAACTAGTCCCTTTCTTTATGTTGTCTTTTTGGACTAATTTATGAGCAAGGATGCAAATGTCTGTGGGCTGCAGAAAGAAAAACAAAGTTGAACTTTGATTAATGCTTGAAATGGAGAATTCATTTGACTTATCTAATATGATTCAATATGGGCTGAAAAAAATAAGACTAACTGAGCAATTCTACATTGAATAAAGAAATTTAAGTCTTTTGTATTTGTTTATAAAGTTATTCTTTACAAATGGTATGTAGGGGTAGGGAAGAATTCAAATTCCAACTTAATCTCTAAACACATCAAAATCATGTTTCTTGTTAGAAAAAGACTTGACTTGATAAAGTTTACGGAGTTGTGAAATATATATGAATTTGTAGTTATGAAATGATAAATACATTAACGACAAATTTAGGTTCCTGATATTCTGTTAAAAAAAAGTTTGAATTGATAAAGTTTTTGGTACTTATAAACTATTTTATACATTCATCATAAAGATTAATTAATTACAAATGATCGATTAATTAAAATATATTGTAGTAGTGTTTGACTTTATAGTTATTAATTTATAAAAGTTTTACTGAATTTGTGTATTGTAGGGAAAAAAAAAAAAAATTGTTCACCGACGTCCCTAATTCTAGAACTTTCGAAATGTGATTCATAAATTTGCAAGAAATCGAACCAAACAATACCATTAATTTTTAGCCAAGTGTATTTTAAGTAATTTCTTAATATTTCTTAAGTCAACCTTCCTCCTTTTCATTGCAAACCTAAAAAGGAGAAATGCCCCCAACTTGCACATTTTATTTTTTCAAAACGATGATGACATCATACCTCACGTCATGGCCATTATTGGTAAGATCAACTTTAGATAGGATGATTATGGCATCATCAACTTTTCATAATTGGCATCTTCTTTATATAAGTTAATGGTCACCAATTTTATTTAGTAACTAAACAATCTCAATAACTATCTAACTATTAAAATAAAAATAAAAATATTATTTAAATTAGATGACGCTATCGAGCAATAAAAGAATGAATATGATCTCGACAAATAAAAAATTTAAATATATTTTTTAATGAATTATGAATGAAAAATAAAGACATTAAAATTAGAAATTTTGATGATTTAAGTGCAAATTCTGATCAACATAATCTACAATTTTATAAAAATAAGAATACCACTTAAAATCCAAAACTCGTGGTAGAAATTTTAAATACTTACTCAATCTACAATTTTGGCCTTAGTATGGTAACAATTTTTTAGTACAATTTGTAAAACTCATATGATAAAATTAACAAAATAAAATGGAATGAAAAAGGAATAATTCAGCAATTATCCTAAAAAAACTTGATTTTAGGAAATGAAATATTAAAAAAAAAAAAAAAGGAATACGGAATATTTTATTATTATAAAAACTCATGTAAGAAGGTCTCATGGATAGTTACCATAAGACAGTGTCTCATTACCTACAAACAACATATAAATTTTAGGGTTTAAATTATAAGTGATTGAATTGTAAATCAATCAATTTCATGCAATGCAATAAAATAAAAATTCGTGACACGATTTTACAAGTGATTCAATATTTTATTATATTGTAGAAGACGAAGACCAAGGGTGAATGCACACGTTGGCATATTCGTAATTATTGTCATGAAAAGGTAAGTTTTGGTCAATTCGCACCGCCTCGTCGCGCTTATAAAACGCAGAGCTTTACTTTATTCCCTGCTTACATCAAACGCACAGTTCTTTGTTTTTCGCATTACAATTTTGTGATTTTTGCAAAAGAAAAAGGAAAATGGCATCTTCGGAAGAGGGACAGGTGATCGGCTGCCACACCGTCGACCAGTGGAAGGAGCAGCTGGAGAATGGTCTCAAGTCTAATAAACTGGTAATTGATTGCTATATATATATTAAAAAAATTCATGTTTTTGTTCATTGTTGAATTATTTTTTTTCTGAGTTTTTAATGAAGTTTGTTTTGCTTTTGTTTTTAAATTTGCGTAACTTTTGTTGTTTGATTACCATGTTCACTGAGTTCGAGCTATACGCAATTTTACTTTCTTCATGGATATTTGATTCTTTGATTTCGGTAGGGGTTTTTTTGCTTCGATTTTGGGGATTTTTTCCCCAAAGCCCTTGATTTTTTGAACAGCTTATATTCACGACTTTGTGTTTGAGAATCAGAGTAGGTGGTTTACTTGATTAACAGAAGGCTTGTTTCGCCCAAAAAAAAGAAGTTTTATTTTGAATTGTTTGATCCCTGGGTTTACCTGAAGATTTATGATAATAATAAGTTGTCAAATTATATGGGAAAGCTGAAAGGACTTGGTCTCTTATCTTTTTAACCCCTTTTTTGTTGTCAAATTGTATGATAATAATGTGTTTTTTTTGGTAATTGCATGGGAAGACAGATTGGGATTGGGATTGGGATTGGGATTTTTGAATGCTAATTTTGTTTAGGTAGTTACAAAATTTGGCTGGGAAAACTTTTGTTGAAGGATTTGATACTGATAACGATGTTTGATTAGTCTCCTTTTCTGTTTAAAAGTTTGACCTTTCATCATTTATGTCTAAATTTTTTGGAAGTTCTGACAAATCCTTGTGATCAGGTGGTGGTAGATTTCACAGCTTCATGGTGCGGACCGTGCCGTTTCATCGCTCCGATCTTGGCTGAGATAGCCAAGAAAACCCCCCATGTTTTATTCTTGAAGGTGGATGTTGATGAGCTTAAGGTATGCATCGAGTCTCTTGGATGTTAAACCATCAATGTCTTTTATGTCCCTGATGTGATGCTTTATCAATCTTTTATGGAATTTCACTGATTTCAGATTGCTAAGTTTGTTATTGTTGTTTAATTGTGTGCAGAGTGTTTCTGAGGAGCACAGCGTGGAGGCAATGCCTACCTTTTTGTTCCTCAAAGAAGGGAAGGAAGTGGACAGGATTGTGGGGGCAAGAAAGGAAGAGCTTGTAAAAAAGATTGAAACTTTGGGTGCTCTCACTGCTGCTGCTTGAGCCTTTGTTCTATGATATGCGATGCATTTTGTATGCTATGATAATGATTGTAATAATCACGAGGCTATGTCCTTGTGTTATGGATGCTTGTCTTTATTATGTGGTTGTTTCTTGTTAGAAAATTGTCACTGTTGTAAGTTTCTCCAGAAATATGACTATGGGAACATGGTTTTAGATTTATGACATTTTGTCCCTTTCTTTATGTTGTCTTTTTAGATTAATTTATGAGTTGAAATCTCTGCCAGGCGATGTGACATTTTGTATTAACAAAATAACTTTTAGTGATTATTTTGCATAATATGTAGTAACCTGAATTCTGAATCCAATAAATCTAATCTCTTTTACATGGCAAATAGCTGTGGGCTGCAGAGTTGATTTTTGTTTAATAATTTAAATGAAGTGTTTATAGGATTATTTGATATGATTCAAAACGGGGATGAAAAAGAAAGGCTAGTTGAAAAAACAGAAATTGCAAGTTTTTGTATTTGTTTATAAATGGGTAGGGTCTCCGATAAAAGGGTACCAACTTATAACTAGCGTGTGTTGGTTAATTCCTACCAACATTTATTAATCTTGAAATAAATTATAATTATAATCCTAAACCAAAAGCCTTGAATCTCTAAACACATCAAAAATTAAAAATCATGCTTCTTGTTTCCAAAGCTGATCAAACTACTAGGACATTTGAAGACAAGTTTATGTTGAGACACTTGTATGAAGCCCCTGAACTGAGGCTCCTCAAATTTTTTGTAAGAACTAAAAAAGGATTTTGTAAGCCCCTGAGTTTAGTTTGAGTTCTAAGGAAAAGGAATGGAATGTTGGATTTCAGTAGTTGTTCATATTTGAGTAAAATTTGCAGTGGAAAATAGTTCAACTTGAACCCTCAATGACAACAAATAAAGAACTACAATTGGCCCTTGAACTATTTTTCTTGTCCAATCAAACACCCCCTTACAAATCTATCCCTTAATTAACTAATAAAAATGGAAAAACTGGCCCATCCTTGGCTTCTAATTCTTTTGCAATCTATGATGCTTTCACCAGCTGTACGTAGAGAACTCATGACATTCACTGCTGAAAAAGAATCAGCTTCTTGATAAATACATGATCAATGAAAAATGTAGGTTACAGATATTCTCTTAGAAAAAGAGAGAATTTAGTTCTCCACTATTATGAAAATATTCTGAGTTGGTGGAAATTAATCACACTTGCTAATTTAAAAGCAAATCTTGAAAGTCGAATTCGTGAATTCCTTTTCAATAATTGGCACCTCAATATGCATCTATCATTCTTGCAAAGATCATATAGACCAAAATCCTAAAAAGAGCTTAATGATGATATAAATTCTAATTGTTTTTAATAGTTATACATTAATTTACGAGTTGATTGAGGTTTCTATTCGAGTGGCTCACGAGTCTAACGAGTCGAGTAACTCACAAACTTACTCAACTAACAACTTAAGGAGAGTTGGTCAAATCCATGTTATCATAAAGCCATTCAAGTAAAGCAATCTCAGAATCAAATTCTCTTCTTTTGAATGCCTTCCTTCCATAGTGGAACTCAGAATTTGCTACATCTTTACAAACATCCAGAACACAACTAGATAGGGTTCCAAATTCCTCCATTTAAACACCATTGATTTCATATATATTCTTCTTGGACTTTCTCAGAAATCCATATCTAGCTAGCTCTCCCATTTGTCTCTCTTACAACAACCTCTGCTGTTACACAAATGGTAAGTGACAACATGTATATCTCAGCAAACTGTTGATAATGAATAGTTAATAGATGAAGTGTTGGTTGCAGAACATGGATTATTATGGCAAACATACCACACTGGTGGGGCCATGGGGTGGTCAAGAAGGATCTTACTGGGATGATGGTGCTTATTCCACAGTAAGGCAAATAGAGATTGCCCATGGAAGTTCTATAGACTCCATCAGAGTCGAATATGACTTGAATGGAAGCCCTATTTGGTCTCCAATTCATGGTGGCAATGGTGGGACTAAGATTGACAAGGTTTAATTTCTATTGCTTTTCCAATCTATATAGCTAATTAGTGACGGTTATAAGTAGAAAATTTCAGTCACTATTCCATTAGTAATCTTTGATTTTTAGTTCTATCAGTATTCCGTAACTACTCCACTCCGTTGGTGAATTTTCTTGTAGTGTAAATATATCTCCTTTCTAGCTAATATTCACATAGCCTTGAATGATTGATTTATTATTCTTTCTCATCAACCAGATTAGGCTTGAGTATCCAGATGAGTACTTAACTTCACTGCATGGATACTATGGTAGCTTGCAAGAATGGGGACCCATCTTTGTCCGTTCACTTACGTTCGAAACCAATAGAAGAACATATGGGCCTTTCGGGCTTGAAGAGGGGACGCGTTTCACGTGTCCTAAAATGCATGGAAAGATTGTCGGATTTCTTGGCAAGAGTGGCTGGTACCTTGATGCTGTCGGGGCGTACGTTGAGCCTCTTCATCAGTCCATAGCATCGCACCCTGTTCATCGTTCTCAGCAATATGTTTCTCATTCGTCTCAGAAACATGAGTACTCAATGATCCAAGGAAGCCTTGGCACGAACTATGATCTCATCGTTGCTGTTAGACAGAAGGATCATCATCAGCATGATCATCAAAGTCTTAACGCTTCTCCACCAATCAGTTCATCTCATGATATCAAGAAGACTGTCCAATTTCATGATCCCAAGAATCATGAGGATTATGTGCCAAGTAAAATGGAGAGCAAGATTGAGAGAGTGCCCTCCATGAACCCGACAGGAGTTGTGACATCCGGACCGTGGGGTGGTTATGGTGGAACCCTGTTCGATGATGGAGTTTATGATGGTGTTCGACAGATTAATGTTTCACGTAATGTCTGCATTGTTTCAATCCGAGTCTGTTACGACAAAATGGGTCAGCCTGTTTGGGGAACCAAAAACGGAGGCACTGGATCGTTTAAGTCCGACAAGGTAAGTTTCACTTTATTTGTCGCTTAACAGAATATCATTTGTTCTGATTCTCAATTTTGATCTTGTAATTTGGGTCTTGTCCACTGTTTTAGGTAACATTGCTCGTTAATTATTTTTTAATGTTAATTTCTGTTTATGTGGATGTTGGAATTGAAAATTAAATGAAAGTTGAGAAAATGTGATAGTTAAAGGACCAAAATTGTTATACATAAAATTGGGAGAAGATCTGAATTACAAGATGAAAATTGCAATTTTCCATTTTTTTTACATGATATATAGAAGCCTCAAAATGTTGATGAAAAGTTGTTTCTCATTGCAGATAGTGTTTAATTATCCATCAGAAATCTTGACTCACTTAACAGGCTACTTTGGACCACCAATGATAGTGGGTCCAAATGTGATCAAATCACTCACTTTCCACACCACAAAAGGCATATATGGCCCCTATGGAGAAGAACAAGGAGAGTTTTTCACTACCAAGTTAAAAGAAGGATCAATCATAGTTGGATTCCATGGGAAGAAGGGATTGTTCGTTGATGCTATCGGTGTTCATGTGCTCGAAGGGAAACTAAACGGACTAGTTTCCTCTGTTTTTGGTGGCAAATCCAAATCAAGCAATCATTCGTCGCCTAGAAAAACCGAAGGCTCGGAATGGCCTTTCAAGATTGGAAAGAGAGGACAAAGTGATGAGGTATTTTTAGCAACTCTTTGAGCTAGCTCAATGACTAGTTCAAGCATTATAATGTGAGAGAATGTTGTTGTTAGGTTGTTCATCGGCTCGTGAAAGATCCGGCCCCATACGGGCCCGGGCCGTGGGGCGGGGAAGGTGGCAGGGCTTGGGATGATGGAGTGTTCACTGGGATTAAACAGATCATTCTTATAATAACAGATGCAATTTGTTGTATTGAAATAGAGTATGATCGAAATGGGCAATCTGTTTGGTCAGTCAAACATGGTGGAAGTGGTGGACAAACTGCAAACCGGGTAATTAAACATCCTTTCTAGTTGCTATGTTTATTTGTACATGTGTTTTAGCTAACTTTTGCAATATTTTGCTGTTTTGGTTAATTCTTTTAAAATCTTCAATTTGACTATGATGATGTAGACTTGATGTAATTTTGAGGAAACTCGTGAAAATTTGAATTCTAAAAAGAAAAAAGCAAAAATGAAATGGTCAGTGCAAAATATCATGAATAAATTAAAATCTAAAAGAATTATTAAAATAGCAAAATCTTGAATAAGTTTTACTCTTTTTTTTGGCAATGGTGTTATTATTATTATTATTTTTTGACATCTTAGCAATGGGTTTTTTAAGATATGTGAACATGAAACATTTTCAACAAAATGAGAGAATGAAAATGATGCATAAAATAACAATGTTATGCTTAGTCAATAAAAGTCAATTGCAGAATCTCAAGATCCAAAAAAAAAAAAAACATCTTCTCATTTTTTCTCTATTTATACTTGTTTGTTGTAGTTGTTATTATTACATACTCATTCATATATTTGTTACATGACATCCCATTTCTATAGGTGAAGTTAGATTACCCCAATGAGGTGCTAACATGCATAAGTGGATACTATGGTCCCATAAGAAAAGAGCAAGGATTAACAAATGTGATAAATTCTTTGACATTTCACACAAGCAGAAGAAAATGTGGTCCATTTGGTGAAGAATTAGGCACTTATTTCGCATCTGGCACCACACAAGGGAAGGTGGTCGGGTTCCATGGCAGAAGCAGCATGTATCTAGACGCCATTGGCGTACACATGCAACATTGGTTGGGGACTAACAGATCATCTAAGCCTCCTTCTTTAATCAAATTTTTCTCTTGATTCTTACTTTAATGCAAGAATTGTCTCTTCAATATTTTTCTATTTTTAACTTTGTTAATACAATCATGCCCACATATGCACTTTGAGAACAAAATCATTTGTGATATTCCGATCCGCATTTCTCAAAGTTACAATTTCATGCACATAACCTATTCTAACTATTCAACTCTCTTTGGATTTATTCATTGAAATGAGATATTTCAGTATTGGAGCATTTTAAATGTTTCAAACTAGTCTTAAAATATATATAAAATTATATTTTTTCATTGGATGAAAATCATTCAATACCTAAATATACTTTAAATTAAAATCTAAGTGGAGATTGTTCTCATTCTGAATCTTATTAAATATAGCTCGTATTCACTAGTTTAAATTGTCAATTGTGAACTAAATTTGAATTGAAGCAAGTATAAAGATTTGAACTTCTAGTAAAATGACGGGTTAAAGTTAATAGAACTAAAAGTAAAAGAAGTAAAAATATAAAAAAAATTAAGTATAGAGGAAGTAAAATCTTTAAAATATCGAAGTAGTGGGCATAATATTGTTTTTGGTCTTTTCTGTGTAATGGATGAAGAATCTCTGTACTCAGACGAATAGTATCATATTTCTCTATTAAAAAAAAAAGAATCATATTCTTCAGTTTTTTTTTTTTTTTTTTTTTCAATTTTAAGACACGCTTTTTAGTCTTTAGAATGATGATAAATTTACCGAGTAGAACTTTTTTTTCTTTTACCAATTTTACCCTTCGACAAAGACTCGAAAAATCTAAGCCCTAAAATTGTATGATGCCTAGATTGTCGGCCACGTATGCGAACGACTAGGGTCACATCATTCACCGTCACGTGATCCAAGTCACGTGACAGAAATCTTTACCACTCACAGGTGTGGGATCAAATCGATCACTGACCATTCACCAGCGGCACCTGTGGATCAGATTCATCACTGACCGTGAGATCAAACACTTTGACTAAATAAAAAAAAGTCAGAAACCGCCCTCTTTACAAATAAATGATTATTTTTTTAATTATAATAAATAAATGATCCGCAACTTCATATAATAGTTCAAACGCATCGTTTTGCCTATCTCTCTCTCTCTCTCTCAAAATCTCTCTCAACGTTGTCAATTCTCGTACGCCATGAACTCGCCCTCCGCTTCTTCACGCAAGGTCAACCTTTTAACTGTATTTTTCACAGATTTATTTGATTATGTGTTCATCCATACCACTAATTTTTACAATTTTTTATAAATTAAAATATTGATTGATTGATTGATTTTTGTGGAACTGAATTTTGGGGAAAGAAGGCACTGAGCAAGATCGCTTGCAATCGGTTGCAGAAAGAGTTGGTGGAGTGGCAGGTGAATCCACCCGCTGGTTTCATGCATAAACCTACTGATAATCTTAAAAGGTTTCCTTCATTTTTTTTCTCTAATCTCTCTCTATTTTTAGTTTTTTTTTTTGGTGAACTAATTGAAATCAGAGATTTGTGGTAGTTCCTGATGGATTTTTGGTATGATTAGATGGGTAATTGAGGTCAGCGGTGCACCAGGTACGCTTTATGCGGATGAAACATACCAGCTTCAGGTTGATTTTCCGGAGCATTACCCCATGGAAGCGCCCCAGGTATGTGGTGTGGATATTATAGTTCTGTGTGTAATTATGTTGTAATTGTAGGGAAAAATGTGGATTTTGAGTGTTTTGTAGTGTTATTTAAAGAGTTCTTCTAGTCTTGACTGCTGCTGCTTGTTCTCATTTTTGCGGATTTTTTTCGTGTTTAATCACTGATAAGTTAATCGTGTTCTGTTTGTTTCTTCGGCAGGTTATATTTGTACCTCCGGCTCCTATGCATCCTCACATTTATAGTAATGGCCATATATGTTTAGGTTTGTTTTCTATGCCTTATCAATCTCCTTTTCTGTTTTTTGTGTTGAATTGTTAATGGACTGGATATGTTTCATAGTTTGGTTTTTCTGCTTAATTTTTTTCCTCTTTTTTGTTTGTGATAGTGTCCAAGTTTTATAACATACTAATGGTGTTAATTCTACTAGTTGAACTTATCTCGAAATGGACGTTTTGGACTATTCTATAAGTTGCAGACTGAACAAGTAAATTTAAAACATTGGTGCTTTCAGTTTCTGGAAGTTGAGCAAATGTATTTGTGATGAAAAAGGATAGCACAAATGTTCTTTTGGATTTCAAATTATAAAAGATGGTAATACCGGAATTTCACGTAATAAAGATGATAAATATTTCCTTTGGAACTGCATCCAAATGAGCTCTTTGCAACTACTGAGTTCTTGAAAAGAATTTGTTGGCTGATGGATAAGATAGCTTATTTGCTCGTGAAATTCTTGCATTGAATTTTCTGACTCATGCTATATGTTGACGTGATTAAAATTTTCTGACATCTGGGAAATGGTTGATGAATTCTGAACAATTCACCACTTGTAAGGCAAACCATTTTTGATGACACACCTCTTTAAGACTGTGAAGGTCCTTCATTTGTGTCACCTCAATAAGGTGGACATGGGCCATGTGTTCATCATATAATGTATGTAAAGCCTGCATGGGGCATGCCTATATGGAATATTGTGAATGCAGAAAAGAGGGTGCAGTGATGAAAAAAGAAGCCTATTATGAAACAAGTTGAACTCTTTGTTTCTATATTGGGCGAAAATTGACTGTAGTATTTATTGACTCTGTGGACATGGTTATTTATTGTTGCAAAACAATGGGCTTACTGTGTAAGCAGCCTTAAGAGCAGATTTTGTGGTAAGATATCACTTTTTCTCTTGTGGAAAAGCCCCTTTTTTTTTTAAAATTAATTCTGAGTCCTGACCTCCGAAGGCAATATGAATGAAGGCTGAGGAGCTAATATATTGCATTGGGTCTAGTCCACTGGAGTTTTGTAAGAAATTTCTTCTTAAAATACAATATTGTGTATTATAGCATGGAGTTAATGGTGATCGGTTCTTTTTTTCTCTTTTATTTTTGGCTGTTGTGTAAGTGACCTTTGACTATTGAACCATGATTTGGCATGAATACTTGTGAACAATGAACGTCACTAAGTTCGAAGTTTGCTGTGTGATCTTTACAAATGTATGATATTAGCTAAACTAATGGGAAGAAAATGCTTTGGTATTGAATTGCAAATGAACTTTTGAATGTGAATTAGCATTTTGATTTTTTTTTTTTTTTTTAATTAGCATATTGAATTGCTTATATCATTGATGTAAAAGTTATTAGTGTAGCCACCAATGAGATATTCAGAATTCAATGGCAGCCGAGAGGCTTAATATCTGGATTGTATCGAAAAGAGGCGTGTACAATTTTTTGCTTCTCCACTTTTTTTCATTTGAAACTTAGACATCATACCTTGATCTTTTTGATATCATCAAACCCCAAACTGGACTTTTGTGTTCAAAAGTTGGCTCCTGTTCAAGTTGTTTATTTGATAACTGCACTAAACATGTTTGTTTTTTCTGAATGTATTGTGCAGATATATTATACGACTCTTGGTCCCCAGCTATGACTGTAAGTTCAATTTGCATCAGCATTCTATCTATGTTGTCAAGCTCCACAGAAAAGGTTTGTCTAACTCAATCGTTGAGATCTTGAAACTCGTTATATATTCATGCTACCATCAACCCCTTATATATTCTTGTCATGCAGCAATGTCCAGCTGACAACGATCGCTATGTGAAGAACTGTAAGAACGGTAGATCTCCCAAGGAGACGAGATGGTGGTTCCATGATGATAAAGTGTAATCCCCATATGGACAAAGCTGTAATACAGCCCCTCTCTGAGTTTGAATTCTTTTCTTCCCTTGCTAAGTTTAGGGGAAAACGAAAAACGGGGGAAAAAACCCGAATATATTCAAGGTACATTGAAATCTTAATCTAACTGCTCTGGATGCCATGAATGGCATCAAACATTCAGTAGCAGGTGGCCTAATGTTGATATGTTTTGTATATATAGCATCTGACTATTGGTAGTTCTTTCTGTGTTATGTGAAGCCAAAGTGCATTTAGTATGATGTTGTATTTTGATGGAACGAGTCAGATTTGATCAAAGGATTTGTCCAACTGATTCTGAATAACTCTGTATTAAGTGGATTTTAAATTCGTCAGAATTTACCAATATGTACTCCCTTGGATTCTATAAGTGATCTATTATAGTTTCTTGTCAAAAATAGAGTTAAGTTGACAATGCAACGCCACCAAGTCGTCTCATTTACATCTCAATTAACCACTTCAATATGCATACGAACATCATTAACAATTTAATTTCTCAAAATATTCAGTATTATAAAGTTTGATCCCAAATTTAATTCTCAATTGAACACTACAAAGTTCAAAACTCAAAATCTTACAGAAAGAAATTGAATTTGAATCTCTCTCAACTTTTTGTTGTCTTGCCTATTTTGATTTAAACGGTTGTTCAGTGACGTGTTTCTTTTTTTTTTTTTTTGTGTGTGTGTGTGGCTTATTTGGCCCAAAATGCTCAAATTTTAATCTTGCAATTCATTCTAAAAATCATCAATTTTAGGTATGAATGATTACACGAACAATAGAATTGAAATTACATGTTCCAAGCTAGAGTTTGAAGATGTCGAAATACATTACATTCTTTTTAAACCACTATAGTTATGGTAAATATTTGATATTTGGAAAATTTTAAAAACACAAAAAATTGTCAAATAAGTAAATCTTCGGGTCGGATTAATGCACTAATTCCACCAACAAAACCCTAATGTGAAATGACCATTCTGTCCTTCAGCTTGTTTAAAGGTAAAAGGATCTTTTAGGAGCTTTATAAACATTTTCCAATTTATTTCGAATATTTTTATTATATAAATAAATAAAAGAATGATCCGCAACTTCATGTGATCAAACGCATCGTTTTGGCACTCTCGCTCTCTCAAACATCGTCAATTCTCGTACGCCATGACCTCCCCCTCCTCCGCCTCCTCACGCAAGGTCAGTTTTTTAACTGTGTCTTTCATAGATTTATCTGATTATGCCTGAATCCTCATCACTGATTATTATTATTTTTTTTAATATAAAATTTGGAAAATTATTGATGGATTGATTTTTGTGGAACTGAATTTTGGGGGAAGAAGGCACTGAGCAAGATCGCATGCAATCGGTTGCAAAAAGAGTTGGTGGAGTGGCAGGCGAATCCACCCGCTGGTTTCATGCATAAACCTACTGATAATCTTAAAAGGTTTTTTTTTTTTTTTTTTTTTTTGTGTGTGTGTGTGTGTGTAGATATTTTTTTGGTGAATTAATTGGAAATAAGAGATGTTTGGTAGTTCCTGATAGATCTTTTTGGTGTGATTAGATGGGTGATTGAGGTCAGCGGTGCACCAGGTACGCTTTATGCGGGTGAAACATACCAGCTTCAGGTTGACTTTCCGGAGCATTACCCCATGGAGGCGCCCCAGGTATATGGTTTCGATGTTCTGTGTAGATATTTATAGTTCTGTGTGTGATCGTGTTGTAATTTGTAGACAAAGAAGTGGTTTTGAGTGTTTTTTGTAGTGTTATTTTAAGAGATCTTCTAGGCTTGACTGCTGCTGCTTGCACTCATTTTTGTGGATTTTTTTTCGTGGTTAATCACTGTTAAGTTAATTGTGTTGTGTTTGTTGCTTCGGCAGGTTATATTTGTACCTCCGGCTCCTATGCATCCTCACATTTATAGTAATGGCCATATATGTTTGGGTTTGTTTTCTACGCCTTACCTGTTTCCTTTTCTGTTTTTGGCTTGAATTGTTAATGGACTGGATATGTTGTTTGATCTTCATTGTTTGGTTTTTTTGCTTTATTGTTTTCCTGTTTTGGTTTTTGGTAGTCTCCAATGATTTCGGCTGGTGTTGATTATGCTAAATGAACTGATCTCGAAAATGGCCTTTTTGAACTATTCTATAAATTGCAGACTGAAAATGTATAGTTAAAACATGTGTGCTTTCAGTTTCTGGAAGTTGAGCAAAGTTTAACAGTAATGAGCATTTGCCTTATGGAGTGTTTTCCAAGTGCAGGAATTTGACTATGAAGAGCATGTAGTTGCTCTGCTGTTGGCAGCTTTAAATACAAAGCATGGTAGAATGCATTTTTTTGAATGCATTCATTCTTTAAGGCTAAAAATACTTCAATTACTTGTCAATTGGAGTAGTCTAGAAATAGTATGACGTTTACAATTATATTAGTGAAGGATCATAGTTCACCTTCATCTGTTAACACATAAATTTTTGGTTTTTGCATTATATCATATTTTAGTGGCTTTAAGCCTTTTTGGGTTCATTTCCTGTCTCACTTTCATGTTCTTATAATTTTTGAATTTGAAAATATTTTACTAGATTTTCTTTGGAAAGATAAATTAAAACTAAATATGTATTTCTTTGGTCATTTAGTTTTTGCGTAATAGATGCGAAATATGTTGGTAGGTCAGCTAATGAATTAAAAGTTCATGAAAAGATGTGTGAAGTACCAGTATACTTGCAAGATGGTTTTCAAGTTCTAATTAAGTTTATTTGTGATGATAAAGGATGACAACAAATGTTCTTTGGCTTTCAAATTATAAAATATGGGAATACAGGAATTTCACATATTAAAAACTGATAATTATTTTCTTTAGAACTGAGACAAAAATGAGCTCTTTGCAGAATACTTGACATGAGTTTGTTGGCTGATTGATAAGATAGTTTATTTGCTCGTGAAATTCTTGTATTGATTTTTCTCTGACTCATTCTTGAAATTTTCTAACATCTAGGGAAGTTTATGAATTCTGAACAACTACACTTGTAAGGCAAATCATTTCTGGTGACATACCTCTTTAAGACCATGAAAGGCTTTCATTTGTCTCACCTCAATAAGGTGGACATGGGTCATTTGTGCATCATATGATATTTGTAAAGGCATGGGGCATGCTGCACCTATTTAGAATATTGTGAATGTATAAAAATGGGTGCAGTGATGCAAAAGAAACCTTTTTGAAACAAGCTGAATTCTTTCTTTCTAGGGGAAAAATTGACTGTAGTATGTATTGATTCTGTGGACGGGTTTTATCGTCTTACAACAATAGTCTTACTGCTTAAGCAGCCTTAGTAGCGGATTTTTTGATAAGATATCGCTTTATCTCTTGTGGAAAAGCCTCTTTTCTTTTTTCAGTTCTGACTCCCAAAGAAATTAGCCTTGGTAGCTAATGTAATGCATTGGGTATAGTCCAGTGGAGTTTCCAAAGAAATTACTTAAAATATAATAATGTATATTTTAGCATCAAGGTAATGGTGATCAGTTCCTTTTGGCTTATAAGTCCAGTGTAGCCACCAATGAGGTATTCAGAATTTAATGGCAGCCTAGAGTCTTAAATATGTGGATTGTAATTGAAAAGATGGTAACGTGAACCTTGTATATCATACCATTGATCTTTCAGTTATCTTCAAACCCCCAACTGGATTTTTGTGTTCAGAAGTTGGCTCCTGTTCAAGTTGTTTATTTGATAACTGCACTAAACATGTTTGTTTTTGTTCTGAATATATTGTGCAGATATATTATACGACTCATGGTCCCCAGCTATGACTGTAAGTTCAATTTGCATCAGCATTCTATCTATGTTGTCAAGCTCCACAGCAAAGGTTTGTCTAATTCAATCATTGAGATCTTGAAATTCGTTTTTGATTCACGGTACTATCAAAAAGTCACTCACTCTATACCTGTAACATTAACCCCTTAAATATTCTCATCATGCAGCAACGCCCAGCTGACAATGATCGCTATGTCAAGAACTGTAAGAACGGTAGATCTCCCAAGGAGACGAGATGGTGGTTCCATGATGATAAAGTGTAATCTCTATATGGACAAAGCTGTAACACAGCCCCTATCTGAGTTTGAGTTCTTTTCTTCCCTTGCAAAGTCTAGGGGAAGGCAGAAAAAAAAAAGGGAAAAAACAAATACCGAAAATATTTTTAAGGTACATTGAAACCGTAATGTAACTGCTCTGGATGCCATGATGGCATCAAAACATTCAGTAGCAGATGGGCTAATGTTGATATGTTTGTATATATAGCATCTGACTATTGGTAGTTCTTTCTGTGTTATGTGAACCAAAGTGCATTTAGTATGATGTGTTTTGATGGAAAGAGTCTTATTTGATCAAAGGATTTGACGAAATAATTCTGAATAACTACATATTAAGTGGACTTTAAATTTCATGGAATTTAATTGGTACTCCTTCAAGTTGAAGATAAATGTTCTAATATAGTTTTTTTTTTTTTTGGTCAAAAATTAAGTAACATAGAAACATGACAAGTTAGTTCATATATACTCCCTCTTATCTTGTTTTAGGGAAAAAAAAACTCAATATAAGTGTCATTATAAAATTCCAAGACATTTAATTTAAGAGTGACACTCCTATGCACAAGGTGCACAAATCTAGATTTGTACACAACAATACTGTTATATTATATGAAGTAATACGGTTATATTATATGAGTAATACTATTAAAACTATATATAATATAATAGTATCACTCATATAATATAACAGTATTACTTCATATAATATAATAGTATTGTTATGCACAGATTTGGATCCGTGCACCTTGTGCACAAAAGTTTTTGCCTTAATGTAATGATTAAAAACATTTTCAAATATATTTGAAATACATGATTTTATATTTTTTTGATAAATTTTTTTGAATTATGATCTTTGTCATATGAACTTTAAATTTGAAGTATGTTATAGTATTAGACAAATTTTAGCCGTTCACATGTCCAAAATCAATGGCTATGATTTGTCTGATACCGTAAAATGCTTCAAATTAAAATTTATAGGGCAAAGTGAAACATTACAAAATTTTTACCAAAAATTATAAAATCATGTATAGTTCAGATGGTATAATGTTTTTTTACCCTTAATTTAATCTATCAAAAATATCGACAATACAATGTTTTTTTACCCTTAATTTAATCCATCAAAAATATCGACAAAACTCCTATCAAATTAAATGTGTTAAATAAGCTTGTTATGTGGAAAGAGAAAAAAAAACCTACATTAATTATGTGTAAATAGGGATAAATCAGATTTTTTTTTTCATAATCTGTATTGTCAGTCTTTTTTTCATTTTCTTAATATGTATTATTTTTCATACTCTGTTTTATCAAATTTTTATCACTTTTCTTAATATATATTAAAGGCCTAAAAGAACATTTATTTTGGAACAATAGCAAATATATTCAGCCTCAACCAGTTTAGGGTCCACAAAACATGACCAAGCACAATAGTTGTTCAACTTCTTTTCGACTTTACACTTAGTCACTTCTTAGTTTCAGACTCTACCAACTTGTACTTGTACTATTGTTTGAAAAGTCTTTTAATTTGATTACTTCCTCAAAAATACAATCTTGCAGACATTCATAAGAAATTTTACTGGTGCAATCATTTAGTCTTTATATTTTTATTGATTTTATCTTGTACTATAAATTTCTCATCAATATTTTTTTTCACTTTGGTTAGTTAATAAGGGAATTGTATGAATACAGTATGATACATGACTCTATAATGGATAAAATCTTCGAAAAGTTAAATTTCGCCTAAACATTAAATTTTGGATGTAATATTTATCTTCATATAAAAAATAAAAAATTGTGTTTGTTTAAAAGAATACCAAGGAAATTAAAGTGTGTATTACAGTATTACTAATAGTCTAACATACTTAACAATTCGTTCTATATCCTGTTTATTATTATTAATTAATATAACAAACATAAATGATTAATCCCGAATGTTAACTATGAATATAAAAACCAACAAAAAAAGAGATAATAAAATTTTAGAGATGAAAGAAAAAGAAAAAGATAATCCTTTGGGACAAAAGAATAGAGTGCCACACATTAAAACCGACAGAGACAAAGGCTTAGCTACAGACAAAGTGGACCCCATGAATATGAACATGATCAACTTCCATGGGAATGCAAGAAAAGTCGCTGCAAATTAATTATTTTTACACGAGTGGACACTTGTGTCTATTTCACTAGATATTTTTCAAGATCTCTAAAACAAGTCTTGTTTTTTTCCCTTTTTAAAATTGAATATGTAAGGACAAAAATCCACAAAATTGAAAGGCATGTCAATTAATCACATTTGGATTGGTGGTACTTTGATTGAATAGAAGGAAAAGAGGATTTTGCATTCTTCATAACAAAGACAAAAGTCGGACCCAGAATTTTTATTCAAAGGTTCAACTAAAATTGAAATAATATACAACAATTTCAACGATAATATTATAAATTAATAACAATTTCAATAAAGCAGAAAACAAGAAATTTGAATAAAGATGACACTTATCCTGGTTTTTTTAAAGATAAAAAAATTTGCATGACTTAAATTCGAATTTTGATTATCACAATTTGTATTTTTATAAAAATTAGGTATCACTTGAACTAATTAGGCTCATGGTAACTTATCTTTGAAATTTTGTTGAGGATAAGAATAGATTGGAGCATTCCATGGTGGGAATGTAAATAAAGATCTTCTATATAACCAAATCATAACCTATAACTGAGGATTAGAACAAAAGGACCTTTGTATCATAAGAACTTGAAAATTTAGACATAAACATACTTTACTCTACAAGGTGAGGATTGAGCTAAAAAGAAAAGCTTATGAGCTTGGTAAATTAATTTCAATGAAGTTACTAAAAGTCTAAAACCACATGTGCATACATAATATAATTAACCCATATTTAATTGGATAAATTGGCTGAGATTCATAAAATGCATGCCCATTTAATTATCTTGCAATACTCAATCAAGTTATATCTTCTATATATATATATAATTTTGAACAATTTTTGGCCGACGTTTCACATTATATATGCATTTAATAATATATATAATTTTGAACAATTTTTGGCCGACGTTTCCATGTGATAACCTGACAATTCATTGCAATTTGCACAAGTGTTGTGTACTACTGGGTCCTAATTAATCTCTCTCTCTCTCTCTCTCTCTCTGCAATTTGCACAAGTGTTGGTACTTCTGGGTCCAAATTAATCTCTCTCTCTCTCTCTCTCTCCATGCATGATGAGAGAAGAATGCAGCTCTAAGTCATGCATTCTTCTCTATGAATTTGATATCTCCATCACTTTATACCTATTAAATTTCTAATCTCATTTTCAGGAATTTAAGTATGGGATATTCATATAACCATAGGCTTACATATTTCATCTTAGCAAAATCTCAGGTTGAAGCTCTCCATCTTCCATTGTAACTCACAAAAAAAAAAAGTATGGGATATTCATTTCTAAACATTCTGTTTGAAATAAATAATTTGGATTTTCTAAATGGTCTTTTAGACTTAGATTCATATAGTCAAATTAATAGTTCACATATTCAAAATAAAGTCTTTCAAGATTCAAATGTGATCCCACTTCACTATTGAGACTAGTGTCAGTTTAGCTAAAGTTAATAGTTGGGTGAAATGAAAAAATCAATTTAAAGTAATGATTTTTTTTTTTTACTTTGCAATCTTTTTTTTTTTTTTTTAATAATCTGATTGCAATATTGATGTTCTAGATTTTATTTGATTACAATCTAAATCACTTTTTCGGTCATTTTCTGGCATATGATTAATTTTTTTAACTTTGTTACCTAAACTTTATTTTTTATTCAATTGCAGCATTTGCTTTAGGATAAATTTTAGATTTGAGATTGCAATTGGATAAAAAAAAAAAAAAAAAAACAAAGTTTATGTTGCGTGCGCAGTCACATAATCTTCACTTTATTGGAAAAATGGTCGAAAAAATGATTTAACTTGCAATTGAATAAAATCCAAAACTTTAAAATTACAATCAGATAAAAAGAAAGATTTAAATTACAAATTGAAAAGTTGACATGCTCAAAAATTGATTTTTGCATTTAACCCTTCTTATATTTTGGTTACTTTTAATTTTTCTTTATACAATTTAACTATTCTATTGTGGTCAGCTGTCCCATTTTCTTTCTATTGCATTTAACCCTTCTTATATCCCATTTTCTTTCTCTTTACTCTTATTTTCACTTAATCTAAGTCTCTTTCCTATCGACCTTCTTGCATAACATTATCTCCACGAACACGTGGGGTTCACACCTTCCACACACAATCTCATCAACACAACCCACTTCGATTCAACACAAACACACATCAATTAATCTGATAATATTGCTGTTAGAATCAAGCTTTTCTCTATTAATCTTTAAGTTTTTTTATCCCCAAAAAATATATATATATATATATATATCTTACTCTGTGATAAAGAATACTTGGACAGATAATTTTTCATATGTTCAGACATGAAACTAGGTTTTTTCCTCCCACACAAATTCACATTCTTATGAATACTCAACATCTTATAACATTTTAGCCACGTTTTTTTTCATAGCCCATATATATACATTGTATCAATCATCAATGACTGTATATGAAATAATACATATATATATCCGTATATATCCCATACTACATCAACATGCAATCAGAGATAAGCACGAATAATAAAATGGGCCATGGAAACATCCCCATCACGAGACCCACAGTACATTCAATTATTAACAAGTATATACATATATAATTTCACTAAAGTATGTATTAATGGTATTAATACCACATTTAATACCTTCATCCACACCCAACTAAAACTGGGTCGACACAAATTCATCACATGCTACCCACTGTTTTTGTCTCAAGATATTCCTATAAATACACCACAAACTATCCAACAAAATATTCTCATTCATCTTCACAACTCAGATATAAAGAAATATGGCTTCCAAACTGATTTTCCTTGGCATTTTCTTCGCTATGGTTCTTTTCATTTCATCCGAAGTAGCAGCCAGAGAGATGGCTGAGACCGGTAAGATCTCAATGCTACATAATTATTCTAATTTAGTTTATTAAATTCATCAAAAACTCAATGTGTATTCAATTGTGGTCTTGAATTAACGTATCTCAGCTGATGGAGCTGCGGTGGACGGCGGCGGTGGAGGATATGGAGGAGGAGGTGGCGGCCACGGTGGCGGAGGATATGGAGGAGGAGGTGGCGGCCACGGTGGCGGAGGATATGGAGGAGGAGGTGGCGGCCACGGTGGCGGAGGATATGGAGGAGGAGGCGGCGGCTATGGTGGCGGCTGCCGCCATGGGTGCTGTGGAGGGCGATATGGCGGACGTGGTTGCAGGTGCTGCAGTTTCGCCGGAGAGAAGGTGGATGCTGACATGGCCGAGCTGAAGAACTAAGCAGAGCCGAGCCGAGCCAGGCTGGATTGTGTCTGTTTAAACGAATTAAACAGCATGTTAATGAAGAGTGATATGTTTAGAATAAAATGCATGCATGCATGAGGTCAATCGTGTGATGTGAGTGTAATTACTTTGCTTTTGTTGAATCCAGTGGCTCTGTATCAATGCTAAGTGAAATAAAATTATTGCTTTTCAATCCAGAGTTTAATGGATTTTTTTTACTTTCCAAATGACTTCTTTGTCCCTACCATCTTCGTCTTTGGTTATTACATTTACTATTTTACAATAAATATCACAATAATCAGTTCCCTAAGTTATTGTATATCAAATGACATTATTATTAATTAACATGTAATGTATTTTAAAAATTATGAAATATAAGATGTAATATCAAATATAGTAGATGATTCAATCGATTTGTGTCCGTAAACGCAATTTATATCCTCAATAATTAATCTCATATCAAAATTACGAAGTTTTTAATAAGTGGCAACTTCTATACTTAGCGAGCACTAACTTTTATTAGTGCCGATTATTTATTCAAAATCATGTTTAAAAGAAATTACTGGAATAGAGATAATGATCATGGATTACTTACGTTATTACATTCCCAATAATTGGTAATTGGTGTGTTGATTTTTTATAATCGAAATTTGGTCATATAACTATTTTTTTTTTTTTTTGATTCATTTTTACTCGAAATGTTGCTTGAGTTTTTTTTTTTATAGTTAAATAGTTTAGTTGTAATTTTCACAAATCTTGAGGTTTATTTGGTGATTTGATCAAATCTCGGTAATGATAGATGTTCTATCCTTTTTCAACTAATTCAAAACCTTCTTCTCTTTTATGTTTGTAACCCCTGTTACAGAGGGAAAATTTGATATTTATACATAGATTTAAAGTAAATTAATTGTTCCTAAAAATTCGCACCACTAAGCCACTAATGAGAAACGGTTGTTAAACTCGAGGACGTGGGCTCAGAATAAGGTAGTGCATCTCATTCTCGTCGCCGACGAAATGAAATATCCGAAATGAAATATGCTTCAAGTTTAATTGAATATGTGTCGACATCATATCTCGACATTAGAAATCCAGGAATATATCTTAGTATTACCGAGATACTTTCATATCTACCACTTCGAAATATATCAGTCGGGTTAAATTATACGAAATAATAATTAATTTCGCACTCATATAATAAGATTTCGATTTCACCAGACGAGATATTTATCTCGACCATATCAACCACTCCCCCCGAAATGATGTGTGTGTACACACATCGAGAAATGAATCAGAGCAATTCTCTAGTTTTATGAAAAGCAAGACGTATCCAACACGTTTCAGAAGGGACACGTGCTGACGTCTTCCCGCCTTGATAAACGAGATTTGAAATTCAAAAAAGGGCTTCTTTTGATCTGAACCATTGCTTCGCTTCGAGATCAACGACTAGGATATCCTGACCCTTCAAATCCCAGTCACCATCGCCTATATATACCCCTAACCACACTCAAAAAACACTTTGACCTAATCTTCCTTTTGTTAATCCAGGATTCTTCTATCTCCAAGCGATTTCAGGTATTATCTTCCTCACCATTTTATTAATCATTCAGTATTTCCCCCAATCCATGGCTTCTTCTGCTTCTTTTTGTTCTTCTCATGAGGGGTCTGATTCAGATGGAGAAAGAAGTAACCCTCAACATATCGAAAACTCCCCCCTCTAAGAAAAAGATCTCGTGTTCCAAGCACTTCATCTGACCCAGCGATTCCCCAACCCAAAAGATCTCGTAAAAAGTCAGAAACCGACGTATTCGGTCCACCTAAGATAAACGAGAAACATCTTGTTCTGTTAAAACAATTACTGCGAGGTAGATATCATAAGGGTGCGAGATACGAGATAGCCATCCCTAGCTTCACAGATCGACCCCAAAACCCCCCTGAGCATTTTCGCACTTGGTTTCTCGAGCATGTCCTTTTAGGTTTAATTCCCCCAATTCATCCTTTTTTCATCACTATGGGTAACTCATATGACATTAATCCCAATCAATTTCACCCTAACTCAATCCGATACTTCGTTGCCTTTTTCATGATATGCAAATGGATGGGGGTAGAACCTACTCCTCGTCGATTTAAGACTTGTTTTCTAGTCCGAAGTCCAAATCCCTATATGTTCTATGTGGCCCCTCGAGCTAATGACAAAAAGGCCACCTTCTTGTCTCCAGGCGTCGAAAAAGTTAGTTCATCTTGGGAGAAATCCTTTGTTTTCGTAAAAGCCCCTCAAGATACCCCTTCACCACTCCGTGTTGGTCGACATGTCTGAATCCGCAAGTAAATACCCCCAGTTTGGGATTGGATCAGGCTGTAGCAAAATTGAACATCCTATTCCAAAAAGGGTGGTTCAATATAATAGGGTTATCATCCGATGCACCTCTACTCGCTTATTGGGGTTTCTATCCCAACACCGAAATAGCCAGAGGACTCGACTTAGGTTATCCATAATTTCTTTTATCCATTCTTATTATTGATATTATAACTTTGAATCATTCTAACTTGTGAAAAATGTTTGATATTGTAGACATGTCGATGAACAAATACTTCTCGTTTATGAAGGATGTCCCCAAAGAGGAATGGACTACTTTTCACGCATCTTGTCATGCCGTAGATCCCGCTTTGGCATTAGTTGCACAAACGGAAGTGGAAGTCCGCTTATCAACTACTCCTGATCATTCCGCTTCGTCATCTCGAATCCCTCCGCCACATGTTGTCGATGAGAATTCATCAGCTCCTATTCCTCTTCCTCCTCTCATCCCTCGAGATCCAGTTGATCTTACTGGAGATGCTGACAACGAAGAGGCCGAAGAAGAATCTAGCAGACTGACTCGCAAAAGGAAAGCAACTCCTCCCCCTTCCCAACAATCTCGACCTATGACACTTCGCACTCGATCTGGTGATCCCGCTAAAAACTCCACCACCGTACAAGACGTAACCCCTTCCAAATCTACTTTACCACCGAAGTCCACAACCTCAAAAGGATCGGACAGGGTGACGGAATGCAAACGCAATATATCTCGCTTGATTGCTACACAAAAATATCTCACTTCTTTAGCCCAGGAGATGATGCAAGAAGATGAGGAAATTGAACAGTTGAGAGAGGAAAAACAAACTGTGGATGAGGATTTCGCCAATTTCCGCAGTAGGATCGACGAGTTGTCATCACTGGTGGAGAGAGGAGAAATAGATCTGGCTCTGGCTCGATCCGAAAGTGAAAAGAAGGATGAACAACTTCGCATCTTAAATGTCGGAATGGTGGAGAAGCATAAGGAAATCAGGAGTAGAGATCTCACCATTACCGAGCTGCGCAAAGAGTTGGACGAGGAAAAGGAAAAAAGGAAGATGGAGACCGAGTTTTATTTTCATGAAGGGCAGTCAAGTGGACTGAGGGTAGGATATCAAAGGGGGTTTTCGGACTTTCCGAAAAACGAATTGATGAAGAAAATTTCTGAAGAATACAGATCCCGACTGTTTAATCAGATGTGGAATTCCGTTCTGTTTCTTTCCAAAGCTGCCCCTATGGCGGAGTCATTTTTCGTCGAAGGAGTACGAGTCTGCCAGGAAAGGGTGAACAAATATTTAGAGACAGCAAAGGCTCATTTGGCGGCGAATAACATTTCCTTGCCTGAGGGTGATCTTATCTTCAACCTACCCGAACTGGGAAGTCAAATATCCTCTGGACCTCCCCCGAATTGGCACGGGAACATGGAAGAAGCCGAGGATGCCGAATGGTGGAAAGACTTTCTTCCCCAAGCCATTCTTGCCAACCCATTACCTAATCCAGTTCCCGTACCCCAAGACTTGACTGTAGAGTCTTCTCGATCTCCTACTGAAGTACAACCTTTAAGTGGTGCAGAAGGCGATGCCACTTTGATCGATTTGCCCGATGAGATGTTTACCACTGAAGGTCCCCGAAATGTGGGGTTAGAATAAAGTGTATCAAAAACAATCCTCTTTTGTTCATGTATTTCTGAAGCGTAAGTATGCTAGATACATTAATCTTTTTTGCTAGATTTATTTTTTAGCCTAAACTCGATTCAGTTTCATGAAACATTTTAAAACATGCCAATGTGGTTGAAGTTCAATTTCTTAATTTAAGTATCGTGTTATCGACAATTTACTTGATCTTGCTGATGATATGTTCACTTAAATTGTTCATATTCATGAAATTTTTGTAATTGACCACTTTTGTAACTCCTTAAATCGGATCGCAGTGATGTTGATTTCCCCATTTCATTAGTTGATTTTTGATTAATCAACTCCCTAGATCGAATCTGAATGATCTCGATCTCCAAATTTCATTAGTTGATTTTTTATTAATCAACTCCCTAGATCGGATCTGAATGATCTCGATCTCCCGATTTCATTATTTGATTTTTGATTAATCAACTCCCTAGATCGGATCTGAATGATCTCGATCTCCCAATTTCATTAGTTGATTTTGAGTAATCAACTCCCTAGATCGGATCTGAATGATCTCGATCTCCCAATTTCATTAGTTGATTTTTGATTAATCAACTCCCTAGATCGGATCTGAATGATCTCGATCTCCCAATTTCATTAGTTGATTTTGAGTAATCAACTCCCTAGATCGGATCTGAATGATCTCGATCTCCCAATTTCATTAGTTGATTTTTGATTAATCAACTCCCTAGATCGGATCTGAATGATTTCGATCTCCCAATATTGGTAGCTATTCGAAATTGCATGTTAAAGGGTTGAACAAGCGATTTACGTGGTTCGATCTCATATAACTGAGATCTACATCCACGGAGAGTTGAAGTATTCACTACTGATCCAGTCCAAACAAAATACATCATGGAAACAAAAGAAAAGGAAAAATGAACATTACATATTGCAACATCATACTACGAATAATACTTTTTAAGATGACTAATGTGCCATGGCCGAGGTAATGTTCTTCCCTTATCATCTTGCAACTCATATGCTCCTCCAGATAAAATCTTGGTCACCTTATATGGTCCTTCCCATGTCGCCTCCAACTTTCCTATTTCTCTTAGAGCATCAGTTTGTCGGAGAACCATTTCGCCAATTTGAAAATCCCTTTTCCTTACTTTCTGATTGAAAACTGCCTGCATTTTCTTTTTATAAAGGTCATGTCTAGCTCTCGCTTCATCACGTTTTTCTTCTAGAAAAATTTTATCCATTTCCAACATCTCATCATTCTGGATAGGATTAAAACATGCAATCCGCATAGCTTCACCCTGTACCTCAGCGGGAATAACTGCTTCGGCCCCATAAACTAAGCTGAAAGGTGTTTCTCCCGTAGTGGATTTCGGCGTAGTTCGATAAGCCCATAAAACAGAGGGTAGCTCTTCCACCCAGTTAGACTTCTCATGTTCCAACCTCTTCTTTATACCATCTAACAAAATGCGATTGACCACTTCGACTTGTCCATTAACCTGGGGATGGGCTACGGCTGTGAAAACTTGTGTGATTTTCATTTCGGAACACCATTCTTCTATCCTTCTTCCCCGGAACTGTGGCCCATTATCCGAGACCAGTATTCTCGGTAGGCCAAAACGACAACAAATATTTCGCCATATGAATTTCATCATTTCGAACTCCGTTATCTTGGTTAATGGTTCCACTTCAACCCACTTGGTAAAATAGTCGACTGCGACTACTATGAATTGCTTACTTCCTTTTGCTTTTGGGAACGGCCCAACAATATCTATTCCCCATCTCGCAAATAGACATGGTGAAGTAATTGCAATCAATTCGACTGTTGGTGTATGAATCCTTGAGCCATATTTCTGACAAGTTAAACACTTTTTCACCATCTCTTCAGCATCTTTCTTCAAGGTAGGCCAATAGAAGCCAACTCTAACGACTTTTCGAGCTAGTGATCTAGCTCCCGCATGTTCTGAACATCCTCCCTCATGTACTTCTCTCAGCACCATCAAACCCTCTCTACGAGAAAGACATCTCGCATCAGTTGAAGAAAAGGTTTTTCGGAATAGCACATTATTCAACAAATAATAGAACCTTGCCCGTCTGTCCATAATCTCTTTCTCTCTGGTAGTTCAATTTCGATCTCCCTTCAAATATTGCTGTATCGGGTACCTCCAATCCTCTTCATCTCTTTCTAGGACCATGACATCCTGATCTTTGGGGATTCCCATCACTGTAATACTTATTTTCGTGCAATCTTGTAACGAACTACCTATTTTGGCTAAAAAATCAGCTTTTTGATTTTCATCTCGAGATATCTGTTCGATATGTATTTTTTCAAATCTTTTCTCGAGTTCTCTGATTTTGTCCACATATGCTCGCATCCGATCCTCCCTGATTTCACACTGATTGGACAATTGTCGGGTAACTAGTTGTGAATCTGACTTCACCTTTAAACATCGTATTCCCGTTTGTTCGGCTAGTTTCAACCCTTGCAACAGAGCCTCATACTCTGCTTCATTGTTGGAGGCCTTAAACTAAAACTTTAAAGCAAATTCTAGTTCATCTTTTTCGGGACTAACGAAAAGTATTCCAGCTCCTGCCCCATACCGACTTGACGACCCATCTACATATAATTCCCATAATGGACTCTCATTCAACCGAGTTGTCTCCTGGATGAAATCAGCTAACGCTTGTGCTTTAACTGTTGTCCGCGGCTCATAACGAATATCAAATTGCCCCAGTTCAACTGCTCATTTCACCATTCGTCCTGAAACTTCCGGTTTTCCCAACACCGAGGTTAACGGATAATTGGTTCGTACAAGAATTGTAAATCCTAAAAAATACGGTCTCAATTTTCGAGCTGAAATAACCAATGAATACGCGATTTTCTCAATATCAGAATATTTCGTTTCTGCACCATGCAACACTCGGCTGACAAAATAAATAGGATACTGATCTTTTCCTTCTTCACGAACTATCACCGAGCTAACTGACTCTTCCCCGATTGCCAAATAAACAATTAACGGACATCCAAAGATGGGTTGCTTCAATCTCGACAATCCACTTAAAAACTCTTTTAATTGTTCGAAAGCCACTTGACACTCCTCTGACCATCCAAACTTTCCCTCTTTCCGGAGTATCTTAAAAAAGGGTAAACTGCAATCTGCTAATCGCGAAATAAATCGACTTAGAGCAACTATCCTCCCTGTTAACATCTGAACCTCCCTAATGCTTTTCGGCAGAGTCATATCCAAAATAGCTCGTATTTTATGTGGATTCACCTCAATTCCCTGCTGAGTAACCATATAACCCAAAAATTTACCAGCCTGAACTCCAAATGAACATTTCGCCGGATTAAGTTTCATACCATAACGCCGAATTATGGAAAAGGTTTCCTTCAAATCGGAAGCATGAGATATAGCTTGCCTACTTTTTACCAACATATCGTCAACATATGCTTCCATATTTCGGCCCAACTGATCTTTAAACATACTGTCTATCATCCTCTGGTATGTAGCTCCCGCATTCTTTAGTCCAAATGGCATTACTGTATAGCAATAAGTTCCTGATGAAGTGATGAAAGAAACATTTGGCCTGTCGTCTGGATATAATGTTATTTGATGATACCCCTGTGCTGCATCCATCATGCTTAATAATTCACACCCTGCAGTAGCATCAACCAACCTATCAATCAATGGTAAAGGATAATGATCCTTTGAACAAGCTTTATTTAGATCTCGAAAATCGATGCACATCCTCCATTTGTTTCCCGGTTTAGGTACCAACACCACATTAGCTATCCATGTCGGATATTGTATCCTCTCAATATGTCCTATTTCCAACAATTTCTGCACTTCTTTTTCAATCACCTCATTCTGTTCTGCTCCGAAATGCCTCATTTTTTGTTTTACAGGCTTAGCATCTGGTCTAATGTTTAGCTTATGTATGGCTATGCTATCATCGATTCCTGTCATATCCTTTGGCTCCCAAGCAAATAGATCAACATTCTGTTTAAGCACGTCGATAAGGTCATTTCGTATCTCTCCGTCCAATTGACTTCCGATATTGACTGAATGACCAGGGTTGTCGGGTAATAATTCCACACTCATTAATTCTCCCGGTTCAAACTCCGAGATTCGCGGTTCTTTTCCCTTTCGCCTTTCTACCTCCATAGCCTTATCCAACTCATCTCGTTGTTGGGTTACTCGTTTCCTGGTTTCTGAATGCCTTATAGCTGCTACATAACATCTCCTAGCAGCTTGCTGGTTACCCCTCACTATTCCAACTCCAAGTATTTTATCATTCTCACTCTTGACTGGAAACTTCATCATCAGGTGAGCTGGAGAAATGATTGCAGCATAATCAGTTAGAGATGGTCGTCCCAATATAACATTGTACTGGGAAGGGGTATCTACGAGCAAAAAAGTAACAGTCTTAGTCTGCCTCCACAACTCGTCACCAAGTACCATGGGTAATTGTACATTCCCATACACATTCACTGAATCTCCCGAAAACCCATATTACGAAGTCCCTACTGGCTTGACTTCTATTGCTGATTTCATCTTTTTGAAACAATCCAAAAACATAATATCCACCGAACTACCAGTATCGACAAAGACCCTTTCTACATTATAACCTCATATCTCAGCAGTAATCACCATGGCATCCGACTGAGGTGATTGGATATTTACTGTATCATCTTTTCCAAATTCAATAACCACTTCTGGTAAGATAGCATATACCCCATGTTTCTGCCGAACCGAATTTAAGCGAGATTTCCTGGCACGATTCGAATCTCCATCAGTGGGTCCACCCATAATCATATGAATCGTCGGTCTTTCTTCTCGCACGTGATGATCTCGATGAGGAAGAGGTGGTGGAGGAAGATCTACTCGAGCATTTACTTCTCTTCCCATCGCCCTTTGATCTCGTTGGGGTTCCACTCGCACATTTCTCCTATAAGTATTTTGTCTGGATCGTGCTACATATCTCGCTAACTTATTATCACGAACCAATCTTTCCAATTCATCCCTAAGGTGTGTATATTTATCCGTACTATGACCATATTCATTGTGGAACTGACATAACTTCTCATTCCCAAACGTTGGAGGCTTTCTTGGATTTGCAGCCCATGAGGTTGGCCACCTTAGTTGGGGATGACCCGAAATCTCCATCAATAATTGTCCAGGTGGCAACGTTAATTGTGTGTAAGTATCGTACCTGGGACCTCTTTTCATCTCGGCCCGAGTATTTGACATGAATCATTTTCCTCTCAAATCTATTTCCCTTTTCATTCTGCTCGAATCTTTTATTTTCGCTTCCTACAGTATGACTCCATCTTTCTTGATACGAAGTGCTTCTTCCAAATTTATGTATTTGGTTGCTCTTTGGAGTAAATCATCGAAACTGTTCGGCACTTTTTTCACCAGTGAGGCATGTAAATCGCCTTCTCTCAACCCTTGCATAAAAGCACTAGTAATCAAATCATCCGAAGCTTCGGGAGATTCTAAGGTAGCCGCCATGAATCTCTTTACAAAAGCCCTCAATGATTCATTCTCCTTTTGTTTTATCCCAAACAACATTTGAGTTGACTTAACCTGCCGACGAGAGCCTGCAAATTGGTGCAAAAACAACGACGACAACTGATCAAAACTCTGAATGATCCCGTCAGACAATTGACTAAACCATGTTTGTGCAGCTTTCGTTAATGTAGTAGCGAAAACTCTACATTTCACCCCATCTGTGTAACGATGCAATAAGGCAGTGTTCTCAAAGTGACATAAATGATCCCAAGGATCCATGGTACCATCGTATTCAAAACTCACTGGTCTAAAAGAAGCCGATAACTCATCTTCCATCACAATATCCGAAAAAGGATTTCCCCTTTTACCTCGAAAACTTGGTCTAATGTTTTTTCGTACCTCCTTGATTTCCCTCTATAAATCCTCAACTTTCTCAGATAAATCGATCTGTGATCGTCCTCGACTTATGGGAGATATAGAGCGACTTTCTCTCCCATCGAAATGTCTTTTTTCTCCTCGACCTTGCACTCGCTGTTTATCTGTATCATCTTGTTGTGATTCCATAGGACGTTTACTCAGAGCCTTTTGCACTGCTGCTGCAACTATCTCATCCAATTCTTCTTTTGTTAAAGTAATAGTATCCTGACGAGGCGGATTTGGAGCATCTGATTCTCCCGATCGAGCATCATTCGGTACAATTCTAGATCTTTCCCCAACTTCTGTTCTTCGAGAATTTCGTGTGTTCACCATAATAGCAATGATCTAATAACCTCACGTCTTAACTTGATCCTTTCCCACAGACGGCGCCAATTTGTTCTATCCTTTTTCAACTAATTCAAAACTTTCTTCTCTTTTATGTTTGTAACCCCTGTTACAGAGGGAAAATTTGATATTTATACATAGATTTAAAGTAAATTAATTGTTCCTAAAAATTCGCACCACTAAGCCACTAATGAGAAACGGTTGTTAAACTCGAGGACGTGGGCTCAGAATAAGGTAGTGCATCTCGTTCTCGTCGCCGACGAAATGAAATATCCGAAATGAAATATGCTTCAAGTTTAATTGAATATGTGTCGACATCATATCTCGACATTAGAAATCCAGGAATATATCTTAGTATTACCGAGATACTTTCATATCTACCACTTCGAAATATATCAATCGGGTTAAATTATACGAAATAATAATTAATTTCGCACTCATATAATAAGATTTCGATTTCACCAGACGAGATATTTATCTCGACCATATCAGTAGATATAATTTACTGCAAAATAAAAGACATTTACTTATTCTATATACGGACTAAAAAATGGATCTTTTCAAACATGAAAGATCGAAAAACAAAATGTAAAAGACCAATAATGAAAAAACTAATAAGGCAAACTTGTAGAATTTTTTTTTTCTTATACATTTTCCTTTATACAATTAACTATTCTCTTAGTTAATGTCCCATTTTTCTCTTATTTTCCCTTAATCTGAGTCTCTTTCATATTCTTCTTGCATAACATTATCTCCACGAACACCACACACACTCATCAACACAACCCACCTCGATTCAACACAAACAAACACATGATCAATTCTGATATCACTGTTAGAATCAAGTTTTTCTCTAATCTTTAAGTTTTTTTTAACCCTCCCCCAAAAAATAATAATAATAATAATAATTCTGACTCTGTGATAAAGAATACTTGGACAGATAATTTTCTGTAGTTTAGACATGAAACTAGGGTTTTTTCCTCCCACACAAATTCACAACATGTCTATGAATACTCAACAATCATCATCTTATAACATTTTTAACCACGTTTTTTTCATAGCCCAAATATATATACTTATATCAATCATCAATGACTGCATATGTAACAATACATACATATATATAAAATATATCCATATCCCATACTACATCTACATGTGTTAATGTTGACTTTTTCAACACAATTTTTCCTTTTTCTATACCCAAATCAATGTGTTTTTAGAAGTTGGTTCAACGGATAAGTGTGTAAGATTAGGGATACAAGTATATATGTGTGTTTGTCAAGTGTCTTTTGCAAGTTTGAAATTGGGATAATGGAAGATCTTCTTGTGTTCTTTTGTAGTTACTTCTTCAAAATAATAAAGCTTTACCCTGTTGGCTCCCACGAGTATTTTACTGGATAAATTCTTTCTTTCTTCCCTTTTTCTTTTTATTTCTGCTATGTGTTTCATGTAATGTTATTGACATTCTGAACAACATTATACCCTCTATTATTTCAATATAAGTTTTACCCTTTTAAAACTATCAACATGCAATCAGAGATAAGAACGAATAATAATGGGCCATAGAAATTTTCCTCCCGACACCCTCAGTACATTCAATTATTAAGATGTATATACATAATTTGACTAGTATGAATCAATGGTATTGATTAACACATTTAATACCTTCATCCACAGCCAAATAAAAATGGACCTACTCACCATCTCACTATTTCATCACATGCTACCCATTGTTTTTGTCTCAAGATTTTCCTATAAATACACCACAAATTATCCAACAAAATATTCTCATCCATCTTCACAACTCAGATTAAAAGAAATATGGCTTCCAAACTGATTTTCCTTGGCGTTTTCTTCGCTATGGTTCTTTTCATTTCATCCGAAGTGGCAGCCAGAGAGATGGCTGAGACCGGTAAGATCTCAATGTCTGCATAATTATTCTAATTTAGTTTATTAAATTCATCGAAAACTCAATGTTAATTCAATTTGTGGTCTTGTATTAATGTACCTCAGCTGAGAGCACCAACGGAGCTGCGGTGGACGGAGGTGGCGGATACGGTGGCGGTGGAGGAGGAGGATATGGTGGAGGCGGCGGCTATGGTGGCGGCTGCCGTCATGGGTGCTGTGGAAGGGGATATGGCGGACGTGGTTGCAGGTGCTGCAGTTTCGCCGGAGAGAAGGCGGATGCTGACGTGGCCGAGCTGAAGAACTAAGCCGAGCCGAGCCAGGCTGGATTGTGTCTGTTTAAAGAATTAAACAGCATGTTAATGAAGAGTGATGTGTTTATGAATAAGATGCATGCATGCATGAGGTCAATCGTGTCGTGTGAGTGTAATTACTTTGCTTTTGTTCAATCCAATGACTCTGTATCACTTGCTAAGTGAAATAAGATTATTGCTTTTCAATCCAGAGTTAAATGGATTTTTTACTTTTCAAATGACTTCTTTATCACTGCACTTGAGATCTTGTTTTGTTACATTTTTTATTTTAAAATAATCACTATACTATACATTATGTGTATTAAATTACATCACTAATTAATACGTGATTTGAATTAAATGTCATGAAAATGAAAGGTAACAAAAATATAGTAGATGATCAACTTTGTGTCCATAAACACACTTTAAATCCTCAATAATTAATCATGTAAATGTTATGAAGTTTTTAATAAATGGAAATTTCTATCTTAACCATCACTAACTTCTATTAGCTAGTGGTGATTATTTATTCAAAATCATATTTAAAAAGAAATTACTGGAATTAATAGAGATAATTAGAATCATGGCTTACTTATACGTAATTTGTGTGTTTTCATAAATCAAATTTTGGTCCTATAATAATTACATTTTTTTTTAAATTTTGATTTGATTTTTCTTGAAATATATATTTTTGTCTATATGGACATCAAAATTGAAAAATGCATGCCAACAATTTTGACATTCACAAGTAGGCACAAATCGAAATTTCAAGCAGAATCATATGAAAATTGGAAAAAAATGATAGTCTTAGAGGACAAAAATTGAAATATGTTAAATTGATAGTAAAAAGTTGGTAAGGTTTAAATTATAGAAACAACAAAATTAAATTGCAATTTTCCCTATTTAAAATTAATGTAAACATGGGATTTATTTATGAAAATTAAGGAAGAAAAATATTCTGTAAATGAAATTATTAAAATAAGCAATAATAAAGATGAGTAGTTCGTCATATTAATGTGTAAAATGCAAAACCTTATATAGCTTCAACGATTTAATACAAGTCTGCAATTAATCATTATTAGAATATAGCCATCATATTGTTTTGTTCAAAAATATATTTACATCTTCATATAAATAATTAACTTAATTTTTTCAACACCATTATTTTTATATGGTAACAACTGTTGTGGAACGTTGATTGGAAATGTAGGGTACAAAGTTGACAACACTTTTCTTTTCTTTTTCTGAGTGTTGTATATGACAGACAACACTTTTTATGTCAATAGTTTATATGTTTTGATTTGAGGCACAAAATCATATCCCAAATCCTTTCAATTTCTACCAACTGACTAGCTTATATAATTGGTCTCATCTACTCTTGTGGATTACACTGGAGTGATAACTATCCATCACTTATTCACGTGTAATCAATCACATTCATATATAAATGGTGAATATTATTTGTAATGTTCTATATTTATGGAATGATATCTAGAGATGAAATAACGACACTACGAACTCTACTAGTAATTATTTTGTGCTTATGATCGTTTTTAAAAATAATTAACCCAAGTTGTCAGAAAAATCTATTACATTCACTTATATATCATTCAACACTTTCATTTCCATCATACTATCATTATTTTACTTTTGACCCTTACAATATTAGATTCTATAACAATATGTAATATATGAATGAATCCACTTATATTACACATATATGCTTCCAAACTTTCCTTTGAAGTTCAGTTGGCCATATTCTAATTGTACAACACTTTCATCATTGAAAATCTTCTATAACAAATATATAAATAAATGTAAATAATCTCCATGAATTAATGAAGTGGGCCTTGGCTATAATTAATGAACAAAAATACAAAAGCAGAGAAGCTGAATGGAGTGGTCAAAATGAAGAAAATTTTGAAATGATTATCACTGAATGTAATCTAATTCTCACCCAGAATCTATCATCCATCTTATCACCAAACTAAAATAAAGCATTAAAAAATTAATTTATCCAAATTGAGATGTTGCAGTGTCCTTTCAACATCCAAAAGCCAAGGAGGCTGATGCTATGGACACCTAAGATGAAAAAGGCTACATATTCCCATATTGTTTGCAGATACACAATCAGAAAATGTTGCAAAAGACACAATGCTTTTTCTTTGCCTTCTTTTTCCAGATTGCAGAGACCCCATTTCAGGAGAAACAAATTTATCATAATATTTGGCTATTTCCAGCTCTTTGAATAGTAACAGAAATTGTGTGTGTATTTATCAAGAAAACACACTCAGTGTGTGTGAAAGGCACACACAGAAAAGGGTAGATCTCTCTTTTGAGTGCCCCAAAGAAATGCCATAAAGTTGAAAGAATTGATGCTTTAACCTTGTTTTGTAGTGAGGGAAGAAGGGGCGTGACAATTTTTCCCCCTTGTCATTTTCACCATTTTCACTTGGTTAATATCTTTTATGTATATACATTTATATGTATCTATGCTTCTTTAAGAAAGGGGGCTCAGAACTCTGTTCTCATAGCTTTTATAGCTCTCAGCTTGTTTGCAGAAGGTACTCTAGACTTCAGAAGAAAAAAAAGATAGAGAGAGAAGAAGAAGAAGACAACTTCTCTCTCTCTCTCTCTTGAATGAATGAATTATTACAGTTTTATAGGTATGTTTGTCCTAACACTTATAAGATGCCCTACCAATCTAGGGTGATCTCAACTTGTCTTCTGAATTTAGCAGAACTTTATATATCTTTGTGAAAATCCCAATTTTCTTTCTTTATTTTAAATGTTATTCACTTTTTTACCATATCAATTTGATTAGTTCAATTTTGGTTCAATTTTAACCGAAATGTCAATTTATGTTTATGTGGACGTCGAAATTGAAAAACCACGATAATAATTTTGACGTCCATATGGGCAAAAGATCGAATTATGAACTACAAATTCGGATGAAAATTAGAAAAAAAAAATGATAGTTAGATACTTAGAGTACCAATATTAGATACGTGAAATTGATAGTTAAAAAATGGACAAAGTCCGAATTACAAAAGAAGAATAGCAAATTTCCTTATATATATTTCGAGATTTCATATTGTATTTCATTGTTTTTCAAATACATCACCTATTAATTAATAATGTTATATATAAACGTACCATGGTGATAATTTTGTAAACACAAGATAAAACGTGAAAGTGGAATAAAAGATCTGGTATAAAACAAATGTTAAGCCCTAAATTGCAAACAAAAAAAAAAGGAAAAGTTTGGGATGTCAAAATGCAATTAATTATCCCGCCAATGAATTATTTATCTTCACTTGCACTTCTTGATTTCATGTATGCTTCCAACTCTTGACCTCATTTCTTCCCATCTTTCCAAAAAATCTTCGATCCCAATCCTTTGAACCCTAAAACAGCAACAAGAACAATGGTTTCAGAAGACTCATCATCACATTCAAATAACAACACCATTCTCCAACAATTCGAAAACCATCATTTCGACACCTACTCAAACTCTCTCCCTCTAAACATCCCTTGTCTCGCAGAAACAATGTCGCGACCCGACATGGAACCCGACCCGCATCTCATCGACCTTCTCGGATCATCCAATGACACAACCCATCACCAATCGCAGAGGCTCTCTCTCTCCCTAGGCTCCGTTCCCTGCCGCCAAAGAAGCCTCGGTTCTCCGATCCTAAATCCGAACCACATCGGATTCGGCTACGACGGACCTCCGATGAACCAATCGTGGTCGTCTCCGTACGAAACGGCGTCGTTTGCCGCCGCCATTGGAGGATCCAAATACCTCCATCCAGCTCAGTCGCTTCTGCAGGAAATGCTCAGCATCGATGGGGATAATAATAGCGTTGATAAATCTAATCAGAGATATATGGAGAAATTATCGATTCACAGCAGAAAAGGATCGTTTTCTCTCTCTTCAAAGCTCAAAACAGAGATTTCCAACACTGAAATCCTCATCGAGAAACACGAAGACTATGTTAATCTTCTCAAACTCATCGCCTTGCTCGAAGAGGTTTATTCAATTAACCTTTAATCATCTTAATTACTATTTTTTTTAAATTTTGATTATAACTTTTGATGAATAGGTAGAGAGAAGATATGAAGAATACTCACATCACATGGATGAATTGGTATCATCATTCGAAGCAATCGCAGGATTAGGAGCTGCGAAATCGTACACTGCGCTTGCTCTTTTGGCAATGTCGAAGCATTTTTGTCGATTAAGGAATGCGATTTTGGCACAGATTCATGTTACGAAGCAGAAGATCGTGAAAGATATGCCGAAAATCAGCTCGAGATTGTCTCAACTGAGTCTGTTCGATCAGGAATCGAGGCAGAATCGAATGATCATCCAGAATTCAGCTCAAGCATGGAGGCCTCTCAGAGGGCTTCCAGAGAATTCCGTGACGATTCTTCGTGCTTGGCTTTTCGAACACTTTCTTCATCCGTATTCGCTTCGATCCCTCTCGTAGTTTTCAACATGATTTGTCTCCATGTTTTGATATGATTTCGTTCGATGTTTGCAGATATCCTAATGATTCGGAGAAGCTGATGTTGGCATCACAGACAGTCTTGTCCAAGAACCAAGTAATTGAATTTCTCTACACAAAGAGTGAATTCATAGAATTTTACATTAAATGATTTATGTTGGTAATTTTTTTTGAAAAAAATTGGCAGGTTTCGAATTGGTTTATAAATGCACGAGTTCGACTATGGAAGCCAATGATAGAAGAAATGTATAAAGAGGAATTTGAAGAGTCTTCCACAGAATCTGATCAATTGTTGACAAACAGTTACAATGACTTGGGTGATTAATTAAGCATCTATATTTTCTTCGATTTCTTGCACAAGATATGTATGATGTTTCTGTCAAATCTGAATCCAATTAGGCAAAGAGACAACTATATATTTCTGTAGGTTCTTTTTTTTTTTTTTTTGATGCTTTCAGAGATTATTGATTTTATGCTCAAATGATATAGTTTGTAAGTTTTTCTTTTTACATTAATAGATTCTGTTTATTGATTTCTGTGTTTGGTGGAAATGAAATGTGTTGGTGTTTAATTACTTTATTCATGATTATAAGAAGAATACTGTGGTGGGGAAAATTACGTGGAAATTTTAACATTCTGATCAGAAGCAATTTTCACCTTCTTTTTTTTTTTCTCAATTTTATGCTATGAATGTACTAGATTTAATGCATTTAAAAATGCAAAAGCAAGGTATGATAAATATTCGAATTTGGGAAAAATATGATATAGAATTAATGAATTTTAGATAAGATTGTATACGTGGCTTGTAAAGTGTAAACTGGTAAACTGTTTTTACTTAAGTCTTACTTTGTCCGCATAGTAACAATTATGAATTTCCAAAATTAGAAACTCATAAATTGGCACTTAAATTTGAGAATTTTTTTTTTTTTTTTTTTTTGGGTTTTGAAATTGTGTAGTTAAAGCATACGGTTTTTAACACAAGATATCAAAAATATAATGCCAACTGTTTTTAAAACATCTTTTAACATAGTGAGAGATCTTCATATATAAAGATAAAACCAAATATGCAAGGCCAACAAATAGATAGAAAATACTAATCACAACATTAGAATAATTAATTGGTCACCCTTTCAAGTGAAAACCACTTGTTTCAATTTGCTTCCCGCCATTGTCTAGGTAGTTGGATTGATCAAAGAATTTGATAATAATTTCTGCAAATCATAGTCAACACTAATTTGATCAAGCTTAAAAAAAGTAAATTTAATTCACTTTTTTTAAGAAGAATATAAATTTTTTTTATCTTAAATCTATGTACTGGGTAAACACAAACTCTGTCATATCGTTTTGCAAGGATTTAAAAAAAATAAAAAAAATCAATAATATATATTTATATTTATATGACGGATTAATAATTTGCATTTGCAAGATAGGATTGGAGGGAGAATCTTATTTACTTCGTCCATAACGGTTAACAACCACAAAATGAGGCAAACGCCGTTATATTTGCCGTCATTGGTCTGTAAAATACAAATTCAGTAGAGGTTATCATTCTTGCAGTGTCCCTCCAATTCACGAATCTGCAGTGATTGGACGAAAGAGACGAAATAATTATTATCATGAGCTTATGCTTTTGCTCAATCCTGAAACCTTCTCTTCTCAATCGCGAACTATCTTTCGTTTGTCGATCGCCTCCAAACCCTAACATCAAACCCCTTCTATTCTTCAATTTTCGGACTCATGGTAGAGGTTTTAGTTTCAAGGCTGTTGATACTGATGGTGTTGGAGTTCTTTACCCCGACGACGCCGTTTCTGAGCGGAGCTTCCCGCTTGATACTCAACCGGAGAGTGAGGCTCATGGGGAGGTTAATGGAGTCGAAGCAGGTACTGCAACCGAAGAATCTAATGAAGAACGGAGCGAAATTCAATTGAAAAATTTGGAAGATAACACAGGAGATGTAGAGGAAAGTGATGCAGAGAATAAATTCAAATTGCGAAATGGACGAGAGGTATTCTCTGTTCTAGTTAAATCCTAATCTTCAATGTATTAGCAGCATATTAGAGAGAGAAAGTAGATTTGATAAATGATTTCAGCTCAATTGTTGTCATCAGGAATGATGCACCAATATACCATAAATATGCTGACATCTGCATATTCATCAATACTAAGAACTAAGAAAAATAGGTGTTTCGAAGACATATACTTGTTCTTGGATGCTAATTTGAGATTTTAAATATAGGTTTTTGAAGAGAAAGCTTATCTAGTTGGTGTGGCAAGGAAAGGCGATGCGGATGGTTTTGGTATAGAAGACTCACTTAGTGAATTAGAGCAGCTAGCTGACACTGCTGGGTTACATGTTGTTGGTTCTACTTATCAAAAGTAAGTGACATGGGTAGTATGGTTTTTGATATTTACTCTTTGGTGACAATTTATGTTATTTTATGACTATTCTGATTATTAGTAAACTAATTTGAGATGATTGTTCTGTTTGCTGTAGACTTGCGACAACCAATCCCAGGACATATATAGGATCGGGAAAGGTGTCAGAAATTAAGAGTGCGATCAATGCATTGGATGTTGAGACAGTGATTTTTGATGATGAACTTTCACCAGGGTTGGTTCTTAATGACTTCCATAAGTTCACATTTACTTATACCTGATGTTTTGCTTTGCTATTTCACAATCGTTATACTATACTCTTCTGTTAGTTTGAGCAAAACTCTACAATGTGATTATGCTCTTGGGTAGTAGAGAAAAGATTTAATGATGCTAGAGTCTTCCTTTTGTTCTTTCCTATTTGCAAATAGGATTTTTATGCTGAAACGGTTTCTTCTTCTTACTCTTCTTGTAACTGATTTTATTTGGTCGAAAATAGGCAGTTGCGGAACATAGAGAAGATCTTTGGCAGTGATGTTAGGTTATGTGATCGTACTGCACTCATCCTGGATATCTTCAACCAGCGTGCAGCCACTCGTGAAGCTGCTTTGCAGGTTATTTATCTTGATTCATTTCTTTAAGATTTTCACTTTGTTGATGTTAACAAGAGAAGCTTTTACTTCCAGGTCTCACTGGCTCAGATGGAATATCAACTACCTCGGTTAACAAGAATGTGGACCCACCTTGAGCGCCAAGCTGGAGGGCAGGTGAAGGGTATGGGTGAGAAACAGATTGAAGTTGATAAGCGTATCTTACGTGACCAGGTGTGCAGCTTGCTTTCTGTTACTATTTTTAAATCTTCATAGACTCTCAGTTGGTGCATTCTATTTCTCTGACTTTCCATGCTCGTAGTAGGCATAGGTGAGGTTTGGAGTTGGATCCATAACTAGTAATACTATTTGCTGCATTTATTTTTCATTTTGAGGAATGCAGGATCTGAACTACAACTTTTTGGCATGACTTTTTTTTTTCCTTCTTCTGTTGTGATTTTATATTTCCTCTTTCAACTATCACTGCTTTAGAGTTATGGTTTGTCGTAGAAGTCATACCATGAATACGAGCTACTTTTGCTAGTAGTTTCAATGGCATGTAGTGCCTTTTATTTTATTCTGTTAAACTCTTCCAATGCTAGATGATCTTGTTGACTGTCTGTTAGTAAGCTTTGGATATGATACATGTTCTATGATCATTAAGCAACAATTACTGTACTTGAATTACAACAAAATCTGATTGTTTATGGCATATTTTTTCCCTTCCTTTCCCTGTCAGAGCAATGTTTATCTGAGCACTTTCGAAATGTTAGTAGCCTGTTTCTGTGAATGCATCTTGCTGCTTTCATGTTTAGCTTCCCTTCTCTAGTGGTTTGCATACATGATAACTTGCACATTTTCTGGAATTTTCAGATAGGTGCTCTCAAAAAAGAGATAGAATCTGTCCGCAAACATCGCAAGCAGTACAGGAACCGAAGAGTTGCTGTGCCCGTCCCAGTTGTATCTTTGGTAGGAAAAACTACTCTTTATTTATGTTTAGTCTGTAGATTATGTCAGACATTAATGTTTGTTTTGTGATGTCAGCTATAAGCTCTGTACTGTGAACTCCTTTATCTGCTATAGCTTAATATAATAATATATCATAAAATGCCACTAGATTTTCAATTAACCACATCTTATCATGGTCTGGATTACTCTTCTTGCACCAACAACTATTGCTTTTGTTTCTTTGGAGAATCCATCAAAGCACCCCACCTGCCCAACATCCCAGTCTGTCCATGAACTTCAGAGCCATGTGCTGCCATAATTTGAAGTTTCTCTGTATATATATGCATGTGATGGAGAAACTATTCTTTGGATGTTGCATCAAGAAAATGTGTAATGTTGCTCAAGAGGCTCAACTTAAATATGAACAATCCTAATGATGATTGGCAACTAATTCAAAAAGGATTTGTTGGTGGAGACATGTTCCTTGCTTAAGAGAGCAGATGATGTTTCATTAATGCATGGCGCTTTTCATAAATCAACTTCCTGTGATTGATTATGTATGAAAATTGGTTGTGTATGCAATAGCGCGTAGAGATATTGACTTTATATATCACCTCCTACAGTAAAGTATTTGTCACTTGTTTGAAATGAGAGCTAAATTGGTCAAAACTCTTTTTCAGGTTGGGTACACAAATGCTGGAAAGAGTACACTTCTAAACCGATTGACAGGAGCTGGCGTTCTTGCTGAGGACAAACTATTTGCAACACTTGATCCTACTACAAGAAGAGTCCAGGCAAGTATAATGTCCAAAAATAAACATATTTCCTTTGCTTTCTTAATTCTCTGCCATATATCTATATCTTAGTTGGAAAGAGAGCATTAGTAAATGATATGCATGATTTGAAATGGATAACCAAATGACACTTTAGTAATGATGGGTTCTGCAATCTAAGTCTCTTTGTTGTGTGCCTACATGTAAGCATAATTTTATTTTCATTTGTCCAGACGAAGAATGGGAAGGAGTTTCTTTTAACTGACACTGTCGGCTTCATTCAGAAGCTACCAACAACACTGGTATGAATGTTTCTGATTCTACATAGTCATGTTTGTTCCCCAATATTTATGATGATGTGCTTTATAATGTTCTTTGACTTTTAATTGTTGCCAATCTTGATTCATGTTCTCGAAATAGAGTCATATTTTTGTTGTCTCCAAATCAAGTTTGCTCCGTTTCAGCTTATTATATCTTTCTTCTTCCAGGTAGCTGCTTTTAGGGCAACTTTGGAAGAGATATCCGAGTCATCGCTTCTGGTACATGTGGTGGATATTAGGTATGATTGATTCCCAAAAAATGAGTTGTAAATCACAACCATGCACCTTATGATAATATTGTACTTTTTCAATCAGCCATCCGCTGGTAAAGCAACAGATGGATGCTGTGGACAAAGTTCTTGCAGAACTTGATACATCCTCCATCCCAAAGTTAATTGTGTGGAACAAGGTATCCGGTCTTCTTTTTTTTTTTCTTTTTTTTTTCTTATATAATTTTTATATTGTTCGTTAGTTGACAACTGGCTGAATCACTTTTTTTTTTTTTGTCTATCTAAGAAAATATTGACATAATTCTCAATCCCAAAAGGCAGTGTCAGAACTCAAGGTTACACTATGTAGTCATGCCAAAGTTGTTCAGGATAAGGCATGCAGATTAGTAGCATTAACTTCATGAAATGATAATTGTCTTAAATATGTTTTAATTTATGATCATGTGATTGTATGAGACACACCCTTTGTAGCAATTGATTTCTTCCACAGCATTGGCTGACTGACATTGGCGTAATACCGTTTGGTAATCCAATTTGTGAACAGTGACTGTATGTGCTTGTTCTTTTCTTTGTAATTGTGTAGTAATTGTTTAGATTTACAGCATTCGTCACCATGTAAAACAATTACTGTGTGATTGATTAGTCTGTATTTTTACAGATCGATAATGCTAGCGACACTGAAAAATTAAGGTCTGAAGCTAAGAATAACCCGGATACTGTATGCATATCTGCTTTAACCGGTGAAGGTCTGGATGATTTCTGCAACGCAGTTCAAGAAAAGCTAAAGGTACTTCCGGATGTTATCTACAAATCGCAAATTGGTTTCTTATATCCTCCTTTTCTGTCTATTTTCAATTGGAATTTTCTACCTGTGATTCATGTACTCATATGATCCTGTAATTTTTTTTTCTATAGGATATGATGGTATGGGTGGAAGCTCTAATCCCGTTTGACAAAGGGGAGCTCCTGAGTACCATACATCATGTTGGCATGGTTGAAAAAATTGTAAGCTTTTTTTTTTACTTATTGCTTTCTAGCCCACCCTTTCTTCCAAAATTTCCAAATGTCTGCAACTTGTCTAACGTAAACAGAAAAATCAGTAGAAAGAAATGTGTTTGATCATATAATCATAGATGATTATGGATTTCGTGAGTTAGCTTTGGGTTGTTTCAGCTCTTTTAGAAGTAAAAGAGAGGGTGTCTTATTGAAGTAATGACCCAGTGTTCATCTGTAGTATGATTAAATTACTACTATTGTGGCAACGCAATGACAAAGGCTACATAGCTTTTGAATTGTCCGTCTCTCTCCATGTTTGTCCAAATATGGAATATCCAATTTATTATAGTTGTGACAATGCAACAATATCCCCTTCTCTGGTCTTTTCTTGTCCATGCTTGACTTTATCCATTTTCATTTAGTTCTTGAACACAATGAATCCCAGAAAAGTTAGTTTAATAGTTATATTATTTGACAGGAATATATTGAGGATGGAGCTTTGGTCAGAGCTCATGTTCCACTCCGGTTTGCCAGACTTCTCACTCCATTGAGACAGACAGTTGTGTCATAGATTGTGTCCATGTTAAAAATGGATCAGAGTTTTTAGCAAACACATGGTTGATACTTATAGTACTGTGGCAAGTGGTGCAATCGCACCAATGCATTACTTGTGGCCAACTCTGTTTTTCCCCAGCAGAAGGTTTCGGTTCAAATGAAGGTCATTGAGCAAATCTTCACTGTGTACAATCTATGTCTTTGTATATAGCAACAATTACTCACTTGATTTTCTTTTGAAGCTTCTCTTTGCACATATTTCCTGGAAACACTGGCTAAAGTGAATGTGATCTAATGTATTCTTTGTTTAACTATTGTGCTGTATTTAGATGGCTTCTGAATTTTACAACCACTTCTTAGAACTTTTAGATCTTGTAGTTAGTTTAGAACAAAGTGCGTTCATTTATCATGAATTTCAGCTGAAAAAGGGCTCACAAGAAGATGGTCCAAACCAATTTCTGGTATTTTCCATGAGAACATTTTCTTCGAATTCTAGTTTTCTTGAAGCTCCGAAACTCAACAATTGAGATAGAAGATGAAACACAGTTTTGAAATCAAGGACCGGTAAGTCTGCACTCGGTTTTACTTGGACTAAGTTTTGCTCAGTTGAGTTTGCCTGATTAATCTCAAGAAAATTGTCGTGTTCAGCACAAAAGATGTTGGAAATTTCCCATCCTCATTAACAAACAAATGCCAAATTTAGTTAAATTCAAAGACTGTTCAATGCAACAGAACGTGGGTGACACATTATTCCTAGCAGTTTGAGCAGGTGAAACTAGAACCAGAAACACTATCCCAATATTCAAACATGACATATTCTCACAAAGTTGAAATAGTCTCCTAGTATCCATAATAGGCATGTTATGCAACACCAAGGGGATTTGGTACATATTGGAGCAGTTGATGCTACCATTACAGCTCTCTATATAAATCAATGGTTTGGAATGCAAACTCCAACAATCCCAAACGAGGAAAAAAAGAACGCATATTTGATACTCATCTGAGCTAGAAATGGCTTCTCTCAAGTTGATTTCTAGCTTCATGGCCATTGCCTTACTCTCTTGCTCCCAATCGGAAGCTTTCCCAGGTTCCGGTTATGGGAGAGGAGGCTACTTTGGTCTTTTCCCTGGATTCTACGAGTTCTCATGCCCACAAGCTAATGAGATCATAATGTCTGTGTTGGAAAATGCCATTGCCAAAGATTCAAGAATTGCTGCTTCTTTACTTAGACTCCACTTTCATGATTGCTTCGCGCAGGTATTTTATGAACAAGAATCACAACTTTCTTTTCTCTACTTACTTTTTCTTGGTTCTGAGATCATTGTGATTGCGTGTAGGGCTGTGATGCATCGGTGCTACTAGATGATAGCGCAATGATTGTGAGTGAGAAGAACTCTGGACCAAACAAGAATTCCCTCAGAGGATTTGAAGTCATTGATGAAATCAAAGCTAAGTTAGAGCAAGTTTGTCCTCATACTGTTTCGTGTGCAGACATTCTTGCTCTTTCTGCGAGAGATTCCGTTGTTCTAGTAAGTCAATCCACTCTGAACTTCCATTCTTGAATGAAAACAAGATCAAGAAATGCAAGAATCATTCTTTGGAAATGTTTATGTTCTAAGATGTGTGACAATGCATACAGAGTGGAGGGCCTCATTGGGAAGTTCCGTTGGGGCGAAGGGATTCAAGAACAGCAAGTCTATCTAAATCCAACTCTAACATTCCTGCTCCCAATTCCACCATCCAAACACTCATAACAAAGTTTAGCAACCAAGGCCTAGATGAAGAAGATCTTGTTGCACTTTCTGGTTAGACCTTTTGATTATCCATAAAAAAACATCACCAAAAGTTGCTATAAATAATAGTTCACTATAATGATGATGATTCTTGATTGCAGGGGGGCACACCATAGGAATGGCAAGATGTGTGACATTCAGACAGAGATTGTACAATCAGAATGGGAACAACCAACCAGATGCAACTCTTGAGAAGAGCTACTACCATGGTTTGAAAACAGCATGTCCTAAAGTTGGTGGAGACAACAACATTTCACCACTTGATGTTTCATCTCCTGTGAGATTTGACAACACATACTTTAAGCTCTTGTTGTGGGGGAAAGGGCTGCTGAGTTCTGATGAAGTTTTGCTCACTGGAAACATGCGAAAAACAGCGCAACTTGTGAGAAGCTATGCAGAAAATGAGGAGCTATTCTTTCATCAGTTTGCTAAATCTATGGTTAAAATGGGAAATATCAATCCTCTTGTTGGTGCCAATGGTGAAATCAGGAAGAATTGTCGCAGAATGAACTGATCAGCTATTGTTTGAATGAGTCAAGTGTGTGTGTGTGTGTGTTTTTCTTTATGTAAGGTTAAAAATATGTGTAGTTTATGCATGCAATTATGAACTTGTTTTAATGAAGTATTAGTAATCATGTTTATGTAATAAATTCACTTATATTACTTAAAGTCGGATGATTGAATAATTTTTCATGTCTCAATGAACTACTATCGTAATTACGTAATTTGTATGATTGATTAAAATTATCAGTAAAAATTCATGCTATCTCATAATTTTAATAGTAATATATGGATGAAAAATAAGAAATATGTACGAAATAATAGTACATATGATTTCATTTAATTAAACTTGTGATACCATTTAGGTTCCAATATTAAATTGATTTATTTCTCAAGGTATTGTTCTCTTTAGCCACCAATAATTTAGGTTTCTAGAAATTTGTGGATTTCTTGACTTTGTATACCTGGACCAGTGCTTATGCATGTTTACAAATTTATAAAGATATATTTGTCGCCAATTAATTGGGTTCAACATTTTCATGGCCAAATAATAAGGTATTATATGAATCTAACAATTAATTCAAAAAGAAATCTATATTATGTAAAAGACAAATCATGCATAAGGTATAAAAGTCTTTATATTGAAATGCAAATATACTTCTAACGTTCAAATTATTACATCAATGATTATGTCTTCTCACATCAATGATTATTTGTACTCGCTACACATTTTTTCTACACATTCTTCCTAATATAAGTGTTGAGTTTCATGAAATAATTGATTATTTGTGCTGGAATATTCCTAAATCAATAAAAAGCGATTTTTTATTTTAAATCTCTTTACTCACGTTTTAAGGATTGTGCAATACCAAATTTATGAGTTTTAAATACCAAAACTGCATATGTAAATAAATCGGGTGTAAACTTAAAAACACATCAAGTTTTTATTTTTAAAATTCATAAACTGGATTTACTAAAAAACAAATAATAATAAACTGGATATTAGGAACAAACAGAGGAGATAATAGATATGAATAATAAATCTTATTTCTGGATTCTATCAGTCAAACCGGCGTCGTTTTGGTGCATACTGGTGATCAGAGTGAAAGTTTAGATCTAGCCACTGAGCAGAGAGAGTAGCAAGTTTTCTTCAAATCCCCAAATTCCCCAATTGGAGCCCTAATGCATCAATTGGATAACTAATTTGATCGTTCTCCGGCTGACAATATAATGGCGAAGCATTCGACGGCGCCATTGATTCCAATTCAGAAGAAATGGTCGTTAATGATATTACTCTGCATCGCACTCTCCACCGCCATTGCTTTCTTCATCGGAGCTTCGTTCAGTTCCTGCAACTCCCGCGATTACTCTGACAACAACAATTTCAACACTCCCGTTCATTCATTTAATTCAGAAAGCGCCGATTCTGAGAAAGGAGAAAATCCGCTGAGTTTCATGAAATCGAAGCTTGTGCTCTTGGTCTCCCACGAGCTCTCCCTTTCCGGTACTTTATATTAACTCTTACATGCTCTTTTAATGAGAAACCCGTCAATCAAAAGCTTAATTAATCGTGTGATTGAAATTTTGACACCAGATAGTTAAGTGAATGTATACTATATGTTGTCAAGGTGCTTGATTTTAATGTTTAGTTTGTCTCCTACATGACAATGCCGAGTGCTTTATGAATTCGCTTCTAGAAAATGTTATCTTTTGGAACTAAAATTTGTATATCAGTGATTGTAGAGTGAAAGTTTGTCTTTTTAACGATTTTTTTATAGGTGGGCCTTTACTATTGATGGAGCTCGCGTTTCTGTTAAGAGCTGTTGGCACACGAGTTGTGTGGATCACTAATCAAAAGACCACTGACTCAGATGAAGTGGTTTTCAGTTTGGAACAAAGAATGATGGACAGAGGAGTTGAGGTATAATGAAGTTCATATCTTGAAATCTGGCTGATTGACCACTTTTGTTTCACTTCATTTTCCACCATTGCATATTGCTTGATTTTTTCCATTCAATGCAGGTCTTGCCTGCAAAAGGGAAGGAAGCTGTTAATACGGCCCTAAAGGCTGATCTAGTCATTTTAAATACTGCTGTGGCCGGCAAGTGGTTGGATGCTGTGCTCCAAGAAAATGTGCCTCGTGTGCTCCCCAAGGTTTTATGGTGGATTCATGAAATGCGAGGGCATTACTTTAAACTGGAGTATGTTAAGCACCTCCCTTTTGTTGCAGGTGCTATGATTGATTCACAAACTACTGCTAACTACTGGAAGAACAGAACGCATGAGCGATTAGGGTATACTACTTTACATCTTGTATTTGTCACTTATGGTTCTATTTGTTTCAATGGCATTTCAAGCATCTTCTAGGCAACTGCACCAAAAGTAGTGTTCATATTTGTGATATGCCAAAGGCTGATACAAGATCTGTCATTGTTGCATAACCAATTTCTGAAAGAAAGTTTTTATATCTTTGTGTCTTCAGCATGTCATTTACTAAGTATTGATTAGCTCTCTTCCTAAACTGCCAGAGGCAAAACCTTGCAGCATGTTTTAATTGAAGTTTATATCATGACTTGGTTTAATTTCCCTTGTTTGCTTATAGATGAATAATGGTATACCAGCTGATACCCATCTAATTTGACCTCAAGTTCAACATTACATTATTCAGTACCTTTAATACTGTAATTTTAATTTCGACTTGTAGGCAATTACGAAAGATTTTATTTTCTTTCACTTCCAATGGTGCAGAATTAAGATGCCTGAAACTTATGTTGTGCACCTTGGGAATAGCAAAGATTTGATGGAAGTAGCTGAAGACAGTGTAGCGAGAAGGGTACTTCGAGAGCATATTAGGGAATCACTTGGTGTACGAAAAGATGATCTTCTGTTTGCCATTATCAACAGTATGATTTACCAACGGTCAAATATTATGTCATTCTTAACATTTTTCCTCTACTACTTGCTTATACAACTGCCTTTTCAGGTAAAATGAGCTGGTTTAATGTACTGAATTTTCCTTTTATCTGCTATAAGGATTCTTGTGACGTACAGTCTACAATTTAGTCATTATAGCTGTTCTGAAAAGTACTTTGTGTTCACCATGACTTTCATGTACAAACATCTCTGGTTCCCAAGCCCTTCTGCGTGTAGAAATTTATACCTGATGTAATGGAGACTTGGCAATATCAATAGAATCGCCCCTAAGAGATATGATACAGACAAGAGAGGTAGATTGGGCCTGTGGCTCTAGTATTAAAACAAATATTCATATTTTTGTAAATTCCTGCTTCTCAAAGTTTCATCTGCAATATTATACTAATAGTTGTTGAGGATAAAGCTACGGCTGATAAGTGTTGGAATGTGTTTCTGTGCATCAAGTTTCTAATAGCTGATGCTTTGTAATATTGGCATTTATTGTGAACACGTTTCTACATATAAGAAGCATGTTAATATAGTACATGTGATTGCATTTACTTGACCGTTTCTCAACTATAGATGTTGCATTGCCTCAGGTGTTTCCCGAGGGAAAGGTCAGGATCTATTTCTTAAAGCTTTCTATGAAGCTGTGCAACTCACCCAAGAGAGGAAACTGAAGGTGCTACCAATGCATGCAGTTGTTGTGGGAAGTGACATGAGTGCACAAACTAAATTTGAAACAGAACTACGTAACTTTGTTGTTGACAAGAAAATTCAGGACCGTGTGCACTTTGTGAACAAAACACTGAATGTTGCACCTTATCTGGCTTCCATTGATGTTCTTGTCCAAAACTCTCAGGTATTTGTTTATTAATTAATCCCATGGAATGCAGTACTTTTGTTTCCATCTTCACTTTGATATTTCTGAGGGGATTATATTTCCAATCCAATATCATTGTATGTCCTACTGTTGATGTGAGACTATTATGATAACATTTATTGTGATCTTAATCTTGAGCTAATTTTATGGAAAAGATAGTGAACATAATGTCTTTACTACAGACTTTGGATTATGATATGGTGTAAAGTTGAGAAATATGATCCATTTGCATATATAAATGAGATTGGGTTTTCTTATCAAACAATAAATAAATGAGATTGACTTTTTATTCATTGAACTGAAGAGAGCTACATTTTATTAAATGTAGGCGCGAGGAGAGTGCTTTGGGAGGATAACCATTGAAGCTATGGCTTTTAAGCTGCCTGTATTGGTGAGATCTTTTTTTCTTATTTAATTTTGAATGCAACTTTTGTGTTGTACTCCTTTCACAAACAAGGTCATTATCATGTGAACATCACTAAATATGTATGTCCTATGCTTATAGGGTACTGCAGCTGGAGGTACAATGGAGATCGTAGTAAACGGCACCACAGGCTGGCTGCATCCGGCTGGAAAAGAGGGTGTAACTCCTCTTGCTGAAAATATTGTTAAATTAGCCACAAAAGTAGAGGTGGGAAGGAGAATGGGAATTAAGGGTTACACTCGGGTCAAAGAAATGTTTCTCGAACGTCATATGTCTCACAGAATATCTTTGGTTTTAAAGGAGGTTTTGCAGAAGGCGAAGAGAGGGGTTCGTTAACACAGTAGACGCCTTTCAGGTGTTGCTGCTAGCCAAAACTCTTAACCTGCGAAAAATATGATATTTCTCTCATCCATCTGAATTTTAGATTCATTTCCCACATTTATAAAAAACAGTGATAGACCAGTGAGCTCAAATTAAACAGATGAAACACACTTCAGGCTTGTTAGGGTTTGACATTTTAAGATAAATTCTGATGTGTACGTCAATTTGGGGTAGGTTAGAGGGAAAAAAAAAGTTAAATTAGCATTTATTCTTTATAACATGAATGTATTTATAGTGTATTAGTGATGAGTTTCAAACTTTTATCATGATCATATTGATAGAGCTGATCATAATGATACACATGTAGTGGAGTAGTCCTAAAATATGATATTGTGAAACGAGATCCTCTTTAATGTGTTTCATTTGGTGTAAATTTTCGAATATAAGATGAAACATCAAAAGATGAATCACATCGTGATAGTACAATTTATTTGGACAGGATATTCCCATGCATGGGGAGAGTGTAAAGCTAGTTTAATTGGTCCAACTTTAGTGGGTTCATTTGTGATCATGAACTTGGAATTATTTCATGAAAAGTAGTAATATGTGATTAGAAAATTAAAGCACTTGTTGGACCCCTCGCTCATATAGCTGGGCCCACTATGTAATCTACAATACTTTGTTGTAAATTAAATATGGGTATGAGGTCACACATTCAATTACATCACACCAACTTGGAAGGACTTTAGAAATTATTAAAAAAAAATTATAATAATTATAAATCTAAACCATATTGAAACATGAAATAGAATGCAACTCAACAATATTTTACATTCACAACATTGCATTTAATCCATTTTAGACCGCTTCATTTCTCATTCTAAGGAATTCACCAAAACGATATACCTTAATCCATTTTATTAATAAATAAAAAAAACCACTAATTTGTTGATCCGAGGAATAAAAATCAATAATTATCAAACATGTGAAGAGAAGCCATGATTGGCTGTTGATTATTCCCCATCAAACTCCAACAAGTGTTGTAGAAAGCATCGCCTCCATATCCCCGACGCTCCTCCGCCGCCTCAGCCACGGCGGCGGTGCAATTCAAGATGTCGTTGAGGGAGTGGAGTCTGTGAGTGAGCTCCATCATCTGAGCTCTCAACACACAGTTTTGAGCCTCCACTTTCACACACTGCTGTGTGGTGCCATTAATGCTGTTTAAGATCCGATTATTTTCTTCAGAAAGCAGATCGATCTGAGCCGTGAGATCATCGTGATGCTTCTGCTTCCTCATCCTTGATCTCCTCGCCGATTCCCTGTTCGATAGCATCCTCTTTCTCTTCCTCTCATCCACAACCTTCTCATCGGATCCTGAGTTTTGAATCTGTGATGACGTCCCACTCGAAGACGCCATATATATATATATATATATATATGAATGGTAACAGAAATGCAGTTTATGAAAAAACGTAGAACCAGTAGAGAAAAGCAACGGAGAGAGATTGAACGAGATGAGTTCTGCGCCGTAGATGGGAATTGATCATAAAACCAGAGAGGAGGATCTCACTGAGTATAAGCGACATACATCAACAACAGTATTTGAGGCATCAAGAGAGAGAAGAAAGATGGAAGGGGGAAAGAAGAAGAGGTTTTTGAGAATGGAAAAATGCGTGATTTATACAAGGAAAATGGGGGGCAAAAAAACTGAGAGGAAATATTTTTTTGTGTAAAAAGGGGAAAAAATGAAAAGATTTGGAATCTAGTGAGAGAGATAAGGCATGTGGGGTGGAGAAATAAATCCTTTTTTTTTTTTTTTTTTGTGTTTATGTAACTGAAATCAATGTCTTTTTTTGTTTTTTTTTTTTCTTTTTTAAATTTACATTCTATATCCACCATAAAATCATTTAGTATGAAATTATATAAAGAGGGAAATTTTGAAATTAGGGTAGATTTGCATTTCCGGTATAGGATTAAATGCACCACTTAATATTTTGACTTTATTGGTAAAACTATTTAATTTTTGTGATATTTTACTATTAGTTAATGATTCTGTGAATTGGGTGCAATTTGACCGATTTATGAGAGAAATGCAAAATTTGTTACAATATATTTGACTTCAACTGTTCTTATTATACATCAGTTAGAAAAGATCCATAAAAAAGAAAAATCGCAAATTGGTTAAAATTGCATCATATTGACAAAATCATGGGCATATTGATAACGTTTAATGAATCGGTAAAGATTTACTCTCAAAATGACAAAATGATGTAGATTAATAATTTTAAAGAATTTATTGAAATATAAAATTTAATTTCATAAAGATTTGAGAGTTTTCTTTCATGTTTTTGCCAGACAATCATTTTCCTAAATTACTACAAATCTCCTAAATTAAGAACAATTTTTTCAATACAAAACTAATAGATCATAAACGTTAATACATCTGAGGATGGACGACTTGAGTCTAGAGCAATCGATATGATACAATTGGAATATTTTTTTTTTCAGTTTTAAATAGGTCAAATAGCAAAAAAATTCCAAAGTTTTTCAGGTTTTTGCTATTTTAGTCAATCTTTTTATTTTTGTCAATTCATCCATAATTTAAAAGATTGGTTGTTATTTTAGTCAAATTTAAATTTTAGTCAAAATTAAATAATATGTCAAATATGTGGCAGACACATAAGTCATTTGACCCCACACCCCACATCACCACATCATCAAATTGATATGCCATTTTCCTCCCATTTTCCTCTTCTTCGTCCTCCTTCAATTCCTTTCTTTTCCTGCATTTTTATATTCTTCTTTCTATCTCTTCATCTACTCTCTTTTCATTTTCTTGTTTTCTTTCCATTTTCTCCATTGCTAGGCATTCTGCAATTTCTTTTTTTTCTTAAATTTTACTTGAGCACTTCCCTCTGCTATCGTTTTCTTCCATTGATTTCTTTTCCAAATCTGTATGATACAATGAAAGAGTAAAAAATCAGGGAAGTATGTGAGATATTTGAAGTGGAAAATAGCTCTAATTTAGAAAATAAAAATTAGGGCTATGAATTAGGGTCAGATGGCTGATTACATATGGATCTACGAGGTTTGAAAATTTCAAGAAAACGTAAAATAGACGGTTCCATCTATTGGAGGTGGCGTATTTGATGGAGATGGTGGAAATAGTGGTGGTGGGACTGAATTTGAGAGTGACAGTGAAGCAGGTAGTGGAGGCAGCAGCGGAGATGATTTTGGGAGAAGAAACAGCGGTGGTGAGAGATAAACAGTTGGCGGCGCCGGCGCCGATGGAGAGAAAATATTAGGGTTGAGCAACCTTCAGGGATGAAGCCATTTATGTTTAGTTGCTGCTAAAGGAAGATGGTAATCTGACTTGGGACCAAATAGCTTACGTGTCTGCCACATATTAGACACATCATTTAATTTTGACTAAAATTTAAATTTGGCTAAAATAACAATCAATCTTTTATCCATAATTGACAAAAATAAAAGAATTGATTAAAATAGAAAAAAATCGAAAAGTTTTGGAATTTTTGGGCAATTTGACCTTTTAAATAATTTATATTTATGAGGAAGGAGATCTTGATTTTAGGCAACATAAAGGGAACAGGGCATGGTGGGTGACTATATATATATATATATATATATATATATATATATATATATATATATATATAGTTGCAAGAATCTATTCCATGTGAACACAATTAATCCAATTACATATATATATATAGTTGCAAGAATCTATTCCATGTGAACACAATTAATCCATGTGTAATTGTGAGGCAACGCATAATGTTCTTATTTTATTTTAACTATTTTATTATTTGAAGAATAATATGAAAAAGATTTCTGACATAGACGTCATGATAATGTTATATGTTTGCTTTTGGTACTATGTAAGATTGTTTATTCCTTTAAAAAAAAAAATTGTTTAGAAAAAAAAGATTGTTTATACCCACTTGACTACTTATAGGTCTACATTATGAACCTTTAAAATCGTAATAATATTTTTCATCACTTATCTTTTTTATCAAAGGCAAAAACTTTTGTACACAAGATGCGCGGATCTAAATTTGTGCATAGCAATACTGTTATATTATATGAAGTAATACTGTTATATTATATGAGTGATATTGTTATATTATATATAGTTTTAACAGTATCACTCATATAATATAACAGTACTACTTCATATAATATAATAGTACTGTTGTGCACAAATCCAGATTTGTGCACCTTGTGCACAAGAGTGTCACTCCTTATCAAAATGATCGTCCAACGTGGTCATTGTGGCCGTTTCTAAATTTAATTCAACAAAAAGAAACACTGGAATATCATAGATAAATCAAATTGATTTTTTTTTAACTTTATTGCATAAAATACATTTTCTATATATATATAACTCGTGATTAATTGCAGATTTTTTAAATTCGTGTATGAAATTATAAAAGTTGGAATTGTGTTACCACTTTTTAATAATTCTTAATAATTCGCTCTATATGAAATCACAAAAACTCATATGAGACTGTCTCACGGATAGTTTTCGTGAGACGAACCCCATCAACACAAATAATATGTTAATTGTAGGGTTTTGATGGTGGATAAATGGATTGTGGGTTGATCCGTCTCACACAATGTATTAAAATTTTGTGAGACGGTCTCATAAGAGACTTACTTATATGAAATTGCAAGTATAGTTTGCAAGTCTAAGAATCAATAATTGGCCTTAGCCAACAAGAAACAAAATTTGTGTGATGTTATAATTTGATTGATCGCAAGAAAGTAAAGGTCGACAAAAAAAAGTACCACCTCATCAATGAGAAATAATCTTTTTCATTGATTGATCAAATCCCTAGATGTGATATATACCCATCTACTAAATCACACCTCACATGATATACAAGATTTTTTTTTTATAATCTAATTTCATACTTACGTTTGAGGTAAAATTTGCAATTTATTTACATCTGACGTAAATCTACAATGTAAAACCATCGTTAATTAGTGATTTGTTGTATTTTTCTACAATATCATTTACTTTCATTTTTTTCCTTTCAAAAAATATATATAGTTTCTCACCCTCTATACAAATGTGGACCCTTTGTATGGTTGATTGCTTATATGAAAATTACAAAAACTCATGTAAAACGATTTCACAGATGATTACCATGAGACGGAGCTCCATCACCCATAAACAATATATGATTTGTAGAGTTTAAGTTGTGGTTGATTGGATTGTGGATTGATTCATCTCACACAATGCAATAAAAATTCGTGAGACGGTCTCATAAAGACTTATCATGAAAATAAGTGCTGCTTATCATGAAATAAAAGACAGAAATGTGATAAGATAGAGTCCCAAAAGACTGCCTTATCATATCATTAAAATAATTGCACCAAGACTTAATTTGATTGAAGCTGTTATAACTTTTTGTTGTGTTCCATCACTTCCAAGTACGTATGTGTAAAAAGGGTTCATGGTCGACTATGTAGGATCGGAATTGAGACAATTTTGACTAATTAATTGGAAAGTGGGTTTGAGAATTTAATTTCTTTCACCTTTGATAAATCAAGTTGTACAGATGCAATGTATTAATATATAAAAATAAAATATAAAATGTGAAAAGAATTCCATTCTTGAGTTTAAGTTCATGTAAATAATGATAATGTAATAATTTAGACATATTATATAACAATAAAATATTAAAACAATTAGATATTAATAAAACAAGATACACTTTTGGAGTTCTAGTGTGAAGGATTGTTAATGTAGTAAAGCAGTGTAAAATGGACTGTCACTATACCTTTCTTGATGCAACTAAAATTGGATCTCTCCAATTAAAGCCTTGTTACTTGCCTTCATCCCAAAGGCAATTATTTCACCAAACAATACATATTATAACTTTCCCAAGCTCTTATCCTTATTTCAAATTTGAATACATAATTCTATTAATAAAGAAAACATGTACCTAGAATTAGTGATTGATGCAATAATGATATGTTTATCATTAAACTACTTATAACATTTATAACGTGTATGTATATATATATATATATATGTCGGACTTATGTTAAAATAAAAGAAGTGTTTATTTCACATCAGTTTGTGAACAAAAAAGGGAAGATGTTTCTTAAGGCTATTTAAGAATCATAGATGTCTTTATCACAAGTGCCTCAATAATTACACTTTAGTATTTTGTTTCATCTAGTTAAATTTTTTTTCTTATATTTTTTTTTCTGAAGAGTGTTGTAAGAAATGTAGGAATCATTAAAAAACGTGATATTTTTTTTGATTTTGGAGTTGTGAGTTCCTGCATTATTGCTTGTTTCTGTTCCTCATATATTTCATTTTCCTTATACCTAGACGAGGATTTTATTCCCAACAATATTTAAGTTAATTTAAATACAAATGTATTGGGAAAAATAAGAATGTTTCTTGCTATTGTTGCAAGTTGCAACTCTTAAGCTTCTTTTTCTAGATTTTTTTTTTTAAATTGCTTTACGAATCCTTGTACATCCTTAACGAGAAGCTAGGTGGAGCCTAGGGTTTAGGCAATTGGGGTCTAGGTGACAACTTGACAAAAGTAATAAAGCATTGGGGACATTTGTTTGCTAACTGAACTAAATAGAAGATGGACCCTTTTTTACAAACATAACACGTTCCATTTGCTCATGATTTTAAATATAATAAGTTGTAGTTTAACTTATTTAATAATTTGAATTTATTTATAAAAGTTAATTGCTACAACCTTATTATACTATTAGCAATTTTGCATGCAAATCACCGATTTTTTTTTGCATCAATATATTACATGTATAAAAATTAAGAGTTGGGCTGCTATGAACAAGGTGCACAGATCTTAAGATTCGTGCACCACTATTTGACTCGGCCCAGATCGGCCCACATATATATATACATTCTTTTTTTTTTTTATTAATCCGCGTATTTTTTTTTCGCGCATTTTCTGTTTTTTTTTTATCCTGACCTTTATGTTAAGTTAGTCATACATTTGTATTATATTAGTCATACTTTTATGTTATATTAGTGATACCATTATTTCCAGATTTCATACTTTAACCCTAAATCCTAATTTCGGCACAATAAACCCTAATTTGGCACAAATTGTAGATATTTACATTTATGTGATATTACTCATACATTTATATGAGATTATTTATACATTTATACCAAAATAAACATACATTTATGTAATATATATAAAGGTACAACTAACTTAATTAAAATGTATGACTAACATAACTAACGGTATGTCTAATATAACTAAAATGTATGAAAGGTATTAATATGTTTGTTTAAAAAAAATGTTAAGGTACAACTAGCCTTACAAAAGGTATGTCTAACACTACTAAAAGGTATATCTAACACTACTAAAAGGTATGTTTAACATAACACTAAAGGTATGACTAACATAACTAAAAGGTCTGTCTAACACAACTAAAAAGTATAGTTAACATAACATAAAAAAATATGTCTAACATAACTACAAGGTATGTCTAACACTACTAAAAGGTATGTTTAACATAACATAAAGGTCAAGCACCTGGGAGCATATTTGAGCGGATTTTATCCGCGACCTAGAAGCGTGTGGAGGCACGTGCGGGTGCGTCTGAGCGCGTGACGGGCCTTTGATAGGCCGGATCAGAAGTGGTGCATGGATCACAGATCCATGCACAATGTGTATATGAGTTTTTGTGAAAAATTAAATGAATTCAATAAAAACTATCAAATTAATTTCCAGTCATTTTTACCAAATTTTGGCATGTGACTTGCGAATAATATATTTGTAAGGATTATTTTTTCTTTTTTTACCAAAAAAATTGAATTGTTGTATTAAAACAAACACTTAAGTATGTACTGGAAATACAACGACTTAATTGTTTGGATTAAAAAATCCTTTCACACGTAAATTACGTGTCAAAATTTGGTGAAAAATGATTGAAAAATTAATTTTGTAATTTAAATACCAAATTTATAACTTATATATATTGATGTCAAAAAAATAAAATTAATTCAACAGTTTATATGCAAAATAATTGATAGTTTGATGAGTGTCTTAATTAACTCCATTTATAATACAAAAGCTTAAGATAACAGCGCCGCGGATATAGCACATTAGAAAGTCACGAGTGTTAGAGAAAAATCAGCAAAAAAGCATTGACGACGAAAATAAGGATTAATAAAAAAATAAGTTATGTGGACTTCTGCAATCTCCATTTATTTCACCAATCTTTATATATTTTGTCTATTCTGCTTGAGAGGGAATCGAGGTTCAATTTCTTTTCACATACACCATTTAAGTTTTTATTTAAAGAGTCAAACATTAATAAAAGTCTCGATTTATATTTAATCTTCCTTTCAAGAAAATAAATTAGGAAAGAAATTGAAGTCGACGATTAATATGGACTAGCTTTATGCTAAAGCATAGATAGAAAAAATGATTTAAGCATTTGAGATAACATAAAAAAGCATCCATACTTTGACAGAGAATCCCATGAATAGTTTTTTTTTTTTTTTTTTTGTTCCTTTTTTTAAAGACCCAGATTTGTTTCTCGGAAAATATTATTCGAATCATTTGAGCAGATTGCTTTTCCTAATTATTTCCTTTTAGATGATTGAGTACAAGAAGTTAATCTATAAATAAATAAATAAATAATTTAATATTAACAATTTGGTTCCTATCTCTCGATTTATGGTCCTCAATTCCTAGGTGGTTTGTCTTCTTCATGATTAGGTCCAATGTATAGGCGCCTAATACATACAAACACATATCTTTTTTTTTTTTTTTTTTTATCAAAATATACACTTTTTAACATTTATTAATTGAAACTAAGGTACAATTTATTATTCATATATTAGTCTTCAATAATTAATTATATACGTCCACTTATTTGCTTTTATTCATATATAAGCAAACAAAGAGACAGAATACAAGGGGAAAAAACTAAGAGAAATGAAAATATTTGGGGCAAAATCGTGGAAAACAAAAGTATAATGGGCAAAAACTAACAAAAATAAAAGTGTGGGGAGTCGACTAAAAGTAAAAAGTAGGGAGCAAATATTTAAAAATAAAATGATGAAAGTATATATAACAAAATATGATAAATGTGACTTTGCTAATGATATATATGATTGTTTCTAAAAAATAGAATCTGGGCTGGTATCATAAACTGGGCCAGGCTTCTAAAGAAGGAACCAAAGCCCATATATTTGGATCCTTTAAGCCCATCTTCTTTAAAGATCACTTTGGTATCCCTCTTTTTTCTCTTCTTTTTTTTAACTATAAGAAAAGTCAAAAATAAGATTTTATATTCTATAATTACTCTCTGTTTCTCTTTTTTCATTTTTTCTTTGTTTTCATTTTTGAATCACAAATAATACATTTTTTAGGTAAAAGTCATCTGCCAGATATTAAACTCATAATAAATCCACAAAAAATAATTACAAAAACCAGAAATTCCTATTATTGCAATCAATGTCAGGTAACTGCTACAACAACTCATCTCCGTTGAATTTCTATTAATTTCCCAATGGTTTTGACATTAAAATTTCACCTCCCTATTTAAATGGCTTACAACTTTGTCATTTCCTGTACAAATTATATAACGAACAATAATAATAATAATAGCAACAATATTTAATAATATTAAAGTAGTAAAGATATAAACGTTTGGACTAATTGCCAAAATTAAATCAACACATTCTCTTATGTTTTTATTTTAATCCTAACGTTTTAAAGTTAGCAATTAAAAAACAACCCAACATTGCGATTCGAATGATCAGAGTTTTATTTATTTTTCAAAATTTTGTGGCTTATGATATTGTGTCTGACGCAACTCCTTTGTTGGGCTTATGAATTTAAATTAACAGAAAATACAATTATGACTCGAAATTTAATAATAGATTAAATTGTAATTTTGAAAATATGATGATTTTTTTTCAGTTACGTCTTAAAGTTTTTCTACCGCATTCAAACTTAATTTTAATTCACTTTTATAGCTTAATTTTAAGCTAAGAATGAAATCCTTATTTTTGGACATGCATGAAATTGATCATTAATCACAAAAGAAATATGTAGTATTTAGTTTTTTCTTTTGTCCCATTCTTTAATTTCTGCATTTTATTTTCCCTTTATACTTTTTTTTTTTTGTGATCTTTTAGTCTTTTAATTATTTAATCAATTATAAATTCTTATCATATATATATTCAAATGTCGAATAATGACAATTAATAATTAAACAAAAAAAGAAGAGCAAAACCGCAACACTGCAGGTTGTTGAAATAATAATTTCCAATCAAATGTGTAGTAGTTTTGTAATTGTTAAATTATTTAATGACTTTTATACTTTTTAAATTAATTGGGAATCTACGATAATTTAATGAGCTTAGTACTTATTGAAAAATACTACTAACTTTGTATGCGAAGCCAAGCTTTGATTAAAATGGAGCGTTCTGTCACAATAAATATAAGTTTCTTAATTCTTGTAATAAAGTCTCTTTGAATTTCCATAGCATATATATGCAATTTTTGGAAGGTGGCTAAACTCAATGTCCACAATAAATTGGGCATATTATGATTTTGTCTACACCAAACAAGTTCAAATATATATGCCATTACAGGAATATTAAATGAAAATGAAAAGTTCCCACATCAATTGGCATCATGTTTTGGTTAACTATATTTATTATACATAAAAGGGCTATTAAAAGAGTGGCTCAACAGTTCGATTTACAATTTCTTTAACTTCTTGAGTTCGACTGTTTGATATACAATTTCTCAAATTATATATTAATAATTACTTCTAAAAGTTAATACTCTCTCCATTACATAAACTATTTTTTGAGTCTAAATTTTATTTCAAATTAAATGGCGTTTTAGACTTATAACATTGTATTCCCAAATTATTCTTATTTATTTTCGTTAGCTAAAATTTAGAGATTTAATATGATATTTTTTTACAAATTTAATTTGATTATCTTTCTAATTTTGAATCATAAATTCCTTGATTAGTTAAGTGTATATTTGTCCAATTTTTATATTCCTTAATTTATGACAAAAACTACAGAGCTAACAATTATTTTCAAATGGATGGATTTTTTTTTTTTTTTTCAAACATAAACAATCGAACATGATCCAAAATTAATTACTCGCACAATTTAATAAATAATATTGTTGATATGAATTTTATATGGTTGGAGCTTAACAAAATTATTCGAAATGCTTTGACATGAAGAAGTGTAGGTGGTTCACAAAACAAGAATAGTGGAAACGAATATTTAATAATTAATTAATCTTTCTTTAAGTGGAAATTGTTGCATATTAGGTGGCAACGAGCAGTAAGGATTAGAATATAGTATATATGTTACATTAGCACATCATATATTATAGATATGCCTTCCAAATACAGTAATGATTGTGCCAATATTTAACAATTTCATGGCCTACTAAAAGTTTCATTTTTGTAATTCAATTTCAATATTTGTCTAATTTAAAAGATGTTGACCAGATGGAAATAATATTTTTCTAAAGAAGAATCTAGCAGCTTGCACTTATCCAATTGAGGGGAATTAGTTTTGTTGCAAAAGAATAAAAAAATTTATATTCTAATAGCACTTCCATTTCTCTTTATATTAATTTAATTATTCATTTTTGTATTTTCTGGACTTTGGATTGAAGCCCTTATACCTACTATTAGTTGTAACAATTAAAAACCTAGCTCTTAAATTGATAATCATTTATTAGTTTGCTATGGGATGGGAGAACATCCTTTATCGTACCATTTGTTTACAACATTGTGTGTTAGATTGCACATTTATTTCTTTTTATCAAACAATTAAGTTGTTGGCTTTAAAGCATGCATTTTTAATTCAAATTTATAAAGAATTGAGTTTTAGTTCCACTAAAATTTTACTCGTTATATCAAACAGTTATGGAAATACTGAATATGCTAATAAAAACCTCAATGAATATGATAATAAAATTTATAGAATTTATATTTATATTCATATTGCATAGTAGTATTATAGTATATAATAATATATCCTTTTCTTTTTTTACAAATAAAACAATTACGCTTGGGGGGTTCATTTGTTAAGGTAAACCTTGAAAGGTAAATATCTAGCTAGAGAAGATACTAGAGAATATTTTCTAACGAGTCTCTATCTTCTAAAAAGAATTGAAGATGTTTTCTACTGATTCTGTTTATAAAATACTGTAGTAAAATAATACATGGAAGTATATGTAAGAACTATTGATTTTGAAAAAAACATTAATTTAGAAATATATTAAAAAGATTCAGAAAATAAAAATTGAGAGTATGATTGTAAAACTATATTCAACTTTGGGGATTTCCAAAACTAAAATATCAAGAACCAAACATAATAAAAATAGACACGTCGATATGCGGATTTTCCTACTTCATATTGGATCGATACAAAGATCCTTAATTCAAAAACAATGGAGAATCAAATACAACAAAATGAGCAAAAAACTAAACCAAAACAAATAGAATGATTATAATAAGATTACATCAAGTTTGTCTCCTAATCCGCCAAACACAAATAAAAACTACATAGTAAATTAATTCTTTGAATCACATATCATACTAAGATAAGTGTAAAAACATTAAGAAAAAAGCAGGGCTGAGAATCACATGAAGATCAAAATCAGTGTCAGCAGATTACAAAGTCATAATTAAATGCTGGTGTGGTACTGAAAATAGCTGCACACATATGTTCTAGAGAGGATTAAATAACCAACTTGAACGCCAGCTTCTCCCAACACCCTAGATTCACCACACCATTTTTATCATCTAAATGTGTGATATGTCCAATTTATGATTTTTGTGTACTAAAATAAATACTTGCAAGTTGGAAACAATATCTAATTCTTCACCTACTTGAGCTCAAAATTGAAATCCCATCAAATGTTGAGCATCTCATTGATTTATTTCAAGCTTCTAGCAAAGTAAATTCCTCATAAATTCGCAACACACGTTAAAATTTATGAATGTAGAGATAGATTCATAAAGATGAACTGTGAAAAATAGGGTTTTAATATGTACTCAAAAAAACAGAGAATTAGACAATTAACCCCTCTTTACCTAAACAATATTCTGCACGAAGGTAGACATTTAACAAGAAGATTAATATTCCTTCATCTTTTTTTTTTTTTTTTAAATTGCAATTAAGCAATTTTCCCTAACCGTAATTGATTATAGTTTCCAAATTCGTCCAACTGATTCGCTTTCGTTGTCCTTTTGCTCCAGTATTTGTCGATGAAAGCGTCGACTCTTCGCTGGAATTCCTCGTTGCTCAGAGTCTCCATCTCCGACGCGTCGGAACTCTCTTCTTTCCAGCAACTCTCCGTCTCCGATCTCCGAAGCTCCGGTCGCCTCCGCGCCGTGATCTCGCGCTTCAGTACCTCCGACTGCGTCCTCTGAAACCTCCTTATTTGCTTCTTTGCCTCCTCAATCGCCGCCGCCAAGTCATCGCATTGCGAAACCGGCTTCGTCTCTTCCGCGCGCACCACAATCTGCTTATTCTCACAATCGCCACCGCCGGACTCCGCCGCCGCAGATTCTTCAGCATCCGTATGCGGCGGCGGAAAACAGTCTCGCCGGTGAACCGCCGCCGCGTCGCTGTACTTCACGTAATCGTCGTACAAATCGCGACCGACGGAGAGACCGACGTCGTTCTCGCGGCAAAGCGTGATCAGAAAAACGATGATCGCGTTTCCGATGAAGAAAACGACGTGGTGGTTAAGGAGATAAGTCGAGAACTCAACGGCATAGCCGCCGACGACTTTCAGAACCGCCGGTGCGCGAGCGGAGCACCACGAAATCAGTCCAAAAACCACCGCAACTTCAACGATCTGCCATAACTTCACGACTCTGCGGAGGCGATTAAACCTCGCAATCGCCTTTTCCTTCTCAAATTTTACGTTATCAAACGTCTGCAATTCCATGATATCAAATCTCGATCGAACAAATGCACCAACCACTACAGTTGCAAGCGGTTAGGGTTTCTGAAACGGAAACGTAGAAGGAGGAAGAAAATCAAAAGAAAAGGAAATTTCTGCCGAGAAGTAGTGAGAGAAAGGAAAGGGATTTAGAGAGAAAAGGCATGTGAATGTTGAAGAAGAAGAGAAAATATGCATGGAAGTAAAATGGAATTTGATCAGATTGATGAGAGAGAATTTGTTTGACGTTTTTTTATATTGGGTTGGTGTGTGCAGTGTGTGTGAGAGAGAGAGTGTAGGAATATGGTCGGACAGTTTTATAGAGTGACTGAATCATTGGCTTTTTATTATTACAAAATTATAAATATAAATATAGATTTGTCTGCACTTATTGGAATTTCTTTTAATATTTTTCAATTTTAACTACTGCATGCATTCGAATTTATTATAAAATTTAATTTTTTTTTATCTATTCCATCAAATTTTATTTTTTTTAGTTTATTTAATTTAAAATTGTACCATAAAATAGAGCTGCAATTACAGTGACGGTTATGCCCCTACTCGTCCGTGGTTGTGGATGTGTAGTAGTGGTACAGTGGCACGTACTCTGTCTGCCCTGTTCACAATGGGCAGTTTGGACAATTTTGTTTTTTTATGAGTATTTGTTTTGACATGGTCTTCTACTTTCAACCTTTCTTTTTCTTCCCAATATAAATATTTGGAAAAAAAGAGTATATATGTGAGTTATGTATTTTTGATTTATTTTCCAAATTAAACTCTATAATTTTCCTAAAAGAAGAACTTACTATATTTATATTTTCTTTTGAATTGGACGCCTATACATACATTAAGTCTATATTTAGTTTTCCTTTTTTTTAATTGAGCCTAATGCACATTTTTCTTACATAATGATAGAAGCAAATTGAATTAAGTTTTGATGTGTGTGGCAGCTTGGTGACAAAAATGGGTGTTTAGTTGTGTTTGTTTAAAAGATTTTATAGATTTTTATAATAAAAAAAATTCTTACCATTTATAAAACAATAGTGAGATGTTTGATTAAAAGTAAAGGAATGCAATAATATACCTCTCTTGTCGGTTCAAAAAAGAAGTGAGAAAATAGAGACAAGAAATAGGATAAGTTAGTTGATTTTGACTCTTTGAAATTGTTGACCTCAATTCATTACAAAAAAAGTCCCATATTGTTTGTCAATTGATTCTTCCTAATGTTTGTTCCTTAATTAATTCACTTTCTGTTTGGGTCCATTTTGTCTGTAAAAAGATTCAATCCCACAATTGTTTCTATGTGGGAGACGTGTCAACTTGACTATGTTCTCAATTTATCATGTTGTTTTGTAAATATAACGTTTAGTTTTAGCAATTATTATGACAATATTGTTGGAATTTAAGTTCTGATTTAGTATACATTAGTTCTTAATTTCTGTTGATGTGACACGCAATAGTAATTGTTTTGATACTTTAATTAGTTTAAATTGAAATGTTATATATCCCTTATTTCAGTTGATTTGATTTCCTTATATCAATAATCTTTTTCGCTATTTAAATAGTCACAAACTAATTAACTTAGGTATTTAATATTTGGGATCTAGGATTCGATTATGTGTCCCCTTTTCTTGATTTTCTTTTTTATTTAGGACCCTTATCTTGATTATTATTATTATTATTATTATTATTTTCCGGTTTTTCTTCATCTTATTATTCCCTTATTTGGAAAGAAAAGATTTATTTCTCTAGTTACTAGATAAATTGTATCTTTAATCCTATTTAATCATATTTATGATAACAATAATGTTATTCTTCTTACGTTGACCAAAGAAAAAGCTTTTGGGATATTCATAGTCCTAATCCGAAATAGATGTTAGGATTATCTAAATAATCAGTTATTATCAATCACTTTCTAGAAGAATATAAACAAACAATTTTGATAACCCTTATAAACAAAAACTTAATTAAAATCATGAAGTCGTGTGGCTGAGCCAAATTCCGCACGAGCACGCCTAAGTCACGTGCAATCTCTCTCTCTCTCTCTCTCTCTCTCTCATTTGTGTGTGGATGTGGGGGGGTTGGGTCCGTTGGGATTGCACCTACTGTACCAAAACCATTTGTAGGAATAAATTGGTACCTTCTAACAAATTATTCATTTCCTTGACCACTTCAATAAAGTTTTAGAGAGAAGCCCACATCCTTTTTTTGTTTTTTATTTTTTAACTCTTTTGGATTATTGCAAGAAAAAAATGTCAAGAGTGAAGGGGTTAAAAAGGGAAGAAAATAAAGTTAAATTTCCTCTTAAAGCACTAAAAAATATCCAAACATATATACCCAACTTATGCCATATTTTCCGACACACTTCATAGGGTACAACTTCTTATTAGGGAAACCTCTAATTTTACTTTCCACCCAACATTTTTAGATTATTATACAAATTTGCACAATTTTGATCTTATAAAACTTGCATGGTGGTCTCAACTATTATCATTTGATATCTATTTAATTTCTTGTTTTTTGAGCTTTGAGGTTATATAACAAGTCTCAAAAGTCCCATTTGCTTTATGGAATAGATTTTTTTGGTGTATGGAGTAAAAATAGGTACAAGTGTTTTTATATCAAAGGTATACCAATCACATCAAGAAAACAATAAAAACAATATGCAAATGACTATATATAAATCAATATGATATACATATCTTATTGTTTGGCGTTTTAATTTGTTAAGAAAATATTTAATTATACAAAGCGGATAGTGGAATATTTTGCATACAAATATGTAATTATATTAATTAAAACTTTTATATTATACATATTTTATTTGGCTCATTATTAAAAATATGAATTATTAGTAATAAACATTTAATATCCTTCGCTGCTAAGAAACTGAAATAGCAGGCGCCCCACATTTTACTTTCGTGGTGGTTTACCACTTTTTTCAAATAAAAAGTCCCACAAAAATATTCTGTTTGTGGGTAATTGAGAAAAAAAAAAAAAACTTTTTCTAATATTCCAGTTGAAAATAATGTTGATAACCTTTTCTTCTTTTCATTTTTATTTATTTATTGTGGAAGACCATTGTGGGATAAACCAGTGATTTTTATGTCTAAAGCTGGACCAATCATTAATTTTGTCAAACCTTATTATTGGATGTATGTTATGTCGCCAAACTTACTGAGAATAAATAGGCTGAAATAGTTGAAATGCAAACAACTTTCTGAAAAGAAAATTTTGATTATAATTTCCGTTAATAATTTCATGTGGAAGGAACATAATATTGTAATTTGAGGTGGAGAATTTGGTTTTAACACTTTCCTACAGCAAAAGCTATATAAAAGCACTTTTGATTGAATTCTATGAGGACCACTGGAATTAAGCCAATTACTGAAAGCAACACAATGCAAATTCTCAGTTTTTTTTTTCAAGAACACTGAAACCAGGTATACAACTTTTTAATTTTTATATTTTGCCAGTTCAATTAGTCATTTTAGACCACTTGATCACAAATAATATGCATGAGAGTATAAAAGGGTAAGTGAGTGGTTGATAGTGCTTAACTGATTCATATGTTCAAATAAATTCAAAGAGCATTGTTCAATTAAAGCCCCTCACCCTATATATGATTGTTGAATAAATCAATCAATAAAAACAAAAATAATAACTCAGTGCTATATTTGTACGAATACAACTGGTTCAGCTTCATTGAATTGCATCTAGCTATAAAAATTAGATGAAGTAAATTCTTACACACATAGTTTCAGGTGCACCACTTTATCTACATGTGGAAGGATATGGTAGCCTTCTCATAGGAAAAAAATGAATTCAATTAATTAAATACAAATATGCACCTCTAAAAAAATCTTCACTTCTTTACCCTTCACCTTTCCTCTGAATTGAATCTGTTCCACGCGGCCTGTGGTTGATAGAGCAAGAGCGTACGTGAGACGTATTACCAAACGAAAAACAGAAGATAATTTGTCTAAGAATCACACAAGAAAACCAGTGATAATGCACCTACAAATCCAAGTTGTGTTATGAATTAATGAACAATGTACCTTGAGAAGATCGAAAACTTTTTCACAAATGTATTTTTGGTGAATGGTGGCTCCTCTTTGCTGCAATTTGTCGGGGTGTACACAAAGTGTTGCCTTTCTATACGCTTTTTTTACAGCAACCGTTGTTATTATCTCCGTCAGGGGGACAGGCTGCCAGCCACTGTCTGGACCAAGAATCTGCAGGTGAAAATGAGTCAATTATGAACACAAAAAAGACGAGGGTCATTATGATAGTGATTCGTTTATGTTTATGCAATGCTAAGACATACATATTGTAGAGTTGAGAGTAATGCGCGCAAGTTTCCATGTTTTCCTGTGGCCCATCTCTTAACATCGGCATCAAGAGATTCAGCTAATCTCTGCAATCAGACAACAAAACTTTTGACTAATATAAACTTAATCTTCAATAAGACATTACTGTAAACTTTAAGGAAAGAAATGGGAATGCTACATTTCTCTCGGCCTGTTCTTTCAGGGCAAGAATGTCGCGCATATTCTTCTCCGCAAGTGCCTTTGCCTGAAAAAAACAAATGAATGAGACAAATTATATAAATTAGTTTTAAATATGAAAGAATGATGTGATTACCGCTCGCTCCATTATCCTCTGATGTCTCTCCAACCGAGCTTTACGCCTCTGTGCTGACTCACTGACAGCTCCATCAACTTTCTTCAAATCCTACAGAACAACTTGTTCAGTTAGCCTTGTTGCATACAAGTGAAAATATCTTTCACTAGAAAAATACACAAAGCTGATACTCACAGAGGATGAAGAACTGTGCTTCAGTCCATTATTTCGAGAAGAAGTGGAAAATCTTTCTGTAGAGTGTTTGTCAGCCTGTGTTCCTGCCTCTATGTGAATCTTCTGAGACATTGCTTTCTCTAGAGCTCGTTCACGAGCCTCTGTTGTGGCCCTTTCGACTGCTGCTCGTTCCGCTCTGATCCTGGCTTCATTGGATAGCTTATCAGCTGCTTGTTTATTCTCTACAAAGGTCTTCTCAACCATGACTCTTTTTCGAGCTTCAGCAAAAGCCCTCTCACGAGCTTCTCGGATTGCTCTTTCAACAGCTATTCTATGTTTTTCTCGTTCTCTTCCCCTCTTGATAAATTCAATCCTATGTCGTTGATCATCTGCCTTATCCTTTTCGATGCTTTGGACTGTTTCTACCTCTCTTTGAACATCCATGCATTTGTCCACCTCTTTGCTTTCACGATTTAATTGAGTTTCACTTTGTTCCCCAACATGTTCTCTTTTATCACAAGTCATAACAAGGTGATCTTTTCCTTCTTCCTTGTTTGAGGCACTGCCCCTCAAATCCTCTTTATATTCTTGAGACTCAGTAGTTGACACCTCAACTATACTTTCAAGAATGGAGGTAAACAGAGATTCTTCATTACTCTCTGAATTTTGTTCCAAATCTGGCTCGACAAACGTGTCATCAAATTCTGTTCCTTTATTGTCAACAGTATGGAACTCTTTAGCAGCATTATGAATCTGACAAACTGTTGTAAACATTTCCTCATCCATTGGCAATGTTTCTTCATGACCAGCATTTATTAAATCAACATTGTCAGACTTGCTACCAGAAGAAAGCCCTTCAAAGGTACTATCCGGTTGGCTTTCAATAAACTTCTCCTCGGAGACACATCTGTGAACGCTATCCATTTCAGGCTTTTTATTCATCTCCACGTGTATCGGTTCTCCTGCCTCACTGTCCTCAACTGCTGAAAATGTTTCATTTTCCAGGGGCAATTGTTGATATTCTTCTGTTTTGTTGTTCAAGGCAACATCATAAGGTCCTTGAGTCTCACTAAAGATAGTCCCAGAATCATTACAGTGGACATCAATGGCTTCATTGATTTCCTGAAACTCAAATTTATCCTGAGTTTCTTCACTTTCTGGAACCTCACTCTTATGAACTTCGGAGTAATTATTTGTTCCCATCTGCATGGTCTCGGCTGCTGCACATTCAGAACTATCCATACGTATATCTTCAATTTTATTCTTATCATGTTCTCTGGGTAAAACTTGTTCATCTTCGTCGTGTTCACTATTCAGTTTCTTCTCAACAAGCTCATGAACTACATCTACGTTGATCCCAACATCTGGAAAGATTTCAAGCTCTATCTCACTAACTTCTTCCTCCACTGGCTCTGTCGGCTGCAGTTCACTTTCGAACCATTCATCACTACCTTTTCCATCTTGGTTGTTTTCTTTCCACCCAGAGACGTTCTCAGTTTTCTTAAACATGTCCGCTTGCTCCATCACGTTTTTCTCCACCAGAATTCGTGATTCGTTCAGCAAACCATCCGACTCCAACTTCAGCACCATCAACAGTTCAACGCCAACCAATTCCTCATGCCCCACGATTTTCTTTTCACATTCCTTATCATCAGAAACACCTTCACTCTCTTCAGTTAGTTCATCCCCCTGGCTGATCCTCAAATTTTCACTCTCACCAATATTTTTAGGTCCCTCTATATGATCAACAATCATGTGACATTGTTCAGAGGCTTCATCCGCACTCGTCTCCAGTTCTTGCACACTTTGAGAAGTACTTGGACCACTTTCTTCCGTCACGGAAATGACTTCAGGCCTTTCTGATTGATGAATGATTAGCTCTCTCTCTTTCAAAATCTTACCGGTTTCCATCTGCTTGATGCATGGCCGAACTTCATCAGTGGAATATGTTGATTCGGCACTGTTGTCTACCTTCCCAGATTCGAAAGTTTCAGTTCTACATTTTACATTCGCCACTTCTTCGAGGGCTTCAGCAGCCTCAACATTTTGCCCGACATTTTCCATTCCAACATTTTCATCAACATCAAGCATCTCACTCTGACTGCAGAATGGAGGAAGTTTCTTACACTCATCAATGGCTGCTTCAGCATTCTCCCTTACCATTTCCACCTTGGCTTTATCAACATTAAGAAAGTTGTCATAAACCCCATTGGACATAGGGGATGTAGTATCTATTTTTTGGCTGTCCTTAACTTCCACGCGATTCTTAGACATAGGTTTAAAACCATCTCTAAGACCTTCCTTTTTCTTCCCCATTATCATTTTCGCAATTCTTATACTTTCCTGAGCCTGCTCGATGGCTTTCTTCAAGGCAGCGACAGTCACAGCAGCTACTGAATTTTCATCCAATTCCTCATCGAAGAGAGGTGGTGAACACTCCCCAACAGTCTTTCTAGAAGCATCTTGAGAAGCAAAACTTGGTAGCCTTGATTGCCTGAGATCCTTGTCCTTGTTTGGAATAGAGGAATGGCTTGAAATCACTTCAACGCCAGAACTGAAACTCCAAGTGCGACTAACTTCACGATTCATTGAAGGCACAGGCCTGTTGCTCTCCTTCTGCAGAGGAGTAGTTCCATCAACAAAGTGAGTAAAACCAGGAACGGCATGGAGTTGGGCTATATGTGTTTTCCCATTTGATTCATTGCTGTTTCTCTGACTGGTCTTATTGAATGACAGGTTAAAATGCTGCTTCACTCCATCACCTGATTGATCGGATTCTTCACACGAGGCACTTTTCGTCTTTTCTGAAGAATTAGAATCTATAGAACCTGGTTCTTGAATAGGTGGCTCCATGTCTGCTGGAATCCTGTAACAGTGTAATAAAGGATTTACGGGCGACTAAACAAAACCTTCCATCAAAAATCAACATGGTGTGATTCAGACAAGAACCTTAGCTTTTCAGTTATCAAAGAAATGCCAAAACAGCATTACAAGTTTTCAAAACTATAAGGAAAAAAACCACATTTGAATACATAAGCAAAATTAGCATGAATAATCTTTGCAGTAGATTTGAAGGACTATAATCGAAAATTTTCACTCTTGCTAGATCCTCATACGCTGTAGAGCGCCATGTCGAATTTCAACTTGCTCAATAACAATTAGACATATGGTTACAATAGCATAATCAGAAATAATATCAGCTCTCTTCAAGCTATAATCAAATTATTCCATTAAAGATCAAAAACAAAATCTCACAGACGCTAAAAGTGATCGAGGAAACATAATCAACTTTAACACCAAAAAAAAAAAAAATGCAGTTTTTATTCCCCATAGACGAAATGCAATCAACCAAAACAAGAATTATTTTCTAGCAGGAAAATGGTAAAGGTCTAATATGGAGAAAGTAAATTAATAAACATGCAAAAACCACATAAACTGGAAGTTGAAACCAACCTAAAATAACCAGGAATTCAATGACAAACGTATATATATATATATATATATATATATATATATAGACACACACACATATATATTCATAAATTTTAAAAAAATCAATAAATGAAATTAGAAAAACAACTAACCGCGTTTTGGTTTTCTTAGGAGCGCCATTAAACAGCTGTTCATACGGCACTGCCACGTCATCATACCTCAACTCACCAAAAATGTTGGAATAATCGAGTTTGGAGCTCCTACAATCGTCCGACCCGACCCGATCATTCAGGCCCGAGAGATCGAGCACCGGAATGGAGGACGTCCCGGAGAAAATCTCAGCGTACTCAAGAGCTTCGAACTTCGCCTTACCGCCGTTGGACAGCAAAACGTCGTCGTAAGGACTCTTCACAGAGAATGAGGAGTTTCTGGTGGTCGAGTGCTTTCTTCTGTGCGGTGGTCGGGATAAGGACTCCATTAACAATGGAGAAATGGAGAAGCTCTGCGATTCTGAGGCTAGGGTGTTCTGTTTAGTTTATTTTGGGAATTAAGTTCGGTCTTCTTCTTCTTCCCAAGGCTACTTGTCTGCGGAGAAAAATTCTGCAGAGTCAGACAACACAAAAAAGGAAGAAAGGAGGAGAGAGAAAATCAGTTATGAGAGAGAAAGTGCAACTGTTTAAAAAATGCTTTGTTAATGTTATGTGAGTGAAAGCGGCATTGGGGTCAACATGTTGTGATTCTCTACGCCAGGTCTAGGGGAACCAAGCCAGTCGTATGGTACATCAAAGAATTCAATTTATATTTTTAATTAAAAAAATTTAAGTGTTAAATAGTACATCAAAGAGTATAATATTCGTTAAAATAAACTAAGTTGACTTATTTAATATATTTTTCTATTAACTTTTTTATATTAGTGAAAGATACGATCAACTTATATATGTGTAGATATATACAGATTTAAGGAGTATTTATTATATGTTTTTTTTTTGAAAAAAAAAAAAAACTGAATTACGACATTTTGAAAGTTGTACATCATTAAAAAAAAAACTTTCAAAAAATTAGTAAATGAGTTAAATAAACATTTTTTTGATGTAGATATTAGACTACATATTTTGAACATAACAAAAAAAAAAAATCTACAAGTGTGGGATGGAGGAAGTATATTTTATTTCAAGTTAATATATTTTTTGAAAGAAATAAATTTCTCACAAATATCTTTCATATTCTATCCCGAAAACATATTATAAATGTATCAATTACTAGTTGAAACCGTATATAATGCATGTGAGGGTATCTCAATGGATTATTCTACTATCAATGACCATTATGTGATATAGTATTATATAGCTTTCATCAAACCCTAGAAAATTTTAATTCATCTTCATCCAATTTATTATTATCATACTATATTATCATCATTTATGTCTTATTGGAGTTATATTTTGAAAATTTCATCGTTGAAGTTCTCTTATTACAATTTTTACAAACCTTGTGTATATTTTATAATTTGATCAAAATCACGGGAATATAGATTTAATTTTAAAAAATCGAGTGGCAACTTGCAAAATGGCTATTGGCTTATACGAACTCGGGTGTACTAGTCCACCAACACACGGAAACGGCTCAAAATTCTCTGAAACTGGAGTTAATTAACATACAATGATTCGTTGGTTATTTAATTTTAAAAATAAAATAACAAGTAATGCTGGATAATTAGGGTATAATAGGAATTTGGCAGAGGTGTGTAGCTGGAAATTAAAGGCTTTTAGACAAAGGAGCAGCGACATAGTTCAAACAAGGGAAATTTTGTATTTATTAAAACGCAACACTCATCATTTTGTAGGACCAATTACAGGTTCTCAGAGCTTTCAGACAAATTGAAATTCAAATTTGTTTCACATGCAAAATATATGAAATTGAGGTACTCTAAATGTCTCCATCATTTTTTATTAAGATTTATAAACGTTATGTATAGTTTCCAAATTAATATCTCTGTTTTTGTTATTTAAATATTTATGTAATAATTTTCAAAAAAATTCTGTCTACTTTTACTTTATTTGTTAGGTTTTGGATTCGTTTTTTTTTTTTTTCAAATTTGTTCGGTAATTAAATATTTTTTAATAACTACTAAATGTTGTGCCATGATGTTTTATAATCTTCATAAATAGATACACTTTAATTTTTTAATTAAAAATTTGAAAAGGTAAAAGGAAAAGGGAAAAATCTAACAATCACGTTAAACCAGAGTTTTAGTATAGATCAGCATAAAAATTGAAAAAAAAAAAAAAAAAAAACAAATCAAGAAAGTGGGAACCACGCAGAATTAAAGGTTTTTCCTTTATTTAAAGAACAAAAGTTATAAAGGATATGTCTTCACTTGTGGCATTATTATCATATTCATATTAATACCTCAAAAAAAATATCAATAAATGAGTATAGTTTCATGAATTTAACTTTATATGATCGATCAATCTATAAATTAAAGTTTAATAAATTAGATAAATTTGAATTGATGACAATGAGATTGCATTTGATAAAGTTATACTCATAAAATAATTACAGACTCTTTTTTACGAAAATTAATTGGTGATTCAATGTGGCTTTCATCAAATAATTGGTAAACGCTAAGTAAATGGAGATTGTGTTATGATGAATAAAAATAAAAATAAAAGTTTGGATGATAAATATGATTAAAGCAACGAATCTAAGGATGAAATAAAGGAATTAAGAAGATCTAAAGCTTAAGAGTAAGTCTTATGTGAGACCATCTCACGGACCATGTTACGTGAGACAGGCCAATCCACAACCCATATTACACAATTTATATGTATTAATGAAAATGGATTAAGGTTTTGGGTAAAAAGGATCCGTCTTAAGGAAATTATCCGTGAGACACGTAAGTTTTTGTGAAAGTTTAAAACTATAAAAAATCACAAAAACTTGTGTGAGACGGTCTCACGGATAGTTTTCGTGAGACGAGTCTTTTTTTTTACCCATAAATCAAATTCATTTTCATTAATTTATGTGTGAATTATAAAATGTGAGTTATGAATTAACCCGTCTCACAAAATATAATCCGTGAGACGGTCTCACATAAAACTCACTCAAAACATAAAAATATACAAATACACAGCCATCAAACTTTGTTTGATTTGTTGCATTAACCTTTCACCTCAAAGATTAATTATTGGTTTTTGATTAATCATTTAGGCTAATTTGTAAATTATTAGCGTTGGTGGGGCTTCAAGTGGGGCCACATGCCAGAATTTGTTCTAAAAATATCAAATCCAATATTGTCATTACCTATCTCTCAATGATTGACAAGATAATCAAATCAAATCATTTCATGTGAAATTAATATTCCTATATTTCACCTTCCATTTAATTTTAATTTTAATTTTATAACATCTCTCTCTCTCTCTAATCTAAAAATGAAAATAATATAAATAATGTTTAACTTTCTTGCGCTAATTTTTAGAAAGCATATAATTTAAATCTTTTCTACATTGGTGTAGATCCTTGTTAATTTACATCAATTAAAAAACATTTATATGTGTATATGGAAATGAACGAATTATTCTCAATGTATCAAAATCAAATCATTTTATTAACATGTACTGAATTTAGGCCTATGATTTGGGCTTTCACCAGTTCGACTAAAGCCCAACAACAAATAAATGCTCAAGTTTCATAGAACCATTATTTTTTAAGGAATATTCCATTAATTTTTTTAGGAGAATGTTCAATCATTAAATAATATATAACGAAATGATCACACTAGAAGGCATGCACAACTAATAAAGAGTTGAACGTTCATTACTCAAAATATTATATTTTATTTTTATCACCATCATATAATCATATTGTTATGTTATTAAGTATTATCTTTATCCTCGTAAAAAATCTTCTTTAAGTACAATTTTTTCATTCATTAAAATGTACAAACTTTATGTGAAATGTAAATCTCATTTATAACCTTTCCTTTATTCGTTAAGTTTATTATTCGAAATATGTTATAATTAATTAAAAGTTAATAATACAATATCTTATCAATTTATAAAGAGTTAACTGTAAAATTCAATCAGAATTATGCTCGATTTTTAATTTGCTATCAAAGTTTTATTTTCTATCTGATTGCAACCTAAAAAACTCTTCGCATGAGAAAAAATTTAATTGCAAATCAAAAAACATTAAAATCCTTTATAAAACATGATCATGAGGATATTATTTATAAAATTTAAAATTATAAGGATGATTTTGACAATCAAGTGAAACTTCATCTATGGTTCTGAAAATTTCCCAATTTCCCCCACCTCACTCTTGCTTGAAGAAAAAGAAAAAACAAACCAAACCCCCTCTGCAGTTCTGCTACTGAAATCGACTGAGAGAGAGTGGCCCATCGTATCGCAATGTTCAGAAATCAATACGACACCGATGTCACAACATGGTCGCCGGCGGGGCGGCTATTCCAAGTAGAGTACGCGATGGAGGCGGTGAAGCAGGGTTCCGCCGCAATTGGGCTGAAATCGAAGACTCACGTGGTGTTGGCCTGCGTCAACAAGGCCAACTCAGAGCTCTCTTCGCACCAGAAGAAGATATTCAAGGTCGATGATCACATCGGCCTCGCCATTGCTGGACTCACCGCCGACGGTCGCGTCCTCTCCCGATACTTGCGCAACGAGTGCATCAATTACTCATTTACGTACGAGTCGCCGCTCCCTGTTGGTCGTCTTGTTGTTCAGCTAGCAGACAAGGCTCAGGTTTGATTTTGGTTTACTGTTTTATGGATTGAAAATCAAGTCTTTCATTTTTGTTTCTAGTGAGCTTTGGTGATTTTTTGAGAAAAAAAAGTTAGGGAAATTTGTGTTAAATGGATGTAATGTAGTAGGCATCTGTGCTTGGAGTGAAGACTAATTGCTATCATGAATTTTATCTTGGTGCTTCCTAGTTGATCTAAGAAAATAGTTCCTCAGCCATGTTAGAGTGTGTTTTGTAGTTTAATGCAATGAAAATGTTAAGCATAAATCTTTGGGTGCGGCTATCCGCACCTCAAAACTTACTAAACACACCCAATTTATAGTGTTTTTATATTTTTCATTTGTATAGAAATGGGATGTGTTTAGTAAGTTCTGGGTTGCGGCTAGCCGTACATCCGTACAGCCTGGTCAGATATTTAACTTAAACTTGGTTTAAAAAATGCAATGTTTCATTCTTGTGGATTTTGAGGTATTCATGTTGAGAAGTGGCAGTGATCTAGAGGCGATATACATCATTTCGGTTGGATCGTATTCTATCTTGGGATCTCTATTAAATCTCGCATGTGCTAATGTTTATCTATTATATGGAATGGCTTATATGCGTCTCTGTATTATAGTTTACGGGCAGGTGTCGTCTTTTGGGTATCACTGTAAGTCTGTAACCCTCTTTATGTTGATCGGGAAGTGTCCTCAACTTGATGATTTAAAGTTGTGTTGTTTGATTTTATATGGCTTCCCCGGTAGCATTGGTTCGTATGATTTTTAGGGCTAAGGCTACAGACGATAATGAGATGAAGAATCCACTTTCATCTCTAGAGTTGTGCTAGTTTATAGTTTTTTAGGGGAAATTGCCCGATGATTTTTTAGTATACCAGCCCACACTTTGTGATTACATGACACTTATTATGCGCGCTATATTTTACCTTGTCTGTGAAGAGAATGCCCTAGTATGTATGTTATCCTCAGATCCGTAAACTTAATGGTGAAAACTGATGGCGACTAAAGATGACTTTAGAGTTTATTGTGCTCTGTATATGCCTGGACACCTATGTCTGTTTGCTTTTCATAGTTTGTAAAAGCTTCATACCCTGGTGGCAAAAATTTGTTAACGACTGTCGGGCTTATCATTATTATAATGCAGGTCTGCACACAACGGTCATGGAAACGACCATATGGTGTTGGCCTGCTTGTCGGCGGTCTAGATGAATCTGGAGCTCACTTGTATTACAACTGTCTGAGCGGTAATTACTTTGAATACCAAGCGTTTGCAATTGGATCTCGGTCACAGGCTGCAAAGACATACTTAGAACGGAAATTCCAGGGTTTCACGGACTCCTCACGGGACAATCTGGTCAAGGATGCACTCTTTGCATTGAGAGAAACCCTCCAAGGAGAAAAACTGACAAGCTCGGTATGCACAATTTCCGTGGTGGGAGTAGGGGAGACATTCCATGTGCTGGATCAAGAAACTGTGCAGTCGCTGATTAATGAATTTGAGGTAGTAGGCGAAGAGCCACCTGCTGACATGGCTGCTGCCCCAGAACAAGAAGGCAGTGCTGCTGAACCAGCTGATCAAGGTGCTGCCCCGATGGATATCTGATGACCTCATTCGCTTTCGTCTCCTTCATGTGGTAAGAAAAGAGTCTCATTTGTTTAGAACCTCTGAAACGATTGGTGTCTCAAAATTACCTACAAGACTTAAAATCAAAATGAACAGATTGATAATGTTGTTCCAAATGTCACAACATTTACCAACACATTCATACACTCAGTAAAAATCAGAATATGCAGCGGAATATAAAAACGAACAAGGACAGAGAATTTATCCACGAGTATTTAAAGATACTCGTGGAAATGCCAGCAGGGCAAAACTCTTTATTACTACAAGAGTAATTTACAAAAACAATCACAAAGAGATATTTTGAAAGAATTTCTTTGAAAACTCTCAAACACTCTAAAATTATCTCCCGGCTTTCAAAGAATGTTAAAACCCTCTCTAGGGTTTACAAAACAACAAACCTAGAATCTATCAAAGGAAAGACTCTATTAAACAGAATGTTGTCATAGATGTTCCAACAAACTGTTGCTTTGAAACTGTCCTTAAAACTTTCTCACTATGCTTTTGCTTTGCTCTTGGATTTATCTGGAAAGTGCACACTGATCTTCAACCTGGATTGAGCTATTTATAGACTCTTTCAGATCGTGCTTCTTATCCATGATCCATCCATGATCTTCATCCACCTTCAACACTCTCCATGACTCCATCTTCTCCATGATGTTCCACTTCTTCACTCTCTATCTTTTTGCACGTCTTCTCTCCTATGTTTGGCACGTCTCTGATCAGCTTCTTTCTTGTCAAATTCCACGTGTTTAATTCCTGCAAAAGAGTAGTAGCCAAGCAAAAAACAAACTCTTATTTTGTAGGAGAAAACTTAACGTTAAAAGACTCTTTCAAATCTTTTAATTCCAAGAGTAAGTTTCCTATAAAATCTCACAACCAAATCAAGCAATTATATTAAGTATCTTAAAGTATAAAATATACTATTAAAATACATTAATATAAAATTAAATATGGTAAAAAAATATCCAAGAAAAGACAATTAAATTATTGTTAAAATAACACTAACAACCTCTATATGATTATAGACCTTGGGCCATCATTTTGATATTGTGATCCTGGGGTTATATTAATCACTTAAATTCAATGATGAATTTGATGAATGAACTTGTCCAATTCCCTGAATAATGAGGTTCTATTTGATCAAATAAATTCTTAGTGTTACAAGGATATAACAAAAGGATTAATACTAGTTTGAAAGGCGAAGAAGATGTCCAAAAGCTGGGCAACAACACACATAAACTATTCCTTGTACATTCTCACTCAGGTCATTACTCATATGTACACTTATTACATGATGTTACAAACAGTGCACAGTGACGTCACTTTCAGGCACTGATTCAGGTCGGGTCTTGAGCCGTGGTCGAACTGGCCATGTCGGCGACATGAAACTGGGAAGCATACCTCTGATCAGTGCCTTCTTGTCCAATTACTGGAGGTTCATTCAGAAATGCTGACTTACTGCTTATCCACCTTTAATAACATAATTAAATAAATAAATACCACATCAATGTAATTAATTGATAATCGAATCTTTTTTTTTTTTTTTGTTCTATGAAGAAAGAGAAATAAATACCAGCCATTTTTTAGGACTAATTTCTCAAGACTTGTGTCACTTTCCATGTCTACGAGCAGCTTCTTCAGTGGTTCACTACTTGCTCCTTCAACTCCTTCAAAGATAGTTTTCTGCATACAATTTAATATTTATTCAATGTGTTTGAATAATTGTGCACCTTTTTTTTTTTATTTAAAGACGGTTTTATATTCAATTAGAAAAATAATAAAAAAAATAAAAAAACCTGGGTACGAGGTGACAGAAGAGAAATATCTCTCAAGTGTTCCTCTTCCTTCTCTTTCTTGGATTTCCAATAGGCTTCAATATCATCTTTTGTCAGTGATTTATTCCTGCTAATTTCAACTGAAATAAAGAAATAAAATTTAACATGTCCTATATATAAGTGATAATATAACAAAAGTTGATCACCTAAATTTATAATAACAACATACTAACCAAAATTAGGGTGAGGGTCATGAGAGTCCCAACCAGCCATAAGAGAACCCATTACTACTACTGAAACTTTCAACTGATCGCAATTCACAGCTTTGTTTGTCTAAATTGTTAGTGAAATAGAAATATTGCAATGTATTTATTTAGATACATTAGAGATAAGAGTGATGAGAGTAGTGGTTGGTGGGGCCTGATCCATTGTCTAAATCCTCTGTGCTTTGATCTTATCTTCAACTGACAAATATTTTAGTACTAAACAATAGATAAAACCTTGGACTTTTGGAACCTGGTTTTGCTACTTGGAAAGAGAGTCGGCAGAATTATGTATTACTTTGCAGGAAATATCAGTAACGCGATTTTATGAAAATATCGGTGGTGGATATATCGATTTCGATGAAAATATTGGAAATTTTGTAAAAAAAATTGAAAAATATATCTAATAGTTTACAGAATATTATAACTAATATTAATACATATATTAAACTTAGAATTTCAAATAAAATGATATATTTACAACAAATATAGAAATAAACTACTGTATAAATGTTGTCTGTTATGATAACATAAGAAATTTTATACAAAGTTAATACATTGACTAGTAATTATTTCACCCATTATTTGTTCATTGAATTTTATACACTCATTATTTGCTCCAATAAAATTCATAATAAAAAAGGAAAAAAAAAAAAAATCGAAATATTTCCCATTTTTGCCGATATTTATATTTCGCCGATATAAGGTGCTTTTGTGCATGAGTATACTGAAATTGAAATGAAATCGATATTTTATCAAAATATTGCCGATATTTCGCTGATATTTTAACGAAAAAAAACTGCATGACGTTTTTGTATCGTTAAGTCATTTTTTGTGATATTTCGGCGATATTCCGCTGAATTATCGCGATTTTTTCTTCCTTGATACTTTCCCATAGAATTTATTGTTTGTTTATAATTTATGAAAAGTAAATCTTATGTGAGACCGTCTCACGAACTAGAGACGGGTCAATCCACAACCGATATTACACAATTCACATCTAAATTAATGAAAATGGGTTAAAATCGTGGGTAAAAAAAATTTATCTTACAAAAACTATGAGTGAGATTGTTTCACGCAAGTTTTTGCTACTATGAATATCCACCAAAGTAGATGAATACGAGGTGTCGTGTCACTATCATTTCATCATAATCCTATTTTCTTGCTATATGGATGCCAACTTCTGTGCAATTAGTTGGAATTTATTTTTTTAACTTTTATAAGGATATGACAATTTTACGTTATTTATTTAGTATTCCACTCTTACCTAATTTTTAACTGTCATGTAATTGAATATAAAACTTTAATAAGGATCCCAAGATTCATGTTTTTACCAATTATGGGTATAAATAAACAAGTCTTTTAAACAATATCATGTTCAGAAATGGTTAGACGATGAGTTTAGTTGACAAACTTCTTTGTATCTTAAATATCAACCCGACCCGAGAACCCAAGCCCGACTTAATTTGCCACATTTATTTAGTTATCGGCTCGGCCCAAGTCTCAATTGAGCCCAGCCCAAATATCCAAGGAGGCCTATGAAGAAGCCCAACCTATTGTTATTACATGATTTAATTAAAAACTTTAATAAAGTATAATATGTCAAACTTTATTACATGTTATAGCATTTTTTATTTTTTTTTGAATCAATTACATGTTATTGCCTTTAATATCAAGATACTCCTTATTTTTTGTTCATATAATTTTTTAAAAATTATATAATATAATCAAAATCGAGAAATAGCCTTCCCGCGTGTTTATAAATATGCTCACAAATTTAGGGCACCATTCGGAACCAGACCATGCTGACTGGGCGCGAAAGCTTGCTGAGGGTCATCGGCAAACGACGCCGTTACCTGCCGCACCGCCGATCCATTCTCTCCGCCACCGCCGCCTCTACATCAGAAGTGCGTCTTCATTTCAATACTGCTTTCATTTCATAAATTTTGAATTTTCAATGATCGGTCGATTATCGATTTACAATTATTTTCTCATATTTTTAAACAATGGCAGAGTAGTTTTAGCCTATGCCATAGAGATGAAAACGTGAAAATAGATTCAGCGGAGCAAAGATTTGATGGCGATGGTGATGCAGCGAAGTCTGTGAATTGCCCTGTTTGTGGGGCCCGACTTCCTTGCCTGGATAATACCCTAATCAATTCTCATTTAGGTAAGATATATGTGTGGATTTACAGCTGTGTTGTTTTGCTTCAGATGTTAGACTATTTATTTGGAATCTTTTCTGCTAAGAAAGATTCAAACTTGAGCTGTTGCTGTGATCAATTTTGAATTTAAATACACAATAACGATAGGTATATAATCTGATTGTAATGTATTGCATGTCTTCAGCTGAAGACCAAGTTTTAAGCCTCCAACTGTTTCTTTTATTAGTTTCTTGTTGAGATGGAAAAGTGTTGGGTTATTCCTCCATAATTGGGGAAGCCCATATAATTAAATGGCGCATAGCTCAATCTCTAGAATTGAGTTTTTTGGAAGAGCTCTAGAGAAAGTTCTAGAAACATGGAGGCAGACATTCTCTAGAGTAATCTTGAAATGTTCTATATATTGCATGTGAGTCATCCACCAAATAGGTGAGGTAGTGTTCACTAATTATCTATAATAGCTAGTGATTGAGGGTAATCCTTTAATTTAGAGTGGTTGAGAGTAATCTTATAGTTTAGATTAGAGATTAGAGAGAATTGTTGTAATCTAATATTCTATAATGAAGAAATTTCGGAATGAGGTTTTCCGATTTGGGTTTCCACGTAAAATCTGTTTGTCTGTGATCTTTTTAACTTTATTAATTTTGTCTATCTTAAATCCAAGAGTGAAAAGATCGTATATGCATACCTTTTTCTTAACAAATAGTTGTAACAGAACATATGAAAATCACAAATAATACACATATCCATAGTTTGATTCCATGAGTTAAACAAATAGATGTAAACATGTGAAAATCACAAATAATACACATATCCATAATTTGACTCCGTGAGTTAAACAAATAGATGTAAACATGTGAAATTCACAAATAATACACATATCCATAGTTTGATTCCGCTCCGTGAGTTAAACAAAGAGATGTAACAGAACATGTGAAAATCACAAATAATACACATAGCCATAGTTTGATTCCGTGAGTTAAACAAATAGATGTAACGGAACATATGAAAATTAAAATGATATGAATAGTTTGATTCTGTATTCATATGATATGAATAGTTTGAATCCGTGGCCATTAATTGCCATAGTTTGATTGTGGGTTAAACAAATAGTTGTAATAGAACACATGAAAATTAAAATGATATGCATAGTTTGATTCTGTGGTCACTAAAATTTAAGTTGGCGTAGTTTGATTCTGTGAAAATTAAAATGATATGCATAGTTTGATTCTGTGGTCACTAAAATTTAAGTTGCCATAGTTTGAGTTAAACAAAGTTGTAATAGAACATATAAAAATCCCAAATAGTTTGATTCTGTGGTCATTAAAATGCCATAGTTTGATTCTGTGGGTTCTGTCATTAAAATGTCATAGTGCCATAGTTTGATTCTGTGGGTTCTGTCATTAAAATGTCATAGTTTGATTATGTGGTTAAAGAAATAGTTGTAACAAAACATATGAAAATCACAAAAATAATTGTAATTAAACATGTGAAACATTCCCATAGTTTGATTTTGGTGGCCATTAAAATGTCATATTTTGATTCTATAAGTTAAACAAATAGTTGTAACAGTAGTTTGATTCTGGTGGTCATTAAAATGCCATAGTTTGATTTTGGTGGCCATTAAAATGCCATAGTTTGATTCTGCAAGTTATTCTGTGGGTTCTGTCATTAAAATGTCATAGTGCCATAGTTTGATTCTGTGGGTTCTGTCATTAAAATGTCATAGTTTGATTCTGTGGTTAAAGAAATAGTTGTAACAAAACATATGCAAATCACAAAAATAATTGTAACTAAACATGTGAAACATTCCCATAGTTTGATTTTGGTGGCATTAAAATGCCATAGTTTGATTCTATAAGTTAAACAAATAGTTGTAACAGTAGTTTGATTTTGGTGGCCATTAAAATGCCATAGTTTGATTCTGTAAGTTAAACAAATAGTTGCAACAGTAGTTTGATTTTGGTGGTCATTAAAATGCCATTGTTTGATTCTGTAGGTTAAACAAATAGTTGTAACAGAATACAAATGATACGCATAGTTTGATTCTGGATCATGTGATTCTGTGGGTTAAACAAATAGTCATAAGTTCTAACAGAACATAGAACTTATGAAAATCATAATGATACGCATAGTTTGATTTTGGATCATTAAAATGTGATTCTGTGGGTTAAACAAATAGTTGTAAGTTCTAACAAAACATATGAAAATCACAAATGATACGCATAGTTTGATTATGTGGGCACAAATGATATATAGGATCATTAAAATGTCATAGTTGTGGGTTAAACAAATAGTTGTAAGTTCTAACAGAACATATGAAATCACAAATGATATGATGTGGGCACAAATGTATATTACATTGTAATATACAGTTGTAACAGAACATATAGTTTGATACTTTGATTCTGTGGTTAAACAAATAGTTTGATTATGTGGTTAAACAACTAGTTGTAACAGAACATATGAAAATCACTAATGATACGCATAGTTTGATTATGTGGGCACAAATGATGTGTAATATGCAGTTGTAACAGAACATATAGTTTGATTCTGTGGTTAAACAAATAGTTGTATAGAACATATGAAAATAACAAATGATATAGAAATGATACTAAAATTAAAGTTGGTTTATAGAACTGAGAGTTGTAACAACATATGAAAATCACAAATCATACGTAATAACATAATGTATGAGAAGATGGACGTATTATGATTGTGATAAAAAAGACATAAGTTACCCAAGTTATGTATAACTTATAACTGAGGAATAATTCTGTATTGCTAATATTACACTTTCTATAATGATTTGTATTTGATATTGGGGGCCACTAAAATTAAAGTTGGTTCATAGAATTATGTGTTGTAATAGAATATATGAAAATCACAAATGATATATCATCATAATAAGTTATGTATAACTTATATCTGAGGAATAACTCTGTATTGCTAATATTACAACTCTCTATAATGATTTGTATTTGATTTTGTGGGTCACTAAAATTATAGATTTGTGTTTGATGATTTGTGTTTGGTTCTGTGGGGTCACTAAAATAAAATAAAAGTAAGTTCATAGAACTGAGAGTTGTAACAGAACATATGAAAATCACAAATGATATGTATTATGTAATATCATAATGTATGAGAAGGTGGACATATTACATAATTTAGTATGATTGTGATCAGAGAGAGTTAACTTTCCCAAGTTATATATAACTGATATGAGAAGATGGACATATTATATAATTTGGTATAATTGTGATAAGAGAGACTTAAATTTCCCAAGTTATATACAACCGAGTCCTATCTAGTGATAGGAATAACTCTGTATTCCTATCTAGTGTTTCTAGTAATAGGATATGAATAACTCTATGTTGTTAATATTACAACTCTCAATGATTTGTGTTTGATTTTGTGGGTCACTAAAATTTAAGTTGGTTCATAGAACTGATAGTTAGAAATAGTCATTTAATTCTCTTGTGCATTTTCTTTTGATTTTCTCAGCAGTTTTGTGCTATGAGTCTCTTTGTCTATTTCTTTTCTTTTCACGTTTTACCATTTAGAGCAGGCAAAGTTTAGAGGTCATAAATATTGGTTTTTTCGCCCAAGCAATGCCTTATTCTTTTTTAATCATGTTGGATTTTTCTTAAACTATCATTTGAGTGATGTGAACAATTTAATTGATGGTTTCAGATAATTGCCTAGCTAAAGGATGCAAAAGGAAACTGAGCCAGGTCACTCTTCTTCAGTTGAACTTCTCAAGGTCGAAAGTCAAACTTCACTCCACTCAGTCAGCCAATGACCCAGTTATTCCAAGTGAACTCAACAGGATTAGCACTTGTGGTACAACTCGTAACCTGAATGGGTCTGATAGGTCTGAAGAGTGCCCTAATACTGTGGAAAATGGCTCATTTACAAATAATTCAGAAAATTTGGTTTCTAAAGACTCCACTGATTATAAGTTCGACTCACCACCAATACAATCGGGCACTGAGAGTCCTAAAAAAGTGCTGGAAGAGCTATTAGAAGATTTTGATGTATCTAAGGTTATTATTCCAACTTTCATTGTTGGTCGTAGGTTTGGTTGCAGAGAGGAATTAGATCCTGAATCAAGGTTACACCTCTCTAGAGACCCTGAGAATGTTAAGGATCCTAATGCTATAAAGGTTCAAATTTATCTACCTTTTGTATTAGTTTGGTTTGACTTAATCTATTTATTAATAAGAGACTGTAATGTGCCCGACCAGGTACTTTATGTGGGTTGTGGATATGATAACATGTTGGGATATATACCACGAGAGTTAGCCCAATATCTGTCTCCTTTGATAGACAAGTTCGGCTTGGACTTTGAGGTAAAGGAGATCTGTTGATGGGGTATATTTTTTATGTATTGGAATTAGTTTCTATTTAGTTTTTTGTGTAGCCATATTTCTGAGATCTTGCAAGTAATAAAAACGAGGTCTTCAGCTGCTACATATACTGATAAAAAACTTGGTTGTCCACAAGCTATTTTATTTCGTTACTTGACCATCAAAGTTTCTGAGGGATCTCAGGACCCTTTGCTTTTCCTTTTTTGATGTTTGTCCATGATGAAACTGTTTGTCTCTGAACAATGTCTTGGTTATGGATGGACCTTTACCTTTTATGGCAAGCAAACATAGTGTGTGAAAGTTCTGTTTGAATTTATGGAAGGGAATTAAAGAGACATAATTATGGTCATTTGTTTTGATTCATATGAATATTTACAGGGCAGTATAACTTCTGTACCGCAAGATTATCGAGCTTCTGTTCCAATTCAGATTTTATGCAAAAATGTGGAATTGTGTGAGCAAACATATTGCGATAACATTCAAGAATTCAAGTCTTTATGGAAACAAGCTCTCCATGTTGTTGAACATGCAAAGACTAATCCCTCTGGGATGACCAGGTATCAACAGAACCTGGTATTGCTTATACAAGAGGTTTTAAAGAGTAATCCACATCTTTTTACGGAAAGCGAAATATCTTTCTTAGGTACCATATCAACATTTGTTGTCATTGATGTAGACATTCAGTATTTTTTATATCTATTTGGAATTTTTGATGAGCATCTGTTAATTTTCTCATTTTCAGAATCATTTGTCTTGCTTCCAGATGATAGTAAAAGACTGTTTGCTCGGCTATATACACGGAAAGGTTTTATGCCCAACACCCATTTTCTTTCAGTATGCTTTGTGTGTCACTATGAGTTATGTCATGCATGCTTTGGTTATGGCCGAGTAGACAAAATATCTCTCTCTCTCTCTCTCTATACATATATATCATTTACGAAATCTGTTTCAAAGAGAGTTGAAATGTCTATGTCTATTTGTAGGAGCAATGTTAGAATCATAGATGCTATATGCAGTTCCATAATTGATCAGTATGCTTTCAAGTGAGATGGCAGATTTTTTTGTTTTGGCTTCATCTTAAAGGAAGCTTTTAGTTTTTTTCGTCTTGACGTGCTATTTGATAATCATAATCTAAGAGATGGCTTATCTTCTCAGGGCCTTGGTTTCGGATGTCTAGTATTTCATACCCTGAGATAGCTGATTGCGAACTAGCAATAAGGGGGCTATTAGGTAAATATTGGTTTAATTGATTTCAATTTTCATTTTAATCCTTAAGTTATTCAATATCCTTTTCATGATATTCAATTGATCTAGGTATTTTATTCCAATGCAACTTAGACATCTCATCTTTTAACTAGCCCATTGTAAAAGCTTATTGTTGTTCTCTAAATGTAGAAGCCGGATATTTATTCTCCTTCCCACTAAGGAATGAACTAGAAGACAATGACTTGGAAGAAGTCTTGAACATACTTAACATTGATGAGCTACGGGAAGCTCTGCAAGTGCTTAACAAGGTTTGTGCTGCTGTGTGCTTTTGAGAGCAACTGTATTGTTTCTATTGCTTAGTTGCATTTAAGCAAAGACCTTTGACTAATTCCTTTGTTCATCCACCAATTCTGATGTTTCACCTAAGATAGAGCTAATTTAGTCGTTTCACCTTTGTCGTTAGTGGCTTGGGATAATTTTATTACGTTAGCTTGAACCTGTTACTTCTGAGAAAACTATTAGATTTATATAGTCTAAGCACTACTCTTTTCTTGAGGCAGTGATTATATGGTTGGCTTGAAGATTGTCAAAGGCTATATATTTCCTCCTGTGCTTTTGAGCATCCATTGATTGCAATTCAGGCTCAATTTGTTTAGTCAACATTTTTAATTTGTATTATTATCTTTATCGTTTTCTCCCTTGTACCAGTTCCACTATGTTTGTCTAAGTTGTCATGTTCAGATCCTTACATGACATCTTAATTCTTATCTACGATTCATTTAGGGAAAAATATCATAATATCATATTGCTTTACACTGAGGAACTCTTTTGCTGGTTCATTAATGCAATTTGTACACAAGGGAGCTTATGGATGGTTCATTCCAGATCTGTCTGATTCCATAGTAATGCTCCTAAATTGATATTGGCTTCTGATGACTACACAAGATAAGAACTTTGTGTAGACAGATACGGGTCATACACACACATATGCAGGCACACACGAAAAACAAAAAAAAAAAAAAGAAAAAAAAAAGAAAGAAAGAAATGATTGGCAGTTCTGCAAAGCATTTTGGGATCCCTTATACTCCAGTTCTGTAACTTGATTTCAGAAATGTGCTCAGTTGAGTCAGTCCACTATTACAATCATATCTGATCTTTCTTTTCATAATTTGGTTTGTAACAGAAAGTGTTTTCTTGTAAATTATTTTTTAGTTTCACAGAACTTTTGAAGAAAGAAAATTGAAGTAGTTGGGCAGTGACAGTGTTGGTCATGCAATTTCTGCAATGTGTCAAATTTTGAGACTCATCTTGTTACAACCTTTTATTTTGGTAACTAACTCATACTTCAATATAATGACACTAATTATTAGTTTAATTGCATCCATTTGATTTTGTATATTATGTTTCACGTGAGAAGATAAGTTTATTTTTCTTTTTTGTTGCATGGAAAGTATTCCTTTCTTCTCAACCTTTTGAGTGACTTTTTCTTCTGATAAGAAAGGAAGCAGCTAGCTTCTAGGACTATTAAATATAACTTCTATATTTTTTTCTTTCTGATTTTCTCTATTCTACTCATTTATTTCCTTTCATCCTCAGTGGAGGAAACACTCTGGTGCTTCTAATGCATCCAATTGAACTTCTATCAAAATTTCAAAATTTGAGCTCTTTTACAACTAATGTTGTCAGCAGGTGTCTATGTTTTGATGTTTCCTGGTATTTTGATACTTTTTGTTTCCACTGAAACTCAGAAATGCAATCATCGTATGCGAAAGCAAAACATGATTGAATTGCTCTTATCTTCAAGCAAGGGTAATTCATGGAAAGGTAAATTTCACTTTATCAATCTCGAGCGTATCAAAATTAGGCTATATATAGTACATGATTGGGCTTCAATATCTCATGCAGCACAGAGCTACGAGGTTTTGTTTTAACAATAACTGGCTTCTGTGTTAAAGTATCTCAACTTGCTGAATTTCTAGTATGGAGATCTGAGGTGATTTTTTTTCATTCATCTTTAAGTAAGCGAAATCCTTTAAGTATACTACTCATCACTACACCTTCGCTTATTTTGGTTACATTGTAATTTAATAATCTTCTTCACACAGAGGCTTTTCTTCCTCAATGGGGAGCAGGACTTGTCAGCGTTTTTACTTGTGAATTTAGGTATTATAAAATATCCTGCTTACAGATGTATAATCTCAGAGCAGATTTTTCCAAATAGGAGTGACTTGCTTTCTTACGAAGAGGTATGCTTAATTTTGTCTTGAACAGTGAACAACACAAAACATTTGTCTATAACTGAAGGCTAATTTATATTTTATGATTATAGGCTATTGAAGTTTCACAAATTATGGTTGAATCTCTTGATGAGAACAACTCAGAGTTGGTCTTAAGATGCATAGCGATATCTGTTTCACGCATGCCAATTTCTTTGGGCGAAGACAGACCTTCAATTGGTGGATCAATGACTGCTTTTTTATCACAGTTTTCAGCCTCATGGATATACTCTAAGGTGGTCTTATTGGGTGTTTCCTTTCTTGAGCATGAAAGGAGGTAATGGTATTCACAATATTAACTTTTAGATCCCATCGCAACTCTCTTGCGTGAAGCTTTAGAACTGATAATTGATGGTTATTTTATAAAGCTACACTACCACTCTGAAACAACAACCAAGAACCATTCTAGTAAATACATTAAAAAAAGCAGTTAATAGTGGTAGGTATTCTCAAGAACCATTCTGCTAGATATTTTTTTTCTGCACTAGTAGACAGCTTGAGTGTTCAGTATTCTCGTATAGAAGACTGAATGGTTTTTTGTATGCATAGGCTGGCTATATGGTTTCTTGAAGTAGCATTCATAATTTCACAGGTACACTGAAGCTATTGATCTACTCAAACAACTGTTAAATACATTTGTTTTTGATAGAAGAAGAGGATATTGGACTTTAAGGCTTTCTGTCAATTTAGAACATCTTGGGCGACTAGATGACAGCTTACGAGTTGCAGAAGATGGTATACTTGATCCATGGGTTCGTGCAGGTTCAAGAGTAGCCCTGCAAAAGCGAGTACTGAGGTTGGGGAAACCACCCAGGCGTTGGAAAATACCCAGTTATTCTAAGTCTGTTAACAGAAAGATTTCTCAGGTAGACGGTAATATAAATACCTAATGTTTAGGTTCTTATCATTTCGTTAGTGTTAATTTGATTGTACTACGCAATCTAGGTTCATGTACAAGGAAGGCCGTTGAATTGCAAAACAGGGACGAAGAGCATATTTTATGGTGAAGATGGAGAAAGGTGTGGAGTGGAAGAGCTTGCATTGCAGTATTATGCTGGGGAAGGAGGTCGTTGGCAAGGTGTCCACTCAGAGAGCGGCATTTGGCTAACAATTTTTGGAATCTTGATGTGGGATATCATTTTTTCCGATGTACCAAATGTCTTTCGCACCAAATTTCAGGTACGCTGTTCACTCCAAATTAATACCAGATTGGTAGGTGTGTTTGGACTGGGGCGTGGGTGGATTTTGCAAGTCTGGATTTGAGATTTGGGTGGATTATGAAAAAAGTTGGGTTTGATAATTTTGTGTTTGTTTTGGGATTTTATAGGGTATGCTTATAGTTAAAATGTCATAATCACATTAAGAATTGTAGAAATAGTAGATGTTTTTTTGCGAATTGTAGAAAAAGTAGTTGACTTTATTGGGAGCTTTAAAAAAAGTAGAGTATAGATAAGAATTTGCAAATCCTCCAACATCTCATAACAAACAAAGATTGAGATTTTACCCATTCCAAATCCGGATGGGTACATCCCAATCCAAACATAGCCGACTTAAGCGAAACATGAATGAATCTTGTCTTTCACAGACTTCGCCCTTGGATCTCGAGACCGATAGTTTCTACGAAACCAGAAAGAGCCTTATAGAATCACACTTGGACAAAATCCAGCATGGCATGGCAGAAGAGATACTCATCACAATGTGGGAATTACATGTGGGAACAGCGTGTCGAGGAGTCAACTGGGAGAAGCATTCATTGTCCGATCTTCGAGCTGTAGTGAAATGCATTGGAGGCCCATGTCTTGCATCGATCTGCAGACACTTGGCTCAAGATTATCGCAGCTGGTCAAGTGGTATGCCCGATTTACTGCTCTGGCGTCTCCACGACTTTTGCAGAGGTGAAGCGAAGCTCGTTGAAGTAAAGGGTCCAAGGGACAGGCTTTCGGAGCAGCAGCGTGCGTGGCTGCTCGTTCTAATGGACTCTGGGTTTGATGTTGAGGTTTGCAAGGTAACTCCAGACCCAATATCAACATGACACATTTCATCATCAACTGAAAGCTGTAGATGTTATATCGAGTGAAATACATTGTATGTAATACTTGTTATTTATATATTCATACAGAAACATTTGATTTATTTCACTAGGTATGGCATGTAATCCATTGAACAGTTTGGTTCCATTGCCAGTTTCTATTCTTTTTTCGTTTCTATTCGACCATCATTTATTTTTAATGCAATTTTGTTTCTATTTTCATATATTTAGATATTTCTACTTCTATGAGTATATATATGTAACCGAAATTCAAGTTTGAGTATGAAATCCAACTCAACTCGACCTTTTTAATATAAATAATTAGGTAATGTTGTAACTCAATGTAACTAACTAAATATATATAATAGATTAATATAGCAACTCAATTATAAACAAGCCCAATAAAATGAGGCTCATATTTCAATACATTTTTGTTGCTTCAATATCCCAACGACAGAGAGAAGGCTACTAATTTAAAGGTGATTATTTTTAATTTTCTTTTTGTTAATTCTCAGTTAATGTTCCGCTTATTTCTCTACCCAGAGCTTGAATTGGACAAATAAATTGCAGAAAAGAGAAAAAAAGAAAAAAGAATTTGATCAATTATTATTATTATTATTATTATTATTTTGGAAAAGGAAAGTAGTCGAATTTGTGAGAAGCTGCTGTCCAAGTTTGGTGAGGTTTATACAAATACTTGCGTGCTTGAAAAGTTTTTATTTTAAAGGGCAAATCAAAATTTTCATCGAGTGATCTCAATGGGATATCAGATTTCATAGTTTTTGTTTGTTTTTTGGCAATTTTCATTTAGGTTCGTATTCACTTCACTATATATGGTGATTTATTTTAATGTTTATCATTTTACCTTTCTGAAGAGTAAACAGAATTAGATAAGGATTCTGGGTGATTTTGGTTGTAGGGTTAATACATAAATATGGCAGAGGAAAAGACTGGAATAGCAAAAGATGTTACTGAAGTTATCGTCTATGGCAATCTGTTTCTTGTTTGAGCAACAACTTTTTGCATCTTTCTCTATCTTGTTTAATTTTACGAATTTATTCTGCAGTTGATCGGTAAAACTCCATAGGTATACTTGGACAATGTTGTTGATGGTTGCGTTGCGCGTGTTGCAGCCAAGATGGAATCGATGGAGCCATGCTCTAGTGTCAAAGATAGGTATTTCCTTTCACAGTGTCTATCATGAACATATGTATCAGCATATGAATGCCAAATATGGAATGGGTTCCATTGATGTCGAATTTCCATTTGTTAGACTACGTTTTTCGTTGTGCAGAATCGGGTATAGTATGATTGCAGATGCTGAGGCAAAAGGCCTCATCAAACAGGGAGAGGTAGACTGCCATATTTTACTTGCTTCTTATGATTTTCAACTAGCTATTTCACGCCATAATTCTTCCTTTGTTTGACAATTAGAGTATCCTCATAGAGCCTACAAGTGGCAACACTGGTATAGGCTTGGCATTTATGGCTGCTGCCAAAGGTTACAAGCTTATCATCACCATGCCAGCTTCAATGAGTCTTGAACGCAGAATCATTCTCCGTGCTTTTGGTGCCAAGCTGGTGCTCACAGACCCTGCTAAGGGAATGAAAGGTGCTGTTCAGAAGGCTGAAGAGATATGTGACAAAATGCCCAATTCCTACATCCTTCAGCAATTCGAAAACCCTGCCAACCCTAAAGTAATGGATCTCTATCGCCTTTATATACTGTGATTGTTTGCTGTTTGGGAAGATGAACTGAACAACATATTGTAATGTCTTTGTAGATACACCATGAAACCACTGGGCCTGAAATCTGGAAAGGAACGAATGGAAAAATAGATGCGTTCGTTTCTGGGATTGGGACTGGAGGCACGATCACAGGTGCAGGAAAATATCTTAAAGAACACAACCCTGATATAAAGGTTAGGAGATACTTTCATTTTGTCGACTGCTATTCTGCTTGTGATCACCTTTCTGGGTTGTTTTTATCTTATTGTATTTTCTTGTTTTCTGTCCCAATTGGTCTTTAAGTTATATGGCGTGGAACCAGTCGAAAGTCCTGCCCTATCTGGTGGAAAGCCTGGTAAGTCTCGTTTGTTGTGGTTTCATCTTTTTCTTAGTAAGTGCTCGTTTCCAGTTTTAAAGACAAAAATATTCCATTAGTAGGCTCTTCAGTTCCAATTATTTGGTTTTCTCATTATCAGCCTCTGATAGTTGATATGCCTTTATAAATTAGTTGCTGTTAATTTGTTATGCCTTTTTTTTTTACCAATTATTGGCACGATGTTGGTCCGATTATATCAAGTTGACGAATGATCATTATGTAACTCACAAGGTCCTCACAAGATCCAAGGAATTGGTGCTGGTTCTATCCCTGGTGTTTTGGAGGTTAATCTCATTGATGAAGTAGTTCAAGTAAGAATATTTACGTCTTCTTCTTCAGTTGCTTCGTTTACTGCTACTTATTCTAGGAAGATAAAAAACTCTCAATGCGATTGCTCTCATCATTATTACGTTGTTCTCTTGCAACGTTTCCAGATTACAAGTGACGAGGCCATAGAGACTGCGAAGCTCCTTGCACTAAAAGAGGGGTTACTGCTGAATATTACCGCTTAATTTAGTTCACTTCACAGTGCTTTTCAAGACTTTCAAGTTTTTACATCGGATTTTCTGGGCATTCTTTTCGTGTTTCTAAGTTTAATAATACGGTACAGGTCGGAATATCATCCGGTGCAGCAGCTGCAGCTGCAATGAAAATGCTGGGAAACTCATTGTTGTAAGGCTCCCTACTCTTTCTCTAAACTCGCCTAGGTGTATGTTATGGGATCTACAGTCTACTATCTAGTTCATTTCAGTTATTAAAGGGCTCGTTTTTTGGTTTTTTAGTCTGAAACTCGTTGGGATTGATTATTTTCGACTGATTACATACATGTTTTCATGAACCTTGATGCAGGTTATATTCCCAAGCTTTGGAGAGCGATACCTTTCCTCTGTGCTCTTCGATTCAGTAAGACGAGAGGCGGAGAGCATGACCTTTGAGCCGTGAGCGTCTTTTCTGGCTTCACGTCGATGACATTGCGTGCAATGAAATGTGGTTATAGAGAGAACCTCATCAGTTTTACGATGAAATAATGTAGAGTTGGTATGTTTACTTCTAGTTTTGGGGAGGAATATATCCCAACATGAAATATTTTTAAATTTATTATGTGTAGGGTGTAAATGTCGTGCAAAATGTGAATGCGGTTATTTTTTGGAAAATATAACTGACAAGTAAAATGTATTTTTAGAAACATAATAATACAAATAGCTAATTAATTATATTTTTGTATTATAAACCTTAATTAAAGATTTCAGACTTTTATGTTCTCTGTTTCGACTGCAAACTTAAAAAATTAGATGCATTGCACACATAACACTGATAAGAATCTTAGAAGTACTTTCAGAAAAACAAATATTAAATTTACATGGTGGTGCAAAAAATAAAAATAAAAAAAGGGAGAAAAAAAACGAAAGGGATGCAATCATTTTCGTCCCAAAAGTTTGATTAAATGTTAAATTTTATTATAAAACTAATTTTATTATTTAATTTTATTGTAACCTGTCAATATATAAAGAAATAATTTGAAGGCACCATCGACTATCCTAACACATACTTTTATCCATATAAAAGTTATAATTTTTAATTAATCTAACTTATATATAAAAGGATTTTTAAGGGGATAAATTAATGAATTAGATGAATTTAATTTAAAAAATTGTTAGGTTAAAATGGATCATTACATATTTACATAGTATTTGGACTACATGAAAAACTTTGCCTAAGCTACAGAAACTTCAAAGCTGGTCAGTAGATCTCTCTATCTCTCTCTCTCTCCGTTTCACTTCGTGTCCGACTAGTCAAGTTCGCAGCCGCCGCCGTAATTGGAAGAAAAAGAAAGCGAAACCCTCGATTTTCATCACAAGGTGTGTTATAATAATTATCTTTTTGATGAATTTCAGCTATTAGAAGATAGTTTTTTTCTTATTTATTTAAATTTCTCGAATCTGTTGCTTCAAGGAAATCGAATAGAAGTGGATTTTACTTTTAAGAGTGTTTGGAGCTTGCAATTAATTACAGCTACTTTATGCTGGGATTTTTTCAGACCAATCAAAGTAAAGGGTTTATGTAGATTAGGGTTTTTACCGCAAGTTCAAAGCTATGGAGAAAATCGCAATGCGCGATTTAAAATGGGAACATTTTTGCAAATGGGGAAAATAAATTATATTTATTCCAATTTAGTGAGAAAATATTTGGATCGTTGTTGGAATTAATATTTTTTTTTTTTTTTGACGAGTACGTGGAGGTGAAGCTTTGAGTCTGTGAATGGGAATGAATGAATATGACAGAATGAGATCTCGAGAAATTTAATTAATGGGTGGATGAAATTGGCTTTAGAAACCATACCGCAGTGTGAGGAAGAGCACATAAGCAACAGCTAGGAAAGACCATCAAATTTGCAAATTGTTCTATGATCTTTAGTACATGTATTGCTACTCGTTAATTTGCAAGTGCGTATATGGTTGGTGCTTGCATATGGTATTTAATGCAATCGAATTGCACACGTATTTTGTTTGAAATTCTTCATTTGTGTGGTTGGTTCATGCTTCTATCTTTTATGGATCCTTTGAGTCTGTTGGCATAATCGATAGAGAGAACTGTTTCTTTCTGTTGTTGGTATTTGTGTGTCAAGAATTACGTTTGAATTGCTCCTTGATCTTTTAAGCCATATAAGAAAGTAACTGTCTTCATGTGTGATTATTTGGTAAAAAAACCTTTTGGATTATTGGCAAATGAATCCCTATTATTGTCTTCATGTGTCTCGACATTCATTGCTCTAATATTTTGGACAACACTGACCAAGAGTAGTGCTTTCGAGTTTTGTACTACAATTGTTTTAGTTATTCATATGGTTGATAATTTTTCATATGTTTTGTACCTTTATGCTCTCCTTATTGAATTGAGCATTCTGATCTGTTGAAGCATTAAACAATTTTGTCTTGCTCGTAATTACTGGATGCTTCGCCCTTTTCTTCCTTTAAACAAGTAATACAGCATGGATCAGATGGCTATATCATGTGGCTGAAGACATGCTTATTATTTAATTAATATGATAGGATTATGGTTGACATATGTTAATTTGTTTGCTCTTCAGTTTAATACCATGGCCAGAGCTGAAGGTGATAGCAACGAACCATTGAACGAGCAAGCCGTTGCAAACATTTATGCTTCCATGAAGAATGAAATCAACCAAATCTACTCCAAATTTACTGAGCTTGAAATGGAGGTAAGTGAGCATTCCCTTGTGATCGATGCCATAAAACCTCTCGATCCATCAAGGCGATGCTACCGCATGATTGGCGGCGTCCTTGTCGAGAGAACTATCAAAGAAGTTTTGCCAGCTGTCCAGAGAAACAAGGAGGGCCTTGAAGAGGTGATTGCTAGGCTTACTGAAGCATTGGAGAAGAAGAAAAAGGAAGTAGCTGAATTCGAGGCAAAGTACAAAATCCGAATTAAAAAAGGCGAAGGAGAGATGAAGGCCGAAGGCGGTAAGAAGGAAGGTAATGCTCAGGGAGTTCTTGTTGGCCCTGCTGGTGCTAATTGATTGCTGTAAGATATGTTCTTGTAGCATCTTTTTGATCTATGAAGCTATCCTGGTGTAAGAATTTGAAACTTGGTTGTTTTATTACATCAATCTAGAATTGATTGCGGTGATTGGATGTTGAAGTGGACTAATTTTGTGGGTGTCCGATATGATGCAGCAGTTTTTATTTTTTCTAAGGGTTAATTGTTGGAAAAATCACGAACGAACTTAATTTGTAATTTTTTTTTTCAAGTTTTTGAATATTATTAAATATAACATGAATTTTTCATATTTTTTAGAATTTCAACTAACGGGTATTTTTTTGTATTTGGTTGTGCTGATGCTGAAGTGTAAACTTATCATAGAGAAACTATTATCAGAAATGTTAGAATTGAAAAAAAAAAAAAGTTAGAGATCGTCAAAATAAAAGCATACATTTTTAATATAAATGTTAGAATTGAAAAAAAAAATAAAGTTAGAGATCGTCAAAATAAAAGCATACATTTTTAATATAACCATATTCGAAAACTGTCCATTGGTTAAAATTATAAAAAAGATATGAAAGTTTATGTCATATTTGCTAATGATCAAAAATTTAGTTAAAATTGTAAATTTGGTAAAGTTCGACATTTTTTCAGCTATTAAACTTTTTTTAAAATTTATACGTTGCATTCTCATTATCAATATACAAACTTCTACACATGAAAATAGAAACTAGAATTTCCGCACACCATTTCTATAAAACTTAAACCAGTCACAAAATTGTCACATTTTTAAAATTACACTCTATACTCTATAGGCCATTGTTTCAAGAAAAAAAAAATTAAAAGCTGGAAATCAAGAAAAGAATTTCTCCATCGAATGGTAGGAGCAGGTGGGCCCTTCAACACCAGATGGAAACCCTTCTCTCCTTATCCAAAGAAATCCTGCAAGCCCTTCCCAGCAAAAACTTGATCAGAAATCTCAGCCAAAACGGCATTAACAGTGAGCAAAACGACACTGGAGCCTGCCATAACTCCCAACACAACGCCAGTCGTCCCTAAAACTTTATTAAAAGCAGGCCACTCAATTTCTCTTATCTCCTCAACGACCCCACTGAAAAACCCAGGCTCTTCTTTCTCCTCCCTTTCCTTCATCGCTTTCTTGATTTCCATGCCCAATTCCGTCATTTCATCACTCTGGGTCTTGTCTTGCTGACTTTCTGCTGGTGGGTTTTCATCGGCGGTGGTGTTTTCTTCTTTTTCCGAGGCTTTTGGGATATTGGTAAATTTGAGGGGCTTGGATGCAATTTGTGGAAATGTAGGGGGGTGTTTGGAGAAGAAGGTTGTGGGTTTTGCTACAGTGCGCAAGGTTGTGTTTGGGTGAGTGGATTTCGGAGAGGTGATGGTGGAGGAAGAGAATGGGAATTGTGAGAAGCGCAGAGCCATTTTCGAGTTCAGGGGAGAGAGAGAGAGAGATGTCTAGGAAATTCCAAAAAGAGGCAAAATAATATTTTAACTTAATTTATGAAAACTTGTATTCATAATAAAAAGATTGAAAATAAATAATTATATGCATTTTCATTTAAATTTTACAGTATCATTATTATGAAAGCAATTAAACACAAGAGATTTCATTCACAACCTTTGCATTCATTTTGAGTGAACAAAAAAAATATACACCTCTTCAAAAAAAAATAAAAAAATAAAAAAAAATATATATATATATAACACAATTAATCCTAATTTTTTTTCAAAAAAAAAAAAATCCTAATCAGTTGAACATGTATGCAAAATGGTGTTTCAAATTGTAAGGTTTTTTTTACTACATGTCAAAATGCTATATCATTTTTTCTTTTTGTGATTAACAACATATACTCTATAATGTTTTTAGAAAATACAAGATGGAATTAGATTTTATGATAAAGAAAATTGGTTTCAACCCCTCAAAAGTCCCACTTTTTCTCTTCTAGATCCATACTTTTCGCGCTATGTAAGCATTATTTACTTAAAATTTAACTTATCTTAAACTTCAATTTTTTTGGGGATAAGAAGAGAGTGAAAATAAGCAGAATATATTTGTATATACACACGATATAAACATACATACAATGGAATATACCAACAAGAAAGTGGCGCCACAACCGCCACCGCCACCTCCCATCTCCGGCGAGCTCCAAGATAGGATTTCAAGGGTTTTGTCAAGATGGATTGCCCTTCAAATGGCTATCCAAAATGAATGGGGAGGCCCTGATTCCATTAACAAATCACACCAACTTGCTTCTTTTATTTACTCTTCCCTCTTTCATTCTAAAGGTAATAATATTGTCAACTAACTTTAATTTTTAATATATATATTTTTTTGATTGAGACTTAATTAAATTTATTGTCTTAATTATGACAGTGGCTCGAGCAGAAGACTTGGAGAATTTGCTGCATGAGAGATTTTTGCTTACTTTCAACACAGAGATTGAAGATGGCAGCATTGAGCAGGTGATCTATTTCTATTTATCAATTTCTCATAACAAAACTATTTTCCATATCTATTACTAATAAGTAAATATATGTATGCATGTTTAAAAAAGATAGACTAACTATAGTCCATTTTGCAATTTAATCTTAACTACTTTTGTTTTCTTGCAAAAAGTTTTTAAAAAAGTTGTAGCTCAATTTGTTTGTTGATATTCCAATAATATTTATACTTGTCTTTCTTTATCCTGCTGATCATTCAACTTGTTATCCAAATTAATTAAATTTTGATCATATACAGGTGGCAGAAGAGTTGATGAACATAAGGGACGAATATTTGCAGACAAATATTGTTTCTGTAAATTGAGATGAATTCTAAGATTCATATAATTGATGTACATGAATTCTATTATAAATTTAATGATTCTTCATGAATCATATAATCTGTACAATTAGTGCATTGAAGTTGTACTCTAATTTTAATGATTGTTCTCAAATCACAATCCTATTTAAGAGAAAACTCTCACAAAAAATTGGAAAATTGCATTGACACATTTTCCATAAAAAGGACCATAGAAATTTACCTTGTTATCCATAAGGGCAAAATGTTATTTTCACTTGCTAGGGTTGCAAAACTTTAAAATGTATAATGAATTATAAATATATATGTTTGTATGTATACATATTTGAAAGGACATTTGTATTGTGTACAACTTGATATGTTTAAAAAAAAAATCGATTTTTTCAAGAAAGTTACAATAATCTATAAACCCTTTATTAATAAGAGTAAGGATTTTAAACCCTTGTTATCTAGGCTCATTGAACGGGTAAACTCAATCCACAATACATTTATTAATTTATGAAATTTGGTTTTGCTAGTGGTAGCAAGACTGTATTATATAATGGATACTATCCATTAAATTGTATCAAATAAACTTTTATATAATAATTCTAACTCTATGGCACAACCATTTCACGTAATTAGGGAGGATGAAGTCAAGATTTTGAATATCATCAATTATTAAAAAAAAAAATCTCATACAATTAAATAAGATTTTCAATTATAAAAGTTCATAATTTTATGTAGATTTATTTCAGACTATAATTTGATTTTCAAATTGTAACCTAAGAAAAGAAAAAGGGGTAGTGGGTCACACGCGCCAATGGAGCGTGTAAGAGCTCCACAATCAGGCGACGGAAATCCAGATGTATTCCGACAGGGAGAACCGAGTTAGGGGTATAACAGTCATTTCAGCAACGCCACTGTTGCCGTTAGTTTCATGCTTCCCTCTATTTATAATATTCTCAAAAATTCAACATCTGTTTCTCCTTCTTAGGGTTTCTGAGCTAAATTCGCTGTAAGCTTACACAAATTTAAATTTGTTTTTCTGTCAAAATATCTTCTTTTGAAAATTGAATTTCTTCATTGATTTTGAATTAGTGCATGAATGAATTGGAAGATCTTCGTGGCTACAAAATTTGTATCGATTTCCATTTTTTCTTTCCAATTTTGGTGGCTTATTTGAACGGAAAGAAGATGTCTTATTCATATGTAAAGTTCCGTGTTTAATTGAATGTTTGATCGGCTTCTACTCAGCTGTTCAGTTTGCAGCTCAAGTGATTTTTATTTATTTAATTTTTGTGATTCTGCAGATTAAGGGTTGCTATCAAACTCAGAAACCCTAACTCCGTTAATTTGGAGCAGTTTTTTGCGTTTTGTTCAAGTAACAATTTACATTTTTGAGGTTAGTGTATCTCATGCATCTGTACCTGTCTTTGAGTGAATTAATTCACAGTTTTTCTAGAATGTAGGATAGTTGATTGGATTGAATGTTGAAGGCAGGTTATATAATAAAAGGAGTTTGCTTTAATTTGACTACTGACAAGTTTGATCCATTCAATCATGCCTGATCAAACCAAAACTGGCGTTTGAGTTCATTGAGGCTTAATCTAGAAAGGTTTTGATTGCTTAAAGCATCAATGCTATAGTTAGTTCGGAATATTGAATGAACTTCTCATAATTATGAAGTAATCAATGTATTTTGCTAGAGTGAGGCTTAGTTTGTTTTGATAATTCTCCATCAAACATAGGTTTTTTATGGGACGTATTCTGTATATCTATATTATATGCTTGCAATGGCATCAGAACTGGGGTACACATCTAATCTTGAAACCTTCGCGAGGCTATAGTTCCTTTCCTTATACATTTTGTACAGTTTGCATGTTTCCCTCTTCATTTAATTGTTCTTTTGTCTGATTATACGAAGTTAAAAGATGATTAAGTACATTGTTGTCAATGAGCATTATGTGCAACTATAGATGCTTTATGACTAGCTGCACTTGTGACGATTCTTACACATTCTACAGAGCTTAAATGACTTGTGAGCCAGCAAAGGAGTCTATGGACATTGACAATGGAGAAGAAAGTAAAGAGAGTCCTGATAGGCTCGACGATAATGGTTTCAATCTCTATCCAGTCTCTGTTAATGATTCAGGTGAAGGCTTTCCATATGCTCCCGAAAATTGGCCTGATCCTGGTGATAAGTGGCGTTGGAAAGTAGGGAAAAGAATTGCGGCTTCTGGATACTTTCTGGATAGGTACATGTACATTCCCAGTAGGCTCCGCCAGCCAGGACAAAGAAAAGGTTTTGCTAGCAGGCTGTCACTTGAAAACTACGTCCGAGAAAGTTTCCCTAATGCTGATGTTGGTGCTTTTTTTGCATCTTTTAGTTGGAAGATCCCTTCAAAACTATATAAGAAAGGTTAGTCATCGTGCCAATTGCTCTGTGTTGGATGAACTGGTTTAAGTTGCTTTCAATATGCATGTAGAATTACCATGATCATGTGGAATTTTAATTTTGTTACTCATTAGTAAAATTTTCCATCTTATATAACAAAATTTTGAACTCAATACAAGCAATACTAACTACATTCCGAAAAACCCTTATTATTGCCTTAAATTATGCCGATGTTGGAAAACAGCATTTGAAAAGTGTTCTGAATATTGAAATATTATTTTCTTCTAACATAAATTCTGGTTTACTCACTATTGATTGATTTCATGCTTCAAATGCAGGTAATGTAATCTTGATGCCGCTGGCTAAGGCTGCAGAAGATCCAGGATCTGATGGCCTGATCGGTGAAGCGCAATGTAAGGTTGGTAACAGATTTTGCAGCAGCTTAGCTGCAGGAGAGGAGCCTATTTCAGAAGTCATGTTCTGTGATATTTGCTGCAGTGAACCTGATTTCTGCAGAGATTGTTGTTGTATTCTATGTTCGCGAACTATTGACAAAGCTTCTATAGGCTACAATTACATAAGATGTGAAGCTGATGTTGAGGGCAGTGCTTGTGGACATAGTTGTCATATTGACTGTGCTCTACGAGCTTACATGGCCGGGACAGTTGGAGGAAGTATTGGTTTGGATGCGGAGTATTATTGCCGTCGATGTGATTCAAGAACTGATCTTGTTTCACATGTTGCAAAGCTTCTTAATGACTGTGAATCAAATGTTTCTCGGGATGACATTGAGAAGACTCTAAATGTTGCTATTTGTGTTCTGCGTGGTTCAAAGAGAACAAGTGCAGAGCAGTTGTTGCATCATATTCAGGTGGCCATGTCAAAGGTATCTGAAGAGAATGGTAGGCTAATGATTATTTTCTTGAAGAAGTTTTTCTTGTTTCTAGGGTTTTTAATGCGCCACCATGGTGACTGATCTATCTGATACTTACATCAGCTTAAGAATGGAACTTACTCGGAAGATATATGGAAGAAGGAAGACATCTCTGCAGATACTGCAGGTATCATTTCTCTCAACTTTGTTCTCTTTTAAACCTATGCTATTCTTGAAATTCCAAAATGGTATTTGCCTATAGAAGAAATCGTTGCCTTCAATGTGTATCTTCTTTGTGAGACTTCAGTGATGTGATGAATTTTCTCAAGTAACTTCAGAATTTTGTTCTCCGTTTTAATAAATCCAATGCACTGAGAAAAGTGGGACCATCATTTAGCTACAATATGGCACCTTGTGTTAGAGGGAGTTTCCTGCTTCCTCACTCTATTCATTTCAATTGCTATTTCATCCCTTCTATGAGTCTGCCTTTCCCTTTTTCTCCAACATTCCTGTGATTTTTTTTTTTTTTTGCTGTTTTAATTAAATTTCTTTGAGATTCCATGATTATGAACCCATATAAATAGTAGGTTTATCACCACATGCCAATGGTGCATCAGAATTTCCGAAGAATGAGGAGCCACAAGACTGCCAACCAGGCTCACTTCCAACATTGTCTTCAAATTTTGACCATCGAGTCGAATCACTAAGACTTGATGACGAAATTGACCAAATTCTTGATGCCTTGAGGAAGTCGCAAGAGATTGAATACAGACTAGCCGAGGAAAGGCTTTCAGCTCAGAAGAACTATATTCTAAATCTCTACGAACAGCTCCATAAAGAGAGGTCTGATCTGTCAAGGAATATCTCATCAAAGGATCAGAATTCGTTGCTCGATGCAGTTTTGAATAGAGTGGATCAGATAAAACGGGAAGTCTCTCGACTCAAGGACATGGGAGAAGTAGCCAACGGTTTTGGTAGAGTTCCTAAACGTATTCTCGAGGAACAGTTTGGTTTTGATGTTGAGCATTGACAAGTTTTTCCCTGCCCTTTGCAGGTAAGTCCACAGATTTTCCATGCTCAATGTCACAATTTTGTACTGGTTTTTTTTTTTTTCAAGAAAAACATTTTCTTGTAGAATGTTATAATGAATCTAATTGTGGGTTTTTCAGTGTGATTCTAAGTTTCGGTGTATGTTTGGAGAATATTTTTTGAAAACATATATAGAATTTTTTGAATCTCCACTTTTAGTTATAACCTTTTCATATCCTTTGCTTCACAAATCTTTTCATATCCTTTGCTTCACAAATTTTATTTTTTCAATTCCAAATTTCACGAAATTGTGCATAGATATTTAATTTCTAGTTTTGAACTTTTAAATATGATAAATATAGATATATCTAGTTAAACTTATTTATTTGAACAATATTGTAGATTTTAGTAAATTGGTTTGGCTATACACGCCCTACCATCTTCTAAACACACCCCATAAAATTAAATATATATGAAATTATATAGACAAAGACAATTATATCCCTATTGATAATTTAAAAAAACAAAAAATAATATTAAATAAATTCCAAACACATCCATATAAATTAATAACTAAACACACTCCATTTGACACATCTTCTTCTTCCTCATTATCTTCTTCTTCAAACTCCATTAAAATTTAAAAAGCAAACCTAAAACTCTAAATTCATCCCTTTAGTTAGTCAAGAAACCTCATGGAACAAAAAAGAACAAACATCATGGAACAAGAAAGCACACATGAGATAAGTTCTTAAGTTTTGTTTTACCAATTTATTTTTTTGTATAGTGTAAAAGAAATTTTTTTTATGAAAATCGTGATCGGCCAATACAGGCCGAACACAATGAAGTGTTCGTTCTGCATTGGCCGAACACTAGGAAGTACGTTCGGCTTGTATTGGTTGAACACCTTTCAATCTATTCGGCCACTGGTCAAACACACTGTAATCCATTCGGTCACTGATTGAACACACCATATTTTGCTCGGCCGACCAGAGCCAAACATATCCCGTCTAAATTCAACAGTTTCACGCGATTCCTTTTTTTTTTTTTCAAATTTTCATCAACCTATAACATGTTTTCCATAAAAAAAAAAAACCTCATAAACATGATTCCTAAACAATTTACATTCTATTTCAAACAACATTAAACAAATTTAACATAATAAATTTATAATCTATGTACAAAAAATTCGAGTATGAACTAAGGTTTAAAAATTCATCCATTGTAGGCTCGAAAATGTGAAATCGAACTCCCAAAAATTTGTTCAACAAAAGTCGAACACTTCAATAGAATTGATTTCTAACCAATTTAGGGTTAGGATTTGCGGGTTAGGGTTAGAGTTCTTCTTTCTTCAATTTTGTGTTGAAAAATGATAATTGGGGGTGTGGAGGTAATGTTTGGGTGTGGTTAGAAAATAATTTAGTTTTGTATTTTATTTTAATATTTTTTGTATAAAGGGTATATTTGTAATGTGATGGGGTATATTTAGAAGATTTTAAGTAAAAATAATTTAATTGTTGATGTGTTTAAAAGATGATAAAGTGTGTATAGCCGGGTCCTTAGTAAATATAATATCATTTTAAGATACATATGTTATATTTTAATGAATTAATGCATAATTTGATTTATAATCATAATTAAGAAACTTGTTTAGGTTCAATTTGAGAATTCATGAACTATGAATAAATTGAATAAACTACACTCGAGTTCAATTCAATGAAAAATGAACCAAACTAACAATCAAAAGCTCAACTCAACTCAGATTCGAATCAATTAGAATCTAAAATTCTAGTAAACTCGCAAGATTTTCACTTTTTAGAGGAAACATAAATAGGAGAAGCTCGTTATTCACGACAAGTGTGAATAAGTTGCAATTACATCGAGATTAACCTAACTAGTTAAAGAGGCGAAAGGACCAGCCTCTTCCAAGATTAATCGGACAGAACTCGGAATATCTAACATGATCCATTCAATATAAGAAGCATATGCTACCATTGCAACCCATTGAATGCACAATGTTGTATAACTTCCCTAAATATTCCATAAAAGATGAAGATAAACCTGAAGGATTAATGACGGACGATCGAGAAGCAGCTCAATGCAGTATTCACGGTGTCATCTTTCAAATGTCTGTTTCTTTGTTGTCACAATGCCACCTGTGCCTACTATGAGATTGTTTCTCTCTACGCTTCTCTCTTCTAGACAATGCTTTGGGTGTTTCCAGCTGAGGAACATCTTCTGCACTTTCAGCACTTACCTAATATTTGGAAAAATAAAACCAAGAAATACGATAAGTAATCATTCTCCAAAGTGAATAATTACTTTGAGTTATATACATAATTTTTCGTCATTGTACTCAATCAGAACGCATATTTTCGTTTATGTTTAATCGTTTCAGCAGTCACTCACATTAACTTGCTTGGGTACCATTGTGGTCTTCTTGATATTATTCTCCTTTGAATCAGTTTCCTCGCCATTGGACATATTCTGAAAATGAGCAAGAGGATCAACAAAAGAATTCTTATAACGCCAAAAATGTAGAGGCCTGTCGACTGATGAATCAACGTAAACTTCCTCGGGGAAAAAATGCTTGGAGAGATAACCGTGTATCAGAGGATTATGAGATTTATTCACCAATCTAAAGACACAGCCGAACAAAAGGGATTAGCAACTATAACAGGAAATTGTAAATAGAAAAAACAGTACGAAGCCAAAGAGTAAGAAAGAGCTGGGTTAGCCCAATCCCACAAAAACAGAGGGTTGCGTTGAGTAATTATAGGCACGCAATAAGGTGAGTTTGGCCGCGGCGGGTGGGCTAGTGGGTTTGCCCGCCTCTATTTTTAAATATATTTTCATTGAAAATATAGATAAGAAATGAATAATAGTAATAAAAAATTTTACCTAATGCAACTAATGATTTATAAATATATTGATATGAGTCATATATCTATAATAATGAAAAAAATTTAGTGAAAAACTATTTTTTAAAAATTGTTTCTATATATTATGCGTAATTGAAAATGCATATATCTTAGTAAATGTGTGTGTGTATATATATGTTACATATATACTCTTCTTCAGTTGAAGGAATTAAAAATATAATAAAAAATAAAAATTTGGTGGGTCGCGCGGCCCACCAATGGGTTGGGTTGGATTGAAATTTTAGGGGCCGCCACCAAAAAAGTCCGCCCCGACCCATCTTATGGTGGGTTGTGGGCCGGCCCACCCTGGCCCGTATCAGCTCTAAATAAGATGGATGAGGAAAATAACCTACCTCTCAAATCTAATACAGAAGCATATATAGTGGTCAACCTTAACCCTAACCCTAAATTGTTACAATCTTAACTACCAAGTTTAGATGCCAAATTAAAAACTAAATTAAAGGAAAGCTAGAAATTGCACTGATCTCCACAACATCTGATTTTTAAGTTCTCATTGAAATGAACTGATATCATCCCAGCCGCTACACTAAATTATGAATACTCCCTCCGTCCCGAGAAATGAGTCATGTTTCATCAAAGTACAACTTTTTTGTATTTGAGAATGTACAACCTCTGGTACACCTCCATCTATTCATTAAGCTTATCATTCAAAGTTTGACATAGTTAATCACTAGTTACATGGGTATTATAGATCTTTCAATTTAATACTAACTTTGATTTAGAAACATAACTCGACGGAAGGAGAAATAAAAAGTAGAGACAAGAAAATAAGAAAATGACTTTTTGCTTACTCCAGAAGGTCAATGTTTATATACTTTTTCCTGATGGTTGATGCTGCTGAAGAGAAAAATAAACCATGCTTGTTGGACCTCTAGATCATGGGGGCCAAGTTACAAACACTCCAATTTCAAGAAAAACTACCAAATCAAGAGTACAAGCCTGGTTTTTATGGTAGCTTTAAGCAGATATAAAACACAAATTAATGCTTCTCTACTAGCAGTTCATTGGTTTCCAAAAAAATCTGTCAGGCAGAAATCATTGCACAGATTAACAAAATTGGTAAAACCTACATGTTTGCCAGCTCTCTGTGTTCCCGGCTCCCTTTCATTGACAAAATACGATCAATATGTGATTCCTCACACTTCGTTGCTATCCAGCATCCAGAGACAAGACTAACCCCTAAAAGTAAAAACGTAGTCCATAGATCAGTTTGTCCTTGTTTATCAAAGTCGTTCGGCAGTAATAAAGCATGCCGCCACAAAAATTCCAAAACATTAATATATACCCTACAAGGAATTCAATGGGTATCCCAGAATTATATATGTATGATGGTGGATAATAAGAACATCATTATTGTCTCTGATCCATGGCCTGGATCATAATCCCTACATACAACAATTATGGCAAGATTCTTGTTACCTATGTTCTGATATATGATAACACAACTAAAGAAACTGAAAAAGTTATTTTACCAAAAAAGAACTCCATTATAAGGACAAGCAATGTGTGTGTGTGTTTGCCTTTTCTAGGAAATGAAAATGTGTTTGCTTTTTCTTGGGAATTTCTTTTCCTTTTTTAGCTACAAACTAAGTTTCTTCTTTTTTTTTTGTTTTCTTTTTTCAATAATGCCCTTGTAACTTTTGATGGTATGGGCTAGGGTGGAACGATCAGAGATTAGATGGAACAGCTGGTTCTCTTGGTACAAGATAGCGTGGGACGGGATGAATTCTAATGGTACAGGCTAGTGTCGGTGGGTACTGCAAGAAGGATAAAGATATCAAAAAAATTCTCTTCACTAAAGAAGAAAGAAGATGTCAAAAAAATTCTCTTCACTAAAGAAGAAAGAAGATGTCAAAAAAATTCTCTTCACTAAAGAAGAAAGAAGATGTCAAAAAAATTCTCTTCACTAAAGAAGAATGATTTTTTAATTGTGACGCAAATATGATTTTTTAATTGTGACGCAACTACGAACTTTTCTATGACAATTGGGTGACAATGAATATGGCCTTTCACCTTATTATACTCCTACAACAAAATAATAGTCAAACCACTAACCTAGCCAAAACAACATTAACAAGGTATCTACAATTGTATGTTTACTAAAGTAATCAACAAAATATCCAGCACATTCGTCATTCTATAATAGCTCCAATCCCACTGTCATTCAGAAGAAATTGAGAACAATCTCTTTAGAATGGCCCGAGATAAAAACCAAACACAGTATTATATTCTGTCTCAAGCTTCTCACCCCATTCCAACCATTGAACAGAGAAAGAGAATACATTCCTGACACACAAAACTATAAGTGTCTCTAAATCAAGTCTTTATTGGAATGCAATTTAATCTTTCATTACCATGTCACCATGAGCTTTTTGTGTCAGGTTATTCTTATGTTTCTGCAATGATCATTAAAAGACATGCAAAAGTTGCTACTGAACTATGTGAGTAAGCTGGAAACTGCTCGATGCTTATTTGAGAGATGGTCTTTCTTAGTTACCATGGAAAAGAATCATATCTTAAGCAGGCAATCTAGAATAAAATAAATTCAGTTTTGATTTAGTAAAGATTAACAGTAAAGAAAAACATTAACCCCACGCCCCCACGTAAACCAATAATCCAAAAAAAAAAAGGATTAATATCACTTACCAAATGAAAGACCCATGCGGAGTGGACGACGTAGCGTTGGCGTCGCTGACCACAAAAAAATGACAGTTTAATCATAGTAGTTAACGAAAGAAAAATCAGTGTAATTATCAAAAACTAAAGTACATCCAAGCGCAAGTCAGCAAATGTATTAATGAGAATATGTACTTCAGAAAATTAAAATGTGCAAACTGCTTGGCTCACTCCATATGATTGGCTTTCTGTACCAATGATTGGCTCACTCCATATGACCTTATAGTACATTCAAAGGATACGAGACATATGCAAATTGATAGCATGACTTCAACACATTAAAGAAGTATCACAAGTAACATTTATAAAACCAGAATTTAGAATCTTTTAGGCAGCACTGAATCTCTATTTTGGCTCATCTCCTCTCCGGCTCCAGCACAAACTGCTAAAATCAATACACACTATACTAAACGGTAACCAACTATTCACTTTTGCATTGTAAAATGAGTCCTAATAATTGCATTCTTGCGAAAAAACACGAATTCAAATCCATGTATAAAGAGACATAACATTGTTGCTAGAAACAATTACGTATATCCATACTAAAATTAACCAAAATGATCATCAGTACATATACCTAGCCATGTAGCAATCGCACCACCAGCGATACCAATATCATTGATTGTTCTATCCAGGATCTTCCGTTTATCTTCTTCTTCAAGTGTCCGTACCTCCTGCTCATCCTGCTCATTCGTTTCAACACTCTTAACTCAAGAAGATGAAACTTTGTAGCAGAAATAAACAGAAATTAACCTTAAAATCAATGATGAACACTGGGTTTCAGCAATTTTAATTCCAAACACTATTCCGTAAAAATTGTCGTTACCCAACAAATTGGAATAACAAAAACCATAATAAAACAAAATAGCCAAAATTACCAATAAATATCAGCTCATCAGCGCAAGAAGAAAGAAAATATCAACAATTTTCCACTGAATGGAAATAGGAAAGAGGAAAGATGAGAAAAGGTACCCTTTTAGGAAGAAGAATTTGTTCAGGATCGTCAAGTGCGGTGCCCATTTTTCTGGAAATTTGATTTCAATTGCTCATCCGAATTTTATAGGAAGGCATGAAGGCATCCCAACAACCTCTCTTTTTTTGAATCTATATTAGACTGATCCAGAGTTCAAGACAAGAGAAGAAGCAGTCAACGGTTACCAGTTCCGAATCCGCGACTGCTAATTCGGCAACTTAAACCCACCCCAATTTAATTAATTTCCAATTAAAAAAATTAAAATATTAAAAAATATTCATTTTACCTTTTTATCCTTTTTAAATCCTATCTTTTTTTAAAAAAAAAAATTCTCTCTTTTTTTTTCATCTTTTTTGAGATTTTTTTGGTGTTGTTTCTTTAAATTTTTAAAGAATTGAATGCAAAATTGATGATAAGCATATCACGAATTAGTCAAATATATGAAAGTTGAATGAAAATTGAATGAAAAAACGCAAAAAAATCGATCAAGCCCGACCATCCCCGTTCGGCCACCATGGCCGAACATGTTATAGTGTGTTCGGCCAACCAAGACCGAACGGGGATGGTCGGGTTTGATTGACTTTTTTTGCGGATTTTTTATGTTAAATTTTTTAATTTTTTGAAGAATGTAATGTCAACATAATAACAAACATTCCACGAATTTATTAAATGTATGAAAATCGTGTGAAAATCGTAGGAAAAAACGTAAAAAAACGATCAAACCCGAACAGTTTCATTTGGTCCTAATTGATCGAACATATAAAAGAATGTTCGACCACCTTGTATAGTGTATCACTATAGTTGGAAATGAATGTTAGTAGAACTTTGAAAAATTAATTCAGTAAAGACTTGATAATTATTCATTTAGTAAAATATATGTCACTTGGATGAAAACGACTTGCTCATTAGACTTTTGATAAACAAAGTACAATAATGCTAACATCCTATTATTTTATTTGTGATTATTTATTATAAAGAATTTCCAATATTATAAATATTTTATTTGTGATTATTTATTATAAAGAATTTCTAATATTATAAATATGATGTATCAATACCAAAATTGTTTAGATAAAGATAACACTGCACATGCTATTTTTAAACTTCATAGATCATCATTTTAATACTGATTAAGTTCTATTGACAGTTTTGAATATTTTTCACAACGTTTTAAAAAGGTTTATTATATATATTTGTTGTTGAGATTTTATAATTGGAGAATTTGACTACTTGAAAGGCACAAAATGTGCAACAAATTTCTTCATACTGTCGAACACAAAATGACATTGTTTCACCAAGGCACAAACAGTAGACCAAAACACTTGAATCAAAGCAAACATTGATCTAACCATGTTAAATTAGTACATAGCATTTCTCAACCCTTTGAATGCACAATGTCGTATAACTTCTCTAAATGTTCCACAAAAGATCAAGGTAGAATCACCTGAAGAACAATCTGAGTACCCGATCACATTCGAGAAGCAGCACGACGCAGCGTCACTCTTTCAAATGTCCGTTTCTTCATCGTCATGATGTCGCCTGTGCCTACGACGAGATCGTTTCTCTCTATGCTTCTCTCTTCTAGACAATGCTTTGGGTGTTTCCAGCTGAGTAACATCTTCTTCACTTTCAGCATGCCCAAGAATAGAATCGAATGGATACCCTATATCAGTGTCACCAGAACTCACCTAATAATCAGAAAAAATAAAACAAGAAACGCAGTAAGTTATATAGATAATATTTCGTCATTGTATTCGAACAGAACACATATTCTCGTTTATGTTTTATCATTTCAGCAGTCACTCACACAAACTTGCTTGGGTTCCATCGTAGTAGTCTTCTCGATATTATCCTCCTTTGAATCAGTTTCGTCGCTGTAGGATAAACTCTGGAAATGTGCAAGAGGATCAACAAAAGAATTCCTATATCGCCATCTAAGTATAGCCCTGTCGACTGATGAATCAACGTAAACTTTCTCCGCGAAAAAATGCTTGGAGAGACATTTCTGTATCCAACGATTATCAGGACCCTTCAACATTCTAAAGACACAGCCAGAAAAAGGAATTAGCAACTGTAACAGGAAACTATAAATAGAAAAGACAATATGAAGTCGAAGAATAAGATGGATAATGAAAACAACACACCTCTCCAATCTGTTACAAAGCATACAAGTAGTCATGTTTAATCAAAGTACAACTTTGAAATTTTGAGAATTACAAACCTTTGGTAAGACATAAAACACCTCTAACTAGTCATCAAGTTAAACTATACTCAATGGACCTCTAGATCATGGGGGCAAAGTGCCAGAAAATCAATCCTCTGAGTTAAAAACTCTCCAATTTTAAGAAAAACAACCAAGCCAAGAGTACAAGACTGGTTTTTGTGGTAGCTTAAAGCAGATATAAAACACAAGTTAATGCTTCTCTACTATACCAGTTCATTACTTTCCAAGAAAATCGGCCAAATGGAATTATTGCACAAATTAACCGATTTGGTAAAAACTTACATGTTTGCCAACTCTCTCTGTATCCGGCTCCCTTTCAGTGACAAAATATGATCAATACATGATTCAACAGACCTCAGCACTAGCCAACCTCCACAGACAGTACCAGCCCCTAAATGTAAGACGTAGTCCATAGATCAGTTTGTCCTTGTTTATCGACGATGTTGGGCAGTAATAAAGCATGCAGTCACATAAATTTGAAAATATTAATACATACCATACAAGGAATTCAATGGTTATCCCAGAATTATAAATATATGATGGTGGATAATAAGAACATCATTACTGTCCCTGTTCATATCACTATGTTGTTACTTATGTTCTGATCTATGTTAATACAAGTAAAGAGACTGCAAAAGTTATATTAGCAAAAAAAAAAGAAATATATATATGCAGTTTGCCTTTTCCTTTTGCCTTTCTTCAGATGAAAATGTGTTTGGTTTTTCTTGGGAATTTTTCCCCCCTTTTTCAAGTTAAATTTCTTCTTTTTTTAGTCTTTTTTTTTTTTTCAATAATGGCCTTGTAACTTTAGGTGGTATGGGCTAGGGTGGAATGATCAGAGTTTAGATGGAACAACCCGGTTCTCTTGGTACGAGATAGGGTGGGAAAAGGGAGTGATATTGCTTACCAACTGTAAGAGCTCTGCGGAGTGGACTACGTAAGGTTTGGGTCGCTGACGAAAAAAAAAAAGAACATGGCAGTCATATCAGTTAACAAAAGACAATTCAGTGTGTTTATCAGAAACTAAAATACATCCAAGCACAAGCCAACACACTGTGATTATCAAAAACTAAAATACATCCAAGCACAAGTCAATAAATATATCAAAGCGAATAAGTACTTAGGAAGATTAAAAGGTGCACAAGTTGCCTCTTTCCTTCCAAATACAAGGCTGTACCAATGATTGACTCACTCCATAAGTGTATCCATAATTCCATATAAGGTGTCACATGCAACTTAATAGCACAACTTCAACACATTAAAAAGGTATCACAACTGACAAATCCTAAAGATAAATGAGGTAAATTTAAAATCTTTTAAGCATCACTTATAATCAAAGTTCTATTTTGCCTCAACTCTTCTCCACCACAAATGCTAAAAATCAATAAACACTATACTAAACGGTAACCAACTATTCACTTTGATTGTAAAAGGAGCCCTAATAAGTGCATTCTTGCAAAAAAACACAATCTATCAGGTAAAATTCATGTATAAAGAGACATAACATTATTGCTTGAAACAATTACGTATATCCAAACTAAAATTAACCAAAATAATCATCAGATAATATATACCTAGCCATGCAACAGCTGAACCACCAGTGAAACCAACAGAAAAGTGTATCGCAGCCCGATTCTTCCATTCCAGCAGTATATTTTGTTCTTGAAGTGTCAATGGCTCCTGCTCATTCGTTTCAGCACTCTTAACGCTCAAGAAGATGAAACTTGAACAGACATATAATTTTACCGGAAAATAAACAGAAAACTGAAGCTAAAATCAATTATGAATGCTAGGTTTTCAGCAATTTTAATTCCAAATAGTATCTGGTAAAAATGTTTAACCGATAAAATTATCCTGACATTTGAAAGAACAAAAGGTCCGGGAAAAAAAAAACAAATCGAAAAAGCAAAACCCCATCATCATTATTCAGAATCAGCACAAAAAAAGCCTGAATTACCAATAAATATCAGCGCAAGAAGAAAGAAAATATCAACAATTTTCTAATCTATGGAAAGAGGAAATAAAAAAGTACCCTTTTTGAGCGATGAATATCGTCAAGTGCGGTGGCCATTTTTCTATGGGAAGGAAATTCGATTTCACTGATTTTCCGTCAGCAGTACTCAAGGATCAATTAATCGAATTTAATTTAATTTTAAAATATTATATATGTTCATAACTTTTTTTAATCAATATATCATCATGATTATTATAATAACTAATCAGGCTATGGTAGGTTGTTCATGACTATGTGTAGGTGCAACTTTTGAATATACAAAGTGATTTATCTAGACTATAATTAGTTACGAGTTGAGTCGGGATATTATAATCATATTTAAATTTTAATTAACCTGTATGTTTAAAGTTTCATTAAAATTGTAATTTTAAATCATTATTTTTTTGATAATTAACCAAAAAAAAACATATATAGGAGGGATTGTGAATTGTGATAATGGCTAGAAATAGCTAAATAAGATACTAAAAAATTTAAACTAGCCAACTTATAAGAAAAACGTTTTTTAAGTCACAAAAACCACCTTATTAAAATGAAGTCAAGTCTTGTATATGATTATGTGTGTGTGGTTCGGGCCGCATGGGTCGTGCAGTTTGTGCGAATGGGTCGTGTGGTTTGTGTTGGATGGGTTGTGTCGCGTGTATCATGCGGATCCTACACACTTGATGCTCACACGAAGCGCACATACATATTACTCCCTCCGTCCCGCTCAAATTTATACACTTTCTGTTTTCGTCCGTCTCATTCAGATTTGCACACTCCAAAAATGGCAAATAAAATTTACAAAATTACCCTTTACTATTCAACTTTAACACAACAAAAACAGTTTTTTCTTGAGCTCCGTGCCAAAAACAGTTTTTTCTTAACCTCCGTGCCCGTCCCTACGTGCAAATCTGAGCGGGACGGAGGGAGTATACTTTTATATGAATGTGATGAATATGATTAGATCCATTTTATTAAGGGTATTTCAATCAATTTGATTGATAATTTTTTTAATTTGATTAGTTTAAATTTTTTTATCCTAATTGACTAATTTTGTGGTTGGCCCGATTAGATTACTCTACTATGTTCAAATTTAATATTTTATAAGATTAATTTAAACAATAGATGGGGTGAAATAGTAATATTTACATTTCCCTCCATGGCTCACTCTCTTCCGGCCACCAGCCTCCACCCCCTCCCCGCCACCGCCACCACACTCCGCCGCCACCAACCCAACCTCAGCCACCTCATCTCCACCGCCACCTCCCTCCCCCACCTCAAACAAATCCACGCCCAAATCCTCAAAAACCCGCAACACCAACACCACCTCTTCCACCTCCTCCTCTCTTCTCTCTCCTCCCCTTCATACGCCTTCTCTTTACTCTCCTCCATCCCCACCCACATCCCACCACCGCCCCATCTCTCCAAAAACATCCTCAAACACCTCTCTCGCTCAAACAATCCCCATAACACGCTCTTCTTTTTCCAGGCAATGCAGAACAAAGCTTTCTCTATTGACAGATATAGCTTTCCGCCCTTACTGAAGGCGGCTTCGAAATCTGTGTCGCTTTCTGAAGGGAAGATGGTTCATGGGTTGGCGGTGAAACTTGGGTTCGACTCTGACCCGTTTGTGGAAACTGCTGTTGTGGGAATGTATGCTGCTTGTGGGCTGATCTCGGAGGCCCGCCTTGTGTTTGATAAAATGTCGCATAGAGATGTTGTCGCTTGGAATATTATGATAGATGGGTGAGTTTAACTTTTAACGCATAAGTCTTCTTCACAAAAATATTCCCAACAATCTGGTAAATGAAATTGAAGTACATAAAATCGAAGCATATTGTGATATTGCATATCAAGATTTTGTTGTCAATGTTGATGTATGTAAATAGTCAACACATTGATGTTTCTGCCATTTTACTGAAAAATCAAGTAACACTGAATCTTGATTTTGAAATGGAGTGATCTTCTTTGATTGGACTGTTTTCTGATTTCAACCTTATGTGTATGTTCAAACAGTTATTGTCAAAGCCGGCTTTTTGATGATGTCTTAGCTCTACTGGAAGAGATGACTAGCTCTGCCACAAAACCAGATGAGAGAATTTTTACTACAATTATTTCTGCATGTGGCCGTGTCGGTAATTTGGATATTGGAAAAGTAGTCCATGGCTACCTGTCGGAGAACAACATTGTGATTGATTCTCATTTGCAGAGTGCTCTTCTAAACATGTATGCAAGTTCTGGCGCCATGGATATGGCACAAAACTTGTATGATAAGATGAAGCCAAAGAACGTTGTGGCCTCAACTGCCATGATCTCTGGGTACTCAAAAGCCGGAAATGTTGATGCTGCTCGCCTAATTTTTGATGAAATGGTCGACAAAGACTTGGTCTGTTGGAGTGCCATGATTTCTGGTTATGCAGATAGTGATAAACCTCAAGAAGCTCTTAAAATATTTCATGATATGCAGAAACATGGAATTAGGCCCGACCAAGTTACCATGCTAAGTGTTATCTCAGCATGTGCTCGTCTTGGTGCATTGGACCGAGCCAAACAAATACATCTATTTGTAGATGGGAAAGATTTTGGAAAAGCTTTGCCAATAAATAATGCCCTCATTGATATGTATGCTAAATGTGGAAGTCTTGAGAAAGCAAAAGAAGTTTTTGGTCGAATGCGTACAAAAAATGTCATATCTTGGACCAGCATGATCAGTGCTTTTGCTGTCCATGGAGATGTCGATCAAGCCCTGAGACACTTTCAACAGATGAAACGTGAAAAAGTCGAACCTAATTGGGTTACATTTGTGGGTGTTCTCTATGCTTGTAGCCATGCAGGGTTAGTCGAAGAGGGACAAAAGGCATTTGAGTCAATGTTAAATGAATACAGAATAACACCAAAAGCAGAGCATTATGGATGCATGGTAGATCTCTATGGTCGAGCTAATCGTCTAACGGATGCACTTGAGATTGTAGAGACTATGCCAATGGCCCCTAATGTTGTCATCTGGGGTTCTCTAATGGCTGCTTGCAGGATTCATGGTGAGTTTGAGCTAGGAGAATTCGCTGCCAAACGTCTTCTTGAGATAGATCCCGATCATGCTGGGGCCCACGTCTTCTTGTCGAACATATATGCTAAAGAGAGACAGTGGGAAAATGTTGGGGCTGTGAGACAACATATGAAACACAAGGGCATATCGAAGGAACGAGGAAGCAGTATGATAGAAATGGATAATGCAATTAACATGTTTTTGACAGCAGATAGAAATCATAAGCAAACAGATGAGATTTACGCCAAGTTAGATGAGGTTGTTGAGAGGCTGAAACACGAAGGCTACACTCCAGATACCAGCTGTGTTTTGGTGGATTTAAATGAAGACGAAAAGCAAGAAGCTGTTCTTTGGCACAGTGAGAAACTAGCTCTGTGTTACGGATTGATAAGCAGCGAGAAACGATCCTCCATTCGTATAATAAAGAACCTTAGGATATGTGAAGATTGCCACATCTTCATGAAAATGGCATCAAAGGTGTTTGATAGAGAAATTGTGATTAGAGATAGAACCAGATTTCATCACTGTAGAGATGGTCTTTGTTCTTGCAATGACTATTGGTGAATCTCAAGGTGCTTGTACCATTGAAATTAAATAGTGAAGCATTCTTTACATGTCTTATTCTGTCCTAAAGATTAGATTTTTCATGATGAATGTTTTTGTTCTATGTTCATTCTCACCATGTAATGTAAGAAAGCTTGAGGCATTTTAACAAATCTGCTCTTTTACATCAAATATCTGGAAATTTTACACTTTTAGTGCTTCAATTTGGTGTAAAAAATAAATATTATTCCTTCAGATTGATTTTCTTTGAGCTAGGTTTTGTGGAAAGATAAACATATTGGGGAAATCAATCATTGCATCAAGTTGTGAGTTAGTTGTCTGTTTGACATATTTAATAATGTCTTTTTGACCAAAACTAATCACTTAAAGAAAGATATAATAATTAAACAAATACTATATATTGATGAAGATTAATCTGATTGATTACAAAGTATATTTGATGATGATACTCAGATACCAAGAAAGATTGAAAATCCTGAAGATGAATCACAAATTAGGTACAATAATTAAGCACTATTTGATTAAATATTAAATCAAGCATGCATATGGCATAATTCTTATGAACTACTACTTTCTGGTTTAAGTGGGAAGTTGACCTTGTATATTGTAGTTTAATGCATGTATTGAATTCTTTTCTCTTCTTTTTTTCTTCATTTCCTTTTTCCTAATCAAAATCATTTTGTTGGCAAAGGAAAGCAAAAAGTAATCCATTTTTTTGCAATTTACTCATCCATAAGCACTTCTAAACAGTGCTTCGTCTTCTATTTCTGTATTATCATAACACATGGTATATAAAATGTAACGTCGTCAATATGCATATGACATACATGACATATATTGAAATTATTGAAACAGAAGATAAAACAAGTGAGATTGATGAGTAAGAATGTTATCTACAACACAAATTGACTTCTTGTAATAAAGCTAAAATCACTTTTCCTCCAAAAAAATTGATGATCTCTCTTTCTCCTAAATTAGAGGAAAAGGATTTGATTACAGCTGATAAGGAAAAAGACACAATTACCCCTGTACAAACAACACAGCATGAAACTGTTTTTTCCATGAAAGGATGATATATACCTTATTTGAATCAAAGATTAGGGCACCCCATACTCTAACTAGCTAGTAATAAGAGAATGTTGAGTCATCTCCCACTTGAGATGTTGATGATGATCTCGAATATTTCTTCGAAGACGAAGAAGAAGAAGATGATGACGACGAGGGCGATTTAGACATTTCACCTGATCTTCTCCTGATCAGCATCTGCCTCATACCATCAGCAACTTTAACAGCAGGATTGGACTTGTATTTCCTACAGAAAGACATGTGAGCTTTAACAGCTTCATCTATGGCGAACTGTCTCTTTCCTCTGTTAACCTCATCTCTTACAGCTTCTGAACATAAACCACACAACCATTTTCCTTCAAACTTGGCTTTCACTTCACTAATGTAGTCTTGTGTACAGTCTTCTTTCAATCCACAGCACTCACACTTCACCATTTCAATGTCCATTTTTTTTCCTAGTTTAAGACCGGATTGTAAGGTGTTTTATGATACTATTGTATTAATCATGGTAGAGTCAAGAATTGTATGAGAGAGAGAGAGAGAGTGGAGAAGATTGAGAGAGAAGGAGAGATTTATAGTAGTGAAATTTGCCAAAAATTTCTCCATGTTCTAAGGGAAATTGGGCTGTTGAATATGAGACAATGTGGACCCTTTTATTTAATTCTTTTTATTTTATTTATTTAAAAACAGAGTGATTAATTGGTTGTATTCTCTACTTGGTTTTGTCATCTAGTTTTAGGTGTTTCTTTAAGGAGAAATTTTCTAATGCCTGTTTGGTAGTTACTTTCGGTTGACATAGTATGAAGGGCTCCATGTGAGACTAGTAAAACTAGATATTATTTATTCAAGATAACGCCACTAGTCCAATTACAATCCTCTAGGGTTTTATCAGAATTGTTAGATAAGTTACAACCTACTTATAACACGAACAAAAATATTGATTAGATGTCTGAAAGTTATATTCAATAACAACAAAAATTTTGGGCCTTCGCAAAAATTTTAGGGTTTTATCAGAATTGTCAGATAAGGTGGGATTTACTTGTGACACGATTAAATTATTGATCAGATATCTAAAAGTTATATTCGATAACAACAAAAATATTGGGCCTCCTCAAAATTTTTAGGGTTTAATCAGGATTGTCAGATTAAGGTACGATATTCAATAACAACAAAATACTGGGCCTCCTAAAAAAAATTAGGGTTTTATCGAATTGTTAGATAAAGTACGATCTACTTGTAACCCGAATTAATTGTTGATCAGACATCTAAAGTTATTCTAGACCACAACAAAAATATCAATAAGCGAAAACACTAAAATGAAAAAAAAAAAATGTTATCAAGAAATCATATATCACTAGGAGACAATGTAGTTTGGATCGCTACCCATGTTGTCTATATGACAATGTTGCTGTTTTTCTATGTCGTATTGTTGTGTACAAACTATTTATTACAAGCCGTTAATATGTGGCAAATCTCAAATCAACATATTTAAACTTGGATTAATGTAGAAATTTTGTGTTCAATTGATGACTGCTGCCTATATCTTGATTCACCATTTAAGGCAGAATTTATTCTATTGATATGATTGATTTTTTCATGCTGGCAATAGATTAATGTTTTGTGTCTCTAAAATTATTCACATGTCCACATTTCTAGCTTCTAACGTGGAGTATAGTGTGCGGTTTGATTGATCGATCATTATGTTCACACCAAATTCTTCTGTTTTAAATAGTGTTTCGACTTTTATTCGAAACTTCATGATATGTCATCAATATTGACATAATAAATATAGTATATTTAGAATTAATTATTAAAATAGTGTGTTAGAATTATTGCCTAGATCACATCATAGCCCCCAATAATATGTTTAAATTTCGAGTGAAAGTGTTCCAAGAATGACTAAAGCTCACTAATTATTACATTGACACGTTATTAGTCTTGTGGTCAGATATTGACAATGATTACATATATGAAATTTCCTTTCTTGTTTTTTTGGGTTTCAATGAGAGTTTTGCTCAAAGATAAAGTTTATTTCGACTGCAAGAATAAAAAAAAAAAAAAAGTCTCATTTCAACTGATCATAATCTGATTATTAATTCTGATCATAATCTGATTATTAATTTGTCTATGTTATAATTGTTTTTTTTAGTAGCGTGTGTATTGATTTAAAGACATATATGGACTATATATGTTTTATAGATTCTTTGATGGTATAAATTTAATAACTATCATTTTTCTTGAGAAGAATAATCTTCAATTCTTATATATATAACAAGTCCTTACAATCCCGATCTATTTTTATACTGTCATTTCAAATCTACTAATATTAATATATTTAATTCAGATGAGTGAAATAAAAAATAAATCACAAAAACTTATGTGCACCAGTTGCACCAATTGCACACAAAATTTTTATGTTATAAATGTAGTACATTTATGTACAAATATCCGTATCTTTTAAAATGAACATGCATAAAAGTATTACATTTATAACATAAAGGTACTACATTTATAGCATAAATGTATGGATTGCACGAATTCACTTCTGTGCAACTGGTGCACATAAGTATTACTCAAAATAAATTTAATACAAAATACAAAAACTCCTGGTGCACGGATCTAAGATCCGTGCAATCCGACCCGGATCCGTGAGTTTTTATTTATTTATTTATTTTTTTCCAAATTTTTGTCCTGACTTTTATGTTATAAATGTATGACCTTTACGTTATAAATGTGTGACCTTTATGTACAACTATCTCTACCTTTATGCACTGTAACTTAGGAAAAAAATGAAGATTTTCAACACAATTTATACTATGTACCTTTATGTGATATTAATATGACTTTTATGTTATATTATGTCACCTTTATGTACAAATATTCCGACTTTTATGCATCTTTATATATTATATAAAAGTCAGAATATTTGTACATAAAGGTGACATAATATAACATAAAGGTCGCATTGATATCACATAAAGATGTTCGGTTCAAATTATATTGAAAATCTTCATTTTTTTTCTAAGTTACAGTACATAAAGGTCATGATAGTTGTACATAAAGGTCACACATTTATAACATAAATGTCACACATTTACAACATAAAGGTCACAACCTGAAGAAAAAAAAAAAAAAAAGCAAAACTCAAAACACGCAGGTCCGTGTCAAAAACTGGGTCGACCCGGATTTCATGTACATCAAGTGCACACAAGATCAACTCAATACAAAATTGTATCTCACCGTTTACTAGTATAAAATCCAACTTGATAATTGTCTACTTAAAAATTCCTATCCAATAAATAATCAGTTCATTTCCAATTAAGATCGAGCTTTTTGATATCTCACATTTTTTTATAGATTAAAATATGTATTTTTATAAATTCATCCAAATAATTCAAAGTAAATGGGCCTAATGGGTACGTACAAGCACATTGATCATTACATGGAAAGTGCATGATTTTAAAGAAAAATAGAAAGCATCACAGTCTCAATTTGATCAACTTTTACTTATAATTTCTTATCTATCACGTAATGTTGATAACATAATTTCATCATTATGAAAATGACACTTCAATAATTAAAGCATGATACTCTAGATTTTCCACATTATTATTTATTGGTTGGTTTAGAGCTACTCTTTTTCCCCAATGATACAAGGTTGCTTTCGTTTGTAGTTTTTTTTTTTTTAAATCATGTTGACTTGATTTTGCATGACCCTTTTTTCAAGAAGTGGTCCAACAATTTTGGCTATTAAGCTTAATTATTATACAAATTAAGAGTTTTTAAAAAATAGAAATGGGAAAAATGTGTCTCTAATCATAAATTATATTTCTTTAAAGTATATGTATATTACAAATGATTTGAAATATAATTAATACTAAATAGTTGGTCGCTAAAAATTAGGAACATGTATATTTTCTTCATCTCTAAATTTAATGATTGAATTGTTGTTAATTCTAAAAAGTCGTATGCATTTATAGACTGATCGATCATAATTAGAAAAAAAAAACAGTATTTATTCATGATTTCTTTATAAAATTATTTAAAATTGATTATAACGCTTAAAACATAAATTGTGGATCGGTCGTGACAAGATTATATTCAATTATATAATTTATTTACTATGAAAGTCTACAGGAAAAAAAATATGTAAATTATGTCAATTAAAGTCTAGGGAAAAAAAACGTTTTCTAAAGTTTTGGTGGAATATTATGGAGCCAAATATAAAATGAGTCTATTTGAAAATCTATCTAAATTATTAGCATTATCCTAATGATCGAAATCATGATGCATGAACAAAATCTTTCAATGTCTAATCTTTAAAATTTGAGTGTCATGCATCCAATTGGTTGGTTTCAGTTTATTATAAATTAATAGTTTATTTTATATTTTATTATATCAGTATTCATCACATATGCGACAATGATCTGAAATCATTATTATGTAAGAAATGATACAAAATTATATAACAAAAAACCATTATTTTAGAATAAAAATTACTGTTATTATTTGTTAGTGGGCAATCATCCAAAAGTTTAAGATATGATTTCCGTTATGTAATAAAATAATAAAGTGATAATTAATAATTAATAAATAAAGGTCGAGTCAAATAAAGATGATGCTGTGAACAGACGTGATGTAGATAATCCATCATTATATCTTTAATTATTTAATAATTTTGTTTGATTTGTGTAAGATGTTTACTTAACTAAATTAACTAGTGCAGCAACATTTATCTGTTTAATAAAGTTGTGCATTACTAGACATTCTCGTCTTTTTCCTTATACTTTTTATTAATAAAACAAAAAGACCAGAGAAGGGTAACTAGTTTTTTTTTCACTGTATTTAGTTGACTCGAACTGTTTCAAATAGTGTTTCGTATTTTCTAAAAAAAATAAAAATCGTTGTATTTTAATATTATTGATTAAGATTGGTTATGTAAATAAGATGACATTATAATGACTTGTTTGTTGTTGTTGAATCGCTAATAGTGTTAAAATATAGAATAAAATATTATTTAATTATATATCCGACTGTGATCAAGCTACTAATTTAATTCAAATTCAAATTGCAAAACAAAAATTATCATAAAATAAATCAATTTAAGGGATAATAAAGCAACTGAATTTGAACATAATTATTTTTATTAGAAGTTCGAGTTTAATTGAACTTAATTGGGACCTTTACGTGTAGTCTTTAAAATAGTGAGCTTTTTAAGGGTTCAATAATTTGATATTCATACAATAATGCAAACCTAATTAGTTGGAGAAAAGACACAAGAAAATACACCAAAATGGGTGATCGATTGCTACAACCCAAAATTGGTTAAAAATCTCAATCTTCCTTTTTTCCCCCAAAACTGCCCAAAATTATCTCTCTCTACTTGCTGTCTTGCTCAACATAGGATTTGACTTCTCTACTTTTTTTGGTTTTTATTTTTTCACTTTTTTGCCAAAAAATAGGGAAAATGTTGGGTACATTTCATAATTTGACAATTTATGTGTTTGAAAAATTTTAAAAGTTAACGTTGTAATATAATATGAGCATGGATCATACTGGTTTTTTACATACTATACTTAAGCATTTTATATGAAATATTTGTTATTAATTTCTACATGTAAATAAATAAGAGTTCGGATAGTGGAGTCAAATAAAATTTATCTATACATACACATACCTATTTTTACAATGAATATAACGTTACAGTTATCCATATTTTTTAATTTTTATATGATGGTTATAATACAAACACACTATGCACAATCTGACTTATAGTTTCACCATTTATCAGGATTTTTCGATTCCAAAAATCAGAAACAATATTTCTTCCATCCACTTAAACTTAATCCAAACATACTTTATAGAATTTTCTCATCAAGAATCATATCGATAAGTCGTGAATGCTGCATCCGATGAAATCCACCGAATTTATATGCATGTGGAATTGGAAAGGCTAAATAAGAGGTGTAGATAGTAGACAACACAAAAAGTGTTAGTTTAAGACAATGTGATATAGTTTGTCGAGTAAGCAGCAGGCAATGCCCATGCCCACATTGGACTTCCCACTTTATGTCTTTTTGGCTTCTTAAATAATCCAAACTCTAAAATTGTTCAATTTACTTTTACTTTCCATCAATTTTGAAATTGTTTACCACGAGATTTGTAGTTCAGTGATATTCCACTTTTTATAAGGATGCAAATTATGATAATCAGGGTTCGAACCTGAATCGGATAAAATTTTATAGTCTTTATTCCTTCCTTTCCACCTCTATATATGGATTGTTAGGGATTGTCACATCTACATATATACATTATAAGTTGGATTTTTAAATATAGTCTATTCTTATTAAAGTAATTATATTTTGTCCATCTCTTTAAGACATCAGTCTAATGTAAAGAATTCCAATAATCAAACATTATAATTTTTTTTTCACAAAAACTCATGTGAGACGGTCTCATGGATGATTTCTGTGAGACGGATCCTTATTACCTATAACCCAAACCCATTTTAATAAATTTACATGTGAATTGTGAAATATGGGTTGTGGATTAACCCGTCTCACGTAAAAAGATCCGTGAGACGGTCTCACATAAGACTCACTCTTTTTTTTTAATTATGAATCCATGAGACCACGATTTTAGGAATATTTTTAGGTAGCCCATTAGAACCTCCCACACAACACCAATAAATAATGACACAATAATATGTGTGTGTATATATATATATATATATATATTTTTTTTTTTTTTTTTTTTTTTTTGGTATAGTAAGAAGTGATTACCTAACATCTAAACTCAACTAGGTTCTTTTTAACAAAAAAATCTTGTACAAATTCATTGATCCATAATATTTAGCTCTAGATGCATCGTTCAATAATTCCCCACATGGGCCTTTTGTTTTCTTCTTCCATACCATACTCATTTTAAGCTATGAAAGTTTTGTTCAATGCCCTCCACATGGTTTCCCACATGCACTATTTGTCCAACCACTTATTCTCGTCATTCTCACTACAATAATCCAACACTATATTAATTTTATATTTTAATAATTCAGATGTTCTATATAGTATGTGGATTTTAAGGATGAAATAGAATAAAATTCTATTTTTTGGGCTTTTCTTGGCTGCTAGATTTGGTTTGTCTTATTCACTGTTTATTTAATTTTATCCATTATTATTTTTGTGTCAGTTACTATAATTCACTGTCATTATTGATAATTTGATATTTGTGCGGCTGTTAAGTTATTATCATCACAATTATTGCAAATGCTGCAATAAATAAATTCTTGATGATATGAATTCCATGATTAGGGAGAGGGTTACTTTTAAATTTCAGACATCTACATAATACAGTTATTGGGCCAAAAATATTAAAATAGGCCTGATGAAAAAATCATCTCTAATGTGAAACAAAATTTATATGAATCGAAACATATTAATTCAGTCAACACGATCAATGCAGGTCATATATAAAAGGGAAAAATGGTAAAAATACCTTGTATATTATCCCTAATTATGATATTGTTCTTTAATTTTTTGGATTTTTAAAAATAACTCATATGTTACCCCTTCTTGTCAATAATACTCATTGACCTATAATAACCAGTTACATGCTGGTGTGGCCGGTTAATTTTGACATGGATATTATTTTTGAATTTCTTTTCCCCAAATCTCACACTTAAAACATTTTTGCTGCCAAGTCACACTTAAAAAAGAAGCACATTTAAGAATTAAGAAAAAGGGAAGAAAATTAGGGTTCGGCAGTCCACCACCATCTTCAACCACTCTTACCACCACCGACGAACCACCAGCGTTGCTCAACCATCGCAACTTCTCTCCACCATCAGCAGCGCTACATTTGCTCATCTCCGAGCCACTGAGCCATTGTCTCCATCCATCTCACGCTGGCAACCACTGCACACCCATCCGACATCCTTCACCACCGTCATCCCCTTCAACCATCACCCATCACTTTTCCTCACAATCCGACCACCATCATCACAACTCACCATCTCCATTTCTTTTTGCTTCTCATCTCCACCTCCATTGCCATCTTCACTTTTATCTTCACCCTAAATCGGCGTGTCTCCAAGTCCTATCTCTAGATCTGCTCCACCAACATTCTAACATTCATCGAGCGCCGCCGCGCGCAACCACCTTTCCACCTCTAGATTCGCAACACCATCTTCAGTCCACCATTCGCCTCCGATCTCTCGCTCCGCTGCTACAACATCGGTCACCTCTCTACCATCATCTTCATCTTCTCTAGCTCCACTACCCTTATCCAATTCACCATCGATTTGTTCTCCTCTGCTCGATCGTCAACCTCCATTGACAGATTCGACCTCCACCTCTTTTCAGATCCATCTTCCAACTTACATCGCAAACCACCATCCACTGTCCACTGCCAATCATTCCTCCAACAATTCCATCTCCATCTCTTTCACACACACCAATGCAAAAATACTTCCAATTTGAAGAGGTAAGAACGAGACTCTTAGTAATTGGATAAATGAGGTGTGAAATGTAAGGGTTTGGACCATAATTTATTAGGTTTTAATGATACATGGATTTTTCAGGGATTCGGAGGAAAAAATAATGACATTATTAGGTAACTAGTAGTGTACCCGAGCGTTGCGCGTATTATTATATAACAAAATTATTTTAATATAATGACGGTGCACCTGTGTATTGCACAAATTGTTATATTTTTAGTTAAATTTTAATTTTAATTATTATACTAAAAGATTGTGTATATATTTTGAACTATGATCTTTTATGAAAATGAAATCAAGTTTTAATTATTTGTAAAAATTGTAATTAATTAGTATATTCTTTTTGACAATGTATATAATTAATAATTTTTTTAACATGAAAATGAATACATTTAATAAGCACATGAAACAAAAATAATGTCGTTTATTATATCTATTATACTTTATATAATTTATCTCATATAGCATTTATAAAATCATATAACATTTTATATACTTTATCTCATATTTTTAGCATTTATAGCATTTTATTGAAGATTATATCAGATTTTTAGATATTTTTTCCATATTTCTTTACGTCTTTTTATGTGTGTATTATGTTCCTAGTTTAATAAACAATATTGTTATTCATTTCATTACTTAGAAAAGCCCAATAAAAGAGAAAAACTTCTTTTTTTTTTTTTCAAATCCTACCATCAAGAACCAATCTTATTAGGCCCATTCTTATTTAAGTTAAATTATCTCTTCATTTCCAACATATATATCGACACACACACATATATATAAACAATGAAAACAAAACTCTAACCCACCATCCCTTCTCTTTGTTGTCGCCGCCTCCGCCGCCTCCTCCTTCGCCTTTCCTCGCTCCCCTTCATCTCTCTTTTTCGCTTGTCTTTGACTCATTCCACCACAATCCCTCTCCCACAACCCTTCTCCTCTTCTCCTTCATTTCTTCCCCTCCAATTATTCCTTTTTGCATATTAATAATACACACTATTTATTACAATTTGTGGTTTTTTTTTAAGTTGATATGTAGATGATGGAGTGAGAGTCGTCAACTTGAATTATGAAGGATGTGCTGCGAAGCATTGAAAAACTCTCTATTCAGGCTCAAGTATATGAGTTCAAGTTACCAAAATGAAACACAAATAATTTTTGTTTAATGTTGCAGCTTCCATCTCTAATTTTTCTTCTTATTTTGACATTTTGAGGCCCCACGAATTTTCTTCTTATTTTCAGCTTAATGCTCATCTCCATTATTTATTTTCTTGCTCAATTGTTCAATGTGTATTCTAATCAACCACTTAGAACTTACCTAATACAATGACTTGGAGAGAAAACATCATTCAAATGGCTTGGAGAAAGCCTCAGTCAAATGGCTTGAAAAGGAAGTCTGACTCAAAATTATTTAGAAAATCAAAATGAAATTAAAAAGAAAAGAAATTATTTACACAATCAACATTATGATGTGACATTTTTGAGCGGAAAAGTGGCAATCTTGAAATTATTTCCAACTTTCCTGCTATTAGTATAGTATAGATATGACTATTAGAATTTAAAAAACTCATAAATTGACCCCACATCAAAATATAACCGGCCACATCAGATTTGACCGGTTCTTTACCTTTTTTTACAGGTAAATGGGTATTATTGACAAGAAGGGGTAATATACGGGGTATTTTCAAAAACCCAAAAAAGTAAAGGGTAATGTCATAATTAGGGATAATATACGAGATATTTTTATCATTTTTCCCTATATAAAATTATTTGAAACTCCGTTTCATATAAGATCTTTATATAAGACGGTCTTATATAAATTTTTGCGAAGATAATATATGCTGAAAAACGAATTTTATGTTAAAACATCATAAAAATAAGAATTCAAGATGACCATTTTATTCTATTACTCGTGAATCTCAATTTTGGGTTACCATTTCGGAGTTGGATTGTAATGAAATTTTTTTACATTTGAGCAATCCGTAGTTTTATTAACCTTTTTACTGTATTGCACAAGTCTTAAATATATGAAAATCCATCAAAATAAATTTTTCAAAGAGGATATTTTGTTCCTTTTATTTCTTTTAATGAAACAAGACAATTTAATCGACCTCAGCAACACCCAAAATTAATGACCAACACCATTGATATATAAATGATTGTGAAAATATCTAATCCAAAAACTATGAAACAAGACAAGCTTCTTCCATTTTGGTCGAACTAAACTTCTTATAACTCAAACTACATTTGCTTATTTACAATGATCTGTATACCTGTTTCTACTCCTAAAAACTATGGTACATAATGGCTTAAACTCACTTCGATTTCATTTCAATGTCGACACACTCTTTAGGATCGACATCAGATATGTTTTGAGGAAGAAGGCCAAGTAGAGGCATAGGTAACAACGAAGTGATATTGCAAAAAACGATCAAAGGGACCAGATTTGCAAATTCATCCTTTGTAACGCCAAAGAGTTGAGTTAGTCCAGCTCCGATCAAACCCCCAAGTACGCTGCCCCCGTTTGATATAGACATAAGGGTTGCAAAGAGAGTAGCTTCCATGCCCTCTGGGCATATTCTTGCTGCTAATATGAGAACAGGCATAAACGATACCTATGAAAACTTCTCGTTAGCTTGTAGAAGAGTATGAATGGCACAAGCTGTGTACGAATGACAATATGCAATTTTTGCTATATCATTTGACAAATGAAGAAGTACCTGACCAAGAACTGTTATTATCAATGAGTCACCAATTGCAAACCACTCATCACTTATACCAAACTGCCGGTTCAATCCAGTGACGAGCAAAACCTAACAGATAGCAGAGAAGTCAACTTTGAATTCATAATAAATATTGGAATTATTGCAAACAATCGAACTGGTTTTGTCTTCAAGGGTGCATGAAATCATACTTGACTCATTCCAAGAGCTGAACCAATAAGAATAGTCGCCAGAAAAATCTTGCGCAGAGGAATACTTTTCAGGAATCCATTATAAAGTCCAACCCCAAGTAATGATGCGACAGAAGTGATGAGCTTCACACGTCCCAGAAACTCCGGAGTAAAACCAAGTTTATTTGTACTGTAAGTATGAAGTTCTTGGTTAATAATTATCGCTAAGAGGAAAGAGGCAATCATAATATTCATTAAGTATTCACATGGCCGACATACGTGAAATAAAACATGGCAGATTCGGACTGTGGGGTAGCTTGCCATAGGAAAATGAATAAGGTGGGAAGCAATACATTTGGTTGCTTCACAGTGATCCACAATTGTGTAATGCTGTTCTTTGAGCTTTCAAGAAAGCCAGATTTATCCGGCAAAAAATTTTGTCCAACCACTGGCTCTTCTTTGACAAGTATAGCAACTGTAGAAGTTATCAGTGGAAGCAAAGCTGTTAATCCAAAGACAAACCTGCAGGTTATAACATCATGTGTAAGAATAATGTAAATCAAAATTGAAAAGATGGATCATGTTGTATACCTCACACCATAAGCACCCACCAGTGAGCCGCTGAAGTAAGAGCTTATAATACCCCCAAAAGCTGAGGAACCCCAGCATAGTGACTGGAGCGATCCGGACATGCTTTGTGATTCACCACGAGACCTCTCTACGACCATAGAGTCCACAACCTGAACCATGTTTAATCTCTATATCTTAGCTGGTGAATAATTGAAATGTCAGATAAAGATCATCTACAGCACTGTACAGCACAATAGCTCTCAAAGATACCCATAATTTTAGGGCAGACATGGCATGATGAAAAGCTCAAGCAAATGTTGGAAGTATACGAATTGTCTTCATTGAAATGAAGAGTGAAAAGTACACCAAACTAATCTCCCCAAACATCTTTGGAAGTAGAGAAAGCATAAAGCACAAGGACATTGCATAATCTTCATAAGGAGGAGACCTACCACATCTGAAAATGCTACAGAAAGAGATCCAAGAAGCATACAGAATGCAACGCCATATTTGTCATCAACAAAGCTACCCATGAAACTCCATGAGAGAGCTCCTAGAAGTCCTGAGAGAACCAAATATGACCTTCTCCGAAAGCCAAAAAGCGGGAAGGAATCACTGTAACAAAACATTCATAACAAGTTTAGTATATATTTATCCTATCCTAAGAGGAAAAGGTGTGGCAGATAAGCTCAGTGAGTTAATCCACACCTGATGAATCCATACAGGGGCTTAACAAGCCAAGGTAATGCTGAGATGCCAGATATGACAGCTGTCTAGCCAACCACATAGAGAGGTAAGTCCTTAACATATTTCTTGGGTCGAATACATACAGAATCACTTTTATCTAAAACATAACAGATAATTAATCCAAAAACTGTTAATTCAGATTGGCAAAATGTCCACTCCTCACTTGTTACCTAATCAAGTATCGATGATTACCTCTGCAGGATCTAAATGCAGGTCATCTTTCAGGTAGAAACTGACTGCTAGCCTGGAGAGCCCCAAAACACCTTGCACAAAATATACCATAGCTACTGCAATGTTATCTACAGTTAAGTCCACTCCAATGAACCTAATGGGATTGGTCGAATATATTTTCTTGTGATTATTGGATTGTGCAGTATCTTCATCTGCAGTGCTTGTCAACACATCCCCCCTCCCTGCAACTTAATCAACAAAAACAAGGTTTTGGCAGCTCAATTAAAATGAAAACTCTACAACATACATCCAACAATACAATGAAAGACAAGGGAAGACAAAAAAATGATATCAGAATACACTAGCTTGACTAACTTCAAGAACCTATCCAGCAATTTGCTCGGAACTTTTACAGTTTATCAGCATCACATGAGAAGAGGATATCATGAATGATCTTCAAGTTTCAGGTTTATATAATTGTGGTAAACTAACATTCCAAATCAATTATAACTACTTTCAAAGGTAATTTCATAATCGTGTGAGAAAAACCAAATTTTATGAATTACTCAAAAGCAAAAACACACTTGTTTTTATACCACACCACACTGTTCTTAAATGTAAACTGCCACACTGTTCTTAAATGTAAACTTCTTTTACATATTCTGTAGTTTAAAGCATTCTAATTTTAGCGCTGCGAATAAAAAATCTAGAATAATTTGACAAAATGGAGTAAAGAATTGATACAGAAGCATACGAATTACGTTAATTTACAGCAAAACCAGAATTATACGTAAATATGACTTACGATATTTGGAATCTAACAAGTTTTCAGACTCGGAGTTCTGGTGGAGTGATGGAGTCGAAATGAAAACCGTGTCGAAATTCGACGGTGGTTTACGGCGGAGTTTAGAGTGGATGGAGGAGGAGGTGGGCGGTTTCCGGTGGAAGCGACGGAGATAAGGAGAGAGGGAGAGAAAGGAGAATATCGGATAAGGTGAGGGTAAAATTGGTAAAGAAGTTGCCATTAACGGAAAGTGGCTTTAGTCTGTTTGTGAGTTATTATTATATTAGAAAAATAAAAGTTTATATAATAATTAATAAAAGCAGAAAATTAATTGAAGGACGAAACTATTCCTATGATGCTGTACAAATAGCCACCGGGAATTTTATTTTTTGTTTAACTTTAAAGAGGATTATTTGTGGCCTCAGGATTTTGAGGGTTTGTCTGAGATTTACTCTTACTTTTATTTTTAGTTTTAATTTTGGGAATTGTTTTTAATATTCTTTTTTAAAAGAAGCTTCATTAATTGAAGAAATCGGAAATATAAAGAAGCGAAAACTCAAGGCTAGCACAAAAACAAGAACACCTTATTAAGTCGATGAACAATCTCATTGGTTTGTTTATAAATAAAAAAAAATTGGCATTTATTAAAAAACAAAAAACAAAAATGTTCGACACTTCTTAATAATTATGACGAATTTTGATATATCATACAGAAAAATATTAACGACATTCACAACTCCTATGATGTATAATGCATACATTCACATATACATGTAGTATAGCATTTACAAGATAGATTTTGAATTGGTTTTAATCATGAATTTTTTTAGGGCAATTGATTATGTTTCTATTTCTCATTTTTCATTATAGATTGTTAACTGTGGTGAGGTTTTTTGTTATCCTATGTCTGGATATAATTTGTGTAGTAATTTAGTGTTTCGAATGTGTTCATGTTATTTGATTCACTATGGGGCAGCACTCTTGTGCCCCTGGGGCACGGATCCTGGATCCGTGCCCCCGACCCGCTCCGACCCGCCACATATATATATATATATATATATTTTTTTTTTTTTTTCTTTTTTCTTCCTCTCTTCTTCTTGCTTCTCCTTCCTCTTTTTTTTTTTCTTTCTCTCTTCTTCTCGCTGTTCCTTCCTCACCTCCGCTCCCGATGTCGGCGAGCTCCTCTACTGGATCTCCGGTGTGGCCCCCGCCCACTTCCTCTTCTGGGTCGTCCTCCTCATCAGCTCCCTCCTCGGAGCCGTCGGCTACGGTGTCCAGTTCCTCTTCCTCACCAACCAAATCCCCTCTCTCTCCTACTCTCACATTTTCCTCCTCACTGTTCTAAATAGGGATGGGCTTATGGGTGAGGAAAGATGAAGAAATGGGGATATGGCTAAATAAAGTGGTAGGAAGTGGTGGATCCGGAGGCCCTGAATCATGATCAGAATGTATACCCTCTTTCTTCACCTTCTGGGATAACAAGCAAAAAATGTGGGCATTTGCATTGATGTCCTCGAACTCATTTCTCAGAATTTCTGCATCGCTAAGCCTTCTATATGAGACTTGATTTGGTGTTTTTTTTTTTTTTTTTTGGAGTGGATAGCAGGGGTATTTGAGGGGGTGGCTAGGAGTGGGGAGTGGAGTTTGAGACTACTTCAGGATTTCTTGAGTTTGGATTCAATCAGCTTAGCTTGCCCAATTGCAAGTAGTGAGTTGGTCATTTTGCAATTAAAATGATTAATTGAATATAAATGATTAATTAATTAAAAGTGTATTTAATTTAGGTTGTTGGTTGGAGAATTGTTGATGAAGAAGAAGGAAATTGGATAATTTAGGTGTATTTCAATGATCTTAGACATAGAAAAAACACTATTTCTGCATAATACCTTAAGGGTAGATATGTGATACCTGAAGAGTAAATGTGTGATAGCTGAAGAATAAATCAGGTGATACCTGAGAGTATACAAGTGATATTTTTAAGTGAATGAACAACTAATACATTAAGACTAAATATGTCATACCTTATACTATAAACATTAATACCTTAAAGGTAAATATGTAATATCTTCAAGGTAAATATGTAATACCGTGCATATCTAATACCTTATGCTATAAAAATTAATATCTTAAAGGTAAATATGTAATACCTTAAAGGTGCATATCTAATACATTATACTATAAATATTAATACCTTAAAGATAAACATGTAATACCAGGTGCATATGTAATACTTTATATTATAAACATTAATACCTTAAAGGCAAACATATAATACCTTAAAAGGTGCATATGTAATACTTTATTCTATGAGCATTAATACCTTAAAGGTAATATGTAATACCTAAGAGTATACAATTGATAAAAGTATACAACTAATATCTTAAGAACATACAATTGATACCTTAAGAGTTGTCTTATACTATAAGCACTAATACCTTAAAAGTAAATATGTAAATAAGAAGAATAAAAATAAGAAAATAGAGAAGAAGAAGAAGAAGAATGTAAAAAAAAAAAAAAAAGCAGAATAACAAATTGATAAGAAAATAAATTAAGAAAAAGGAGAGAAGACAAAAAAAAAAAAAAAGCAACACTATTTCTGCACTAATACCTTAAGAGTAAATGTGTGATACCTTAAAATTAAACAATTGATACCTTAAGAACATATAACTAATACCTTCATTGAAAATATTAAGATTTTAAATGTTTTATCATCTTCTTCCTCAAAATTTTTGCAAATCATGATTTCATCATATTTTTCGTCAAATTTTCTACAAATCATGATTTCATATTATTTGAAATAATTTATTTTTAATATTTTAAAATTACTCATAAATAAGAAAGGGAAAAACCTCAAATGATTTCATGGTAATTTGAAGAAGAATAAAAACAAGAAGATAGACAAGAATAATAAGAAGAAGAATGTACTAAACAAATAAGATGAATAACAAATCAATAAGAAAAGAGACTAAGAAGAAGAATGAGAAAGAAGAAGAAAAAAAAAAGAGAAAAAAGAAGAAAACAACATTGTATCTGCATAATACCTTAAGGGTAGATATGTGATACCTGAAAAGTAAATATGTGATACCTGAAGATAAATCAGGTGATACCTGGAGAATGAATTAGCTGTGCGCGCAGCTCACAACAACTACAGTATGTGTGCGCGCGGGTCAGGGTTGGGGGCATAGAATTTTTTGCCTTCACTATGTAATTGAATTCTATAAGCTTATATCATTGGAATTAGTAAATATATGTAAATGTTATGTAGTTTTCAACTCATATATAATTTCAATATTCATATTAATTGTCAATTACAATTATTTTTTTAAATTTTTCCACATCAATACTACATACCTAATTTTGATTTTGATATGTTATATAAGTGAGAAATAAATTTTTGGTTTAGAGAATCTGAATTGATAAAATAAATTCAAGCACGATACACAATAAATAAATTCAACTGAATTTATATAGGAATTTTTTTTTTTTTTTATCGTAATAAAGAGAGAACCAACATGCATATGAATCTCTTACAAGGTACAAAAATCAGATTGACCCAAAAAATAAGTCACAAATTATTAAAGTAAAATAAAATATCCCAACTCCCAACCAATAATGACATAGAAACCTAACAACCCCACCATACGCGTGGAAAAGTCATACATGTTTAAATTAATTTGAAACATAGGATGCTGCCAAAATCATAAAAAATAGCATAGAAAAATTCAATTGAATGGAACTTCCACCATTTCCAGGTGATCCATCAGTTCTTGAACCAGGTGATCCATCAGTTCTTGAACCAGGTGATCCAGATGGAGAAGCAGCTGCAATTAAAAAGAAAAAGAAATTGAGTATTTTTACGATATAATTCAAATCTGTTTTAAAGAAAATGTGTTGGTGGTGTACCTCTGCATTGAGTTGCAGGGGGGGTTTGAACATTGCAAGCCCTAGGGAGGGCTAGAGCCTGTGTTTGGTTGACATTTAAGCCTAGGTTCGACCCTCCACCGTTGATCACTTGACACAAGCATTGTGGCTGCGATTTGGCCACGGTGCCGAGCTGCGTGCAGCAGGCGGTGGATGGGGCGGAAGAGGAGTTGCCGGAAATGAAGTCGAGGCAGGGTGACATGCTGACAAGCACGTTCGTGCAGTCGTCTGATTGGCCAGTCGTGCCGGCCCAAAGCATGGTGATCATCATTAGAACTAGGGTTGAGAAAATTGGGACTTGTTGGTGTGCCATTTTTTGGGTGGTGATTGAATCTTGGTTGTGGAATTAATGAAGGAAATGTGTAGTGGTGTTTGATGAAGAAAAGGTGGTGTGTTTTTGAGTTTATATGAAGGGGTTTTAAGCTTACTAGTCAAAAGTATACACTTGGAAATTAATGGGGGTTGGTTTTGGTTGCCTACTTTCTCATATTCATTGGTCCCAAAATTTCCTTTTGAATATTTCAATATATTTTGATTTTTGCAATGGGTTATGTCGGTCGGCTTGTTGTGCCTTTAATTTCACTTTGAATTGTTTGAATATATGTTACTTTTTTTTTTATACGTTATTCGTGGGCTACTATGAAAACTATATACACAATTTTGATATTTATTTAAAATTTAAAATGTTTGTAGAGTTCTAACAGCGATACATAATGAGAAAGTGAGATACGAGATATAATTTGATTATTTTGAATAAATTTATATCATAAAATGAAGTATTGTACAGTGTAAAGATAGAATAAAATACGAAATAAAATACCTAACTTATAAAATAAATTGAAGATGACAAATAGAAAGGGGTTAGTTATATGGTTCACCAAATTAGGGGGTGAGTTGTACAAGAAGATTCCATGCACATTAATTAAACTATTGGTTGTCTATTATGCGAACAATGCAAGGGAAGCTACCTCGTCATTCATTAATTTAATAAGGAAAAAAAATAGGAATTTTTTTTTGTTTTCCAATTTGGGCTTTAGTAATTGGCCTATTTTTGGAATCACCTACAATCAACACGCACATATTTCGAATTAAATATGATACAGTATAATTTGATTTTTAGATTTATTTAAATAATAACTAGTGTTCTCGAATTTTTAGTTTTCATTTGTTCACTAAGATTTTTTCGATTTTATATTGACTTGACTATTTGGAACATTCAGTCATGCCTAACTTCATGCCGGTTTCACATGTCTTTAATAGTGCTACAATTTTAGGGTTGAAATCAAACTATTCAAATAATTGTTTATTAAGAAAAAGAAATAACCCCTTTAATTTCATTTAAATGACTTTTTAGATGTTTAAGTTCTTGTTTTTAATTATTATTTTTAGCTATAATCCAAACTTTAAATTGGTTGAAAGTGAGTTCAAACAAACTTTTATAGAACTACCTCAAACCAAATATAAAGTTGATTGATTTGATTTTCAACCTTGGTCAAGTTTCAAAGAAAAAAATTAGTTTCTCAATGGTCTCAAATAGAAACATTATAAATCTACAAGGAATGAGAAATTAAACAATCAAAAGCAGAGTTGCAAATAACAAATAATTTCAACATTCTTATAGGGAACAAATGGTAATACATACATGTTAGTTTATTGAACTATAACCAACTTTGTGACATCAAGAATTTCATCTAAATAAAATGTTGAAATTATCACTAAAAAACACATATCAAGGTCACCTAAATCTCCATAATTCAGAGACAGTTAAGGTAGTTGAGCCACAAATCCCACTTCAACCCTTATAAACCTTAAACTATGTTATCTACAAACACCATTACTTCTTACAAGACCAAAAAAACAAAGGATACATGAAAAACATGACAAGCTTTCAACACAAAATCTTACATCTTGTCATGGCATTCATGATCATAGTTTCTCGTGTTGATGGCCAATCGAGCAGTGTTTGCACGGGCCCTATGATGCGTAGCTTCAACTCCTGCATCGGCTTTCTTTCCGGTGGCTCAAACGCCTCGTCGCCCACTGCAGCTTGCTGCAACTCACTCAGAGACCTCATGAGCAATGGCCAAGATTGCTTGTGCCTTATTATTACAGGGGGTGTTCCTTTCCAAGTTCCCATTAATAGATCCTTAGCAATCTCTTTACCTAAAGCTTGTAGACAATCTGGTGTTCCAATTGAGTGTAGAGGTACTTGTTTAATTTTAATTGTATTTCAAGAATTTTTTTGTTGAATATTTTTCGATTTGTTAATGTTGTTTTAATTAATTTCAGCCACTTCTAGCCCAGTGCCAGCTCCAGGTACAGTCACATTCCTCTATTACGAATAGTATTTATTGTCGTAAATCGTGTTTTAACATTGTTAATAATGTCACGAATATTAAATGACATCATCTGATGTTTTGATTAGTAGAGCCAAGAACGTCTCCTAGTGCAGGTGGACCAAGTACATACCCTGGATTGTCACCTCCAAGTCCTAGAGGTACTAGATTTTCGTTCAAACTTGTTACTAGGGAGATATTATAAGGTTTAATTATATAATTTATATTGATTAACATTTTCAAATTTTGCAGCTCCATTAATTCCACAGCCATTCACACCATCATCCCCACGCCAAGGCGGCGGCAATGGTGGTGGCGGTGGAGGCGGCGGCTTCACACCGCCTCAAGGGTCGGAAGGTGATTTCGTTCCGACCCTTACGCCTCCGGGAATGCGACCAACTTTGACACCATCAGCTGCCCACATTGTTTTGCCATCTCTTCTAGTAGATGTTTTGGGAGTTATTATGCTCGTTTACTATTGATATTGTTGTGGATTTATTTTTGAGAGATCGAGTGAGATTGATTCATTTACTTTGTAAAAATGTATCATCCTTTGTACAATAATGATATCATTTATTTCTTACTATGTTATATCTCGTGTTTTATCTCATTATTATTGCAAATTACATGATAAAAGTGGGTTTAGTGTATCTGCAAAATTTTGACAATCATAAAACTATTCATGCCTATGTTCTTTGTGTGTTTCCCCAGTTATGTTTGAAGGTTGATTGGCTTATATCTCAGTCATTTTATCTCTTTGAAAAAGAAGTGTTTTGCATGTGTTTATTTTCATAGTCACCATATTCTGGATTTAGACACTGTTAGTCTTAGCAACAAAAATCTACTTTGACAGACAGAACGAATAAGAGGGTTGATACTAAATTTTATTTTGTAAAAATATATGGCATTAACGGGTATATTTAATTTTAATTTTAGTAGAACTTGATGGTATAAAAATTAAATATAGATTTTTTTATTTTAATTGGCATATTTTAGATGACATGATCTGTTTCAAAATAATATGAACTCAAAACATTTTATAGATGATAACTTGTTAATTAATAAGGTCTAAAGATATAATAGTGTCACTTATGGAATCACAATGTAAAACTTTAGATAAATTAAAGATTTTGAAAACAAAAACATGATCATTAAAAAAAAAAAAAACTAATGTTTTCACTTAAAAATAACATGAACTGATTATACAAATCCTATAATTTATACGGCGAGATGAGATGACCCACAACACGCGTGAGAGACTGCCCCAGACTAAAAATTTGAGTTTTATCAAGTTAAAATATGAGTTCGATTTGATTAATGTTCATTCGAGATTTCTCAATGTTATTTGTTAAAATGAACAAATAAATTCAAATTTGATAATTTCTTAGCTCGAAAGATAACATGAAAATATAATTCTAAATTATATCTAATTCGTTTCCTCAAATAATTAAGTCCTGAACCAAAAATATATTTGGTAAATTAAGCTTAAATTCGTTCACTAATAAATAAATCAAGTCCAAACTATTTTGACTGCACATCCTCAGATCTTAACAACTTTGTAGGCCTAACCTATTAAAAATAAGTAAATATTCAAATAGCAACACATATAGGATAGGATACACTGATCATATTGATATATAGGGCTTAAACGCCCAAATACACTATAAATAAAACCATTATCTAGGCTCAATTGCATTGGGTCTTTGCTAAGGCCTAATAGGAAATTTTAGCTCGTGCTCACTATTTGGGCTGACTCTAAAGCCCAACTGAAAATATTACATTATTCATTAAATAGGAACACACTACATAAATCATATATGTTCTCACTTCTCATAGTGCACCTTCAACAGTATAATAATACAATTCTTTCATCAAACTAATTGACCCGACCCGGAAGAAAAGACCGAACTCTAAGTGGACCCACCACATCTATACTATACTAATAGCAGGTAAGTTGGAAAAATTTACCGAAATGCCATTTTCCCGCTCAAAAATGTCACATCACAATGCTGACTGTGTAAATATTTTTTTTTCTTTTAATGTTTCATGACTCAATAATTTTTAATCTATTTTTCTCTCCAAGCCTCTTGAATCAAGCTTACCCTTCAAGCCATTAGATTATCTTTTTCTCCAATGATTTTAAATTAGGTTTCTCCTACAAGCCATTGGATTGTCTTTTTCTCCAAGACTCTGAATCAGGTTTTTCCTACAAGCCATTGGATTATATAAGTAAAAATGTGTGTGGTTGTTTCAACAAAAACACTTTTACATATATGAGATGGTCTTCTAAATTTTCATCGTTATAAATTTTAGTTCTCCTCTTTTTCCTCTTGCTTTTTTCTTCTCTTATCTATGATGAAGTTTTTGTACCTTCTCAATATCAATTGTTAGGAGTTTATGGTTAGGATGGATTCATCCAAATGAAAATTTGAGTTATATCAATCAAGATACATATCTCAATTGTCTTAATATTCATGAATTTTCATTTTGATTACCCTGAAAAAATATATAAAAAAAAAAAAACTACCAATTCATGAAATTGAGAATAAAAGTCAAGTATTTATTGGGTTTCCTAAGAGCTTTTGGATAATTCTTCTGTAGGAGCACAATTAACTTTTGAAAATTCACAACAAGCTAACAATTGAAAAAGGAAATGAGCTAATTAAGTATAGTGCAAAGGAATTTGGTCTCATAATTAGTAATTTGACATTCTAAATATTGAATTAATTGAATTGGAAGTTAGAGAATTATATAAAAAAAGTTCTCCTCAAAAGATAGATACGGTTTTATAAAACAATCGGTGAAACAACTATTCCATGATCAATAGACATATACGTAAAATTCCAAACAATAATGATTGAAATATAAAATCAGACATACACGGCTTTATATTGTACTATTATAAATAATGTTATTCAACAGTGTGTATATATATAAATATATATATGATGCTCATATATTATGTAATTATGATTAAAATTGTACTATATTAAAGTAATTGAATTATATTGCAAGACGCGCAACGCGCGGGTGCACTGCTAGTTTGAATAAGAATAGAAAAGCAAATAATAATAATAATAAAAATTATGAACCCTCCAAAAAATAATCAAAATATAAAACAAATGAAGAAGGCATAAAAGCACAAAGCAAATCGAATAAAGCTCACTCCACTCAAACCTCTTCTTCAAATTCTTCCTTCTTCTCGATCCTTCTCCTCCTCACCATTTCCTACCATTCAGCTCACACTATCTGTACAAACCCTCCGATCATCTCCAACTCCGACACCGGCAGACTCATCGCCGCCATCCGCTTCCATATGGCCGTACTTTTTTCCGCCGATCCACCGGCCGTTTTGCCGATCCAATAATCTTCGAGTTTTCTCTTCCTCAGGTTCCTTTCTATTTTATGCCTGTTATTTCCATTATTTTCCTTGTCGATAGCATAGATTGCTCTCAACTCTTAACTAATTTAACATTGTTAGTTGTTTGATATTTTTGACAAAATGTTTCTTGTGGATTGTGACGGTTTTTCTATGTTCACATGAGCGGGTAGATCTTAATTTGTGTGGTATGACAGAGGAATTTATCAAATTTACGTTCCTTTTGTGAGTAAAATTTGAAGTTATGGGTTATGGTTTTGTGAAGCAAAATATGTTCAGTGGATGAAATTGCCAGTGATTGCTGTTTGCAGTGGATAAGCTTATAAGAAACTATGCTAATGGTGCTGGCTAGAGTTAAATCTTTTGATATTCATGCGACATTAGAAGTGTGTTCAATAAGTTTTATCAAATATCTTGGTGCTGAGTTTATTCCAAATACGATTTGATGACTTGCACAGTTGTTGATGCTCTGGCAACACAACTTTGGATGTCTGCCAATCACCACCACAGACTGTATCTATTGTTTTGGTTATGTAGGGAGAAAAGGTTCTTGTTATGTTGCCTTCCTTGTGTCAGCATTGGACGAGGTAGGTGTTCTGTTCTGTTCAATGCTATGTATTGCTAATTCGTTTGACATGCTCAGCTGTAAATTTGAAGATGCGTATTTTGGCTTGTCTCTTTGTCTTGTACAACTAAATTAATACTGCTAAAAACCAGAATAAGAATTCCAAGACACCAGTGATGCATCTTAGTGTTTAATATTTTCCTCTTCAAATAAAACATTGATTTTGTGTGTCTATCCTTTCAATTTGCAGGTTAGAAATCTTTTTGTGACCTGTAAAAAGATTCAGTTGCTTGCTCTTGAATACCAACCTCCAAGGTTAATTACATAATAGTGTATCTTTTTTCATTTCATTAATATTTTATTTTTTTGGCATCATTAACAGAGACATCATGTTCACTACTTTGTGTAGTACCAATACTATGTTAATTACATAATAGTGTTATGTATTTTGTTATTTCTTTAGTGTTTTTTTGGGCATTGTCAACAGAGACATCATGCTCACTGCTTTGTGTAGGACCAATAATTTGAAAGCAATTGAAGCATCACTAAGACTTGACTCCATAGCTAGTGCTGGTTTTAATATATCACGATCTAAAATGGCTAATTTGATCAGGTATACAATGCTTCCCTTTTCTTCCTTTCTTCCCATTTTCTTGTGCCTTTGTGGTCAAAACTAGAAGGAGCTATAATCATTAATCACTTCCAAGTTTGTGATATTATTAGGCCTGGTGGTTTATTGAATCTCTCTGGCCCCTTTTTAACAACTCTTTCTTTGTTTTATTTTCTACTCTGAATTTTTCTATTTAGATAAGAGCAAAATTTTCTTGCTACACTTATAAACACTTATATAATCTAACAAAAATTCAATATAATAATATAATATAAATCTTTTCTTTTCACAATTAAACACTAATATAAATCTAACGAAAATTCAATATAATGAAATTTAAATTGGCAAACAAGTTTTCGACTCTCCGTCTGTGCAATAAAACAACATGCAATTCCTAACAATTCGACAAATATAACCAATTCAACTACATATAATTAATATTTTAACACAATTCACATAATTAAACATTCATATAAATATTCAATATAAGTATTTCGGCACATGAATAATCTACCAAGTTTGTTTGCAACTCTGTCCAAACACAACCCGTCACCTTTCGCGTAAACCCAAGTTACACTAACTTTAATGAAATTTGTTTGTAAATCTTAATTTTGTAGAATTTTCGTGTATCTCCCAATTACACCAATTTTACACGAAATTTTCGTTTTAGTCCTAATTTAGAGAATTTTCATGAAAACTCTAACTACACCAATTTTAACCTTAATTTTGCAAAATTTTCATGTACAACCCTAATTATACCAATTTGACACCAAATTTTCATTCAAACCCTAATTTTTTGAAGAATTTTCGTGTAAAACCCTAATTACACTAATTTTACATGAAATTTTTGTGTAAGTCCTAAATTTGCAGAATTTTCGCGTAAAACCCTAGTTACACTAATTTTACACAAAATTTTTGTTAAAACCCTATTTTTTGCATAATTTTCGTATAAACCCCTAATTACATCAATTTTACACAAAATTTTCTTGTAAACCCTAACTACACCAATTTTACATAAATTTTGTGTAAACTTTAATTTTGCAGAATTTTCATATAAAACCTTAGTTACACCAATTTTACACAAAAATTTCCGTGTAAAAATCTAATTACACCATTTTACACAATATTTTCAAGTAAGTCTAATTTTACAGAATTTTCACATAAATCCTAATTTCACTAATATTACACGAAATTTTCGTGCAAGTCATAATTTTGAAAAAATTTCATGTAAAACCCTAATTACATCAATTTTACCAGAATTTTTTGTGTAAAACCATAATAAGACCAATTTTACACAAATTTATTATGTAAGCCCTAATTTTGAAAAAAATTCGTGTAAAACCCTAATTATACTAATTTTACACGAAATTTTCACTTAAGCCTTAATTTTGAAGAATTTTTCGTGTAAAATCTTAATTACATCAATTTTACATGAAATTTTCATTTAAACCCCAATTTTAAAGATTTTTCGTGTAAAATCCTAATTACATCAATTTTACACGAAATTTTCGTGTGAACTCTAATTTTAGAGAATTTTCTTACAAATCCTAATTAAACCAATTTTACACGAATTTTAATTCCAAAACATTTTTCGTTTTTCGTGACAATCTAAGGACAGCAGAATCTTTACTTTCGGAACTATCCGGGGACGGATTTTCAGGTGATTACTTGCATTTCATGATAATTTTTTATTTTCTTTTCATTGGTGTTTTTTGAATGCAATTCTGAGATATTTTTGTTTTTCGTGAAAATCTTAGTACACAGAATCTTGGTTTTCTGGACGATCTTGAGGACGGATTTTCAAGTGATTTCATGCATTTCTTGATAATTTTTTATTTCCTTTCCATTGGTGCTTTTAGAACGCAATTTCGAGACACTTTTGTTTTTTGTGATAATCTGAGGGCTGCAGAATTTTGGCTTTCAGAACGATCTGGGGTTGGATTTTCAGGTGATTATTTGCATTTCATGATAATTTTTTATTTCCTTTCCATTAGTGCTTTTTAAATGCAATTCCGAGATACTTTTGTTTTTCGTGAAAATGTTAGGACAATAGTATCTGTCTTTAGGGACGATTTTGGGGACGGATTTTCACGTGATTTTATGCTTTTCTTGATAATATTTTATTTCCTTTCCATTAGTACTTTCAAAACGCAATTTTGAGACACTTTTTTTTTGTGAAAAATCTAAGGGCCGGAGAATTTTGGCTTTCGGGACGATTTGGGGATGGGTAGGTGAATTTTTGCATTTTTGAGATAATTTTTTATTTTCTTTCCATTGGTGCTTTGAGAACGCAATTCCAAAACTTTTTCATTTTTCTTGAAAACCATAGGAAAGCAGAATCTCGACTTTCGGGAAAATTGATTATTTGCATTTCATGATAATTATTTATTTCCTTTCAAATGGTGCTTTCAGAACGCAATTTCAAGAAACTTTTGTTTTTCATTAAAATCTTAGGACAACAGAATCTTGGCTTTCGAGATGATCTTGGGAACATATTTTCAGGTGATTATTAGCCCTTTGTAATAATTTTTTTATTTTCTTTCCATTGGTGCTTTCAAAACGCAATTTTGAGACACTTGTTTTTCGTAAAAATCTTAGGACAACAGAATCTTGTCTTTCAGGACGATTCTGGGCTCGGATTTTCAGGTGAATTTTTGCATTTCATGATAAATTTTGATTTACTTTTCATTGGTGCTTTCAGAATGCAATTTCAAGACACTTTTGTTTTTCGTGAAAATCTAAGAGTTGCAGAATCTTGACTTTAGGACGATCCGGGGATGGATTTATAGGTAATTTTTCAGAACACAATTCCAATACTTTTTCGTTTTTCGTGAAAATCTTAGAACATAAGAATCTTGGTTTTGGAGATGATTCGGGGACGGATTTTCAGGTGATTATTTGCATTTCATAATAATTTTTTATTTCCTTTCCATTAGTGTTTTCTGAATGCAATTCCGAAACACTTTTGTTTTCATGAAAATCTTAGTATAACAGAATTTTGACTTTCGGGACGATCTTGGGATGGATATTCAAGTGGTTTTTTGCTTTCCGTAAAAATTTTTGATTTCCTTTCCATTTGTGCATTCAAAACGTAATTCCGAGATATTTTTGTTTTTTGTGAAAATCTTAGGACTTCAGTATCGTCTTTCGGGACGATTTGGGGACGGATTTTCAGGTGATTTTATGCATTTCTTGATAATTTTTTAGTTCCTTTACATTAGTGCTTTCAGAACGCAATTCCGAAATACTTTTGTTTTTCGTGAAAATTTAAGGGCTGCAGAATCTTGGGTTTCAGGATGATTTAGGACGGATTTTCAGGTGATTATTTACATTTCATGATAATTTTTTATTTTCTTTTCATTGGTGCTTTCTGAATGCAATTCTGAGATACTTTTGTTTATCGTGAAAATTTTAGTACAACAAAATCTTTGCTTTCTGGACATTCTTGAGGATGGATTTTTTTGTGATTTTTTGTCCTTCGTAATAATTTTTTATTTCATTTCCAATGGTGCATTCAAAACGTAATTCCGAGATACTTATTTTTTTTTTGTGAAAATCTTAGGACAGCAGAATCTTGTGTTTTTGGACGATCCTGTGGATAGATTTTCAAGTGATTTTTTGTATTTCATGATAATTTTTTATTTTCTTTCCATTGTTGCTTTCAGAATACAATTCCGAAAAACTTTTGTTTTTCATTAAAATCTTACGTTATCAGAATCTTGGCTTTCGAGACGATCTTGGGGATGGATTTTCAGGTGAATTATTGTCTTTCGTAATAATTTTTTATTTATTTTCCATTGGTGCTTTCAAAATGCAATTTCGAGACATTTTTGTTTTTCGTGAAAATCTTAGTACAACAGAATCTTGTCTTTCGGGACGATTCTGGGCATGGATTTTTAGGTGAATTTTTACATTTCGTGATAATTTTTTATTTCTTTTCTATTGGTGCTTTCAGAACGCAATTCTGAGACACTTGTTTTTCATGAAAATCTAAGGGTTCAGAATTATGGCATTCAGGACTATTCGAGACGAATTTTCAAGTGATTATTTGCATTTATCGATAATTTTTTATTTCCTTTCCATTGATGTTTTCTGAATGCAATTCCGAGATACTTTTGTTTTTTGTGAAAATCTTAGTACAACAATATCTTTACTTTCTGGACGATCTTGAGGACGGATTTTCAGAGGATTTTTTGCCTTTAGTAATAATTTTTTATTTCCTTTCCATTGGTGCTTTCAAAACGTAATTCCGAGACACTTTTATTTTCATATAAATCTTAGAACAGTATAATCTTGTTTTTCGGGACGATCCTGGAGATGGATTTTCGGGTGATTTTTAGCATTCTTTGATAATTTTTTATTTCCTTTCCATTGGTGTTTTTAGAACGCAATTTCGAGAAATTTTTATTTTTTATTTCCTTTCCATTGGTGTTTTCAGAACGCAATTTCGAGAAATTTTTATTTTTCATTAAAATCTTAAGAGTAACAAAATCTTGTCTTTCGAGACAATTTTGGGGACGGATTTTCAGGTGATTATTTGCCCTTCGTAATAATTTTTTATTTCCTTTTCATTGGTGGTTTCAAAACGTAATTTCGAAACACTTTGGTTTTTTGTGAAAATCTAACGACCGCAGAATATTGGCTTTTAGGACGATCCGGGGACGGATTTATATGTGAATTTTAATTTTTGCGATAATTTTTTATTTTATTTCCATTGGAGCTTTTAGAACGCAATTCCAAAACTTTTTTGTTTTTCGTGAAAATGTTAGGACAACAGAATCTTTGCTTTGGGGATGGATTTTCAAGTGATTATTTGTATTTCATGATAATTTTTTATTTTCTTTCCATTAGTGCTTCTGAATGCAATTCGAAGACACTTTGGGTGATTTTTGCCAACATTACTAATCTCACACTATAGTGAAAACTATATATATTGGAAAATTTTGTGTTGGTTTTCCAATGTGGGACAACAACCCACATTCCCAATTTCTAAGTCTAAGCAAGGATCCAAACATGCAACTTTGAGATTCAATTTCTCATTCACCCTTTATCCATTTTGGGCGTACAATATCTTGCCACGAACCTCTCACGGAGGTGAACACATTCCATCGCCACAATCGGGTTCGGGACCCACTTGCAATTAATGCCCAAATCAAGGCAAAATTTCTGGAATTTTAATCCAAAATTTCCAACAGTCTTTGCCAAGATTAAGCAGCTAGATGAAGAAAAATGAGTTGTAGAGAAAGAAATAAATGTCTTAGAAGAAGAGTTGACTTCAATCACACAAAAGAGGGACAAGATTTTAGACGGTATAAATGAAATGAGGAAACAATGAGAGGAAGGGGTATGCTTCTTCTATTTATATATTTCTGCTGATCTTGATAATTTTGGTTCATTCTGCTTATTTTATTTTACTATGAATCTTATATCTAGTACTGATTATTGCAACCTTGTGTGAATATTTCAATTATTACTTGTTGATTTATGTAGTTGGATTTATGTTCCATGAAGTGAAAAGTTGTATGGAGAGGATTATCTCTTCCTGTTAATTCATTGGAAATTTGAATATGCTCTGCTTTAAGGCACATCCAGCTCTGCTTTAAGGCACATCCAATTCTGCTAAATACTTACCGATTGTTTAACCAGTTTTCTCTTCCTCATGTTCCTTTCTATTTTATGCTTGTTTGTTCCACTATTTTCCTTGTCGATAGCATAGATTGTCTTAACTCTAACTAATTAACGTTGTTTGTTGTTTGATATTTTTGACAAAACGTTTCTTGTGGATTGTGACAGTTTTTCTATGTTCACATGAGCGGATAGATCTTAATTTGTGTGGTATGACAGAGGAATTTATCAAATTTACGTTCCTTTTGTGAGTGGAATTTGAAGTTATGGTTTATGGTTTTGTGAATCAAAATATGTTCATTGGATGAAAATGCTAGTGAGTGTTGTTTGCAGTGGATAAGCTTATAAGAAACTATGCTAATGGTGCTGGGTAGAGTTAAACCTTTTGATATTCATGCGATATTAGAAGTGTGTTCAATTAGTTTTCATTCAAATATCTTGGTACTGAGTTTATTCCAAATACGGTTTGATGACTTGCACAGTTGTTGATGCTCTTGCAACGCAGTTTTGGATTCCTGCAACTCACCACCACAGGCTGTGAAGGGTGAAGATGATGCGTTCCTCAGATGAGTGGGAGACAAGGATTCCATTGAAGGTATCAAGAGAATTCTTGATAAGGTGTACATACCTTAAGTTCTTTCATATGCAAACAATTTTCTATCATTTTTACTGTTTGATAATAAGAAGTGAGACTCTTATTTATGAAGATGAATTTGTTCCTTTGCCAGTATCTCAGGGAACTTTGGATTTGAAGCTTGTACATATTGAGAGAAAAGTTCCATTGATACAATGAAATCCAATGCTTGTGGCCAATTGTTGTTGCAAGATGGTAAATTAATAGAAAGAAAAACATTATTTGATAAACTTGGTAGGTAAGGTAAGAAACATGCCAAAACTACCATTATGCACACAACTAGGAAATATGTATTTGCATTACTATTTCCCCTTCATTTGAGTTGCAATACTTATAATTCCACATCAATTAGGCATGAGATAATTATGTTTATAAGTGTGGTTAGATCTTTTGGGTAGAAATTTAAAATAACGAGTATTATAGTAAATAGGAAGGTAGAATTCATGGGATCCACATCTGGGCCTTCCTCTGTGAATCAGGTTAGACCCATTTTCAAATTGATATGGGCCCAATCTAAAGCCATATTTTATATAAATTGGTCTAGATCTTTAATATTTATAATTAATTAATTTTTTATTAATATTTATTTGTTAATGATCAACAAAGTAACAAGCTGGTGGACGTGCCGGAGTGGTTATCGGGCATGACTAGAAATCATGTGGGCTCTGCCCGCGCAGGTTCGAATCCTGCCGTTCACGCTTTTTTTTTTTTTTTTTTTTTTTTTTATATATATATATTAATATATTGTAAATATCATTGTTTATTTACAATAATATTAACCATTTTGGTTGTTTCTCTAAATAAAATTAATGATTGCAAAATTATTACCTATCATCAAAAAATCGATACATACTGATCTTTTTTTTTTCTTTAAATATGGTGGTGTAAATATGTTTTTCGAAAATTCAAGGATTTAAAAAAGCCTGTTTTGAATACCAAGTGGGTGTGAAAATATTTTTAAAAAAACTTATTGAAAAAAAAAAAACTAATAGGCAAAAAGAATTAAAAATAACTCTCCACAGTACCCCAAAACCAGAGCATATTGCATGCCTCACAGTAATAATTACTGTTTCTATTGTGCTACTCAATTCCATTCACTCTCTCATTCTGCAAACTGTTACCACTATTGAAAAAGTTGATAAATTAGCACTGCACAAAGTGAAAATAAATAATGCAAAATAAATAAATAAATAAATAAAAGAGCTTGTCAGTGATGCCACTAATTCAGCTGCAATTTCTGAAAACATGTCTCTTTTGCTTTTTGTAGTTTGTAGTGAGGCCAGAGGCTTTTTCTTTTATTTTCGGACAAAAGAAAAGCAGACAAAGATAGAATGTGAAGCAACCAAGAACACTACTTTTCAGTAAAATCATTGGCACATTGCATTCATATTTCCCTTTCATGTTACCAATGACTGTTTTCTTTACATCACAATTTTCCTTTTTTTTACATTGATCAGAGAAGAAAACTGGGAAAATCACTCTCTCTATTTCTCAAGAATCTAACCATCTTCAAGAAATGAAGAATCTATGATCCTAACAAATGAAAGAATCTTCAGTAATCCGATGTTGAACGAATGAGACTGTGTTAGGAAGTTGAGTTACAGGCTATGAAGCCATGTCGTGTGAGGTTAGCCGCCAAAAATTTTAAATATCTACATCTGGTTCAAGAGACAAACAACTTTAGATGAACATAATATCAAAGATTTGATCACATAGAAACGAGGCAGATCTTACCCTTTGTCAAAAGAAGCAGAGTTCAGTATAACTATGTGAGTATGGTAACAGCTCCTCAACCTCGATTCTGGAACTCGAACAGCTCATGCTTTTTCTCAACCTGTTTGGGACTGACTCGATTTCAGCCCAAAAAACACTAGAAACTGGTCTATGATCCGAAAACCTAGACTCGCCTCGAGCATATGATAATTGTTGGAGACCACCTCCATACCACAAGATTCGATCACACCTTCAGAATACGTTCTAAGATCAATAAACGAGATCAATTTACTTTATTAAGGGTACTAAATCATGAGGCATTATTACCATGCAGGTGTTCTTCGTTTCTCCTTTGGGTGCATGTCGTCACCGGCATATCTGTCTGAATTGTGTGAGTATTTATACGTAGGCGGGAAATAGATCTTCCCTTCTTTCCAACCATCAAATACTCGACCCCGTCTCTGCTCTATACGAAGCTGTGATATAGACATTCATTGTTCTTTTAGTTTTGTATTGGCTAAAGGGAGAACCGATATCAAGCTATATAGTCATTTGAGAAGTAGATAGCATACTTGGTCTTTCTCTAATAGTGCTTTCCAGTTTTGCATTTCTACAAGTGCTTTGGCGTAACGGTATGGTAGAGCTATTCGATAGTTGAGGTCTCCAAGCCAAATAATTCGACTGCAATTGTAATGGTTAACAAAGAAAGACCGAAAATTTCAAGCAGAAAAGATTTGTTTTCAATAGAATGAATCTTACTCGTGTTCGAGAATTGTCTCTGGGGATTTTTCATCGTGGACAGTATTGACTCGTGGAAAACGTGTTTTCCTTAGGATCTCCATGACATCAGCGTTTCTACGAAGCTCGTCGCCTTCTTTTTGACCCGATGTCAAGTGAGTGCACACGAAGCAAAGGCTGGTCTGATGCAACAACATGCTGATTGAAATCGAGCCCTGCAATAGAACAATGGTGCTCGTTTAGTTACTCGGTTCAATAACTTCAAAACTACTGAAAAAAACATGACAGCGTAAAGAACTACCTTATTACCAAGGTAGCCCATTAATCCTCTACCAACACATGAAATCTTGATGTTACGAACGTGCTCCTTGAGCTCACTCCGAACCCAAACAGTCAGAAAAACGCCCACCATTTGTTTACTCGCGATTAATGAGTATCTAGTATCTTCCGAAGGCGCGTATGAGCCGTAGGGCATTGTCGAGTGCAAAACCGTACTTGGTGAATCGCCAGGTGGATAGTCCTCATCCAGACCCCACCTAGAGAAATCACTTGGCCTCTGTCCCCAGGAATAGTCGCTCGGCCTTCGGCCGGAGGAATAGTCGCTCAGACGGTGGCCGGACGAGTAATCGCTTGGCCTCTGACTAGACGAGCAATCACTCGGTCTATAACCCCATCTCATATTCGGACCAAAGTCACTTTGCCTATGGCCAAAAATTACTCGATCACAAACACTTGATCGCCTATCAAGACGAGGCTGAGGGGTCGACATGTCTTTCTCCATGTTCCAACGCTGTGGTGTTTGGAACGAGCGACGATGGAAGTACGTTGACGCTTTGTGTCGAGTTGACCCTTCAAAATCGGCGTTCCACTCAGCAACGGGGTCGGGGATAGGTGACGGTGTATAGCACCCACTGGCCCCACTACTCCCAGGAGCATTGTTCAGTGTTCTTTTGATAAGTGCAAGCCACTTCTTGGCTGGGCCGTTGTCCTCAGAAACGAGAATATTGCCAGCATTTAAAGGAACTATTTCTTGAAACCTAGAAAGATGAATGAAAACAGATTTCCATCAACGAATAAAAGCGAAAAACAAGTAGCTTCTAGTTTCTTGAATCACAAACGGAATCGTACCCAAGAACATATACGTCTGCTGGAGGTGCTGAGTGAAGCCAATCATCTAAGTTCATATTTCTTTGGGGTGATTTTCCTCCCACATTCCATGTCGACACAAAGACACTGTTCCAAGAATCGAAAATCTAAGAACTTCAACCAAGATTTGAATAGTATAAATCAATGATAACAAACCTATAGTTCTGGATGTTTAAAATCTGGGGGTGATCAAGATAGCCTCTCCCCCTCCTGGAACGAGACCGTGAACGGGAAAAGGTACGATCCATAACATTTTCTGAACTTTCTGCAAAGCCAAGATGATTGATTGCATGTTAAACTTCGAAGGAGTGATTTTGAAATGTGTACGCAATTATACATAAAAACGAACTACAATGCTACTAACCCGTTTTACTTTTCTTGATTGTAGATGGTTCCCTTTCGGAGAAGCTCCTCCTCCATTCCCCTTCACCACCTAAAGAGAAAGCCATTACCACTTACTTGAGTTCTCCAATCAAACAGCAAGTAAAACAGAATGGAAAACCTTGAAAACAACAAGACAGTAACTAACACTAAACAGATTGATATTGGCGAAAAAAGTCATTAGAAGTTCCATCAAAACAAATTTATTTTTCCTTCCTTCATTACTGCTCAACAGAAGGGTTAATTGTTCAATCATGTAGCCTAGCTGAAGTAAACATATGAAAGGATAAATTAAAATGTATTAAAAGAAGGAATGGGTAATCTTTTTGTTGTTGGATAAAAGACAAAGCCATGAAAGACAAAAGAAGAGAATAAAATATCATACAATTGCTTCTTTCATGGATTTCTCAACAGCCAATCATTAACCATATTAAGAACTTAAATATTGAGGTAAAAGCATAACAAATGACAAAATCACCACAAAAGAAGAGTAAATCAGAAAAAAGTAAATTGAGCAAACAATCCAAAATGGAAAAAAGAAAAAAATTATTCCTAAAACAGAAATCAAGATTGAACACTAAACTAAACTCTTACCTCCATAAACAGCTTCATCAGCTTGAATTTCCTCATCTTTGCACTTGATATTGAACCATCTTCGAAGCAGTTTCTTTGTCCATGAGAGCTTCACAGGATACCCAACAAAGATCATTCACTTGTTATTTGCAAAATTTAAGAAAGAACAAGAAGAAGTGGGGGGAAAAACCTTGTTTTGTCTGAAATTTTCATCTTTCATGGTTTCAACTATTTCTTCATGCGCACTATTTGCACACTTCACCTTCCACACCTCTTCCAATTAAATCTGATTTTGCTTCAAAAAATCAACTCAAAAGCAAGCTCCACTAGGTTTCTCTTTCTCCAAAGGCTCCCACAATCCAATTTCTAATGCAGAAAGAGACAAAGATTGCAAATGGGCATTCTTAATTTTCACAAAAAATCTTCAATTCTTCCATTCCAGTTTCTGGGCTAGGCATTGAATCAACCAAGATGAAAACTTTTTCCAAGAATTGCCTCTGTGATCCTCAAGCAAGAGTAAATATGGCCGTAGAAAAAGATACTGAAATACCACTTGAGAAAACAACGAAAAATAAGACAAGAATAACTCAAGAGCAAGACAATGCAAACATCACAGAGAGTTTCGAGGGGCCTTCTTCATTTTTCTTTTTCTTGATAAGCAGCCTCGTTCTCAGTAGCAAAGTGTCGAACTTGAACAGAATAAAGTGCACTCTCTCTCTCTCCCTCTCTCCCTCTCACCCACACACACTCAGTCTCTCTTTCTCTCTCACACAGTCACAGAGTATGTTTTGCTTTCTTTCTTTAACCCAAAGCCCAAGGCACGCACACCAGGATGAATCGAGCAACGCCATTTTTCCTAGTTTGGACCCTTTTATGGCCAAATAATAAAAATTCACTCTTTATATTAAGTGAATATAAATTTAAATTGCATCTAAAAATATCTTTTATTTCAATGTCATATAAGGAGAAAAAAGAAATGTTGAGGTGTTTAGTAGATATAATTGCTTGCTAATTTAGAAATTGTATTTGATTTCCTAATTTCTTCAAAATCAATCAAATCTAAAAAAAAAAAAGATTTAAAGTCATTTCTCACTAATTTCTTAAACACCTCTGACTCAAGTTAAATTTGGATCTTCCAACCTCACGACCTGGCCGACCCCGACCCGTTTTGCTACATCTAAATTTGGTCAGCGAAAGTCTATAGATTTCATAAAAAGTAGTGAATACAAATCCTTTTCTAAATTGCAAATTTTGTTTCCCTTTGCCATTTGGTCTTACAAACAAAGGTAAAAGCAGTTAAAGAGGCAGGTGTACATAAATATATAAAGATAAAGCTTTGTTCTCCTCACAAGTAATAGCAATAGTAGCACTTCTATTATCTGAATTTTTATTTTTTTTAGTGCAAATGTTGTAATGTTGCTTTATACAATGTTTCTTCTTTTCTTGGGTTGTGGAGTTTGTTGTCTACAAGAATTTGGGAATGTTTGGAGATGTGGTTTTCAATTGTTTGTATGTAAAGGATTCTCTTCTATCTAAATACCTTCTTTTTTTTTTTGGGAGTTAAAGTGAAATTTAGAATCTTCAGCACCATGGTCCATTACTGTATTTTCTTTGATTTTTTTCTTTTTTGAACTTTTAAGATTATTTGATATTACAATTCTAAGAATGATATACATTGTTATCATACACACCACTCATAAACACTTAAAACATTTCAACACGTGTCATGAAGAATGTGCAAGTTTCTCAACAAGGCAATATTTGCACATTTATAATATAATGTTGATCGTACCAAAAAATATTTAAAAAAGTGAATAGAATATAGAAAAAGATAATTTACTGTATCCAACTTTATTACAATAACCAGCTAATTATAGCAGGTGGAGATGGGCCAAATGATAGGGCCTTTAATGTGATGTGTGCCTCTAACTAAAAGAATTAATTTCTAATATTCTAAATTGGGCTTAATATCTTAATTCTACGTACATCTACACTATATATTAAAGTAAGAAAATTAGCAAAAATTACAAGATTATCACTTTCCCTTCTAAAAGTGTCATGTCAATAAAAAAATAGTAAATCTTACTTGATAAACTATTTTTAATAAGAATAAAAAAAATCAATTTTACTCTAAAAGTTATTCTATAATCTATATAAAGCTAAGAGATGAAGAGAGATATATATTGATTTCTCAAATCTATGTAAAACTAAAACATAGAGAAAAAATATAGTGATTTCTCAACAAAAGAAAGATACATATAGAATGGAAAAAAAAACAAACAAGATATACAAATAATGAAGAAAAAAAATAAGAAAAAACCGTAAATATAATTATATCTCAAATCTATATAAAACTAAAAATAAATGAAAGAATACAAGATTTACTAAACATTCAAAGGTAGAAAAATTCTTCCAAATTTTATTGTTTAAAGAAAAAGAGAACAATAAGAAATTGTAAATATAATGATTTTTCAAATCTATATAAAACTAAAAAAATGAAAGAATACAAGATTTGCTAAACATTTAAAGGTAAAAAAGTTATTTCAAATCTTATTGTCTCATATCTTCATCTAAGTAGATCCCACCAAAATGTCTTTTTACACTAAATACAAATTGAACAAATAATTTTGTGAGAGAGAAATGAAGAAATGACGTAGGAAAACATATATGATGATTCAAGTATGAGAGTGGAATATACAAATTATAAAAAATATAAAAGAAAAGATTAATTATTATGATTGAAGGAAATATTATTGTATATAATAATTTTAATTTGATGAAAATATAAATCAACAAATAAAATAAAAATGTTTAAAAATAAACAATTAAAATTATTAAAATTATATGACAATTTGTATAATGCACAGGAGTAATATGAAAAATTATTTGTATATGGTATATGTTTTAAATAAAAATAATAAAAGATGTTATGAATAACCTGTTAATTTATGCAACTTCATTATATTATTACAAATTGCATATTATTAACATAATAAATAATAAACCGCGCATCGCGCGGGTAGACTGCCAGTGATATATCATAGTAGCCAGTAGGTTCAAACAAGACCTAATATTTGAGTGAGATTAAACATTGATTGTTCACTATCAATATCAATATCGTACTAAGATATGATTGATGTTATATCTATAATTAGAGTTATCAATTCAAGTTTTTTGGCTCTTTCCGAATCCGACTAGTCAATGAACAAAATTGGGTCGAATCAATTCAAATTATCTTCAGAGTTTATATCAATGTTCGTCAGAAAGTAGATATATATTTAAAAAATGACAAAATAAACAAGATATAAATATTCGAGATAAAAATTAGTTTATTCTTCATATATAAGATGAAACATCCTCTTACATGTATTCACAGCTCAACTACCATTGTTCCAAAGATATAATCGAAATTTTAACAATACATTTTATAGTTGAGTGAATTGAAATGTTGAAATCGAGATCACTTTATAATTTTCAAAGAGACATGGTGTCATTTTATGAAAGGTTGCAAAGTTTACAATCACACAATTCTAGTCGTATCCAAGATTCTAAAACTTTTACTTGGTCTCAAACTAAATCGGAGCATGTTGATTGATTTCATATGATATTCACTCACAACTCTACAAAGTTCATCCACAAAACCGTATATATATATTTTTTAATTTGGAATATGTATTATATATATAATATTAATTAGATAATTAAATAAGAGTGTAAAAATGGCTGAAAATTTAGGTGTCTCAATTCAGGGAGACTTTAGTCAGTGGTATTTCCTTTTTAATCCACTACTGCTCTGTGGAAGTGGAACTTGCTTGTCAATCTTGTCCCTTTGATTTTCACCACCTCCTTTTTGTCTATTTAATTAATATTAATATTTAGAAAAAAAATTCTCATTGTATTTTTTGATCTCTGTATTAATTGGGTTTGTAATTTTTTATCTGTAAATATTAAGCTATGACTTCAATTAATTAGTTCTTTTTATATAAATTAAGCTCCTATAATTTTAAATCCTGATATAAAATACATTGATCACCAAGTAGAGACTCGATTTTAATGCATAGAGAAATAATTTTATATTTATATATGAATATGGACTCATTTAAAAATAAATGAAACTGAAGTATGGAGATCTAATTTTTATAAATGAACTTACGTATTTAATTTTAAAAAAGTGATCAAAGTATAACGAAGTTTATATATATGTATATACTATAGTGGTCATATTTATATATTTATAAAATATATATTTATCCATTGAATGAAATATTTCTCATAACGCATACATATTATAATATGGGTTGATGGCTCTCTTTCACGGCTTAACAATCATGCACGATATTAAATTAACATAAGTTCCCAATAATAAATACATAAAGAGAAGTTGCACAATTGGTGCCATGATTACATTACAAAAATAATAGTTGATACTTGATATCTCTTAATCCATACCAATTTGCGACGTGTAAATTAAAGTGGTTGTCCTAACAATACTTTTTTTTTTAATACTTTCGTTTTATTTCAATGATTGTTTTTGCACTAATGCAAATGATTAGGGGAAGATAATTATGGGTCCCATAATGATAAATTAAGTTGTGTATATGCTCAATTTAACATTGATCTAAATTATGATAATTATGAAGTTGTAGTTTGTTGGTAAAAAAAAAAAAGAAGAAGAAGAAACATTGATCTTTAATTTACTACATTTATTTTTGTAAGTGTGTCAAGTTTCACTAATAAATTAATGATGGATATGAAGTAATTCGTATGAACTTGCGCCTATTATAGCATTAGTCTGGTTTGATAATTATTAATTATGCAATAGTTATTACCACAGTTCATGCATAATTAAATTAATGGTTAATAATCCTCATAAAATGATAAAATTATCTCATTATGTGAAGAATCAACTTTCAAAATCATTAGTCATTTGGGTCCCAAGAGTTGTGATGATTAAGGTTTTGTATAAAGCCATTATATGGAGTCTCTTTGTCAAGTTCTCTTTTCATTGGGTGGCTGACTTAAGTATTATAATTTTAATGGGTTAAGTTTTTTTTTTTTACCTTTTATAAATAGAACTCCAAATAAACATTGACAACTAGTTTTCTTTCTTGATTTTCATAAGTGTATGATTTTGTGAGATCATTCTATGGATCTAATTTCACGAGATAGACTTTATATAAATTATTGTGGTTAATAAAAAAATTTATTTCTCTATTAAAGAATTTGGGTATATATTGTAGAAACACAAAAGAAATAATTAATAAGAAAATATTATTTGTAAATGCATTGTTACTTATCAACATTTGAGGGCGTTATTATCTCTTTTCCTTTCTTTTTCTAATACATTGCAACAATATATATATATATATATATACATATCATATTATTTTGCTCTTACCATTGGAAAGAGTCACGTGATCAAAATCTCACTAGAAAGTTATCATGTGAACCAAATAATAAAATTAAAAAACCAAAATAAAATATATTATATATTTACTTAACTAATCATTATTTCTGTTTTATTCCTTCAATATTTCAGAGCTCGATTAGATAGTAGTGGATGATCCAGCTAGTGAGAGATCCAACATGCCATTTTTATGACTTCAAATTAATATTTGTATTGCCGCTCCTACATAAAGTCTCCTAGTAATTAACCTCTTGTAGGCTGTAGCATCATTGAGTAGTTGCAAAAAATAAAATAAAATAAATATAATAATAATAAACAAATAAATAACATTAATGACGACAATAATAAATATATATTGGGTATTTCAACACTTTATACAATTAATTAATTAATCAACCACTAAAAATGGACGTGTCAAGATAATTTGATTAGTGGTTATTAATTAAGTTATCTCATGACGTGATTAATACTAGTGATGTAGACTTCCTCGACTCTTAGAAATTGGAATAATTTTAATTTTTTTTTTCGTTAAATGTTATTGTGTGAGAGAGAAGTTTGTTTAGAATAATTTGAAATTAAAAAAAAAAGTGAAAATTAAATAATAAAAAGAAACTAAAAAAAAAAAGTGTTGGGTTGTCTTAGGAGATCAGGGCATGGGCCATAATTGACAAATCAATATCAAAAAAGGGCAAGAAAACATGGCCCTACTTTCACTTTGACTAATTTTGATTGAGATTTTCATGAAAAGAGATACCCAAAGAAATAAATTGGGTTTGTATTCAATGATAAACATGATTAAATGCAATTTCTTTGTATGCCTCAATGGAATGTGGAAATGGAACTAACATTTATTATAAAAACCCATGTTATAGACTCATATATCACTTATCAATTCAAGTGGTGAGATAGTTAACAATCATTTCAATTGATAGCGATTGTTACATTACTCATTGTTAATGTATCATAAATTCAATACAATCATTAATTATAAATAATAATATTTGAAGGAAAGAAATATTCACATATTAGTGATGCACATGTTAAGACATGTTTATAATGGACAAAATATTATTTTTCAATTGATTTATTGCAAACCCATTTTCTTTTCATCATGTAAAATATTTGAGTACTTGACTAATTAATATGTACTTTAACCATTACGTACTAATTGAGTAATTTCAAAATATAAGAAAATTATATCCATAAAAGATACAATTAATAAATTTTAAAGTTAAACGATCATGCATACATTTTGTTGGATAGTATTTATAATGTAAGTGTCCTCGTGGAGTTGGATCTTAAAAGAATAAATTTTCTTTAAAATAAATAATAGAGAGCAAAACTAACTTTATTTCATTTTTTCAGAGACAGAATAAATTACTTATATTTATAAAATTAAATTTATAAATAAAAAAGAAGAAAAAAGTCGTTATTGGATGGATGTATCATCTAATTAAAAGAAATAAAATTATGTCGAGATTGTCACCCTTTTATGGGTTGAAAGAAATGACAACTAAAGATGGAATCCAACTAAATCCAAACTCGTGTCTTTCTTTGAAATAAAATCAAAGAATATGAGGGTCCATAATATTAGTCCATGTAGAAGGGTGTGGTTATAATCTTGATGATAATATATGTGTTTTCAATTCAAAATTGAAATAATGAATTGTGTTGATGTAAGACACATGATCTACCTCCACCACCAAATAAAAGTTCATATTTAATATCACATAACTTATACAACATTAGTTATATATATATATATATATATATAATTTTGTGAGACGGAGCTTTACTATTCACAATTAAATTTATTTTTATAGTTCAAATTTTATTTTATAGTTGACCTATTTTACGGAACTATATTCATAAAATGGTTTCACAAAAGTTACACTCAATACTCTTACTTTTTGGATGAGAATATTAAAAACCAATTAAGATGATATTATTTTTTTCTATTCAACATAGTTTTTTTTTTTTTTTTTTTTTATAAGAGAGTGATGTAATTTATTTATTCTTATTGAACAAAAGTAGTTATGGGTTATTTTGCAAATGAAACCTTTTTTTTTTTTTTTTTGTAAAAGATATTTGGATGATAAATGATGAAGTACATTTTTCCTTAAAAAAAGAGAAAAATATAAAACTTACATTTCTATAAATGGTTGTGTTTTCTGTTGGATCAGAAACTGAAAATAAGAAACTGAAACATTAGTGGGCCTAAATGAAATTGAAATTAGTTATTTGATACTCTCATCTGTCAACCCAAAAGCCCAGCAAAGTTTGTGGAAGGCCATTTCATGAACCTATTTTGCATAATAATGCATTTATCATGTTGTTTTTTGTTTTTTTGAAAATAATGCATTTCTCATGTTAGTCCCAAAGCCATAGAATGTTATCTTTATATTTGAAAAAATTTCATTATAGTTTTATACTATCTTCTCAAAAATATATATTATCATAACTTATTTAGGAGAATATGCATATAGAATTGTAGAATAGCAGCATGATTGTGGAAGAATCATTTTGAAACAAAGACAATTCATTCGTATTTGACTAAAATAGAAAGATTTTTTCATATTTTTTTTATATTAAAATAAAATAAAAACTTATTTTTATCTGATAGGTCGGGCTAGAGTTTCGAAAATTTACGTTCTATTGTGTGATTGTCTTTTTATTTTAAACTATTTTTTTAAACAATATGAAATACACTACTATATTAATTTGGGTTGATTAGAAATATATTCATTTCAATTAATCAATCCAAACATAATATAAAATCCATATAAGAACATGGGAGTTATAGAAAATCTCTAAATTATGTAGTTATATAAAGAGAAAAAAATAGAGAATAATATTTTATCGAGTTACAATGATATAAATATATATATATGCACGTATCATCCAAATATTATCAAAGTTTCGAGTTTAATATAATAGATTTTATATTTGTATTATTTTATTATATGAATCAAACCAAATACTTTTATTGTAAAACGAAAAAAGTTATTAATTTGTTACCCTTCACATTAAACTTGATGTACTAAGTTGACATTTCAATCATTTTGGGGGACGGAAATGCAATATTTACCACACGCTACCTATAAACTGCAAATTTACATAAGCCGAACAACATCGCAGTCCGCGGTAGGGAAACCCGCCATTGAAGCCAGTCTTCACCTCCACTGAAATCTCGCGTATGGATATTCTCCATTTTCCGATTTTAAATTTCCGTATTTTCTTCCTATTTCATTCTCCATGACGCCATGTTCCGATTGATTTCGCTTTGAACCTTTTCAAAAACAAAAATGGCATCGTTGTTTTTCCGCCGGAGGATTTCTCGGAACCTATTGCCCGGTAATTCACATCTGTTATTTTTTTTTTTTGTTCAATTAGCTGTGTTACTGAAATTTTATGGAAATGAAAAGGAATACGTGTTGAAAGCGTAGGTAGGGAGGAGAATTTTACTGTGTTTTGACAAACCTATGAAGACATGCAAAAGAATGAAACTTCCACAGTTATATGGAGTGGTGGAATTAGCAAAATTTTATATTGGTTGATTCGAATATAATTTTGAACTGGTAATGCTGTTTCTGAATCATTTTCATAATCCCAAACTCATACTGGCATAAGATGTTATAATTAAAAAGTGGACTGAGATAAATGCAGTCTAAATCACCATAACACTATTGATCATAAACTCACTGAACAAAGACAGGGTTTGAAAGTGAATATGACTGCTAAATTCTATAGACAGTTTGTTTTTGTATTAAAAGGTGATTTGACGCTTTCGTTGTCTGTAGCCCTGCTATAATTTAACTACCTAGTTCTGGCCTTACTAACCATATAAGAGTTCTGAAATTTTATATATGAAAGAAATTGTCATTATCATACCATGTATCTCAAATTCTAGAAGTTGGATTTTCTTTTACTAGAATGTCAGACTTATCTTTTTCTGATTATGTCCCATTTCTTTTGTGCTGGTTAGATAATGTGGATATCTATCTTTCTAACTTGGAAGCAAAATCTGGAACTTCATATGGTGTCTATCAATGCATACGGAAGCTCAGCAGTTCTATTGGATCTAAGAAATTTGATTTTACAGACCTCACGTAAGAGGAAAAATATCATGATCAGCTTCAATACCATTATTGTTCACTTGCTCTCTCATTTAAGACAATACTGGTTTTCCTTCACATTTTTAGGCGTCCGCATACATGGTATCCTGTTGCACGCCGAAAGAAAAGGAAAGTAGTATTACATGTTGGTCCAACAAATAGTGGCAAAACATATCATGCCCTGAAGAGATTGGAATCGTGTCCTACAGGTATGCTGAGCCATTCTTTCTCAGCTGCATTTATGTACCCTATTTAGGTTAATTGTCTGACCTGCATTCAGAATCTGGTTTACTAACTATGCCACAGGTATTTACTGTGGGCCATTGAGACTTTTGGCATGGGAGGTTGCTCAGCGTTTAAACAAAGCTAAAGTTCCTTGTGATCTTATTACTGGACAAGAGAGACAGGAAATTGATGGAGCAAAACATAAGGCTGTTACGGTAGAAATGGCTGATGTGACATCTAATTATGACTGTGCTGTTGTTGACGAAATTCAGGTTTGACCTGCCGATCCCGAGCATTAAACGCCGATAATATTTAATCTTTTTTTTTTTTCCTGTTCAATAACTTCTCATATGCTTAACAGTGCTTGGAATTAAAAAATAGTGTAAAAGGCAAAGAAATTGTATTTACTTATTCATGCAACAACTTTGTTGCCCATGGCCAAGACAATGTAGCCTCCCATTTCCGACATTGGTTCTTAGTTGTTGAAAGTGAAGTTTAGAGGAGAATACTGTTTTCTTAGTGCAAATCATCATCATCATCATTAGAGCCCATTCCCAGTACTTGTGGGATCGTTTATGGCCTACATGGATATCTTCTATCCAAGTTGCACAATCTTTCTACATGCCATCGCTTAATTCAAGATCTAGGATGTCTTGTATACAGAATCTGAGGTCTTGACTGTTACACATTTTTAATTAAGTTCTTTTAGCACCTTTGAATTTCTATACAGATTCTCTCTATATTATTTAATGTAGGGGTAAGATATGTTGTATTTACTCTCATCATTTTCACAGATGTTGGGGTGCAGAACAAGGGGTTTTTCATTTACAAGAGCTCTACTAGGCATATCTGCAGATGAGCTACACTTGTGTGGGGATGCGGCAGCCATTCCTTTAATACAGGAAATTCTCAAAGTGACTGATGATGTTGTTGAGGTATGATGTCCAAGCTTTCCAGCTTTTCTTTTTCTCACATATGAAACTATCTCATGATCCCTTCAATTTTATCAGTGAGACCTTAATGCATCTCTTTGTTTACAATGCATTTTTTGCTTATGCATGAGGATAATTTTTTTTCTGTTTGCTCTAGGTTCAACACTATGAAAGGACCAAATTATGGGAAAGGACTTTTATGACTTTAGTAGGGAATTTGAATGAGGATAAAACTGCTCTAGGTTCAATGCTATAAAACGCTTTCCATTTTCTTATGCATGACCAAGTTATGGAAAATGGTTGTTGTGACTTTGATAGTGAATCTGAATGAGGATAATGTTTTTCTGTTTGCTCTAGATTCAACATTATGAAAGGCTTTCACCTCTTGTCCCTTTGGAGGTTCCTCTTGGATCTTTTTCCAACATAAGGACAGGCGACTGCATTGTTACCTTTTCACGCTATGAGATATACCAAATAAAGGTAATTATAACAACTTTTGATCCATCTTCATATAGGTTGCTGTATGCTGAACTCATTTTCAGAACCTCTACTTTCAAATCACTCCATAAAAACAGAAAACTAATTAAACAAATAAAATCAGGAAAAGTGTGGAAAGTCTGTAAATATTTGCACATTCACCCACATACAAGATACATGCACAGAGAAAACTGGAAATATATGCGGTTGCATGTAAAGAAGCACACTAACAATATTATCAATAGTTGTTTCTGCAATGCTCTTATCATTATTAACGTTGACAGAGTCGAATTGAAAATAGAAGGAAGCATCTTTGCTCTGTTGTTTATGGTTCACTGCCTCCAGAGACTCGAAGCAGACAGGTATATTGGCTTTTATTTGTCTCACTTAGGATTTGTTTATCTGAACTGTTCATTGAATTGGATGGGTTTTTTTGTTATCTAATCGTGCATCTATTTTGTCTTTCTATTGGCATTATTAGTTGAACTTCATATGAAAGATTTAATGTGCAACACATTCCATTTTGAACTCAAATTGTATGACATTAGCCAAACAGGACTTCATTTGCAGATATATCGTATTTTCTTTTCTGTGGATGTTTTGATTCATTGATCTGTTGAAGCAGAAATTGGCTGAATTAATCAACCCCTTAAGATTGCAGGCAACGATGTTCAATGACGAAAAGAATAATTTTGATGTTCTTGTGGCGAGTGATGCCATTGGAATGGGTCTCAACCTTAACATATCCAGGATTATCTTTTCTACATTGAAAAAGTTTGATGGTTTTGAAATGCGGGATCTTACTGTTTCTGAGATCAAACAGATTGCTGGTAAGGTATTTTGTTGCTCATTTGTACTATTTTCTCAAGATGACAGTTATGGAGCAAATGCATCAAAGATTTTGGCTTCATGTTTAAAATTAGTTATTGTTAAGAGTAGTAAACATCTAGAACCCTTAAAATTTGATTATTACAGTTATATACCATCTGATTTGGGTTCAGTAATATTTCACAGCCCTCCAGGATTTACTGTATTTTGGTGTGTTCAGTAATATGATTTGGGTGTTCCTGGTAAAAAGTATTAGTGATAATTTTTCTTGATTTGATGCATTAGTATGAAAATAAATGGAATGAAGTGTTTGGTTTTGTTTTGGGATAAAGAATTGACAAAAGATGTTTTCTGGGGCTAAAACACAAAAAAGCTCTACTTATTGTGATGGATAGTATCAGTAACATGAAGTAAAAATAGTACTGGTACTTGGTTAGATTAACTATTTGCTGTTATTTGTATTTAATTCTTGTTTCCTGATCATGCTTGTGTTTAGCAAACCTCCGCTAAGGAACACAAGATTCTTAAGAACCACTGTTGATCATTTGCCTGTTAAATATGTTGATTCTTGTAGGCAGAGCTGGTAGATACAGATCTAAATTTCCTGTTGGTGAAGTGACCTGTCTAGATCCTGCAGATCTGCCTTTACTTCATTCATCACTGGGTTCCCCTTCTCCAACTCTGGAGGTAAGTAGAATGTTGCTGATTTTTCTGAATGACACTTGAGCTATATGAACATTCTTTTGATAATTTATGGTGGGATTTATTCTATGATGCAGAAAGCCGGACTTTTTCCGAACTTTGATCTTTTATTAATGTACTCACGTCTACATCCAACTTATGGTCTATACCAGATATTGGTCTCTCTCTCTCTCTCTCTCTCTCTCTCCCCCCCCCCCCCCCACTTATTTTCCTGCTTATTTGTTTTAACTGTTCAGATGCTGGATATTGCTTGTTCACTTATTTTGTTTTAGGATTCTCCTTATCCCACCTGGTGATTCTATTTTCACCAGCAAAAATATTGAACAAAACTTTCATCTTTTACTTAATTTTAGAAATCTTAATCTATTAATTCTTCCATCAATAGATGCAGATACTTATGAATGATGGGATGTCTTCCTCTGGTGTCTTTAGTCTTGATTGGATTGTTTGGGGCATTTAAAAACTTGGTTTTGATTGTCTTCTGCCTTGTCTTCATTCATCTGATACCCATTTCTGCCCTTTCCTTCTCCAGGAGCATTTTGTGGAGAACGCCAAGTTGTCGGAAAACTATTTCATCACTAACTGTGAGCAAATGTTGGTATGCCCAAATTTTCCTCTGCCCCCTGTATAGGAGATATCAGCTTGTTATTTCTTTCATTCTTCTTGTTAATTTCTTATATATTATTAGTGTTTTGGATACCAATTCCGTGTTGTTTATTAACAGAAAGGTGCTGCAGTAATAGATGAGCTACCTCTTACTCTGAATGATAAATATCTCTTTGCTATGAGGTAACATTTTTGTTCTGGCTGTTTCCTTCACTTCAAATGAATGTTCTTAAATTCTTGATACTTGACACAATCTAATCTATAACATTTTTTTATGGTGGTAACCTTGAGGAACAAAAAAGATGCATGTATTTTACTCACATCATAATTCCAATTCTACATTCTTATATATCACTACAAGTATGTTGAATGACTGATTGTGTTTGTAAGAAATTATTTATCCTGAAGAACATGAAAATCACTGATGAACGATTCCAGCATGCCTTGTGGGAAGTTTTTATTAACTCACTGACTCTCATTTCTATCTTTAGTCCCGTTGACATGGATGATGACATCTCATCTCAGGGACTCACTCAGGTTAGATCTACTTCTAGCCTCTCTAGTTATTATCAGCTTGTTAATTTAGTGGGGAAGACATTCTTATTCTAGCTTTGTACTTTTGTTGGCAGTTTGCACAAAGTTATGTGAAGAATCACATTGTTCGGCTTAAGGAAATTTTTACCCCTGGAACGCTGACGATCCCTAAATCACACAAGCAACTTAAGGAGCTTGAGTCAATTCATAAGGTCAGTAATTTAAAGCAAAACCCATGGAAAATACCCTTCGTCAAGAAAAATACATTTGCACGTATGAAATTTGTGTTGAGCCTATTGTCTTGTTTTTTTATCGTATTAGTTTTGTTAACTAATTGTTTAAGTTATTGTTCTTTGGCAACTGAAGGTTCTGGATCTGTATGTTTGGCTGAGTTTTCATATGGAAGAGTGCTTTCCAGATCGCGAGCTTGCAGCATCACAAAAGGCTCTTTGCAGCATGTGAGTATACACGGTTCCGTCGTTTTCTTGGCATACACAAAATTCAATATGCAATTGAATCATTCGTTTTTCATCCAGGTTAATCGAGGAGTTTCTGGGGAGGGATGGATGGCAGATGCCAAGACCTAGAAAATTACCTTACCATACTCTGTCGAAATCTCTCTCGTGATGATGTCTTCGGAATCACATAATCTTTCATGATATTGATAGAACTGCCTTTTCAAGATTCATCTTCATTCAATTTCTTCTTTTATGTTTCTTTCTGGTGCTTGAAAAGCACAGAATCGTTCGATTTTACTAAGTTAAAACTTTTCTTGTTTCTACTTTCGAGCTCAATGTTTCAACACTTTACACAATCAACCACTAATAAAGGATGTGGCAAGATATTTAATTAGTGGTTTTCCGTTGATTCATGTTCACTCTGACGTGATTAATAGTAGTAACGTAGGTTGAACAGTATAAATTTAAGTAAGGAGGCCTGGGCCCACGTCGAACAGTATAAATAGAGCCGGTAATTTGAGCCCTGCCCAATGGACCAGCCGGAACGGCTCGAAAATAAGGTTGGGTTCTTCTAAAATAGGCTCAAAAATAACTTTTTGGGCCAGGGCCAAGGGCTCGTTAGGCTCGGACCAGTCCGATGGCCCATGGATTTTTGTATTTTTTATTTGTTCAATTTTTATTATTATTTATTATTGGCTGCTGCTTAGGTTTCTATATAGTAAGTAGACAAGCCCGTTCATTTTTTGAAAGTCCAAATTCATTTTACCCTAACACCCCAAATTATGAAATGCATTATTTAATTTATTTGCTTAGTCCATTTACTACTCCAAACAACTTATCGTGAGAAAAATTGGTTCTTAACAGCTATTTTTCTCTATTAAGAGTTGGGTAGGTTGGAATGGATCGCTTGTCAGACTTGTTTTTAATTTTAGGAATAAGTAAATATTTGAAGGATTGTCAATTGCTATTCACAGGAAAGGCAAAAAATTTTGTGCACAAGGTGCACGGATCCAAATCGGTGCACAATAATACTATTATATTATATGAAGTAATATTGTTATATTATATGAGTGATACTGTTATATTATATATAATTTTAACAGTATTACTCATATAATATAATAGTATTGTTGTGCACAAATTTGGATTTGTGCACCTTGTGCACAAGAGTGTCACTCCACAGGAAATTAATAGAATGTAAATTTATTTGTGCATGATTTAATATTACGAAATACCAATGAAGCTCAATATTTTGCGATACAAGTCTTAATTGCACAATATATATATATATATATATATATATATATATATATATATATATATATAATACAAGTCCGATGAAAATCATTTTAAAATTACACTAATTTGTCTTAATTTATTAAAAATATAAATACATATTGAAATATTAATAAATCTATATATATTATAAAAGAAAAAAAAGAAATTTATTTTGAATTAAGAACTCAATGTAAATCTCAAGTCTTAAACTTTAAAAATTGAATTTAAAATTGAGAATTAATTTATAAATTAGATTTTATTATGAAATTTATCCCTCGGTTGAATAGTGCAAGATGTTTTTATCAATTATTCCCCGTGTTCAAATCAAGGCTTTGTTCTGCAAGTTGGGCCCATGAAGATTATATTAAAAAGTAGCAATATGTTAATTATGGAGCCCATGAGCCCGAGTCCAGGCCCAGGTCCAGGTCCAGACGAACAATATATAAAAATAATAGAAAAAAAGAAAAAAGAAAAAGCGCCAACCATAATACTCAACAACAGGAGAGAGAGAGAAGAGCTATAGAGAAAGAGATTTCAAATGGCGTACTTTCCATCATTGCATGTCAGGCTCATGGTTCCCGTCGAAGGTTATCTTCGCAGACACCCTTTACCGGTGACTGTTGCTCGAGTTCTGATGCTTGCGGTGGCCTGTGCATGAATCGCTACACTGCTTAACCTGCTTGTTGTGTGGACGGATGACTGTACAAAGGATCATGAATCGCTACGCTACTTAACCTGTGTGGACGGATGACTGTACCAAAGGACCAAGATGATCAGGGCGTGGGCATTGATGTGTACAAAGGACCAAGATGATCAGGACGTGGACATTGGGACGGATGACTGTACCAAAGGACCAAGATGATCAGGACGTGGGCATTGATGTGTACAAAGGACCAAGATGATCAGGACGTGGACATTGGGACGGATGACTGTACCAAAGGATTGGGGAAGGACCAAGATGATTGGGGACGGATGACTGTACCAAAGGACCAAGATGATCAGGACGTGGGCATTGATGTGTACAAAGGACCAAGATGATCAGGACGTGGACATTGGGACGGATGACTGTACCAAAGGATTGGGGAAGGACCAAGATGATTGGGGACGGATGACTGTACCAAAGGACCAAGATGATTGGTGACTGTACCAAAGGACCAAGATGATTGGGGACGGATGACTGTACCAAAGGACCAAGATGATCAGGACATTGGGGACGAATGACTGTACCAAAGGACCAAGGACCAAGATGATCAGGACATTGGGGACGGATGACTGTACAAAGGACCAAGATGATTGGGGACGGATGACTGTACCAAAGGACCAAGATGATCAGGGCGTGGACATTGATGTGTACCAAAGGACCAAGATGATCAGGACGTGGACATTGGGACCAAGATGATCAGCGCGTGAGCATTGATACAACAGCCATGGTACTGAGAAAGATTGGAAATGGCAACTATTTACTGAGAAAGATTGGAAATGGCAACTATTTTATCTGTTGGGGTACTGAGAAAGATTGGAAGATTGGAAATGGCAACTATTTTATCTGTTGGGTACTGAGAAAGATTAGAACTATTTTATCTGTTGGGTATTGAGAAAGATTGGAAGATTGGAAATGGCAACTATTTTATCTGTTGGGTACTGAGAAAGATTGGAACTAGTTTATCTGTTGACACTAGTTTGTCTAGTTTGTCTAGTTTGTCTGATACTACTGAGAAAGATTGGAAATGACAACTAGTTTATCTGTTGACACTAGTTTGTCTAGTTTGTCTAGTTTGTCTGATACTACTGAGAAAGATTGGAAATGACAACTAGTTTATCTGTTGGCAACTAGTTTGTCTGTTTCTCTCATACTACTGAGAAAGATTGGAAATGACAACTAGTTTGTCTGTTTCTCTCATACTACTGAGAAAGATTGGAAATGACAACTAGTTTGACAACTAGTTTGATACTACTGTGAACATGCAACCAAGATTTTGCACATTTATCACGATTCTTTTTAGGTACATGTAATGATGAAAATTTCGGCTTCGATGGAAATATCGATATTTTAATTTTACGGAAATATTGTGGATATATCGGTACATAAATTTATCGATATTTTTTCGATATTTAACGATGTTTAATTTTACGGAAATATCGTGGATATATCGGTACATAAATTTATCGATATTTTTCCGATATTTAACAATATTTCCTGACATTCCATCGATATTTTATCGATATTGCTATGATATTTCACGGATTTTCATATAATTTGTACTATGAAACCACCGATATGCAACGATGAAAATTTTGGTATGATGAAAATTTCGGTTTTGATGGAAATATCGATATCTTAATTTTACGGAAATATCGGTATCGATGGAAATATCATTACATAAATTTATCGATATTTTTTCAATATTTAACGATATTTATCGATATTTTCATGATATTTCACGGATTTTCATATAATTTGTACTATGAAACCAACCGACATGGAAATCAATATCGATATTTATCGATATTTTGTCGATATTTCCCCGATATTTCACCAATTTCCTACAAATTGTACCATGAAACCATCGATATTGAAATCGATATTTCATTGATATTTCGCTGATATTTCCCTGATATTTCACCTATTTTCCTACAAATTGTAGGATGAAGTTACCGATATTGAAATCGATAATTCACCGATATTTTACCAATATTTTAACAAAATTTCTCGTTTCTTTATCGGTTATGTGGAAAAATGAAAATATCGGAGATATATCGATTGCACCCTATTTTTGTATCGATCACATGAAAAAATGAAAATATCGAAAAAATATCGAAGATATTTTCGGATATTTTCATCCATGGGTACATATACAATGATCACCTCCATGCATTTTTTTTTAGGGTTTTAGGGTTTTCTTGTGAACAGATTCGATTTTAGGTTTCTACTTTTTAGGGTTTTGCTTTCATGTTACGTACCTGCAGCTATCTTGATTCGATTTAGGATTTTCTTGTGAACTGATTCGATTTTAGGGTTTTCTTGGCATCTTGATTCAATTTAGGGTTTTCTTGTGAGCTAATTTGATTTTAGGGTTTTCTTGTGAACTGATTCGATTTTAGGGTTTTCTTGGCATCTTGATTCGATTTAGGGTTTTCTTGTGAGCTAATTTGATTTTATTTAGGGTTTTCTTGGCATCTTGATTCGATTTAGGGTTTTCTTGTGAGCTAATTTGATTTTAGGGTTTTCTTGGCAGTTCATTCTCCTTGTAAATGTATCTTGATCAATATGAATTTGATAATTTGTTTGGCGGTTTATTATGGATCCTTAGTTTGGCTCACTTAATTAGTTTATTATGGATCCTTTTATTTCTTGATCGCTATTATTATGTAGGTTTTGTTGAGTTGATGGTGAAATGGGTGATTTCTTGTTTTTATTGAATTGTATGCATGTGTGTTGCTTGAATGTTGCTTGAATTGTCTAGTACTGAGTTGAGATTCTTCTTAAACTTGATTTATGAATTGAGATTTAGAATGTGTTAATAATATGTGATTTGCAGATCATTAATGTTATAGATAAGGAAATGTGATTTAGATTGGTTGATATGATGTTGTTAAAGATAGCCTTGGATGAGTAGATCGATTCCCTTAGCTCGAGTTGCTCTTTGATCCATTCCAGAAATGAAACACGGATATGAGCAAGCATTGAACGTGGTTCGTTCACATATATAAAGCCAATAATATTTCGTAGAAAGAACAAAAATGGCACCTTTAGTTTCCTTAATCAGAGAGAGTATTGTCTGAGTTTCGACCTTGTGGTCCTGGAATGTGAGTGATTGGAAGCTTAGTCAAGCTGTGAGCATTAGAAATTCAAGCTCATTTCATATTCAATGAAGCTAAGCACTAATACCTTAAAACACCCTCGACACATTCACGATTAAGGTGAGTTTGGAAACCGTCATCTCAAACTTATCGGTCCAATTCCTACAAAACAATAAATTCTGAAATCCTTGTTGCAGTTGCTTAAACTCTGGATAAATACAGCCACTAGAGGCATAGAAAGAGTAGCCACTGATCCTTGCAATGAACCCCGTGTTGAAAACCCTCAGCTTTTCTGAGGGTCAATATGAGAAAGGGGTAGATCAATGGATTCATTCATGTGTTCATCGAAATTATTAGCAAGAAAATGGTTATAATCCTCAGCATCGGATCTATTAAAGAAATAGAATTCAACAAACTGATCTTCATCATAAATATTTTTTTTGGCAAATAAAAAGCCCCTTGGAATTCTGAATGATCGGAGAGTGTGTACTTCCTGATCATTAGAAAGCCCTAATAAACCTAAATTCTTCTTCTTTTTCTTATCTCCTGCAAAACCCCAAATTTCCAACCTTAAATAAATGAGATCAATTTTCCAACCATGTGTATTATGATCCCCATATTTCTTTTCTGCCCTCGCCGCCGCTAATTTTATTATTTTAATTTCTTCAGGGTTTCACTACGTCTATATATATGACTACACTAGTTTACCCTAGCTAGAGCGCGCGCTCTCTCTCTCTCTATTTTTTATTAAGTAAAAGATTCTAACTTATCTACATCTTTTTATAAAAACTATATCTAAATTAAGATATGGGGAAATTGCAAATTTAGAATATTATCTTTTCGAACTTTCACATTGGGACAATAACTTTTAAAATTGGGCGAATATAGAACAAATAGCCCTAATCGACGAATTTTCGAACTAATTGGCATGAGAAAATATCGTGCCTCTGTTTATTCGGACTTCTCGCTAAAGTGGCGCTGATGTGGCGCTCTCTGAATAAATTAATTTGATTTTTAAATGCCACATCACTAAAGAAAATGTCACATCATTCAAAAAATATAAAAATTATAGTTTTAATATATTATATAGTAATAAGGGTTAAATGCAAAAAACAACCAAAACTATCGACTTTTTTCAATTTGCAACCTAATCTTTTTTTTTTCCGATTGCAACCTAGTCTTCTGTAATTTTTCCGATTGCAACCTCCGTGCACTTTTCGGGCATTTTTCCGGCGAAAGACCCTAATTTTTTATTTAGGGAAAAATCATTTTTATTTTTTATTTTGTGAGATACATAATGTAAAAGACGATTTTACTCTTGAAATGATAAATGTGCTAGTTACCTGATGATATTTTCGCCGGAAAAATGCTCAAAAAGTGGACGAAGGTTGCAATCGGAAAAATTACAGAAGACTAGGTTGCAATCGGAAAAAAAAAAAAAGATTAGGTTGCAAATTGAAAAAAGTCGATAGTTTGGGTTGTTTTTTGCATTTAACCCTAGTAATAATAATATTATTAATTAAAATATTTATAACAAATCTTTAAAAAATTCATAAATTTATTTTTAAAAATCTGAGAAATTAACTTATAACTTTAAATATTTTTTGTAAAAATCTAAAATTATTTCTGAAATCTTAAAAAATATTTTTAAAAATATCATTATTTAATAATATTAATTATTATTAAATAATTACAATAAATCTAAAAAAATTATAAATTTATTTTACAAATCTTAGAAATTTCTTGTGAATGTTATTAGTTTTTTCAAACTCAAGAAAATTATTTCTCAAATCTTAAAATAATAATTTTAAAATATAATTATTAAATAATAATTGAAATATTTATAATAAATATTTAAAATTTATAAATTCATTTTTTAAATCTGAAAAATTGTCTTGTAATTAATTTTTACTATAGAAACTCAATAAATTATATTTATTAATATACATATTATCATTAATATATAGTTGTACAACAAAAACTCAAAAATCAAAATAGTAAATTAACAAAAGAGTAGAGATTATAATAAGTGATTCATTTACATTTCAAAGTCTAATTTAAAATCTAAAATATAAATTAACAAGAGAGAGAAAAAAAATTGTTCAATCCATCATCTTGAAAAGCAATAAAATATTAAAAATTGAAATAAGCAACATAAGAAATATCCAAATGAATTTATTCCATAAACTGATACACACAACTCCGGCCATTCTGACATAAAACATTACATAAAGCACTTGGACCATCGCGTGGCGTCGTCAATCTTTCTTCCACCGTCCAGTCGCAATCACGGCCGCGGGCAGAACAACAACAGCGACCAGCATCGCCGTAATTTCACTCCTCGCTGCCAAATTTGTCAAGGTGATCATTACGCCCCAGTGTGTCCGGATCGTTACAAAGAGCGGCAGTCCCAGGCGAATTTGGCCCAGGCGCTCCAATCTCAGTGCACCGTTTCCGACGCCACACCCTCCGATACCGGGGCTTCTGCTCACATAACCGCCTCCTCCTCCAACTTGGACGCTGTCGCTCCCTACACTGGTAACGATTCTGTCACCGTTGGTAACTGTGCCACTCTTGCTATTTCCCATTGTGGTTCTCGATTCTTGCATAATCTCCCCTTACTTGATGTTCTTGTTGTTCCCCACATTACTAAAAAAATTTTATCCACAAGTAAGCTTACAAGTGATTTATCTGATGACGTTGTGTTTACTCGTGACTCTTTCTTTGTTCAGAATCGCAAAACCAGGGAAATAATGGCAAGGGGCCGGTGTAAAGACGGTCTCTATGTGCTGGAACAAGGGTCTTCTGCTTTGATTGCGGCATTACATTCTTCTCGTTTGCTTTCTTCATTTAGTTTGTGGCACTCCCGTTTGGGTCATACCTCTTTTTCCATTATTAAACTCTTGAATAAATTAGGACATTTGAGTGTTTTTTTTTTTTTTTTCTTTTCTTTGAATTAGGACATTTAAATGTTAATTCTGTTTTACCTACTCCTTCAGTTTGTGAATCTTGTCAGCTTGCTAAGAGTAAATGCTTGTCATTTCAATTGAATAAAAAACGCGCTTCACATGTTTTGGGATTGGTTCATTGTGATCTTTGGGGCCCAGCGCCTGTTACCTCTTTGTCTAGATATAAGTATTACACATTATTTGTTATGATTATTCTCGACTTAGTTAGCTTTATCCCATGACTGCTAAGTCTGAATTTTATGATGTGCTTACTCGCTTTTATGCTATTGTCACAACTCAGTTTAGCTCTCCTATTAAGATTTTTCAATCAGATGGTGGTACTGAGTTTTCTAGTCATAGAGTTCAAAAAAAATTTTCCTCCAAAGGTACATTGCATTGTGTTTCCTGTCCATATACTCCACAATATAATGGACTTGCTGAGCGAAAGCATCGTCACATTACTGAAACTGGTTTATCTTTATTATTTCATGCTCATGTGCCTGCTAAATATTGGGTTGATGCGTTCTCTACTGTTGTCTATATAATTAATCGTCTGCCCACTCCTGTCTTGGATAATAAGTCTCCATTTGAAATTTTATTTCACTCTATTCCTGACTATGGTTCTTTTAAAGTTTTTGGCTGTCGTGTTTTTTCGTATCTTCGTAATTATGCTGCTCACAAACTTGCCCCTCGTAGCCAATCGTGTATTTTCCTCGGTTACAGTAGTATTCATAAGGGCTTTCGTTGTCTTGATCCTATTCAAAATCGAATTTATGTTACCCGACATGCTCAGTTTGATGAGTCCATTTTCCCTTTTCTATCGACTAATGCATCAGTCTTTGCAGAAAATTTGGAATTCTCTTATTTTCTTGATTCTCAGGAACTTGCACATACAGCTGTTCAGCCGTCCCCTTCTACGGCACCATCTTTGCAGCGGCTTGCTGGTTCCTCTCCACCCTCTCGGTCTTGCAGATTGTGCAACCCGACATCTCCGCCGCCAACAAATGTCCCTGCTGCCGACGCATTACCATTGCCCCAGGATGACACGCCTCCAGTGGCTAAGCCTCCACCCACTGCCGTGGCTCCACATGATACCACCAAACCTCCTTCTCCGGATATAGCCTTGCCCGATCAACCCCCTCGGGCTTCTACTCACCCCATGCAAACTCGCTCTAAATCCGGCATTTTCAAACTTCTTATTTTGTCGATCTTGCCTGCACATCTTTACTAACTTCCTTTTCTTATTCTACAGAACCGAAGGGTTTCAAGAGTGCATCCAAGTCCCCTCACTGGCTCGCTGCAATGCAAGAAGAAATGGACGCCTTGCATGTTAATCAGATGTGGGATCTTGTACCGAGGCCAAATGATGAAAACATAGTTGGTTCTAAGTGGGTATTTTGTACAAAATATAAATCTGATGGCACCATTGATCGGTATAAGGCTTGTCTGGTTGCTCAGGGGTTCACTCAAATTCCAGGCTTTGACTTCACACATACCTTCAGCCCTGTAGTTCGTGCTGCCACCGTTCGAGTGTTACTCGCTCTTGCGGTCCACAAAAGCTAGCCATTGCATCAGTTAGATGTTAAGAATGCCTTCCTCCATGGCATTCTTGACAAACCCATTTTCATGGCACAACACCGGGCTTTGTTGATCCCCGTTTTCCCGATCACATTTGCAAACTCAAGAAGGCTCTTTATGGTCTTCGTCAAGCACCTCGAGTCTGGTTTGATCGTTTTAGTTCATTCTTGCATCCTTAGGTTTTATTAGGAGTCGTTCGGATACTTCCCTCTTTTACTTTCATAATAATGGTTGTTTTATTTTTCTTCTTCTCTATGTTGACATCATTGTTACAGGTAATAACCCTGCTGCACTCCGGCGATTCATCAACCGTGTCAATGCCGAGTTCGCAATCAAAGATCTAGGTCCTTGAATTATTTTCTTGGTCTTGAGATCTCTTATACTCAAAACGGCCTATTCTTGGGATAAGCCAAGTATGCCTATGATGTTCTCTCTCGAGTAAGTCTCGTTGAATCGAAACCGGTTTCCACTCCACTTCCTACTGGAGAGTCACTTATCAGTTCTGGTGCTCCCGTTGACTATCCCACTTTGTTTTGATCTCTTGTCGGTGCTCTTCAGTACCTTACAATCACACGGCCAGACATTTCTTATGCCGTAAATCATGTCAGCCAGTTTCTTCAAAGCCCTACAGAGGATCATTTTCAGGCTGTCAAACGCATTTTGCGTTATGTCAAAAGGCACCATTCACTGACTGAATTTCACTCGCTCTTCGGACACTGATATTGTGCATATTGAGATGTCGATTGGGCACGCTGTGTTGAGACACGCCGATCTACTTATGGCTATTCCATCTTTTTTGGTGGTTCTCTTCTTTCTTGGAGCGCTAAGAAGTAGCCCACAGTTGTCCGGTCCAGTTGTGAATCCGAATATCGAGCTTTGGTCAATGCTGCTCAAGAGGTTGTGTGGCATACTCAGCTCCTGGGAGAGCTTCGCGTCCAACCACCCACGACTCCCAGACTATTATGTGATAATAAAAGTGCATTATTTCTCAGCCAAAATCCTATTGCACACAAGCGTGCGAAACATATTGACATCGACTGTCATTTTGTCCGTGAGCTCGTTACCAATGGCCGATTGGATACAAGATATGTGTCTTCTCATTTGCAGCTCGCTGATGTGTTCTCCAAAAGTTTATCTCGCCCAATCTTTTAGGTGTTACGATCCAAGCTTCGTGTTTGTATAAACCCCACACTTCGCTTGAGGGGGATAATAGCGTAGATGATAGTATAGCAGTATGCTAAAGATTTGCACATATCTCTGTAAATATATTTTTTCCTTGTAAAGTGTAAAAAGTTTGTTGTACATTCCTTGTAAAGTGTAAAGTTTGTTGTACTCTCCTATTATTTATAGTAAAAACTTCATTCACCATGCGGTGAACCAAATCTCTTCTCACAAAATCACATTTAATCTTATAACTATTACCTTTTCTCGCAATTAGTCATATAACTATACAAATTTCTTTGTGTGCCTCAGGTGGAAAAGAATCTAACATTTATTATGTACTAATTAAAATGCACTTCAATTAAAAATAATTTGAAACTAATTTTTCTTTTATTTCATCTTATTGAAATACATTTTATTGTTAAACTAATTTTTTAACAATTTGAAAATAATTTTTCATTTTATTTCAATTTGAATATTTGTAATATATTCATTTCAAATTTGTATTTAAAATTAATGAATTCAAAAGCAACCTAAAGGTCATATAATAAAATGGAGTTATAGAAAATCTATAAATCGAGGAGGTGTGCATGGATTGGTTAACCGTCTAAACCGAGTCGGAAATAAAAATTCGGTTTGAACCGAAAGTCGAACCAAAAATTCAGTCCAGTTTTCGATTTTCGGTTCGATTTTGATTTCTATGATTGGTCAGCTGATCCAAACCGAAAAACCGAAATATATATAATAATATATATATTTTTTCATTTTTCTTTAATTAAGTAATTATTGTTGATGATGAGTCCTCTTCTATCCCTATTGTTTCCCACCATGTCCCACAAGTGCTAACTTCTTCATTGATAATTGATCAAGAGGTTTCATCTGCACTTGCAATAATACTCATTGTATGAGAAATTAGAATGATGCTATCAGACACCTAATGAGAGGTGTTGGGACTCAACCTTTCGTGCTTGGTCCATGAATGTTGTTGACTGATCTCTAACTGAGCCATTAGCAATTCCTGCTGGAGCACTTATGGGCGCAGACAGCCCTTGCCCACCACCACAACAATGGCCCATTACTGTAGTCAGTGACGAAGTAAGAAATTTCATGGGGGCCATTATTGAACTATTCATATGGGAAGTTCACATATGTTTGAACCATTTTATTGAAAGATCAAATTTTAGAAAAGATGTATCTAGAAAAGTTAAGACATTTTAAAACTTTTTTATAAAGATAGAACATCCCTAAAGAATTTCTAGATCTATTGAGATGAAAAATAATAGAAGATGAATTGAATAGAACTGAATTGAATGCTATAAATAGATGAAAGTTAGAACATCCCTATAAAATTTCTAGATCTATTTAGATGGAAAATAATAGAAGATGAATTGAATAGAACTCATCATTGAATTGAATACTATAAATAGATGAGTTTGTGTAAGTTTTGAGAATTGAAGGATATCAAAAATAAAATATATATTATAAAAAATGTAAACAAAAATTATAGTATTAATATCAAAAATATAATTATGGTTTTGAGCATTAAATAAATTGAAGGATATCAAAAATAAAGTGTAATTATAAAATTTTTAAACAAAATTATACTATTAATATCAAAAATAAAATATAATTATAAAGTTTAAACAAAGTTATAGTATTTATCTCAAAATTATAGTATAAATAGATCATCAAACAGTACACAACATTTTTTCTGCAGTGCAGAGTACAACTCTCAACATACAAACTACTCTCAACATACAAACTTAGGCATTACCACGTACTATTCTTTTTAACTTACGTAAATGACTTGCATACTTTTAGTTTTTCTTTTTCCAGTTTTTTTTTCTATTTTTAGGGTTTAAAATGGTTTTGAATTGTTCTTATTTGTCGATTTATACTTTTTGATATATCTTGATTGTATTTTGGCGATTTTATCCTTCTTGAAATCGTATATGCTATCTGATTTATACTTTTGATACATCTTGATTGTATTTTGGCGATTTTATTGATTGCATTTTGACGATTTTATCCTTCTTGAAATCGTATATGCTATCTGATTTATACTTCTTGATATATCTTGATTGTATTTTGGCGATTTTATATATGCTATCTTGTTTGTTTAAGTGTTTTCATTACAGTTTTTCCATTTTTTATGCTATCTGATTTATACTTCTTGATATATCTTGATTGTATTTTGGCGATTTTATATATGCTATCTTGTTTGTTTAAGTGTTTTCATTACAGTTTTTCCATTTTTTATGCTATCTGATTTATACTTCTTGATATATCTTGATTGTATTTTGGCGATTTTATCCTTCTTGAAATCGTATATGCTATCTTGTTTGTTTAAGTGTTTTCATTACAGTTTTTCCATTTTTTATGCTATCTGATTTATACTTCTTGATATATCTTGATTGTATTTTGGCGATTTTATCCTTCTTGAAATCGTATATGCTATCTTGTTTGTTTAAGTGTTTTCATTGCAGTTTTTCCATTTTTTTGGGCTTACAAATGGTTCTTAATACTTCTTCACCGGTTTACAAATGGTTCTTAATACTTCTTCACTTCACGGTTTTTCATCGTTTCTGTGGAAACTTTCTCTTAATCTATAGTTTTTTTTGAGATAATCTATAGTTAATATATATATTTTTTAAGATAATCTATAATTCTTAATACTTCTTCACTTCACCGGATTTCATCGTTTCTGTGGATTTATTCTAACTTTCTCTTAATCTATAGTTTTTTTGAGATAATCTATAGTTAATATATATATTTTTTAAGATAATCTATAGTTAATATTTAATTAGTCGTGAGAATTAAAGTCAAAGTTTACATTAATGGATTGTTAAAAAAAAAATTAATTAGTCCAGTGGTGTTAAAGTCAAATTTTACATTAATGGATTGTTTAAAAAAATAAATAAATTAGTCTGGCAAAATGATATATACATACATATATATATATATATAACCTTTGTTTGTTTGGAGATATTACATAGTCATTACATAACTAACAAAAAAGTATCACTGCCCAGAATATGTACATTGCACATCATAAAACATAGCAAATTTTCATATGTTCTCTTCTAAAGCAAGATAATACATAGCCATGCACAGATTTATTGTCCAAAATCAAAATACTTCAGCCACTTTGCTTGCAAGAACATGGTCTCGTCTCTCAACAAACCCAAAGGGAAAACACCCTTGGCATTCGCCTTCGGCCCAGTCATTGTTCGTCACCTGCAAAGCAAACAAGACTTGTTCACACACGCCATATTCTGCATAGTTAGTTATAGGACAAGGAGAGTTGAAGATGGCAAAATAAACCTTTCGAACAACAACATATTGACTCAGCTTTGTATGAATGAATGACCTTCGATATGATAGAAAACTTCATCATCAAGATAATTGATCAATCATGACTAGAGTATGAAAGAAGCAACCAATGCCATCAGTTCCATTGTAAGTGTGAGAAGCAAATAAATATTTAGCTTCTTTACATGGAGGTGGTGGCTTGCTCATATTATCTGCACCTGGAACAGAACAAGCTTCAAAGGTTGGCGTTCAGATGTCCACTGTGCATAAACAACAACATTAAACAATCAAATTATAAATAGTAAATAGCAAGAGAAGTATTCTCAGAGCATGATAATGATACCTCGTGTTCAAGCTGATCAAGAATCTGTAGCACATGCTGATGATGATTTCGCTCAGCTTCAACCTTAAATTAAGAAAATATATATGAAGTAAATTTGGTAAGTGCTAATTTTGAGTCGGGATAAAAATTAGTCTTGGATATTACATTTACCATAAATATTTGCCGTTGGAGATGTTGGCCCTCAACAATTCGACCCGGTCTAGGGACCGACCCGAGCAGGGGTTTGGCCTAGTTAGACATTTGATCCAGCTAGGGGCCGATCCGGGCCGAGGGCTGACCCGGCCGAGAGGCCGACCCGATTAGGCTAGCCGACCCGCCTAGAGGGGCCGACCCGGCCGAGAGGCTGACCCAACCATGTGCCGACCCAGGCCGAAGGCCGACCCGAGCAAGGTGCCCGACCCGGGCCGAGGTCGACCCGAGCTCCCGAGCTGGGGGCTGAACCGAGCTGGGTGTGTCGAGCCCAGTCCGTGTCCAAGCCAATCCGGGTGCTAGGCTTAGATCATGGCCAAGTCGAGCCCAGGTATGGGTATGGTTCAAAAATATTATTTCTTAAGGTATTTCTGGAGATGACCATAAATTGAGGTCATCACCGTAGAAGAGCACAAAGGATTTAATCTCACAAGAAAGGGTTTGCAAATAAGGAAACAAATCTACAAGCAAATCATATCTGATTTACATAAGATTTAGTCCAATTTTTTCCTTATCTATACGTTAAATAAAATCAAAAGATTTAAGTCTTATTTTCCAAGTTTTGTATATTAAACTTAGCCTATAAATAGAAGTTTAAGCTTCATTGGTTCCGAAATCATTGTAATTCATGCAATTAGAAATCATTTTTCTCTCAATAAGTCTGCCAGAACTGATCGATCAGAATAAGCCTGTCAGAACTGATCGACACTGACTGACCAGAATTCGACACTGACTGACCAGAACTGATCAACACTGACCGACCAGAACTGATCGACACTGATCGACCAGAACTGATCGACACTGATCGACCAGAATAAGTCTGCCACTGTCAGAACTAAGTCTGCCAGAGCCAGAATTGACCGACTAGAATACCGACCAAAATAAACCACCAGAATAAGCCAAGCCAATAAGCCACCAGAATAAGCCAAACCTGCCAGAACTAAGCCTGCCAGAGCCAGAATTGTCCGACTAGAATACCGACCAAAATAAACCACCAGAATAAGCCAAGCCAATAAGCCACCAGAATAAGCCAAACCTGCCAAAACTGAATAAGTCTGTCAGAACTGACCGACCAGAATAAGCCACCAGAATAAGTCTGCCAGAACTGATCGACCAGAATAAGCCTGCCAAAACTGAATAAGCCTGCCAGATATCGACCAAAATAAGCCTGCCAGAACTGACCGACCAGAATAAGTCTGCCAAAACTGAATAAGCCTGCCAGATATCGACCAGAATAAGCCTGCCAAAACTGACCGACCAGAATAAGCCTAACTAATCCACTACCAGAACTGACCGACTAGAATAAGCCTAACTAATTTAAGCCTCATTTCATTCGATTTTACGTTAAGCCTCATTTCATTCGATTCTACCCTTATTTATTCGATTCAATCAATTTAAGTCGGATCGAGTCTTTTCTTCATTTCATTCGATTTTACCATTATTTATTCTATTCAATCAATTTAAGCCGGATCGATTTTTTTTTTTTATGTTTGTTGTTGTCGCTCCACTGCAGCCATTGCAGCAGCTGCTTCTTTACCCAAGGTAACCATATCCGACTTAAGCTCATGAAGCTTCGTTTCCGCAGCTTCAAGCTTTAAAATATTATCTGCATTTGTATTCATTTCTCTCACCCTACCTTGACATCTGGCTACTTCAATGACCTATCTTGGTCAAAAGACGAAAGCAAAATAAATAAACTACCAAGAAACGGAGCTCATCATAATATGTAGATTTACATTCATAAAACATTATTACCAGAGTTTCAACCTCTTGTCTCACTCTATCATATTTTACTTCGCAACCGATATTTTCACAAAATTAAGGTATTGATATTTCTAATGAAACCTACGTGAGAGTTTTAGAACAACACAAAACCTCACATGAGATCGTTAGTCATTTGTGAGATCGAAATTGACCATATTAAATGGATTGAAATTTGTTTTGATCTCTGTATTGATCGGTTTATTCTTCTTGCTATCTTTCTCTAGATCTATAGTTAATATTTAATTTGGCATATACACGTGAGAAATAAAAGTCTAGAAGTTTTAGATTGTTTAAAAAAATTAATTAATTATGTCGAATGATATTAAATCATATATAAGCAGTCTCTGAGAATGCAAAAAAAAAAAAAAGGAACAAGAAATCAAATAGTAAATGGTCCTAATTAACGTCCCAATTTAATTAAATATATATATGTTACCAAATTAGCACCTGAAATCACAGATTAAAAATTAAGTATTTATTTTAAGGGGTGTTTGGTTAAGCTCTATTTTTTAGAGCTTCTAATAAGATGTATAATTTCAGTTTAAACTAAGTTGTCTAAGTGTTTGATTAATAAGATAGTGAAACTTATAAGATGTTAGTAATGACATTTGTGTAATTTCAATGATCAAGTTTGAAAATGTTTTTAAAAAAATAAAATCTTATTCTAATAATAAGTTCGAATTTCCTTACTTTTCAAAAAAGAGCTTGTAAGTTCCTTACATCTTATTTTTGGACTCACACTCACTCCTCAATCCTAGGATCTCTCAGAGAAGAATGGCCAAATCCAGTCTCTTTAGCCCGTTTCATCGTCTCTTCAACTCGTCGTTTCTCTTCATCCATACCCTTCTTCTCGAGTTCTTTCACAAGAATCTCATACGTACAATCCATCGGAACAAATCCCTTGAGCACCATCTCATCAAAGAAGGAACAAGCTCGATCAAGTTTACTGTTCTTGCTAAGGCGATTCACCAAGAGAGAGTATATCCCAAGATCGATACTAACATCATTCTTGAACATGTGGTTCAACAAAAACGAAAGCACCTTCATTCTCTTCAATCTGCAACACATTTTCAGCAGCGGTGCATAAGTATTAAGATCAGGCTTGCACTGATTTTCTTCCATCTTCTTTAGCAAATTCAGAGCCTTCTCTTCTTCCGAATTCTTCGAAGCAATAAGAATCAGTGTATTGTAAGTCGCCACATTCGGAGAAACCCCCTGTTTCAACATATCCTCAAAAACAGCTTCGGAATCCTTTAGCCTGCCTGCATGGCTTAAAGCATTAATGAAGACATTATAGAACGTTGTATCGGGGGAGCAATTGTTCTGCTTCATCTGCTCGTAAACCTCAAGTGCTTTATCGGGTTCTTTAGCTTTTGACAAAGCAGTCATTATAATAGTATATGTCACCACACTAGGTTGAAAACCATTCTTCTTCATTTCTTCCAAAGTAGCATCAACATTACGAAAATCTTTCTCACGACAATAGGCTTCGATCAGATTCGTGTACGTCACAGAATCAGGGCAAAACCTGTGTTTCTTCATCATATCAACGACCTTCATAGCTTTGTCGATCTGCCTAATCTTGCACCAACCATGCATCAACACGTTGAACATTTTTGTAGTAGGAAGAACACCCTCCTTGTTCTCAAAATACACTCGTTCTGCATGCTCGACACTACCTTCTTTCACCAATACATCCAATAACACAATCATGGCTGTTATATCTTTACTCACTCCAAATTGCTCCATTTTTTCAAACGCCTCTATTGCATCCTCATACTTACCAGCCCTAGCAAGTCGCCTCATGATTTTAGTCATTGTATCCAACGTGACGTATCCGTCCAACTTCTTCATTTCTTCCATCAATTCCCACATCACATCAAATTTCTTCGTTTTCCCCAAATTGTCCACCATCAGCTTGTAAAGATCAGCCGAATGTGGACACCCTTTTCGCAATTCGGCCCACTTGAAGAATCCGAAAGCCGGTATCCATTCACAGCTGAACCTACGCAACACTTGCTCGATCAAACTCTCCGACACATCAACATCACAACCATCTAGAGCTTCCACAACCAAATCAGGGGATTTGAACTGATTCTTTAGAATCCTGCTCACCTTATCGATATCAGTCTCAAGGATGTCATTTGCTAAGTTTTTCATATCAACAGCTTGATCATGAATCTTATGATTATCAATCCAATAAGACACTGACGGAGGGACAAAATCGTCATCATCCGATTTCTTACTGCTCGTGCCCTTACCAGAATGCTTAACCCAATCGGGGAGCACAGGCGACTCATCTACTGTCTGTGAGATGTTAGCTTGAAGTGGCTCAGCCACAGTGCAAAATGCATTATGAGACAGACCATAAACCCCATTTATACTACAAGCATTATCTTGTTTACAGATATTGTTCAAGCACAATCGAGCTTGCAGTAGCGACAAACAATAGAAATGCTTTGAATTTGATAGCATTCTCACTTATCCTGATCAAAATTGGGAAAGAAAAGCCTTTTAAAACAGGGAAAATGCCAAAAAAAAAAAAAAAAAAAATCTTTGGGCAGATATCTACAAAGATGACAAAGGGAAATAAACTTGAGGCAGAGCAAATGTAAAATTCAACATCAAATGGGCATTTCATATAATAGGTTAAAAAGCCATCTCAAGAACAATTTTGACAGAGTTAACAACGATTAAAAATCAAGAAAATACAATTAAAAGATAGAAACTACAAGGTACCAGGGTAGTCAAGCAGAAGGAAACTAAGCCCCTGTTTTTAGAGAGAGAGAGAGAGAGAGAGAGTCACCTGAAATTCTTGCTCTAGAGCTATGAGATAAGTGAATCTGCAAATCTCCTCTACCATCAGTTGTCCTGGGAAGTAGGGTTTATGGGCTGTTTTTTAGGGTCTAATAATTTATTTTGTGAATATTATTTATTAGGATTAAAAGAATTCTTAAAATAAAGACCTTTTTACAAAGAGGAATTGGAATGGAGAAAATTATTATTTGGGTGTTCAAATCATAGGTTTGGACGTTGTATGATTTGAACGTTGGAGTAATTAAAAAAATACTTCCAGTTTTCCAAATTAATTGGAAATCTTTTTGAAATTTGAGTAAATATTATAATTATTATATAGAATGTGCTGCAAAAATTAAGAAGAGAGTATAACATAACTAACTAGGTGGTAAATGATACGATTAATGAATTATTGTTCAATTTGAAACATTATGGAGTTTTTTTATGTTTGATATTGTTTGATAATTAAAAAAAGTCAAGCTTGAACGAGCTTTTATCTAACTAAATATGTATTGAGCTTGAGTAGTTTGATATTTATACATTAGTTTAGACAAATGCGAATCGATCTTGAATAGTTTGATATTTATATATTTGTTTTACGAATCGAGCTTGAGTAGTTTGATATTTGTACATTTATTTTGTCTTTTTATGAGAATCAAGCTCGAGTTCGAGCAATCACAAAAATATGTTTAGCTTGTTTGATATATCTATTAAATTGAGCTCAAACAAAACTTTTAACAAATAATCTCAAATCGATTATTGAATAATTTGTTAAATTTTCAAGCCTATAACTAACCAATAAACTATTTCTATCGAAGAAAAGTTAATGAAGACTCGGATTATAATTTGAGACAAACAAAAATAAAAATAAAAAGATTTTATGGGACAGAGTACAATAATTCTCATTTCATTTTCCACAATGTATTTCACAAGCAAGTACACAAATAAGTGAATGTTTATATATGAATAAATGATCGATACTAGACATGATGTACTCTAACAAAATCAATCCCAATAAATAAGTAGACACAAATGTAGAGAACAAAAAATAGATCGATCAATCCTCACTATTAAATAATCATTAAATCCCAAAAAAAAAAAAAACATCCCACATTAAGAATGAAAAGATCCGATGAATGGTTGAAACATTACTAATGGCTAAAAGTAGAGAAATTTCGAATTTTTTTACGGGCCTCGAGTTGGAGCAAAGCAGAAACATCCGGTTGCTTGGTCTTCGGGTATCATACCTCCTCCCTTGCTCGTGTCGATCCCCTCCAACATTCTCACAACCTCGTCCATGTCCGGCCGTTTCTCAGGGTTACCGTCCCAACATTTTTTCATGATATTTGCAAACGAACTTGGGCAACAACGAGGGATATCTGGCCTCAAATTCTACAAATGTACATAAACAAAGACGTTAAAGTTCTTGCAACAAAGCCGGTAGCAATAACATGCATGGAAATTACACAATATTACCTATTTTTGTATTTTGCAACAAATTGGTATCCACTCTTATCTGAACTTTAATTTATATCGTTCTAGTTATCTATATTTGGATATAGAATACCACAATTATACGTTGTTTGGTAACAAATGGCAAGAATTAGAAGTTGGATATAGTTTTGTTACAAATTACAAAGCTAGGCATCATTTGAGAATGAATAGACTTGAATATGTCAAACACCAAAAACCAAAAATATGAACAAAGAGAAATACTCCTAAAAATATTGAAGGGATAAAAAAAGGAAGCAATTAAAGAAAACTAGTAAAAGTTGTGCCTAAATAAAACATACCTGTTTAACAACGGCGGACGATACTTCAGCAAAACTCAGATCCATATAAGGCAAATCACAACAGTATATCTCCCACAAACAAATTCCGAAACTATAGACATCGCATTTTCTATTATATGGCTTCCCATCTAGCACCTAAGTAGATAAGGAATAAGAAATGCATCAGACTCTATATCCATATGTTAAGTAAAAGGATTAATAAAATGATCTTTCGTATTGTATTCGCCAAAAACTTCATATTTATGCAAAGAAATGCACAAGAAAATATTTATATCGGTTGAAAAAAAGTACCTCCGGGGCCATGTAGCCGAGTGTTCCAGTTTCCCCCGTCATGTCTCTCGGGTTTTGAGCCTCAACCCGAGCGACACCAAAATCTGCGATTTTCAGATTTCTTTGAGCATCTAAGAGCATATTTTCAGCTTTTACGTCGCGATGAACAATCTTCTTAGAGTGTAGATAGCTTAACCTGCAACAATACAATATGATATAAGATAAACTATCAATGAAAAGAGTCACAATAGAATAAATGTTTGCAACAAGTTTACCCTCTAGCAAGGTCCAGAGCCAGCTGGACCACAACTTTAAATGGGAGTTTCTTCTTTCGGTTCTTGAATAAGTAGTTCTTCAATGTCCCGCCAGTCAGAAATTCAACAAGAACACAGCATGCCCTGGATGGAAGGTTTGTAAACCCCTCAGAAGGGTTTTTTGAAGGAATTTTTAATTCTGAAGTCCCCATCGATGCACCAACAAACTTTAATAACCATGAAGATCTATTAAAACCTCATAAATAAAGTAAAGTACAGTGAAAAAAGCAGAAAATGATGAAATGAAGGCAAGAACTAGATATTTACCCTTGTAACGTTTGGATGGTCAAGCTTATGCCAAACAGAAACCTCCTGTTTGAATGATGCTCGAAGAGTGGCAGTTTCGCTGGCTGTGGCCATGCCATCTTCTCCCCAATCCAACAACTTAACTGTAAAAGGGTTCTATAATTTCATTCAATAACTATGTACTTTTACACATGCTATAGTTGCAAGAAACACGAGCATATCATGGTAATTAGCTGTAGCGGAGTCAAGATGTGGATAACTGAATGAACCTAAATCAAATCAAAGAACAAAACCTCTGCTTCCAGAATACAATACTAAATCAAATCAAGATCATTACATCATAAAAAGCAATAAGCATTGTCGAAAAACAACAGCCAAGCATTGACAGTTAAACGAACTAAGCATGTTCCTAAGATGGCACCAACATCTCTATCTCCTCCTTAAGCAATCAGACAAAAACATATGAAACATAAACAATAACAATACACAAAGAAAACGGAAAATCACCTGCAACGTCTTGACCATTGTAAGTGCCGCGATAAACTGTGCCATAAGTTCCCTGAGCCACAAGATAACGGATTTCCAACTTCAAGGGATCGATCTCCCACACTTCCTTAGGCTTTTGGCTATTCTGAGTATCCAAGCTTCTAGACCAAACCCTGCTCAAATGCTTCTCAAGCTGCAAGTCCAAGCTTTTGAGATCGATTTTATCAGCCCGAAAAATCATGTCTCTGTTGCTGATGCTTCCTGTGCTCTTCTCACCCAAGCTCTTATCACTCAAATTTCCTATCCCTTTCAGTTTGGAACCATCATCAACTTTCGACACCTCATTACATTCTTCGCTCGTATTCCCTTCCATGTTTCAGACAAAACAGCACCACCAAACAAACCTTAATAGTCTCGAAAGATGCAGCAGAATCAACAACTTGGGCTAAAATTAGAGACAAACGAATGTTGTTAATGGCAGTAGAGAAAATTCAATGTGCTTGCAAAACATCAATGCTAGAATAAACCTATTTATATCCGGATTCTAGTATGTTTAGAAATGGCTAAAACAAACAAGTCAAATCCAACGAGGGCTCCTAAACCAACAAATTCACAAAACAAACAAATTAAATGGCTAATAATGCGTTATAAATAAATAGACTGACTTTTCAATAATTTAAAGCCAAGCAATTAGAGCCAAAGAAATACCCCCAAAGAAAAAATCCATCTTGTGTTCAAAGTAAACCCTAAGAAAACGACCCCTTTTTTTTTTAATTACAAAAAATAAAAGACTCTGTAGACCCACCAAAATTAATGTTCTTAAATAAAGGAAAAATCAAATCTTTCGTCAAGAGAAAAACAGATTAAGGGTACCCAGAAATTCAATTTTCACAAATATTGATGCCCAAATAAAAAAAATTAGAGAAAATGATTCTATATAATAATCAAATATACATCACACAATTAAAAAGGGGAGACATCAAAAATTGAGCAGCCGCTTTTGCAAATTTCCATAGAAAATAAAAGGTGAGAAATTAAATTTTTGGTTGAAATATTCCCTGTGAAAAGGAGAAAAAGAAATATGTGGAGATGAAGAATGGAGAGAAAAGGAGGTATGTGAGAGAAAGGGAGAGAGAGAAAAGCGCGGGTCTTGCCTAAAATTGAGGTTTTAGTTTCTCTTTGCAATCTTCTTTTTCTATGTAGAGAGAGAGAGAGAGGGGCGCGGAGAGAGAATAATATGCGACAGCAATTAAAGATGCTATCAAAGAACAAATGTACTATCCGTGCATGTCCTTCCAACTAAATTACCTGAAAACTAGAAATACGATAGTAGATGGACCAAAATGCCCTTATTTTTTGACATAGTTAAAATGTTGTATTTGAATTGATTTTATAGAAAAATAAAATTCTGGTACTTAAAATTGGAATTTGGGAATTACAAATGGTTTTATATAATCTCTTTTGATAGAAATTTATCGATATTGATACATGAATTTATAAATGATTTTGGGAGTTTCTTTTGGTATTGTTTAAATTTATTTAGACTGTACCAATTGTTCTAATTTTTATTTGTACAACTTTTTCGATCAAACTTTCCTGCTAAAAAAATAATGCCCTAAAAATTAATCAATATTAATATCAACCAGTTATCGAATAATGTTTCCTAATCAAGTATTAGTGACTTTAGATTTCGTTAGAACAAAAAAATTATGTTAAATGAATGAAGATTAGAGGAACTTTCAATGATTAAACTGATATAATACTTAATCTTGAATGAGGGAAAAATAATCCTTAGGGCCATACAATGGGCTTTAGAAAAATTGGTCCATTTAAAAAGATGTTGGACCAGCCTTAACCTCCATTATAAAGCCCATCAAAATGAACCCACTTATATGCTTCTTATCTATCTATACTGTATTAATAGCAGGTAAGTTGGAAAAATTTATCAGAATGTCATTTTCCCACTCAAAAATGTCACATCACAATGCTGAAAAAATTTACCGGAATGCCATTTTCCCACTCAAAAATGTCACATCACAATGTTGACTGTGTAAATATTTTTTTTTTCTTTTAATGTTACATGACTCAATAATTTTTAATCTATCTTTCTCTCCAAGCCTCTTGAATCAAGTTTACCCTACAAGCCATTAGATTGTCTTTTTCTCCAAGGATCTTAAATTAGGCTTCTCCTATAAGCCATTGGATTGTCTTTCTCTCCAAGACTCTTGAATCAGGCTTTCCCTACAAGCCAATAGATTATATAAATAAAGATGTGTATGGTTGTTTCAACAAAAACACTTTCACATATGTGAGATGGTTTTCTAAATTTTCGTCGTTATAAATTTTAGTTCTCCTTTTTTTCCTCTTGCTTTTTTCTTCTCTGATCTATGATGAAATTTTTGTACCTTCCCAATATCAATTGTTAGGATTTTATGGTTGGGATGGATTCATCCATATGAAAATTTGAGTTATATCAATCAAGGTACATACATGTCTGTATATTCATGAATTTTCATTTTGATTACCTTGGAAAAATGAAAAAAAAAAAAAAAAGGACTACCAATTCAAAGAATTGAGAATAAAAGTCAAGTATTTATTGGGTTTCCTAAGAGCTTTTGGATGATTCTTCTGTAGCAGCACAATTAACTTTTGAAAATTCACAACAAGCCAACAATTGAAAAAAGAAATGAGCTAATTAAGTATAGTGCGAAGGAATTTGGTCTCATAATCAGTAATTTGACATTCTAAATATTGAATTGATTGAATTGGAAGTTAGAGAATTATATAAAAAAAAGTTCTCCTCAAAGGATAGATACGGTTTTATAAAACAATCGGTGAAGCAACTATTCCATGATCAATAGACATATACGTAAAATTCCAAACAATAATGATTGAAATATAAAATCAGACATATACGGTTTTATATTGTACTATTATAAATAGTGTTTATATATAAATATATATATATATATATATGATGCTCATATATTATGTAATTATGATTAAAATTGTACTATATTAAAGTAATTGAATTATATTGCAAGACGCGCAACGCGCGGGTACACTGCTAGTTCATTATATCAACGCCTAATAATACTTACATTATAACTCCACACTTAAATTTCTTTGCAAACAATACATAATAGCATTGGAAACGAATCAAATTCAAAGTGAACACCATTGCTTAATTCATCAATGAATCGAACTTATACAAGATTTAATTGAGCTCAAATTGTGAATTAATAAAAGAGAGATTAATGAATTAATAAAAAAGCTAAAAATCCAAGATTCACAAGTACAAAAATACAGAGAATCCCTCTATTAACAAAAGAAACACAGCATTGATGCACTCTTTTGGCATCAAAACTGCTTAAAATGAATTAATTTTCGTCTTTTCGAGAAGCAAGGATCAACTAGAGGTCGAGATCCTTGAATATATAACTTAATCATTATTTTTACGAGCAAACTAAATTCACCTCAAAAACGAATTTGAAATTGCTCGTTTGGTGAGCAACAAAGGCGAACCACTCGACTATTCTACCCTTTGGTTCTCATAATCGTGATGGTGCCTTTTCCTTCGGTGTGGATCTTAGTTTTCCCAACAACAGGCTTCCCAGAAAATGCCGATGTGGGATAAGAAGAAACGAGGGCATCATCCTCTTCCAGCTTCGACTTTGGTGGATTATGTATCCTTCGATTAATGTCCTTAAGAGTCACGTCTCCATGAATGCCACATGGTTTTATGAAGGCAAATGGATAGGCCACTGATGATGTCAGCTTGGGAGTCATAAGCATGTATGATTTCTTACCTGATAGTGAGACAAGATTCTCGTTTAGTTTACACAACACTAAACTTCATTCCAAGAAAACTCAAAGAAGAAAAGAAGTGATTCTACCTTTGAAAAAGACATTGTGATGTGTATTAACAGGGTGTTTTTCGACGGGATTAGCATCGTATTCATGAGGGACGTTGCAAAGCTCTGCAAGAAAACACGTATACGCATTAGTTGGGGAGAAAAACAGGAGGAAGAAACGAGAGATACTCACTACACATTACCTGTAATGTCAATTTGAACATCAGATTGTTCAGATGCATTGTTCCTGTTCAGACAGAGAGAGGTCAAGAATATTATTTTCATGCACGAAAACACACACACGGGTGGAGATTATGGAGACATACAAATCTTCAGTGCAGAAATGCATTTCAGCATCATTAAAGCAATCAGCGATCCACCCTTCAGACGATGGGTCCATACATTCGTTAGTAGATTCAGATATGCCTTCTGTTAACACCAGAATCATCACTAGTTAGTTATCCAATTAAGTCTTTAATATCTTGGACACGAAATCTGTGAGAAACGAACCTGTGAATCCAGCAACCCACTGTGACATTTCATTTATAGCATCTTCAAGTGATTCTGGTGTTTCCTAAACATGGAGTAAAAGCAGATTTAGTGGTTATGTTAAACATTTGTTGCTGCTACGAACCTAAGAGACGAGCATGAGTTTGGATCAACCTTAGATCTCAAGAACTCCTCATCATTGCAAATAGGTGCTTCCAAAGATTCGGACTCAAACTGTAGCATCCTGCGTCGTTTTGCTTGGGTCGAAGGCTCCCTGTATTCCTCTAACTCTTTCTCCGTCGACTCTGCAGTTTGTTCGAATTAACGTTAAGCAATGGCAAGAATCCTTACAAATGTTTAATGTGCATATAGAAAGTAAAACAACATGAACCAAGAAGTTTCTTAAACGAAGAATACACACAAATAGCATAAAGAATTATAATTGCACATAAGAACAAATGTTTGCAAGTAAACGGAAAGAAAACGAACCAAAATGCAACTGCAATTAGAATTAAGAACACATCATACCATTGTTAACACGATATGCTAAATCTCCACAAGCCTTGATTGGAGTAGTTTCATAGTCAAACATACAAGAGATGTGATCTACATTCTGGTCAATTTCATTCAGCAGGGGTTTCGATATTGCTGCAGTTCATAATTAAGACAAGTTAAACTCCAATCCTTGGTTAAACAAACATAATGAAGCAAATATACGAGCACGAAACTTGCCTAAACTTGTGCTGTCAAGAGTATAATCCTGACCTTGCCAATCCCACATCTCACTGTTTAGCAATTCAAAAGATAGGATCAATGTGCTTAAACACTCACAGAATAGCATATGAAATCACAAAGAATCTAACTTCAAATAAGCCTAAAGATCGTAAGCTAGAACTAAATCATCCCAAGGTCAAATGGTTCAAAGTCAATAAATCAAGAACTAGAAATCCCTTTGTGCAAATTGCTAAAATGTAAGCAAAAAGATCAAATGACTAACAAATCTTCAAGAAAGCTTCAAATTTTGATGCGTCAGATCCTAAAAAAAATAATAATAATAAATAAAATCACATTCAGAGTCTTTTATCAAATTTTGAAATGATTATAGCAGAATCAAAGTATAAAAACCCACAAAATATAACAGCAATTCCAATTTATGTAGCTCAGCAAAAGCTTCATTTGAAGAATTAACCTAAACAAAATGCAAACAAAACTAACCCATTTCCAGGAAAAAATAAATTATAAAATAAATTGAGATTCAAACAACTTACTTGCCATAGTTCATTTCCTTTTCCGGGATTTTCCTCTTCTCAGCAACTAAAATGTCTGGTAAAAGCCCAGAAACACTTAAAGAAACAAAAAAAGATCAGATTATTCTGTTTCTAATTAGAGGCCACACCGTCTTTTAACCATGAAAAGTAGCCGTTAAATATACGTATAAAAAAAGCTGTATGTATATATCTGCATATATGAGAAGAGTCCGCGGAGCATATGCAGAGTCTCTGTTTGTGAAATTTCCCAAAAAGAAAAAAGACTGAACATTAATGGAAAATAATTATTAATTATTTGATTATTTAAAAAAAAAAAAACTGCCCTGAAAATCTGGAAATGGTGAATGGCAACATGGTTAAACGAGTGAATTTCCACCTTCTTACACGGGAAATAATTTAAATTAATTAGGCATAATCATGTTAAATTTGTCAATTAATTATTGAGTATTTTGAACATTTTTAGTTACATTAGTTTATGATTATTTTTACATGGAAAACAAATAAATATTGCTAATTAATATGTACTAAAGTGTAAACTCCATTGAAACGATCTGTACTAACTATATGTGCAACAATATTTAGTTATTGCTAAATAATGACAATCACATTATTGCAGAAGTATTCAATGAATTGAAAGCAATTAATTCAAAAATTAAATTTGGGGATTATTTTCCACTTCCGATAGGATTTTTTTATTAAATCCCAACTGTCTAGTGCTAATAAGTAATAATGTATTTAAGCAATATATTATAATGTTATATTTTAAACAATGAATTTGAAATAGGATAGTCAAACTCCGTTTGACAAAGTTATATTTATCAGAGGCCTCATATGAATTTTGTGATTAAATTATTCATGAAAATATTGAGATCTCACACTTCACAACCTATATGTAATATGTTAATCATAACACCATCACCGATAAAAAAGCAAAAACCAAAAACTTGAGTTTTGAATTGTGGATTATTTTTTCCTTATTTTTTAATACTTAATTTTTCATTTTTTAATTGTGTTTCTATCAGAGAAGGTTGAAAAATGCTGTGAATTTAAAAGAATTAAATAACTTTTTACCTAAAACATCAAATGACTATAATTTATAGATATATAATATATTCGATTGATTTTAAATAACAATATTATTATTACTTGTGATTAGTCTAGATTTGAGAAACTTCAGAAACTATTGATCTATGTAATGTTGCTCTAAATAAATTCCAATAAAAAATTAAGTATTCATCCTAAAGAAATTATGTAATGTTGCTCTAAATAAATTCCAATAAAAAATTAAGTACTCATCCTAAAGAAATTCCAACTTCAATCATTCTGAGTGAGTAAATGCACGAACGCTAAGTTATAACCATGTATATAAATATATAGATCGATCAATAATAATCTAAATATTGTATTTATTAAAAAAATTATTTCCAAAAGTAGTATGACTGTTTGAACGGCAAAAAATTACTTATTATTTATATAGGTACAATACTAATGAATTGTGTTAAATGCAAGCAAGAATAATTATACACAGTAATTAGAAAGAATAATAATAAAGAAATATTATAAAGCAACAAAAGAAGCCGTAATTATTTACCAAAAATGCACAAATTTGAATAATGAAAAAAGAAGAACAAAAGAAAATAAAAATGTAAATTAAATCTTCTTTCAATTAAAAATACTCCTCCGACAACAAATCCATGATCCCATGATGTTGATTCCTATAAATCCATGTCAGCAATTTGTGACCATGCCCAATGCAAATGACATCATTCCACTCTAATGTTCCTAATGAAAATAACATCATTTTACTCTAATGTTGAGCAATCCTGTATAATACATACATACTTTTCTATATCACATATCACATATTTGTTAGCAATATATATTAAATTTTAATTAAAAAAAGAGTAACTCACATATTTGTTAGCAATATAACATTAAATTTTTAAGAAAAAAGAGTAAATTATTAAGTCAAAGCTTCTCACCTTTATACTTTTTATTACCTATTCAAGAGAAATGACATATTATAATGACAAAACGAGAATATTGTAATCAAAATTCACATGTTAAAAATATTGTAATCACAATAATATTGTCTATGAATTATCCATATGTCAAAATGAAAACACTGTAATCATAATCAATAATAATAATTTATCGATGATATTGTGATTTTAAGGGTGGTATTTTGGTTTCTTGATCTTCAAAAATTGTATAGTTTTTTGATCTTATATTTCAAGTATTTGTAGATTAGGTCATGTGTATATAAATGATGTAATTTTAAAAGATACAAGATTTTGAAATCCACATTAAATATGATTAAAAATGTTAATTGTGGAGTTATATAATAACATATTCAATAGTAAGGACCTGGATGTCTGCCTTGAATATGATATCGATATCTTTTTCAGATGTAATCAAGGACTTCTCAAGATCCTCCTACATATATTTTATAGATATATTTTGTAGGTCGTTTAATTTGCAAATACAATTTGAATGGAATAGTAATTATTTAATTATTTCACCTTTCTCAAGAAAAGAGTACATAACGTTTTTTTCGGCACCTGCAGCATATAAAACAATTTATAAGGTGTTAATTAAATTTCAAAAATAATACAAAGATTGAATTCATATTAGGTGAAATGATGTCTAGATAACTTCGTTAGAAATTTGAATCATTGTTTGCAAATTCAAACATACATATTTTAAGTACTTGTGAATTTAGTCACAGGAAATTGAAAAAAAGAAAAAAAAAAAGCTAATTATAGAAAAGATTAAATACCTCAAATAGTGGGACCCCAGAAAATGGCGTATCATGGGCAATATTTTTTCTAATTTGCTGTAGAAAAAAGGCACATCATCGGCAATATTTTTTCTAGTTTGCCGTAGAAAATAGATGTTTATTCAATTCATTAACCTTGGAAATTAACAAATAATAATGAATTAAACAATAAATGATGAAATAGACATATATACTATTCCCTGTTGATCAACGATATGAGAAAGTGGTAGATCAAGAGTTTGATGCATGTGTTGATCCAAGAAATTATTAGCAGTGAAATGGTTATAATCCTCAGCATCAGATCTACTAAAGAAATAGAATTCAACAAGCTGATCTTCATCATAAATTTTTTTTTTTTTTGGCAAATAAAAAACCCATTGGAAATCTGAATGGTCGGTGAGTGTGTATACACAAATTCCATGCATGCGTTTCCTGATTTCTGCATTAGAAATTAAGCCCTAAACCTAAATTCTTCTTCTTAGCAAACCCCAAATAAATGGGTTTGAGATTAATGAGAGCAACTTTCTTCAGGGTTTATTTCACTATTGTTTACCCTAGCAAGTGCTCTCTTTTTTTGGGAAAAAAAAAATAACAATAAATTTCTTGTCTCCAAGTTTACCTTTATCTTTAGCTTTTTTATGTTTAGCCATCTATGTATGATAATTTTTTTAACTTTTTTTTAAAATAAAATTTAATTCTAACACCATTTTCTTTATTGAGAGAATACTGCTTTTTTTAATAAAAAATTTGTATTATTCAAAAAAGTTTATTTATTATGAGTTAAAATTTATTTATTAATTATTAATGTAGGCATCCCGAACGTAGGCATGTTGATAAAAAATATTTTTTTATTATTAATATTAGTTTAGGCATGTTAATTGTTAGATGAAAAATACAAATTTGTAATTAATTTTTTTTAGTATTATCTCAATTAAATAAAGAAAGGGACTTTCTATGGTGTTAAAATTAAATTTTAATTAAAAAAATGTTACCTGTTATAATAAGTTAGGAGACCTAAAAACGATAATTCTTAAATTTAGAGGATCAAAAATTAAAAGGATGAAAGATAAAAGATGATTTGTGGTAGAAACGTAATAAAAATATTCTAAGAAAAGTAATCAAATACTTGGTTTTTTAGTATTTGAGAATATTTCCTTATAAAATATTCGATTGATTTTAAATAACAATATGTTAACTATATACATTATTTTTGTCAAATAATCATTGCTTATACACAATGTGGATCAACTCTAGTCTATACAATTCATTACTTGTGATTAGTCTACAATTAAAAATTAACTTCAGAAATTAAATGATTTATGTAATGTTGCTCTAAATAATTTTCAATAAAAAATTTAAATAATCCTGGAGAAATTCCATCTTCTATCATTCTATGTGAGTATATGCAGAATTACAAATGTAAATTATAAGTGTGTATATAGCATATATTTATAGATCGATCAATGATAATCTAACTATTGTGTTTAGAATATTTCATCGATCAAAGATAATGTTTACAAAATCTAAAATGGATTTATGTGTATATAATTATCTCACACGGTTTTAATTTTATCGTACCTTAACTATGTAGTGTTTGATTTATTTTTGTCAAATTTTCAATATTCCACTACCTGTAAGCTAATACAAAACAAAGATATTAAAATTAGATTTAGAAAATAGAAACATTGGGACAAGAACTTTGGTGACTGCATTATTATTTTTATTAGATATTATTGTTTAATTTTTTTATGTTTGGACAAAACCCCTAAAAGAGTAGTATTGTCCCACTTCAACGTGAGACAAAAAGCCCAACTTCCTAGCCTTGTCACACTCCAAAAATTGGTCATACATACCTTGGACTTTGACTAAAACTAGCTAGAGCATCCAAACACTAACTTAGAATATTATATAGTTTAGTCGACTTCGATGTAATGTTTAATATTTAATTAGTTGTCCTAATATATAGATGTGTGTGTGTCTATATATATATATATATATATATATTTATTTATTTATTTATTTAAGATGTACTTGAGCTTGAAGACAGTTTTGGGTTGTAGATCAGATCATGATTAAAGTGATGTTTGGTTAATAATAAAATAACTCGAGAATATTTTAATCTTTGATAGATGCCCTTTGATTTCTTTTTGTGACTTTATGAATAAAGAAATTATCTGCTTTAATTTACTTTTTTATTTTCTGACTACGTATCTTCTTTTTTGTTTCTTGGTCAGTGAAAAAGAAAAGGTCAATGTGAATAAATTAGGGGAACGATGGTAATTAAACAAATTAGCTTTCATTTTAATGTATGAGATAGAATTGTTACACATTTTTATGAGACCATCGAAGGTGGTACTTCTTTCAAGAAATTATTTTTCTTTAGATTTTCTTATAATTAATTAATATGAGTCGATTGGAAGGTCTAAATTGTCACCTAAAAAAATGTTGGGTATTTTGGTCATTTCAACAGTGTTGTTCATTTAACTTCGACTTATTATGTAAACGTCTATGAGCATTTTAAATAGAGGTTAACAAACTCCATTCACTTTATTCACTTATGTCTTTTTAGTTAAGATCAATTGAGAATAATACTTGTTGAGTATAAATAATTACATAGTTTGTTCAATAGATTGAGTTTGGAGTAAAATTTTCTCATTTCTTTTATTAAATATTTGAACTATTTTATATTAATCATCTCAAACAACCTACAAAATTAGATATATATATATATATATTTTTAATTATTATTATTTGTTTGCTCGAAAGAAATATGAGATAAGGTGAATCATTTCGATCTCGTGAGATACCAAAACATGTGTGGATATCATATATAGACCTACATTGAGTTTTAGGTGACATTCACACTTTCTAAAATTCGAAAAAGGAAAGCATTTTTAAATTTTGTAATTACTTCGTACTATTAAATAAATTTTTAATAACATATATCGAAAATTATAAATTCAACGCATGAAACTAGTATAAAAATACAATGATTTCAATATATGAACAAGAGAATGAAATAATGTTATGCCCTTGTCTAAATGTTATCATAGCATTCGAACTTCATGGCATGCAGAGAACGTGGGAATTGAGCATAAATCAAATATAAATTAAATGTTTTGACAATGTATAAAGTTGAAGACATATTTCATAGTACCATACGATATATTTATACTCAACTTTGAGAAGGTGAATAAGTCACGTGACATCGATAGATAAACCCAAAGTGGGCCCACCAAATAAATAAAAGTCCCATCTAATTTCGAAGAAGGAAGAATTTAGCAAAGTGAAAAAGGGTTAAAGCAAAAATCTAAAGTTGTTAGATGATATTCTAATTATTATATTTGTTGTTTTCCCTAATTTAATTTGGTAAAATTTCAACTCTTTTGTGACATGGTGTTGTTAACGTAATTAGAGAGATTATATATTTATATGAACTAGTTTTAGATCACGTGTATTGTATGAACTAGTTTTACGTGTATTGCAAATGAAGATCAATTCAAATTAAGGAAAATAAAATACAAATACCTTATATATTAGAGTTTAATTATAATAAGATTCTATAATATTTTAAATTAACATTCTAATATAAAATTATTTAAATATGAAAATTCTAAATTACTATTATAAACTTAAATAATAAATTTTGATAAAAATATATTAGGCAATTCATATTTTGTAAAAAACATCCACACTTCTATATAAGTAATAGAATAGAAATAGATATTACAGTGCGTCAATACACGTGGTTAAGAGCTAATACACTTAATTTTTCAATTGTCGGAAAATTTATTGATGTTTTGATTTACAACACAACATATATAAAAGTCACCTTATTTTTCTACAATTTTCAGAAATATTGGGTAAAATTGTAATTAAAGGAAATATTATGTTGTGAATAAAAAAAAAAGATTCACCTCTGTCAAAATTATAAAATACTCCCAAATCAATAAATATTTATAATTTCATCCACCCATTTCTGACATGGCATGGTTATTTCTGGAAAGGGACTAAAATCCTATCAACCAGTATTAATAACTTACATAAATATGCCAGATCTATTCAGCTTTCAATAAGGTCACAATATTAAATGGATAATAATTGAAGGTGAATGTGATAATAAATTCAATTTCACGAGAAGTGTGTTATTGCATTAAATAAATTCTCGTAGTTAGATAATTAGGTGTGGAAGGGACCAGGGCAAGTAATTATAGACCTTCATGCGGGCGATGATCTATGGCCCCACCCTTTTAAATTCTCGGGCGCGCCAAACTTTAATGCCCCCTTTTCTATTCGGATCTTTTCGTGTTGCTCCGGATCCAGACATTCCAGATAATCGAAATTATTTATAGGTTTAATTATTTAAAAAAAAAAGAAACTCAACCTTGGCTTCAGTAGGAAATTTAATTAATTCTTTTAGATTCGGCAAAAAATACATGATTTTAATTAGGTGAACAAACATTATTTGGTTTAAGTTATATGTATCTTCACATTTTCTTATGTAAATCTTGAATTGTACGATTTATTGAAGTAACTTTAAAATTGATGCATTCAATCATCATGTCTCTGCAATTAAAAAAAGAAAAAGGAAACATAAAAAGTGGTAGTCAAGTACCAAAAATGTTGTAATTGATTTTGACACGTGTATGACTAGAATTTGTCTGGTACGATAAAAAACATCAAATTCAATCATACATGTCTCTGAAATAAAAAAAGAAGAAAACATAATAAGTGGTAGTAAAGTAACAAAAATGTTGTAGTTGATTTCAAACACGTATATGACTGGAATTTATCCGATACAGTAAAATGCATTAAATTTATAGTTCATACAACAAAACATAACATGTATGTAAGGAAATGTCAAATCAAATATAGTTCCGATGAGAAAATGATTTTTTTAATTTTTAATTACATTTTTACTACTCGATTCTATCAACTTTTTTGGTGCCCGGATATGTTAAAACACTAATTACCACTCATATGTTGTATTATGAATTTTAGTATGGTTGATAAGAGATCAGATTATTATCCCTAAATTCATTTATTATTATCGTAGTTCTGATAGCTATGAAAAACAACACAAACGAAATAACACACGAACTTATACAACACAAAATCCTCAACCTCTCGAAAATCCTTCTAAATTGAGATTGAATTATACCACTCATGTTCTTAGGCCATGTCCATACTTTACATAGTAGCATACCAGATGAGTCGAATTATTATCCGAGATTAGTCAACTTGAAATTGAATTAAAAAAAAGAAAAGAAAATGAGAGTTTGGAAAAAATCAATAACGTTAAAAAACGTTTTTACCAAATAGTAACAGATAATGGCATAAAAGCAGAATTTACTGATATTCGAGCAATAATTGATCACTAATAAATTTTGTCAAATGAAAGTTATTCCATAATAATCATAAATATATGTCCTAAACAAAAATGGCTCAGATAGAAAAACACTAAATTCAGAATCGGAGTCCTGATTAAATAAATGAATATTTTACCAAATTGATTCAATACAAATGCAGGAAAACAAAATAGAGATCATCAAATATTAATGGTAAGAAAAGGGAGGAAATATTTAATAATAACGTTTTGCCATAATACTGAATATTATTCACAAATTAATTGTTTAACCATATAATGATGAACAAGAGTAAATATAGGTATTCTCGAAACGGTTAGGGTAAAATCTTTGACAAAAAATGTATCCATCCTTAAATTAGGTGGTAACTTTTAATATTTAATCGATTTTAATATAAAAGTACAAATTATCCTTATTCGTACCAAAAAAAGGAATGAGAAAAGAAAAAAAAACCTAATAATACGACTCATATAAAATAATTTGTCTTATGAAATTAAATAATTGATAAATCAAAGTATTATATAAAATATAGATATTTTAGAAATTATTAGGATTGTTTAAAAAAAAAAAAGGAAATTATTAGGGTAAAATATACATTTAACTTAACCAAGTATTATAAGCTTTGTCCTCGATTTTAGGTTAAAAAATGGAAAAATTACCAAACGTGGCATTTCGATAGAGAAAATGGAGCAAAAATATCAGAGTAACATTTGTATTTAACATGAAAATCGAGCAAGATTGTACGTTACTTTTAACATTAAATTAGTGTCGCTGTTTTCCCTCCCAAGAACAACCCTTTTTTGTATTTTTCATTTGCATATAACTTCATCCACAATCCAACACAGCAGCAACAGTGTGTGTGTTTTTTTCCTTTGCTGGTTTGTGGGGTCTCTCTTTTCTGCAGAAAAATCCATTCTTTATTTCTTTTTTGTTGGCTCATCTCCATTTCCCGCTCCTTCTTGAATTTAATCCACTCTGCTTTTGACTCCATTGTTTCTTGCAAACGGAGCATTCGAGGGAAATTAACCAGTGTTTCTTGTGTGTGTTTGAGTGGTGTCTGAAGAAGAAGATGCTAAGGTAGATATACGAATATATATACACACACACACAGAGACATGGGAGAGAGAGGGGGGAGTGAATTAGAGAGAGAAGTTATGGATACTCCAGAGAAGAGCAAGAATAACCAGATCGCAACTTCCATTACCAAATTTGAGGTTTTGTTTTGTTCTTTTGAAGATGAATTTGCATGTTTTATTGGGTTTTTTCGTGTTTCTGAATTGATGCTGAATTGGTGTTTTTACTCTTGCAGATTGTTTATGAGTTAGGTTTTCACTGGTTTTGTTTGAGGATGTCTTTGACATTTTTCTTAATTCTGCAAAGACATGCGTTTTTTTTTGTTTAATTTGGGTTTTCATTGATCTGGGATTTGAGCCAATTCGTCTGTTTTTAGTTTTTTTTTTTTGTTTTTTTGGACTGAATTTGAGTCAATTGTTCTTGAATTGTTTCCTCTGATTGCTCGATTAGAAGATAATCATGAAACATTTGATGTGTGATCTCTCTGTGGTGATAACTTGTAATCTGTTTCAAGATTTGGCAGATATTGGTCTGTGTAGATCCTTCTGTTTTTTGAATGATTAGGAAATCTGATGAAATATCAAATTATAAGTTCGTTTCTGCATAATCTTGTAATATGAGATTCTGAATCCATCTTAAGTTTCTCACCCCCAAAAGTTTTCCATTATAAATTTACTTGAATTTGATTCATGCAGAGTTGATCGGTAGCTCACAGATTCTGCTTTCTCGTAGGATCTAAAGAATTCGCTTAAAGTTACTTGATAAATAGATCTTAGCTTGAGGGTTTACATACTTTATGCGGTTGCTCACATTGGTTTTGCTACTTGCGGCCACGATCTTCTTATTGATTATTTTTCTATAATTTGCTTCGGTATGTAATTCACTTTGATGATGTAGTCGTAGATATCTCTTTGCTTTATATAATTAATTGTTGATGACGAAAGGTGTTTCTTAATTTATTCGTAGTATGTTCGTTTTCCATTTTTGGAGAATTTGGTAACCGGCAAAGTAAATTAGCTATCCGATTATCTGTATATGGTGAATATCAGAAGAAGAATATCCTGTTTATATTCGCTAGTTATGACGTAAACACATTCCTGTTCTATTTGCTTCTTTTAAAAGCACTCGTGACCAATTGACCATAACATTGCATATGCTTGTATTATCTATGTTGTTATCTATCTTGAATTCACAGTTTCATATGTTTTTTAAGATTCTCAGTGACATTGTTTTCTTACGACTTTCCTCTTTACGTGCAGGACTCCCCGGTGTTCAATTTTCTAAACAGTCTTTCCCCAATCAAGCCAGTAAAATCGACACACATCACTCAGACGATCAATCCTCTAAGTTTTGCATCCCTTTCGTCTATTTTCACTTCTCCCCATGTTACTTCTCTCAAAGAATCTAGATTTCTACGCAGGTAACACTTCCAGTTGTCTTAAATATCATGTCCTCTTTCCTTTTCCGATTTTAAACTCATGCATCCTCATTACATTGCATTTCTATCTCCTCTTTCCAGGCATCAGCTCTCAGATCCATCAATACCCGAGTTTTCCTCCGATGATGCAAACACCAAGGTGAATGTGGACGCCTCTATGGTATTGGATGAACAGAAGGAAAATCTGGATCCAACGGCATCTAATGAGCCATCTTATGATTGCTCAAAGCTTTTACTTGACTTTGCAGAAACTTTCAACCGTGACAGCCATTGTCAAAACTCTAGCTTAAAACCTAGCTGTTCTCTTAAAGAAGCCAGCCATGTGTCGGAATATGCTTGCACTTCTACAGCGCTCAATCCATTAACATATAGAAGTGAAGGAAACATGGAGGGGTTAGGCCATGTCGATCAGAACAAAGAAGCTACGTCGTGTGAGTGGGAGTGTTTGATTTCCGATGCCACTGATCTAGTAGTCTTTGAGTCTCCAAATGACGCAGAGTCTTACAAGAAATCCGTCGACCCTGCTACAAGTTTCTATAGGAGCATTAGAAATGCCATACAAAACGCACAATCTCTTGGAACCGAACACTTCAGAGAGGGAAGTGAACCTCAGAATATGTCTACTCAGCCTGGCGAAGGAACCGAGACAATGGAAATCGCAGGAACGCATGATATAACTGCCAGTTCTTTGATTTCAATTCCTAGTCAAAATATGGATTATGAGGTACACATTGCATTCCATATATAAACATTTCAAGCACCATAAATTTTCCTTGTTGTTGAAGATAATCAATCGTTTTCTATCTCGTGTAGCATATTCCCGGTGTTTGCCGTAGTTTGAGAAGACGCTGTCTGGTTTTTGAGATGGGAGGAGCTTGTAGAAAACGTGTGGAGGGTATTTCTTTGGGTTCTGAATCTCCCATGTTGCTCGATGGAAATTCTTACTCAAACCAGCAAATGGGGCCGACTAGGACAGAAAATGGTTCATCCCTTGTATTGCCTGGAATCGGGTTGCATTTAAATGCTCTAGCAACGACTCCCAAGGACATCAGAATTGTCAACCATGAGGCTTCAGCTTCTAGAAGATTACTGATTGGACCGAGCCCACAAACAAGTTTCCATCCTCCAATTTCCAGTCAAGAATTGTTAAACAATTCTTTGGCTGACTACTCGTTGAATGCAGAAATCGATGCCTTCAGAAATGGTCTTCTCCCAATGGAAGATCCTTTGCAGGAACCTGGATTCCTGGTGAACGAAGAGATCAATCCGAACAGTCCAAAGAAGAGGAAGTATGTCTTTTCGTTTCTCGTTTTCTGCCCTAGTTTTTCTTTAGAGTTCTTTTTATCTAATTGGTTAAATCGGGTTTTCAGACGTAGATTGGAACAAGGTGGGGAGGCCGAGGCTTGTAAGCGATGTAATTGCAAAAAATCAAAGTGTTTAAAACTGTAAGTTTATCATTTTTATCCCTTTCCTTAAGTTGATGCATACAATATTTTTACCCAATTTATATTCTGAAAATGTAGTTACTGTGAGTGCTTTGCTGCTGGTGTATACTGTGTGGAGCCGTGTGCGTGTATAGATTGCTTCAATAAGCCTGTCCACGAAGACACTGTCCTTGCAACGCGCAAACAGATTGAGTCGAGAAATCCTCTTGCTTTTGCTCCCAAAGTGATTAGGGGCTCTGATTCTATATCAGAAATAAGGGTTTGAAGCTGAACCCTCGACTTATTTTTCGTTTTCGTGACCACATACCCTTAATTGTTTCGCCTAAATGTTTCTTGCAGGACGACTTCACCAACACCCCTGCTTCTGCTCGGCATAAACGAGGATGCAACTGCAAAAAATCTGGTTGCCTCAAGAAATACTGTGAATGCTATCAGGTTTCTCTTTCTCTCGTCATATTTGGTGTACGTTTTTCTTTAGTTCGTTTCCTGATCAAGAAACTTTGGTTTCTCTAGGGGGGCGTCGGATGCTCCATCAACTGCAGATGTGAAGGTTGTAAAAACGCGTTTGGCAGAAAGGATGGTGAGTGTTCATTTGATTCTTTCGACATTTTAATTTGAGTTTAATCAAATTGAGCTGGCTTGCAAGCCTAATCATGCCCTTTTAAGTTTCATTGAATTGCAACAAATCTTAGACTAGTTATACAAGTAATCGAACTAAGCTCGTTTGTCAAGTTCGAGCTTTCAGCTTCAAGTTTTCTGAATCAGGTTGTGGTGCATTAGGCGATCCAGAACTCGAAGAAGACGAAACAGACCCGACCGAGAAGGACATGCTCGACCAAGGCATCGATTCCGCGCCACCTGCAACGCCTTTAAGAACAGCAAGGTATAATCGAGACTTCAAAAAATCTTCAGTTTGGCATATGCTTATCAACAACACTATATAAATCTGCAACTTTTCGTTTCGTTCTCAATCTGGCAGGCAACAATTGGTTGAGCCATTCTTGTTGAAGACAAAACCACCACGATCATCGTTTCCTTCAATCTGCTCGTCTTCCGGTTTCTCTGGTTTCGGAAAAACGAGCTTCGTTCCACCACCACCGCCGCCCAAGTTCAGCCACAGTTTTGAAACCGTTAAGGAGGATGAAATGCCGGAGTTTCTGCAAGGACGATCTCCGATCACTGGCATCAATTCGTCCTCTCCGAATAGGAAGAGAGTTTCGCCACCTCAGAGTCGGAAGCTGATACTTCAATCTATTCCGTCGTTTCCTTCTCTCACTTCTAATCAGTGAGAGAATCATCTTTCTACTTCTGGTATACATTGTAGTTATGTTAGTGTTTTCAGTTTTGTTGTAGTTATGTTAGTGTTTTCAGTTTTGTTCTGGTTGAGGTTTTGCATGTTTTTCTCTTGCTTATTAACGGTTATTTTTGCTGCTTTTTCTTTCAATAAAACCACATGTTTTTTTGACCGTTAAGTTGGTTGATTTCATCAATTTAAATTGTTTATTGTAAATAAGTGTTTTATCTCGTATTCTATTTTTATTAGTTCGTTTGCGGTTTGCATATATGTAAACAGTTTTATAAATTTCAATATTTGCATAACTAGCATTCAACAAAATGTTTGTTAGTTAACCATGGCTAATAAATTTTGCAACTAAAAATAACTTAATTTTTTTTGGCATCTCTTTTAATTTTCTGATTGAAGCTCTTAATTGATATTTGAAGGATGAAAATAGGACGGATTTATTAATCCAACTCCAAATCCTGTCTCATATGGGCCTAAAATAATGTATTTACTTTTTACGTAATATTTTTTTTATAAAAAAACTTACATATTTATTCAAAAGTTTTACTGGATTGCTTTTAAAATGTACATTTGTTGATATATTTATAATTACAAAAATGTTTTAAAGGTCCAATTTAATATTTATCGAATTCCAATCCAAACTCCACAGTGGACTGAGTGTTTGAAATTGGACAAACCCAGCTGCTACTCATTATACATGGTCATATGTTTTCAAGCCCATCAAAAAACCAAGAACATATAAAAGAATGGAGGTTTTTTTTTTTTCCTCTTTTGTTCTCTCTATCCGATATATTTGGGTTTTTAAATTGTATCACTCAAATTAATTAAGAAATATTGCGACATAAATGGTAAATTGTAAAAAAAAATTATGAAACCGCGAAGTTAAGGTGCAAGAACAACAAAAAATAATCTGGATGATAAAATTATTTAATATTGAGATGACAATTTATCTTATTAAAGATCGATAAAGACTAAACTCCAAGTAAAATGCAATGTTGAGAATTTAAGGGTGGCAATTGGACTGGGCAAACTTGCCCCACTTAGAAGCCGGTCTAAAATTGATTGAATTTTTTTTTTCCCTCAAAAAAAAAAAAGGGTTGGCCTCTAGAATACTTTTATGATTATTAAAATTAAAATTTAAAACCTATAAAAAAAACTAAATAATGATGAGAGCACAAGAAAAAAAAAAATCTCAAAAAGACCAAAATATAAAACATAGGCCAAGTATGCAAAGTCTAGTTTTTGACTTTTAATAAACGAACTGAATTAAGTAAAAAAAAAAAACACAAAAACTCATGTGGGACGGTCTCACGGATAGTTTTCGTGAGGCGGAGCCCCATCATCCACAAACAACATGTGAATTGTAGGGTTTGGATAGTGGGTAATTGGGTTGTGGATTGACCCGTCTCACACAATACATTAAAACTTCGTGAGACGGTTTCACAAGAGACTTCCTAAAAAAACCACACTTTCACATGGATACGAGTATGCATTATAGGGACATATCAAAGTGGGGCTTCCACTTAGAAAACATAGCCATAGCTATTCGAAAAAAAGAAGCCCACAAACATATGTTAGACAAAGCACCAAGAAACAAAATAACAATTTGGATGTTATCATCTATGCATGTTTTATGCAAAACCCCTTTTGCTATATACTTTTTTTTAAAAAATCTTTTCTGAATGGAGTTTTCTTGATTTTGTAGACAAGTCTTGTTCAGTTGTTCTAGCTTGTTGGGGTTGGTGGTAGGAAATAATGCATATTAATGTGTGATATGTTGGTCAAATTATTGGGAATATATGTCCCAATTATTTTAAATAAATGATAAGGCATATCTATTTATATATATATAATATATGTCTTTTTTAATATTCTAATTTTGAAATGCTACTTGAATCATGTATTTACAAATGTTTTAATTTGTTTCACTTTTACATAAATCCCATATCTGGATGTAGGCCTGATTTGTGGAATTACTTTGATATTTATTATGTTTTATTCTTTTCTCTATTTTTTTTCATCTTCTAATATTTGATGAATTTCATTACCATATATACCTACCCACACATAGTGATTTATGAGAAAAATTGTAGGTATCCAAAGTCCAATGTAAAGGGTCCATGCAACTTGTCTTGCATAACCAACATTATTGAGAGAGAGAGAGAGAGAGAGAGAGAGAGAGTCAGTCACATAAATGTGTCGGTGAAATCCAATTCCAAATGACAGACAGAGATTGAACAGTTGCTATCTCTATAGTTGTAGAAAATGATGTAACACAACTGTTACATTGTCTAAGAAATTAAGGTTGAATCTTTTTTAGTCCAAGATTATTTCCTGTTAATATTGCCATGTTTCCAACTTAATTTTTTCTTTTAATGTTTTAGTTATTAAAATAAATTTAATCAATTAATATTTCCACATTCTACTTTACCCTGATATTTCATTTTCATACCCTTTTTGTATGGATTTGTGACAATCTTTTTACTTGTTCAAATAAAAATCATCCTAATGTTTTTTGTGCCTACAGTACTAGGTAATTACTGAGATAGTACAAATTTTTCTTTTTCTATAAAGTTGAGAAGTTAATTAGTAATATTTTAATAAAATATATCAACTTAATGATGAGTATCATTCTTTAAGATCCAAACTGAATGTGCAAAAATAGACTTTCTTGAAAAGAAAATCAAAGTTACTTTATTGGATGTAGGTTGTATAAGTGAATCATCAATAATCCACATGCTATGTGGACCCTAGATAATAAATTGTTTAGAAAATTAGATTGCATCTAGCATGTGCAAATTCATAAATTTTTAGGGTGTTTGATGTGGAAATGATAATAAATATGTGGGTATATATATAAGATGATCGCATATAAACCCTAAATCGTTATAGGGTTTCTGTTTGTTTAAATAATTATCTCATCAATGTTATTTATATATCTAGTACAAATTTTATCATAGTATCTAGTATTTTAGATGTAGGAGTACCATTTCATCAATTGAATATTGAATGTTCGATTGTAAAACATTGTTTAATCTCACATCCACTTCATGGAAGCATACCAACTGTTCATTCAGTAAATTGTGTTGTACAAGTGACAAAAAAATAATTGGTGAAATGAAACAAAAATGCAATATTAAAGGAGTCAAACTTAGAAAATTAAATATATATCCTAAATAAAACTATAATTACTTAACCTCCTCAGAGAAGAAATTAATAATTTGCTGAAATATTCTCCTTTTTATTACTGACAATAATTCAATATTAAGTATATAAGTTTTGGTTAGATTAGAGGCAAAAAAGTCAAATATTCCATATGGATCCTTCTGGCTAGGGAAAGTCTATTTTTCATCAATTGCAAAAAAGGGCTCCACAACTTTTTAATATATCATTAAATCTGCTACCAAATCATTGAAAAGAATCTGTGCACAACTCATCTTACATTTTTGGTATTAATCTTACAAAGTTTTAGACACGAATTCCATTTATATTCCATGCCCACAATTTCTGATATTAATTTAGGTCCACACCTAATAATTTCATTGCTATAACAAAAAAAAAAAAACCTAATTATTCATTTTCAAAGTTCCTAACTAATTTCTTATATCATACAACTTAATTAGTACATATATAGCTTATCATTCTAGATCATCTATTATACACACGATTTCATATGGTGGTTTATTTTTTTCAATGAAAAAGTCAAAGTTTATTGGTGATGAACTCATTATTAATGATAAGGGCAAGGTAGGAAATATCACACATGCAACTCTTTTTTTATATAATAAAATGAAAATTTGCAATTTACACAAACCTAATTTGGTTAATTCGTAAACATAGTCATATATATAATTATTTCTTTTTATACCCTAAAGGCAAAAAATTATTTGATTCTTTGAAAATCGGGGCAATGGTATATAGGATTAACTTTTCTTAATTATCGATTAAAAAAAAGAGTAAAATTATGACTCATGAGCACATACTACAATAAAGGCAGTGGCAAAAAATAGAGCAAAAAATGGAAATATTAATTAGTTTTTTATCCTTTTTTTTGGAATGTTTCAAAGGGCATGTTAGTCAATTTGCCAATTTCGTCAATCACGCTCCAAAATAATGACAAGACACTTTCCAAAAATATAAATATCCTAAATAGTATTATCACATACCAAAACTCTGTTATCAAAAGCCCTATTAAATGAATCATAACGTATATTAGTAACTAAATTCCAGCATTTATAATCATTTTGCAGTAAAAAATAAAATAAAAATCAAACCCCCTTTTTTTTTTTAATTAAATACATATAGGGTATAGCAACGCTATGAAAATGTTGGTACATTGATGTTTTTGTATACGTATAGTGAGAGAGATCTAAAGATAATAGTGTCTGTGCTTTTACAGTTTGTCATTCTGAGACAGTAGTCTGTACCATTAGAGAGAGAGAGAGAGAGAGAGAGAGAGAGAGAGAGGAAGAAACATGGGGTGATGTGAAAATTTAGCGGCTGGAGTGATTTTCATAACATCAGCTGCTGTCAAGATTATGGTTTTTTTTTTAAATTTAATTTGTAAGTATTAATGATGGGTTAGTCTTGAATATTCACCTTTCTATCTTGCTATGAAATACACAATTTGGAGTTTTTTTGAAGCTTTCTGATTGGAGCATTTGCAAAGATTCAATTTTTTGTTGTTTTCTTGAAAGCCCATTTTGAAAGATTTCACTTTTCCGAAGTTTTCTGGATATTGCATTTTTGCTCTGAATTTTTTTTTTAAATCTTTCATGTTTATGGAACTGTGGGTTTGTGTGGATTTTTTGTTTATTTCATCTCTCTCACTGATTTTTAGAAGTTTTTTGATCTGAATTGTCAGAAAGATCCAGTTTTTGCGGCTTTGATGAAATTCATTGGCATGAAAATTAATCTTCTCTGAGAATGTGTGTGTGTGGTTAGCTTATGTTAGCACTGTAGAACTTTCTTGGGTTAGTTTACAATTGGCTTTTTAGAATGGTGTAGGGCTTTTATCTGTATAATTTCATATGCTTTGAGAAACTTTTTCCATAAAATTCAGTTCTTTAATCTTGAATGAATATCAGTATCTTTCTTTGACACTGACATATTTGTCAAAATCTTTATGGTTTCTTGATTGTTTTTAATGAGTTCACTCTCTTAATTATGTTACCTTTTATTTTGTTCTCCTTTTTTGGCCATTTATAAATGTCATTTCTTTGCAATTCCACTGCAAATTGATTTGCAGGCAAGTATATTATTTCCATAATAGCCCTGCCATTATAATGTTGAGTGCTTTGAATGTCAATCCGATAATGTTAAAGTTCAGTTAAATGCTAAATGACTGAACAGGAGCTTACTCGATTCTTGCAGTTTGCTGCGTAGGCGGGTGAAGTCTCGGAATTCTTACAACTATTGTGCATCTTTCGTCGATTCCCCAAATCAGAAGGTAACATGAAATGCTGTGATCTTTAAGAGATTATAATTGATATGAATAATATCCCACTGATCTTAGTAGCTCTTGTTTAGTCTAACTAACCATGTTTGAGCATTAATGTTAGTATAGGATGATTTGGTTCATGATTCATCGCTTTGAATCTCGTTCGTTTTTGTCTTCAGTTTTAGCCAAGTGTTTTGATACTGGCCTGGATCCACTAATTCTTGTGGATCAGACCTGTTACATCTAGACAAGCTGGTTTCACAGAAATCGAAGGGCATTGCTCTTCTTTTCTTTACCGGAGTTATGGCATCGACAACGTTATCCCATTCTGAATCGAGAAAGCGGTATTCTTGGTGGTGGAATAGCCACAACCTTCCAAAGAACTCAAAATGGCTCCAAGAAAACATAACTGGTAAGTAAAGTTTTTTACTCGGCTTTTTAGATGATAAAATTCTCTGTTTACTGATCAAGATTTTTCTGGTTGAACAGATATGGATGGCAAAGTGAAATCCATGATAAAGCTGATTGAAGAAGATGCAGATTCATTCGCAAGAAGGGCTGAAATGTACTACAAGAAACGGCCCGAGTTGATGAAACTGGTGGAGGAGTTCTACCGGGCTTATCGTGCATTGGCTGAAAGATACAATCATGCAACAGGGGAGCTTCGCTACGCCCATCGAACAATAGCAGCTGCGTTTCCTGATCAAGTACCTTTTGAACTCATCGAAGACTCATCTTCTAAAGATGGGGATCCTGATTCACCAGAAATAAACCGTCAAGTTGACGCGCTGCTTAATGCAGAGGACTTGTTTGAAAGTGGGACCCATAAGAAAGATTCAGAAGGGTGTATAAGAAAGAGGGGTTTGAAACAGTTGCAGGAAATGTTTGAAGGCAATAATGAAACGTTAGGTCAAGGTTCAAAATCTGGCGAAGGAAGGGTTAGAAGATTTTCTAAGGATCGAGAAGAAGGGTCTCAAGACGAAGTGGTGCAACTGTCGAGTGAAAATCAGAGTCTTAAAGACAAGGTTCTTAGTGAGATCGAACGAGCAGGAAAAGCTGAGAGGGAAGTTAATGGCCTAAAGAAAGCTCTTGCTGATATGGAAGCTGAAAAGGAAGATGTACTGAATAAGTATCAGCTGTGCCTGGAAAAGCTATCAAAGATCGAGGGAGAGCTGAACGATGCCCAAGTGGACTCAATGAAGCTTGATGAAAAAGCCACTCAAGCTGAAATTGAAGTTCATACTTTGAAGGAAGCTCTTGTGCAGTTAGAGGTTGAGAAGATTGCTGGAATGATCAAACACAGAGATTGTTTGGAGAGGATATCTCATTTGGAGGCTATGGCTTCTCGATTCGAAGAAGATGTGAAGGCCCTTGATGACAGAGCATTCAAAGCAGAAAGTCAAGCTCAAACTCTGAAAGATGAAAAGTCGAGATTGGAGCTCGAAAGGGAAGCTGCCGTTTCATGGTACAAGCACTGTCTTGAGAAAATATCGGAGTTGGAGAACATAGTCTCTAATTCCGAAGACAAGGCCCGAATGCTTAAGAAGGAATCGGAAAGAGCTGAAAATGAAATCTCTGAACTGAAAAAGGCCGTTGCTGATCTGAACATGGAGAAGGAAGCTTCAGCTCTTCAGTATAAGTACTGTTTGGAGACGATATCCGATCTTGAGAAAGATCTAGCTAGTGCGAAAGATGATGTCCAGCGCCTTAACAGTGAAGTCTTGATTGGAATTGCGAAACTCAGAACTTCTGAAGACAAGTGTTGTGAGTTGGAGATGTGTAATCAAGCACTGAGAGTTGAGGCCGATGATCTGGCAAAGAAGATTGCAATGAAAGATGCGGAACTTTCGAATAAGCAGGGAGAGTTGGAGAAACTTCAGTCTTGTTTACAAGATGAGAACTTGCGTCACACGCAGGTTGAAGCTGCTCTTCAGACTCTGCAAAATTTGCACTCTCAGTCTCAAGACGATCAGAGAATTCTCGCCTTGGAGCTCAAGAACATGCTTGAGATGCTAAAAGAAACGGAAGTGAGCAAACATGGCTTGGAGGAAGAAATCCAGCAGGTTAGGGATGAGAATCATAGCTTGAGTGAAACGGCATTCTCTTCAGTCGTTTCTATGGAGAATATGCAGAACGAAAATGTTAGTTTGAGGGAGATTCGGGAGAGACTTGAAAAGACAGTATCGCACCACGTGGGTATAAACGTCTCCCTTCAGCATGAAATTTTGTGTTTGAAAAAGGAAATCGAGGGCTTGAATAGGAGCTACGAGGCTTTGGTTGAGCAAGTGGAAGCGGCTGGTCTGAACCCGAATTGCGTTGGGACGTCGATTATGAGCTTGCGTGATGAGAACTCGAGGCTGAAACAAGTATGTGAGCAGGAAAGCAGTGAGAAAGAGGTTTTGTTGAAGAAGTTGGAGAGCATTGAAGAGGCTTTGAAGAGGAAAGTGGTGGTCGAAAGCTCGTTGTCGGACTTGAATGGCGAGCTGAAAATGTCGCATGAAAAAGTGAAGGCATTGCAAGAATCTTGTCAATTTATCAACGGAGAAAAGGCCACTCTTGTTGCTGAGAAAGCTTCTCTTTTGTCTCAGATACAGGCTATAACTGAGAATATGAACAATTTAGTGAGACAAAACGGTGCACTGGAGAATTCTCTCACTACCGCGAAGATTGAGCTTGAAGGTTTGCGCGAAAAATCAAAGGGATTAGAAGGGATCTGTGATTTGCTCAAGGACGAACGGTCTTATCTTTTGTCTGAAAGGGACACCTTAGTCGTTAAATTGGAAAATGTGGAAAGAAGATTGGAAAACCTGGAGAGAAAATTTATGGGCTTGGAAGAGAAATATACTGATCTAGAGAAGGAGAACGAAGCCATGCAATGCCAAGTCGAAGAACTCAAGGTTTCCTTGGGCGACGAGCAGCAAGAACGAATAGGCTTCGAGCTCCTAAACGAGGCTAGGATGGCGGGGCTTGAAAACCAGATCTATCTTTTGCAAGAAGAGAACAGATGGAAGAAGAAAGAATCCGAAGAGGAGCTTGATAAAGCTGTAAAAGCACAGTTTGAAATATCCATCTTGCAGAAGTTCATGAAAGATATGGAAGACAAGAATTGCTCTCTCATTCTCGAGTGTCAGAAACATGTCGAGGCATCTAAATTGGCAGAGAAAGTGATATCCGAGCTCGAGAGTGAAAGCCTCGAGCAGCAGGTCGAAGCTGAGCTTTTGTTGGATGAAATCGAAAGACTGAGGTTGGGTATATACCAGATTTTCAGGGCCCTGGAAACAGGTTCGCATTATGCTTCTGAGGACAAAGTTGAAGACGAGCGGGCTTTGGTTCATCATGTTCTTGAAAGTGTTGAGAATATGAAAAGATCCGTTTCCAGAAACGAGGATGAAAAACAGCAGTTTTCAGTTGAGAACTCGGTTCTCCTTGCTCTTGTTGAGCAGTTGGAGTCGAAGGGCATGGAAATCGAGCTTCAGAAGGTACACCTGGAAAAGGAGTCTAAGTATATGGCTGAGAAGCTTTCTATAGTGAACATTGAAAAGGATGAGCTCGTTGAGATGAACAGGCAATTGAAATCAGATGTGGATGAGGGTCATCGAGGTGCAGCCATACTTCAGGCTGAATTCGGGAGTCTGTGTGTCAAACAAGACAATTTGCAAAAGGCGTATATTGCACTGCAAGAAGCGTTCTCGCAGGTGAATCAAGAAAATACGTGTTTGTTGAAGAAGTTGTCTGATCTGATAGAGGAGAAAGACGAGACAGATCGGTGTAATGATGCTGTTATTATGGAACTCTTAGCGACAGCCAACCAATCGGAGGTTTTGAAGAGCTTTGCAGTGGAGAAAGTTATCGAACTAAAATCACTTCTTGAAGATCTGATTAGACAACACGAGGTTAACAGTAGCCTTGGAAAAGAAATGAATGAACTGGTGAGAAAGCTCGACTTGCAAAAGGCTGAAAATTTAGTCCTTAAAGATGCCGTTTGTAGCTTGGAGAGAGAGATGCAAGAGATCAGAGAATGTAACGTTCGACTGAAGCATGATATGGTGAATGGTAAAGAGAGCTTGGTTCAAACAGAAGCTAAGCTTTCGGATACAGAAACGAAGCTTAAATCTGCCGAAAATATGAACTCTTCACTGCTCAAGACAGCGGCGGAACTGAAGATCGACGCTCAAAAGTCTCTGCAGATAAGAGAGAATCTAGAAAAGAATATGCTCCACCTGTCTGAAACTAATTCTGTACAGAAGAACGAAATCGAGAGTCTTCAGAGAGCCAACAAAAATCTTGAATCCGAACTTGGGTTTCTTCGTCAAGAAATAGAAGAAAATATAGCAAGAGAACAGACTCTGAGTACTGAGCTTCAAGGCAGGAACAACGAATTCGAACTCTGGGAAGCTGAAGCAACGTCATTTTGCTTCGATCTTCAGGTCTCTTCGATAAATGAAGTTTTGTTGAAGAATAAGGTGCAGGAACTAAGTGGGGTGTGTCAATCTCTCGAGCATAAACATGCTGCAAAAACGTCAGAGATTGAACGAATGGAAGGAAAGAGTTGTTCCATGGAGAATGAAATCAGCAGATTGAAATCCCAACTATCTGCTTATGGTCCAGTCATAGCTTCCGTGAGAGATGATATTACGCTCATCGAGCATAATGCAGTGCTTCATACAAAGCTTAAAGTAGCCCAAAGTCAAGAGACAGATGAGGTAATATTCTCTTATTTATTTGTGTTTTATAGCATCAAGAAATGCATGGATAGTTCTTAGTAATATCTGAACATTATTTCGAAGATATAAAGTTGAACTAACTATAGTTTACAGCAAAGATTGAACCATTATATGTTTACAGCAAAGATTTCTTCCATCTTTTGCAGTTTTTGGAAGTTGATGATCATCATGGTCGAGATGCTATTGAGATTCTTCCGGAAGATCATTCCCTTCTTAGCTTGCAGAACTTGCATATGAGAGTTAAGGCAGTTGGGAAGATGATGGAAGAGACAGTTAGGCCCGTTTTGCAGAAAAGATCGAGCTCCAAGCTCGATCGCAACAGAAAGAAGGCGTACGTAAATGAACTCAACGATTCTCCCAAGTCCCAGAAAACAAAAACGAGAGCTTCTGAGGTGCGTAATGGAGGAGAGCTAATGAAAGATATTCCTCTCGATCAAGCCTCCGATAGCTCCATGAGGAAGAAAGGCAATGTTCACTCTGATGATCTGATGCTCGAGCTGTGGGAAACCATTGAAGTCGGCAATGGAGATCGATTTGAAGACGTGAAGGAAAAGTCCGAAACGCCCTCCACAGATTCGGACATGGAGAAAGAGTTGGGTGTGGATAAGCTGGAGCTATCGACCAGAGTTGTCGACTTTAATCAAGAAGTGAGCGACGTGAAGATCCTGGAAAGACTTGCATGTGATGCGGAGAAGCTTGAGACTCTGCAGATAACAGTCGAGCACCTGAGACGGAAACTGGAGACGAGCAAAAAGAGCAGGAAAGGAAAGAATGTCGACTTTGGATCATTCAAGGAACAGTTGCAAGAAACCGAGGATACTATCGTACATTTGGTCGATCTGAACTGCCAGCTGGTGAAGAACATAGAGGAGTGTCCACCGGACGAACTCTCGTCTCCGAGACTTAGACAGACAGTGAAAACATGGAGGATCAAAGTGATGGAGCAAGCAGAAAAAGGGTCCGAACGGATCGAGAGGCTGCAGTTATCCGTTCAGAAGATGCATTACATGATGTTGAAATTGGAGGATGAGAGCAAGAACAAAGGGAGTACCAAATTCTTGAAGGGCAAAACGGTGATTCTGAGAGACTTCATCGAGAATGGGAGGAAAAACAGCGGGAGACGGAAGAAGGGCCCACATTGTGGATGTTTCCGACAATCAACAAGCGGAAACGGACGCGTTTCATAAGGAGTTCATAACTGGATTTGGGTTTTTCTGAAAGTATGTTTGATAGGATCATCTTCTGCTTAATGTAGCTGCATAAACTTGTCTCCTTAGAGAAAGAAGTTTAAGGACTAGATTTGTTCTGTTTTCAACTCTATTTACTTTTGTCATTTTGAGTTTTCAGCTAAGTATGTTGAGTATTATAATTCTATGCTTGCATTTATTTGATGAAAGAATGTTGGTGTTTTCAAGTCGAATTTATCAAGTTGTTTCTTTTCTTCAAAGGTCTGTATGTTTAGACCTGACAAAAGTCTTGAAATTATTTCTTAAAAATCCTATTTTCAAATGAGAGATGCTTGAGTTTATAAATACTTAAAGATTTTGGAAATTAAACTGTTATACCGGTATCATGTGTTGTCATGAGGAACATTTGAAAGAATAATTATTTTCAATGTTGACTTTAAAAGTTCAAAAAACCGATTGAAACCTACTGAACCACTCAAAAACCGCATAATCAAGTTTAGTCAAACAACCGGTTTATATTTGAAAAATTAACTGAACCGCAGGTGGCAAGGCAATTTAGATTTACACAAAAAACCCGCTTAACACAAAAAAAAACTCAAAACCGAACAGTGGTCACCCTTTATGTCTAACCAAGAGACTTGGACAATTAGCTTGCATGAATAGATCATGCACCTAATATATTTTATGTGATATAACATTTGCAAGATTGGATTTGAAGTGAGTTAGTTTCAAAAGATGTGTAATTAAGACTTAAAATACTAAACTTTTTAATTAAATATGATACTAATTCAAATAAACCCTTTTTCGAAAAAGAAAAAGGGAGAGTATCACATTCATTCAGTGGTGGGCCGAAGTTCAAGTGGGCCCAATCTTAAATATGAAGCCCAGTTGTTTGTAAAAATTAAGTTATAGACAAGATATTAAGCCCATATTGTCTTGCCTACAATTAACATATCATCAACATAAGGAAAAGTATAATAAATTCATCATGGTCGAAACGTCAGCGAGATTCGAGTTAAGGCATGTTGGGAAGACAACAGGAAGAAAGGCAATGTTCACTTTGATGATCTCATGCTGAGCTGGGGATCTATTTGAAAACAGATTCAGACATTGATATGTCAATTTTTTGATAAAAGAGTGTTGGTGTTAAGTTGCTATATGGATATGTCATTGTTGGTAATAAGCTTTCTTTCGATAGATAATCTCGAAATAAACTTTGATGCTCAGTCATGATGATTACAAATATTTGATTTACCATAAATCGACCTTTTCTCTCCAAATAGAAAATGAGACAAGTATCAACTTATTAAATATTTTTGTTATTATATTTAAATGAATAAATTAATCATTTTACGTTTTCTAATTCATCAGCCTAAAATTAAATTAATTGACTGCCTTCACCAACTCTAAAGTTATTTCAGGCAATTCTTGCACAATTTCGAAGGTAGGTCAATAGTAAAATTCAAATAAAAATTTTCAATTTGCTGAAAATGTTCTCTCTCAAAGATATTACATTAGGCTTCAAATAATAAAAGAAAAAAAACCATTGTTTCTAAAGCATCGCTGAATATTTCTCTTAAAATCAAATTATAAGTATTATTTTACTATGATAAATATTATTTTTCGACAGAGATAGTATTTTGCTGAAAATTATTAAACACGACTCGAAAAGGTTATTATCTCACTCACCATGTCATGTCACACTTCAGACCCTCATATTTTAAGAACCTAAAATACCAAGACATGGAGATGGACATGAAAACAAGTTAAAGATCTCTATGGAATAACTTAACTTAAAATGAAGTTGTACATCAATACCATGATTGAAGGCTCATATTCATCATTAAAAGCAAATTCTTGTCCTAAATCACTCAAAAAAAAAAAACATTTTCTCATTCCAACAGACAAAGAGGAGATGACATGACAGAATTTAGGCACCAACAACTTCAGTCACCTCTGCGGCTGGCTCTTCAGCCGGCCTGTCCACCTTTGTACCGATATCTTCACTGTAATCACCATGAACCTACATGATACATAGTCGTTTTAAAGGAATTTCAAAGTATAATAAATATTAGAAAGTTATTGGGGCTACAAAAGGTTGATTTCTCTTTTTGGATAGTACCACGTCAAACAATTGCCAGTTAAATTATAATCTAAAACTACAATTTCCAAATGAAAGATAAAGTTGTCTAGACCAAACTAGAATTGGAAATAAGAAACGAGAAGGGATGACAGAAACTTGCCTCCATCAACTTTCCAAGGTCAAATTTGGGAGCTTTCAAGATTTTAACCTTTCTGATATACACGTTCTGCAGAGGATAGATGCTAGAAGTTGCCTTCTCAATCTCTTTGCCGATTGACTCGGGGATGAATTTCTGAACCAACTCCTTGAGATCGCAAGATTGTGCTTGGTTAACCATGATCTCTTGCATCTTTCTCCGGATCTAATCAAAAGAAGAAAGCAAAATATATAAATACTTTAATGTTGCTTAATCATCATGTGGATTCTAGGTTAGGTAATACTGTTCAATTGAATAATGATGCCAGTCTTTTACGAAAATTAATTATTTACCTGACGAATCTGGCTTGTCTGTGCATAACATGTTATCTTCTGTTGGTTCACACGCTTCTTAGTGAAGGCAATGCAGAACAATCTCAAAGTGTAGCTGTCTGTTGTCTTGACATCTACATGAGCTTCAATAAGTGATTGTCGTTTCCTCACAAGTGATCTCAATTTATCAGTGGTGAAGTCCATACCCTGGAATTTCCACGAATAAAACACAGCCATTAGAGACCAGTAAAGTACATAAAATAATTAAGTTTAGTAAACTCGGATGATTAAGCGTCTTCGTACCCAGAAGTTTGTGAGAACATTTTTTCCCTGAACATCTTCTGCTCTTAAGCGGATCTTCCTGAAGGAATGATCTTCATCGCCTTGAAGATCAGCCAACGACACCTCAAACACACGATGCTTGAGCCCTTCAGAAGCAATCTGATAAACAGCAATAGTTTAATTTTGATATATTAACACTGGGCCAAAAAACAAATCTGGATAGAGGATGCAGTGTTTAAACGAGTCATTGAGCATGAAGACAGTAATTATACTTCCTAGAGATACAGTGCACAAAAAGAATATTCAAATAATGCAGAAAACTTTTTCTCATCACAAATTTCAAATGTTCAGCCACTTGATCTACTGAATAGTAACGGTAAAATAGAAAATCCAAGACATGATAAACATTATAAAAAAAGCCACAGAACAAATATCGGAAACTCAAGTTCATCATAAGGCACATCAATTTTCCTTTTACACAGAACAACCATGCCACATGAAATTGGGATATTACCAACTACAATGTTAAAACACATTTAAATATAACAGTTACTATCATTTCTCAATTGAGTTCTGTGAAAATAATACAATGCAGAACAAGTAACAGCGCCATTTTACAGAATTCTCGAGACATGTCAGCATGAAAGGAAACAAATTTATTATTGATAAGACTTTTGACTTTAGTATTGTACAATTCAACATTCACAAAATATTCTCAGTACTCTCTCATCCCCAAGATCCAACAGATCATGATAACCAAACAGAAATCATAGCTGTTAGCAAGCAATATACCAAAAAAAAAAAAAAACAGATTTACCCATTAATGTATAAAAGTTGCAGCACAGGCTCCTTCAGAAACAATAACAAAAGTACATAAAGCTAACAGAAGTGACCATTACCAATCCAAGTATATATTATAGTGAGCTAGCATATGAATTTATAAATATGCACCAAAAATGAAGAAATAGAAATAACATAAATACACTGCAATTTCCATAGAGTTAATAACTAATTATAACAGAATAAATAATATTTAATTATCTAACCAAAATTGGAATTTTTAGAAAAAAAAATTGTACCTTGGTACCCTGAGTACGAGTAATCAGAGTTTTGCCGACGTTTCTGGTACTGAAAACTGATGGCGCTTTGAGATCATACCACTCCTTCTTTGCAAATGGATCAACACTAAAAGAGACCAAAAAGTAATAATTAATTAGCATAAACTTAAAATCAGCAATACTACATTAAAAAACGAAGTATTAAAGCATATATTATTCTAAGAAAAAAAAAACACTCACGCTTTCTTCTTGCCTCCCTTCTTCCCCTTCGAAATCCTCTTGTTCTTCCTGCACCAAAATTTGAAGAAAAAAATAAATCAATAATAAAACATCCAAAATTCAAAAAAATTATCACATTATAGACATAGATTTCAATGTACCAGTATAATGTATCAATAAGAAGAATGAGAGAGTGAGATGAGAGAGAAAGTACCCGACGGCCATGGTAGCGGAGCAACTGAGGTCGATCGAGAGAGAGAGAGAGAGGTGCTCAGCAAAAACCCTAGCTGGTGATTACGATTTACGAGTTATGTATTGTGGAGCTATTTTTGGGCCTGGTCTTAATTGGGCTTTTTGTAGTTTTATATTGAAATGGGCCTAAAAGGTTTTTGCGTAAAATTTTATCATTTAATTTTTTTGGGCTGTTACAATACCACTTTTTTTTTTTTTTTTAAAAGCCCTATAGCTTTTTTTATTCATTAAAATGTGTAATATCTAATGTTAATATGTATGAAATTTTTATTCAAGACAATCTCGTAGCAACTATTAAAATTCTCATTTTCTCATGATATTATAGAGTAATAAATTTTCGAAATATTTTGAAAAATCTAATTCAAGAAAGTTATATCCTACTCACTTCAATATTATACCTATTTACTACATGTGATATATTTTTTGGTAGGATACAATTTCTCACTCACTATCTACAAAAATTCTCATATTCTCATTATTGGCATTAATTATCCGGTTTATACATTTACAAGACTAAAATAATCACCAATTTATAGAAGGTAAATACATCATTTTATTTCTATAATAATCAGCAAATTTTTATACAAGGTAAGTACACAAAATTATATTTCTATAATATGATCACCGGCTTTTTATTAAAGGTATGCACATCAAACTACAATTCAATAATAATCAACGACTTTTTTCATACAAGGTAAGTACATCAAATCTCGTTTTTATAATATAATCACTGGTTTTTATATATAGTAAATACTTAAAACTCTACTATAATCACAAATTTTTAATATAAGGTAAGTACATCAAACTCCATCTCTATAAATTAGCTCCTTCCACTATACTTGTTCCCATTATAAACTTTAACACAATATACTCATGTGCTCTCTTAAGTTTCGATTTTTTTTCATTCATACGAAAGTGTTGTGTACATAATATTTGTTGGTATTACATGACATCAATTTGAAATTTGGATGTTTTTGTATGGTTGGTGTTTGAGGAAGAAAAACTAAAGGACAAGATGAGAAATGAGATATGCCTGTTTCCCTGAAAGCTAGTCGGCAACACTAATTCAATGAGAATTAGTTAAATCGACTAGCATTCGGGAATCAGGCGTGTCGTAAAATCATTTCCATTTTTTAAAACTAATTAAAAAATCCTAAAAAAACTTTTAAAAAATTTGTGTTTTTATTTCATTCTTCATCTATTTGAGTACAAATGCATCCTACTTTCATTGTTAAATATATATCATTGGTAAAAGTAAAAATGGTTTTTTTTTTCTTTTTTTCCCTAGAGGTGCAGGAAATTGAAGGAGGAGACATGAAAGAGTAAGTAGAAGTGATGGTTTGGGCTGCCAACATACGACTATATATCAAATTAATTGTTTAATTAGATTCGTTTAAGGAGGAATCATGTGGCAAAATTATTGCTCACACCCTATGGTTTATATATATATTGAAACGAAAACGAAATTGGAATTTGGATGTCAAACTTATTTTATGATTTCAAATTTGTATATGATTTTATGTGATATATCATGTCAAGTTAGGTATTAACTTTAGTTTTTGTATGGTTCGATTTTTTATTTCAAATTATGGTTAATCGAAATTTCAGTTCAATTTGGTCGGTTTTAACCGAATGCAGACCCCTAGAAAAATGAATTGAATTATACATTTACTTTTTGTAACTATTTGTCAAATATTTATGGAATCCAAGTATTTACCTTTTTTTTTTCTTTTTGTGTGTGAGCGTTTCTTTTATATATTGCTATTATTTTTTTATTTCTTGTTGTTTAACGAAGCACGATAATGTTTTTTTTTTTTTAAGTGTAATTGAAAGGAAAATGATCCAAAATATTCTGACCAATTTTTAACAGGCAATAATTCAAGAGATAATAACAATGCTCATAGTAATTAAAGATAGCAAAACACTAATCCAATGTTCCAATTTAATGGTCCAAATGTGGGGGGAAATATGGGTGCCCCCAAATAAAATCAATAATTCAATTTTACCTATAAAAGTTTTGATAATACTCATATTTATCTTATTGTTAGTTTACATCCATTTAAACATTTTTTTTTTACTCAGGAGAACTTAAAATTATAATCTTCACCTTGAGAAAAATATTGCTGTTTTAAATAATTGTATATCATTAACATTAAAAAAAAATTCCTCTGAAATTAAGGATTAGGAGTTGAGGTCAAGTCAAGTGTACATTTAACCAAACTTTTGATGCAAAAGTATAAATCCATGTCCCTTTTAAATTTGCTAAATCGATCGTTTTCTGTTAAATTATTAATTTGTTTCATATATTTAAAAGTTAGTGAATATATAGTACTATTTAATATATCATATTATTTTTAAGTAATACAAAGAAAATCTTCATTGCTTTAAATTAGACCGATGAAACCCATTCGATCAATTCAATTATTAATGGACAATACATACTAAGATCATTGGTTCAATTATGACATAACATATTTCAATCCTAGAATTAGAACCTATAGGTATCAATTATGATCCAAACTAGTAGTTAGTATTATATAAAATATTATATTTTCTATCAGTGTAAATAATAATTGAAAAGAAACAATGCTCCTTGGAGACCTAATTCTTGTAGATCCAAATTTAATTATTTAGAACTAATCATCTAAATATTCAAGCAATTATTTGTGGCAATGCTACAAATCGATCGTCCCCCACTAGCAGTAAAAAAATGGAAATCTCATCAACTTTCCAGCAGATAATAAATAATTAGATCACTAGACCTCTTTTTAATTGTTTACTATAATAATGTGAGAGGTATTATGTTCTTTTCGAAATTTTATTTACGTGCATAAATTGGTTTAGATGAACGTTTCTTGATGCAATATACTTTAAATCTGTAGACCCTAATTTTGTAATATATATATATATATATATATATATATATATATATATATATATATATCCAATACAACAAAAAACAATTATAGAATTAGTCTCTTATAAGATTTTCTAATGTATTCAATTCCGTGAAACGAGAAAATTTGATCAGTTATATATTTTCCAATTATAATTGCAACGAGAGATGACATGTATTGGTGGTTTGGTACAAGTTTTAGTAGTGTTTTAATTAAAATATTATCGACCATAATTATTGTAGCAATATACATTCAAACGATCCTACGCAATATAGCGAAACTCAAATATTAATTGTACGCTAAAGTAATTAATTGGTTTGATTTTATTTCAAATCCTAACAGATTAAGTGGTTTTAATTTAATTCTTAATGATTGCTTAATTTGTTTTATTTACTTCCTAGCAGTCCACCCGCGCGATGCGCAGTTTATTATTTATTGTGTTAATATTTAACAATGCGTAATAATATAATGAAGTTGTATAAACTAACAGATTATTTATAACATCTTTTATTATTTTAATTTAAAACATGTATCATATACAAATGATTTTTCATATTATTCATGTGCGTTGCACGAATTATCATATAACTTTAATAATTGTAATTGTTAATTTTATTTTTTAACATTTTTATTTTATTTGTTGATTTATATTTCCGTCAAATTGAAATTATTATATACAATAATATTTCCTTCAATCATAATAATTAATCTTTCCTTTTATATTTTTTATAATTTATATATTTCACTCTCATACTTGAATCATCACATATAGTTTTTTTACGTCATTTATTCATGTCTCTCTCACAAAATTATTTGTTAAATTTGTGTTTAGTGTACAAAGACAATTTGGTGGGATCTCCTTAGATGAAGATATGAGATAATAAGGTTTGAAAGAACTTTTTTTGTACCTTTGAATGTTTAGCAAATCTTGTATTCTTTCATTTTTTTTAGTTTTATATAGATTTGAGAAATCATAATAATTACGATTTTTTATTGTTCTTTTTTTCTTTAGATAATAAGATTTGGAAGAATTTTTATATCTTTGAATGTTTAGCAAATCTTGTATTCTTTCATTTTTTTTAGTTTTATATAGATTTGAGAAATAATTATATTTATTGTATTTTTTTTTGTTTTTTTTTTCTTCATTCTTTGTATATCTTGTTTTTTGTTTTTCATTCTTTGTATATCTTATTTTTTGTTTTTCATTCTCTATGCATCTATCTTTTTTTGAGAAATCACTATATTTTTCTCCATTTTTTAGTTTTACATAGATTTAAGAAATCAATGTAACTCTCTCTTCATATCTTAACTTTATATAGATTATAGTTTTACATAAATTTGAGAAATCATTGTAACTCTCTCTTCATCTCTTAACTTTATATAGATTATAGAATAGCTTCTATAAGATTAATCTTTTTTATTTATTTAATAAAGAATAGCTTATCAAGTAAGATTTACAATTTTATTATTATTTTATTTGTCTTGACATGATATTTTTAGGCGGGAAAATGACAATCTTGTAATTTTTGCCAACTTTCCTGCTATAATATAAGTATAGATGTATGGACTAAGTGGCTTTAAATTTCTTGTGAACAGGTGTACGAATGGTGCTTGACCTCAAAAAGAAGGGAAGACTACCTCCAAATTTGTGTGAAGTGCACTAAATAATTTATTTTCTAATACAAAAAAAAAAAAGAATAATAATAAAATAATCAAACAATTTAGATCATCCATTATACAAGTACTTTAATATGCATTTTTCATTGATCTAGGCTAATTGTTATCACTTATTATTCCTATTTCTAATCTCAAGTTCTAACTGATGCATATTATTTGACAGCATCACATCACATATTATCATCACTAAACAACAAAATGAAATATAAAACTAAGATATATAAAAGCAAAATTCTCAGTAGAATAAATAAGACATAAGACTGAATTGCAAATTTGCAATGACAAGACATTCTCAATGTGAAGTCAAATGAATAGTTGAATGTCAATATCAATAATTCTGAATGAATTAGCTAGGGAGATAATATGCAAAAATAATAATACATGCTTTATTAATATAAAGAAAATGGAAAATCAGAGTAGGAAGTACCTTTAGAAAATGAAGCCAACTTTTGCTGACCTATATTGCTAAGATGATCATATTCAATTAATATCAAGAGAGGTGTTATGTTAATCACCTCTTTTGCTAATGTTTTACTTTGGTTTTTTATGTACATATATACACACAGACAAAATAATAATATATATCAATTAAATCATATTTTTTCTCCCCAAATATATACACACATAAATAAAGAGAATAACCGTCACCCCATCTGAATCTTAATAAAACTTACTACCTTCCTTATGTTGGTTAAAATGATATTTCGAAATATAATCATTAAATCAGTTAATTTCATAAAAATGTTGTAAAACAAGATTAGTTGAAAAGCTAGTATCTCACATTATATTTTATTTCATTAATATAATTATTTATAATTGATAGTCTTCATTACAATTTACATTAAACATATATATTTATAAAATAATATAAGACCATATGAAATACAATATCATTTGTTAGTATTATTGGATTTGTAAGTATTAATGGGATCTTTCAAACTTGGGCAAATAGGCGTGGCCGCATATGGACGATGAAGTTGGGCCCACTCTACGCTTTAAGTTTCCACCGACTTCCATAATTACCCCTTGCGTCTTGACTCGTTGATTTTCAACAACACCATCTCTAATTTGTTTTTTTTTTTACTCCGTTTCATTTTATTTTATTAATTAAGAAAATGTTTTATAAATATTGTACTTATGAAATTATAATATTATTTATTTTAGAAAAAAACTTAATGTACATTTTATTAATTATTCTTAACATAATTTTATCCGAAATAGGAGTAGAGTTGAAAAGGAAGATTTTATTAATTCTTGTTGATGATTCAAAAAAGACAAATAAAATGAAATAAATTGTATTTCATAAAATGACAGAAAAAATAGTATAATGTGTCGTCATATGGCTTCTGATTGTGTAAGACCAAATGGATACAAAAATTAATTTTATTTTTGAGAGTATTCAATTATTTATCTAATAATTTCTATATGTATCAACTACATGAATTCAATTCGGAAATTAATATAGTTCAAATGATAGCCCTAGTACTAGTCAAGTCATGGCACAAAATTGGCATTTATAAAACGTTGGAACTGAACCTTAATTCAAATTACGTTTACAAACTCCATTAATCCCTAAATTACTGTTAATTCCACACTCTTTGATCTTGAGCATGGCTACAGTTGACAACACTGCTTTTCTTGCAATTATCCTAATTGTTCTCCAATCCTCGTACGTTGTCATTTCAGCTCCCGAAACTGATGTCCCACTCATTGGTTTGTCGTCCCTCTCTCTTTTTAATTTTTTAAAAAATTATAATTAAATTAGAAATTGATTTTGAGTTTGGGGTTTCGTTGAATACAGATTTATGCCAAGTAGCAGGTGTGTGTGGGAGAGGAAGATGTGTGCATGTTAGCAACAACACAGTTGGGTTTGCGTGTGAGTGTGAGCCAGGGTGGCAACAGCAAGCTCCACCACAAGTTGATGTGCTTCTCCAGTTCTTGCCTTGTGTTATCCCTAATTGTAATTAAACCCCTCTCTCTCTCTCTCTAGATTTCTCTCTCTAGAAACTAATATATTGGATGAATATTTGCAGGTTCACTTAACTTTGGTTGCACAGAAGGTCGTCCACGTGACTATGATAATCAGAGGAGAGCTAACTATTCAGATCGTAATGTCGATTAATCCTTCTCTTTTTATTATATTTATTTTGTTTAATTTAATTAATTGTGTTTAATTAATTATAGCATGCTATGTGGCTGATTGTGGAGGAGGAAGATGCAGGCAGACGTCACAATTCACACGCACCTGTGAGTGTGAAGAAGGTTACTATAATTTGCTCAATTCCACCATCTTCCCATGCTATAGACGATGTAAGAATCTTTATTTTTTATATAATTATTAAACACCAATTTCAAATTTATTAATGTGATGATATTATTTAGGTGCATTTGGAGACGATTGTCCAACCCTAGGCTACAACTCATCCACTTCAATTCTTGATCCCAGCCCTTTTTCATCTCGTTTCAACCACGGTGAGATAGTATTTATGTGTTGCACCGCTTGTTTGATAACATTAGTTTTGGTAACATAGTGTGATAGTATATTATTATCTTAATTAAAATATATAATATTCATTGAAAATTATATATTTCAAATTCACTATATATTTCAAAAAAATTCACTGTATATTATTTTTAATTACTGCATTCAATAATATTACAAATTTGAAATACAAACAACAACATACAAATTTTAGAAAAGTATATTTTGTAATAGAAGAAATAATAATAATAATAATAATAATAATAAAAGAAGAAGAAGAAGAAAAATTATAATAGAAATTGTATATGTTAAAATTTTGAAATAAAAAAAATTGAAATATTATTTAAATAAATATACAAATATAATAAATCAAAAATGTTTATTTAAGAATTATAAAATTACTTCTAAATATCTACCCATCAACAAATAAAATATAAAAAAAATTACCTAAAATAATAATAAGTATAATGTTAATTACATTGGTCAATGTTATTTACACTTAGTCAATAAAATAATTACTATTAGAATTTTTTTTAATTATGTACGCTCGTAAATAAGTTTTATTTTCCATTTTTTTAATACCTTTTTTTTTTTAAAATACATGACATTTTTTAGTAGAAAAGTGGTATATTTGTAATTTCTGTCAACTTCTTCAATTTTATGTATATATATATATATATATATATAATTTATCTATTTATGTACTATTATTTGATCTAATATGAACATTTGGTTAATTGGTGGCAGCGGCAAGTTTGATGAAGAGAGCTGAAATTGCTTGCTTTGTTACAATGGCGACAACCTTTGTTCGAGCTATTTGGAAGTACATTTAAACATGGAGTTTGCCATTTCTATGTTATTAATTTTACTCTGACTAATTCTCATAGAGTAAAAATTAGAGTTGTTGTTCTCATTAATTCTGTAACTTTTGGTTGTATTCTATAATTATGGGATGAAATAATAATGTTTGTTGCATTTTATCTTGTTTAAAACTTTAAATACTTTTCTGTGAAAGATAAATTTTTATCGTGTCAATATCTACGCAAAACTATGTATAATATATATGTAACTCAAGATTTGTAGAAATTGAAGTGGATGAATTTTTTGAGCACGTGAAGTTTAGATAAACAATTTATTTCGAACTTCAAGAAATCCACTGTCTTTAATTATGTGAAGCTTAAGACACGCTTATGAATTATGAATATGTTTGATGTTGAGGTGAAGTTGATTAAATCTTAGTATCTAACTTAATGTGAGTAGTTGTTCTGTAGTTGTAATGTTTGACAAATTTATCTTGTTTCTTTAATGAACAAATTTATACAAAATTGCGACATCAATTTTAACTAGGATCGAAAAAGTTGGAGGGCAATCGAGAAAAAAGAGAGATTTTTATTGTGAATTAAAAAGCAATTATACTTCAAATTGGTTCTTAAAATTAACCCTATATATTTCTTATTAACCTTTTCTCATCTATCGAAAGTTAAAGAAATAACACAAAAACATTTGTATGAAATAAACACACAAATTATATTTATGAAGAGAGTCTTTATCCACAAACCAAATAAAAATTTCAATTCATGTATGAATTTTAAATTATAAGTTAAATTGCCTTACATGATTAAATTTGTGAGACAATTTCAAATACTAAGGTTAAAATAATTAAATTAAAATATATAGATCACAAATTAAAGTGAAAAGTAAAAAGTAAAATCTTAGGAGGTAAAACAAACATTTTTCTTAAAGAATAAACGAAAGCCCCATTTAGTTAGAATAATTTAAAATTCATGATTTAAAATAAATGAATTTCAATTCTCTCAAATTGCAGTGGATTTGAAATCCTAACATATTTTCCAAAAATTATTTCAAATGAAAGTGATTTATTTCAAATTCGTACTTATCCAAACACCAACAATTGATTTATTGCTACTATTTTACCCAAAAATTATTTCAAATGAAATTGATTTATTTTAAATCTACACTTATCCAAACACTAACAATTGATTTATTGCTATTAATTTTCAAATCAACATATGTACAAACACCACCTATGAATTTATCACTAACATTTTCAAATATTTTCTTAAAATATTCTCATAATTTCATTTAACAAATTCTTAGTATTTAAATTGGAGCCCTTCATAAAACACAAAAATACATGTATTACCCCACAATCCCATAGTCAGTTCTTGGTCTACCTGTTCATCTGGTCTCGGACTCCTCTTCCTGAGTGAGCGAGCGAGATATAGAGAGAAGTGCTCGACTGACAAACCCTATTTAAAGATTCAAGAGAACATCCAAGAATTTGAAACCCCATTGTTTCAATTATTTCTTACCTTATTGAACACCCGATATTCTTTCTTTTCTTTCTTTTATATCCCCCATTTTTATGTAACATTCTTGGAGATTCTTCAGAAAATTTCAGGCCCTTTTCTCCATCTTGTTTAGGTATTGTCTGATTCTTACTTACGGATTTATTTCCCGATTTTTTGCGTGTCTTGAATTGATATGCTGAACTGTTTGCTCTATGCCACTTCGCTGCGTTGTTCAAACTGAATCCAATCTGAAATGTTGATGAGTTAGTAGTTCAATAGATTGATGCTGGAAACGGAATTGTAAATTCTCAAATCCTGATAGGTCTAGAGAATTTGAATCTCTAGGGTTTTGTCTTTCTGATTATTTGATGTTTGAACATCAGTAGATTGCTTTAGTTGTTGGCTATTTTTTTCTTCAAAATTTATTCTTTTCATTCTTGTGTGTGTAGATTGGATCTGTATTAGGTTCAGTTTTGGTTGATTTTCAAAGCTATTTGAGATCAATATTTAGGTTGATATGCTTTTCCCTTTTTTGGTCTAAGTTATTTCAGACAGGTTTCAGTTAGTGTTTATTTCATTTTCTTGGATTGTAGGCAATCATGGGGAAAAAGGTGAAAAAGAAAGCAAGAAGTGGTCAGAAGGATAAACAGGTTCCGTCTATCTCTCCATTAACGGCTTCTCAACAAGACTTTAGTAATGCTGAAACCCCTGTCAATGGAGTTGTGGTTATCAAAGATAGAGAAGTGTGTTCCCATGTTGACAGAGGAATTGATCTAGAGAAACTTTCTGCTAAACTGAAGTCTTCAGAATCTCTCAAATGTGAAGATTGTCGGGGAAATGCTGTTGATAGACGAGTGAAGAAAGGACAAAGTAAACACGGGAAGAAAGGAGGAAGTAGTTCAAAATCAGAGTCTAAAGCTATATGGATATGTTTAGAATGTGGACATTACTCATGTGGAGGTGTTGGATTACCAACTACACCTCAAAGCCACGCTGTTCGACATTCAAAACAGAATCATCATCCGTTGGTGGTCCATTATGAAAACCATCAACTAGTTTGGTGTTTTTTGTGCAGCAAACTAATTCCTGCCGAAAGTTCTGACGATAATAAACATAAAGAGGTCTTAAATGAGGTTGTGAAACTGCTGAAAGCGCAGCCAGGTGAAGGGTCCACTGTAGATGTTGAGGATGTGTGGTTTGGAGGCGGTAGTGTGACAACTGCTATAAAATCGGACTACTCTACGAGCACTGGTCCAGCTGAGAGAGCTGGCCATACGGTAAGGGGTTTAAATAATTTGGGAAATACATGTTTCTTTAATTCTGTCATGCAGAATCTATTAGCTATAAATAGATTACGTGATTATTTCATCAAATTAGATGAGTCTGTTGGTCCTCTAAGTGCTGCTATGAGAAAGCTTTTCCTTGAAATGTGCAATGAAGCTGGATCAAAAGGTGTCATTAACCCTAGGTCTTTATTTGGTAGTCTTTGTACCAAGGCTCCTCAGTTCAGGGGATATCAGCAACATGACAGCCATGAGTTACTTATATGTTTGCTTGACGGTTTATCCACTGAAGAACTGAGCGCAAGAAAGGACCCCAAATCTTCTCAGGCTTCAGTAACAGTTCCAACTTTTGTGGATTCCATCTTTGGTGGACAAATCTCTAGTACTGTTAGTTGTTTGGAATGTGGCCACTCATCCACGATTTATGAACCATTTTTGGATCTCTCATTGCCAGTTCCTACCAAGAAGCCTCCACCCAAAAGGATTCAACCTGTTGCTCGAGGCAAGAAACCAAAACTGCCTCCAAAGAGAAGTGGAAGGAACCTCTCCAAAATTAGCAGAGAAACGAATACTTCACCTAGAGAAAGTGTTGTTGACCAATCAAATGGTGGCAGTTCTTCCGGTGAAGTGCATTCTATGACACAGCCAGCGGAGCAATTGGTGCCTTCTTTGAGTGATTTTGCATTCTCAGATTCCACTGATCCAAACACTGTTGCTCTTGATATGGGTTTGACAGCTGGAGATCTTTCAGCCATTCAAAATCCTAAAAACCAACCAGAAGGTCAAAATGTCGGAGAACAGTCAATCTCTGAGGATAGTTTTGCATGGTTGGATTACCTTGAGCCCGATCCAGTTTCACATGAAACTGATCTAGCGTCAGAAACTGGTGATATTTCAGCGATTCAAGATTTTGATGTCGTCTCATTGTCTGTTACATCTGATTCTAAGATTGAAAGTAATACAGTGAATGGTGTTTTGGCAAATAATGAGGAACACTTTGATGCCCCTGAGCCAGGTGCAATAGCACAAGATCGGGATGCTTTTACCCAATCTGAGGACGTGCAAAATGTAGAACCACAAGGTAATGAGAAACACTCCCCAGATGGTTCCTTAACCAAGGATGTTGTTCCGAATGATGCTAATATAGGTCATGGTTCCGAGTCATGGAGTCAAGTTTGTGCTGAAGACTCGAATACTTCAGAGAGGGATAACGAAAATTCTTCAGAGATTCTGGGTCCAACAATTATGTCATGTTCGAGTAAAGAAGCTGCTTCCTCTAGTACTGAGGCATCAAGAGCAGACATTGAGGTCCCGTCAGCAGTACTTAGTGATGAGCAAGATTCTTTAGGTTTCGATGGATTTGGCGATTTGTTCAATGAACCTGAGGAATCCTTTGGGCCCGTGAACCAACCTGCTTCCCAGGCAAGTGATATTACCAAAAATGGAGTTATTGGAAGTACCAGTGAGTCTGATCCAGATGAGGTTGATAATGCTGATGCTCCGGTATCTGTGGAGAGCTGTTTGGCTTTTTTTATGAAGCCTGAAATTCTTTCTAAGGATGAGCACGCTTGGCAATGTGATAATTGTTCAAAAGTTTTGCGAGAACAAAAAATTAAATTGAGAAAACTTCAAATGCCTATAGCTGATGTTGTGCCAAATGGTTGTGAGGATAGAAGTCCCTGTGGTCTACTGGATGATGGAAAAACTTGCAACACAGAGAAAACTATAAATGGAAACATAGAATTTGATCCGTCTGATGGCAAGTCAGTGCCCCACATCAGGGAGAATTGTGAAAATTGGAAATGCATTCTTGCAAGCCAATCAGAAAGTGAGATAAAAGTGAATGCATGTCTTGGAACATCAGAATGTTCACCTATCAGTAGTCAAATTAACAATCCACACCGTGGAGAATGTGACTCTTGCAAAGAAGGCTGTCAAGAAAGTGATTTACTTTCTGGGAAATGTGAATCAGAAACAAGGGAGCAAGAGGAACTAAACACGGAGATTTTGAAAGTGAAGAGGGACGCAACTAAGAATATACTTATCAGCAAGGTTCCTTCTATTTTGACAATCCACCTAAAGAGATTTAGTCAAGATGCCAGAGGACGCTTGAGTAAATTAAACGGTCATGTGAATTTCCAAGAGATAATTGATCTCAAGCCATACTTGGATCCCAGGTTCGATTTCACTTTGATCTCTTATTTGTTTTTCCAATGTTTAATATTTGGTAGATAGCCCTTCACTATAGCAATGCTAATTCTATTATGCGTTTATTTACCTCAGCCATTGTTCTTGTTTTCCTTTGTTTGCATGGAACTTGTAGTCTTTTTCACTGGATGCTTGCCTCTGATTTGTTTTGTTATGCATTATTCGATTGATACAGTGATCGATATAGGGAATTAGTGTATGTGTGGAATTGTGGATCATTATGAAACTAAACTCATGCATTAGGCTATACTACTATCTTCTAACCAAGTTTGAACTATATAGAATGCAAAATTGTGATAACTGGATATAACATCTACAGAAACTTTTGGATTCTTGAATACTGTTTGCTGAGTTATTTTGCTCTTCAATATTATTTGCAGGTCCACTGAAAAAGATACGTTTACATACCGCCTCGTTGGAGTTGTGGAGCATTTAGGGACGATGAGGGGTGGCCACTATGTCGCGTTTGTGAGGGGCACTAAAGAATACGGAGATGGCGTTTGGTATCACGCGAGTGATGCAAATGTGCGTCAGGTTTCCTTGGAACAAGTCTTACGCTGCGAAGCCTATATTTTGTTCTATGAAAGAACTTGAGAAGATGATCACATTTTATTCTTTTTTTGTTTTGTTTTTCTTCTCACATTGAGATACAGAGAGAAAGAGAGAGAAGCAGAGTATAACTGCAACTGATTTGTAGTGAGTCAATACACAATTTTGGAGGTTCAGTGTTTTCAAATTGTGTAATATTTTTAACAGATTATCAGATTTTGCCTTGTAAAACCCATGTTTCTACCTTATATAAGGGGGTAAAATGTGCTGGCCCCCCTTGATTTGGAAATGTTGCATCGGTCCCCCCTCCGTTAAAAGAATGACAAAGCTTGCACGTGTAATTTAATAAATGTTGCACACTCTCCCTCTCCGTCAAATGAATGTTAATTGAGTTTAACTTTTGTACTAAATTTCCAATTATATCCCTATATATTAACTAATTTATATCTTTTTAACCTTATTACTTTCATTTTAAATATTTTTTTTATACTTTTTATCTTTTTACAAATATGGATGATAAATATTATTTAATCATCATTAATATTTGAAATTATCAAATTAATAATTTAAAACCTTCAAATATAATTGTAGATTTTTCTTATTAAAATTTGATTATAATAAATCCAAACATTTAAAAAAATCTAACAATTGATTTTAATAAACACAAGCATTTATAGAAATATAAAAATTAACTTTTAAACTAATTTTTCAAATAAGATATATAGAATTTTGAGATTTAGTTAGTTTTATAATTATATTAACAATATTCATATTTTAATTTTATTTTAATTTTCAAATTAGTTTTAATAAATAAAAATATTTAAAGAAATACTAAGATTAACTTTTAAAATAATTTTCCAAATAAATTGAAATTATATTATACTTTATAATCATAAGATTTTTTTAAATTTGCAATTTAATTAGAATTTTTTAATTATATTAATAATATGCATATTAATTTTTTTTTTGAATTTTCAGATTAATATTTAAAATATTATGTAATTTCTTGTATTTGTTTTTTTTTCAATATATGTCTTGTAATTTTTTATTTTTTTTATTTAATCTTAAGATTTTTTTTAATTTTCAGATTCACTTGTGTACTTTTTATTTTAACAATCTTAATAGTTTTATTTTTATTTTGAATTTTTTTGAATTATTAAAATTATTATTTAATATTCTAGATTTTTTTATTTTTCAATACTTGTATTTTTGTATTTTGTTTATTAAACATGAGATTTTTTATATAATTTTTCAATCATAGTTGGATTATTTATAATACTTTAACAATCTTCATATCTCAATTTAATTTGAATTTTTAAATTTATTAAAATTATTTTAATTTCCCAATATATATATATATATATATTTTAAAACTTTTGTATTTTGTTTGTAAATTTTAAATTTTTTTATTTGATAATTTTCATAAATGTTAGATTTACTTAATTTTTTTTCAAAGATTTGAACATTCTTTGAATTTGAGTTTTGAAAATAATTTAAATTCTAAAATTTTATGTTATTGTTTTTAAGATTTTTTTTATTATTTTTGAAATTTATTGAGAAATATATTATATGCATATAAATTTTAAAAGAAAAATCAAATTAAAGTAAAAATATTTTGAGCATAAATTCATTTTTTAAACTAAGGTTGCAAAAAATAGTCAAAAAAGTATAAAAAATAATTTAAAAATGTGTAATAAATATTACAGATAAACAAAATACCAAAAATCAAAGATAGAAAAAAGTAATAGTAAATAAAATAACAAAAATAATTAATTTAGGGATGTAAACGAGCCGAGCCGAGCCGAGCCGAACAGTATCAAGCTCGAGTTCGGCTCGTTTGGTATCAGCTCGGGCTCGAGCTCGGAAAATCAGGCTCGAGCTCGGCTCGAAATCAGAAGATTGAGCTCGATATGGGCTCGAGTTCGGCTCGAACAAAGCTCGAATACAAGGCTCGAATACAGGCTCGAACAAAGGCTCGTCAAAGGCTCGATAACAAGGCTCATCAAAAGCTCGAAATGGGCTCGAATACAGGCTCGAACAAAGGCTCAAAATAAGGGCTCGAATACAGGCTCGATAAAAGCTCGTCAAAAGTTCGAAATGGGCTCGAATGCAGGCTCGATAAGTAAAGCTTGAGTTCGGCTCGAAAAAATTAGATTTAGAGCTCATTAACACTAATTTTGGCATATATATTTCAAAATTTACAAGAAATCACAAACATAGGTCACACATCATATAAATTTTCTTTTTATTACTAGTTATTAATTATCTAAATTTCAAAAACTTATAAAATTCATAATCATATTTAAATAAAATATATAAACGAACAGGCTCACGAACTATAAACGAGCCTATTCACGAACCCCTAAACGAACATGTTCGCGAGCCTGGCTCGTGAGCCCCCTAAACGAACATGTTCGCGAGCTATCGAGCCGAACATGTCTAGGCTTGAGTTTGGCTCGTTAAGCTTAACGAGCTCGAAACTTGGGCTCGAGATCGGCTCGTTAAGCTAACGAGCCGAGCTCGAACGAATATTTATCGAGCCGAGCCACGAACTGTTCGCGAACGGCTCGGCTCGTTTACATCCCTAAATTAATTTAAAAAAGTTGAAATTTTGAAGTGAAAAAGGGGGATTTTATGCTACATATGGAAAGAATTCAATGAATATCATTTTATATAAAATGTAAAGGGTATTACAGTTAATATACAAGTCAAAAGATGAGGAAAATCGAGCACAAGTCGCACATGGGGCGAGTGATGCACACCCTCGTTAAGTTTGACGGACTAGGGTATTTCCCGCAGATTTATTCATATTACAAGTGTAAATGTTGTCAATTCTTTTAACAGAGGATGGATCGACGCAACATTTCTAAATCATAAGGGGCAACACATTTTACCCTTATAAGGTAACATTATCCAATATTTGGATCAGTAATGCAATTGAGCTACCATTTTTATACACTATTAGCTCTTTTATTTTCTATTTTTTATGTTTTAATTTATGTTTTTGGTTCATTTCTGGGCATTTGCTCAAGTTTCACAAACTATTCTATAGTGGTAGTAAAGAGGTATAATTCATTTTTAAAATATAATATTGAAAATTAAAAAATTAGAAAAAAAAAACAAAAAATTCATTGAAATGACAAATTGACAATCCCACTATTCAAGGCTTTGATTCTCTGTTTCACTATTCTATTTCTTGAGTTTTCTTCATTTGTTTTAATTTAAATTATACTAAATGATTTGGCATTTTACTTCATAGTTAGATCATTTTGTTATATCATTATTCAAAATCATTAGCAGTGTCACGTAAGTGAGAACATATTTTTGGAGAACAAAAATTGAACAATTTGATTTTGAAACATCCAAAATTAAAACAAAAGAAGATTTGAGATAGTTGAAGCATTTAAACTCATTAATAAAACTAATGAAAATAATACTATTAGTTTAACTCATTAATTTAACTAATGAAAATTCTTTTTGTATTTAAATGATAATGAGTTATGAGCCTCTAAGTGTTAAAAGTGTATGGTTGGGACATTCCAATGTAATAATTGCAGCAATGTGTATGGTGGGATACAATACAATGTGAATTTATGTATTATGGAGGAAAGGGACCAATTGATTGATTTTGATGGACCCATTAATTCTATTGCAATACATAATTAAAATTTATATACAGTAAAACCTCCATAAAATAATACTCGATAAATTAATAACTTCGATAAAACTAATAATTTGTCCGATCCCAACTTGGGACCAGTTCAAATTTGGACACCAATCAATTAAATAATAAGATAATTTGTTTTTTGGAAATCCTAATGTATGTTTAAGGTCCCGACGAAATTATAAATTGATAATTATTAAAAAATTACCAGATACAATATATATGTTATCCACTTGAACATTCTAAAATAATTTAGTAAAATATGACTACTGTTATTTGTTTTTTGTTGAACTTCAAATCTGCATTGATTTCATCTTTAAATCTCTCAATTGCACCCAAGAGTTGCAGTGTTGTCTTCTCGTATTGTAATAAAAAGTAATGAAGAGTTGTTGCCGCTTGCAATGCTTCTTTTCGAGTGACCGGTTGCAAAGCTATTGAATCACTATCCGCTTCATCATCTACCGGATTTTGAATGACATCAGCCACTATTTCTTCTAAACTCTGAATTTCATAACATTCATTACAATATTCCCTTGGAAAGTCTAGTAAGTGATTCACATCCATTTTATTCTGATAACGCATACTAGTGATCATGTTCTCAGTTATGTATATATGTTAAAACCTCTATAAATTAATAAATTATTAATTTATCGATTATATAATATCTCTCTAAATTAATAAAATTCTCCGGTCCCAACAATATTAATTTATAGAGGTTTACTGTAGATATTATATCAAATCCATACCCACTATTAAAGGATTTGCTTGAGTACAAAATCTAATGTTGGATTTTATTATGAGTTTGATTTCAATTTAAAGTGTAATATATATATATATATATATATATATATATATATATATTAATAATAGAACATCCCAAATTAAAATTTTACTATGTAAAACATAATAAAATTTTTCAATAATTGAAATAAAATTTAAATATTAATAGTAATAAAAAATAAGTATAAACTATTAAAGAAAAATAAAACTAAAATTTTATATATATATATATATATATATATATATAAATACGCACGCAAACAATTCATAAATATATATATATATATGAATTTGGACTCATTTCCTTTATATATATATATATATATATATATATATATATTGCAAGTGTGGTACACGTGTTGTATAATAAGTTTTGCCATGCATAATAGTCATCAGAATTTCAATAGAATAACAATATAATAATGATGACTAATAATAAAGGAAAACAAACTTTTGTAAAGGGGTTAGGCGGTGGGAATGGATGGATATACACCACTTCTCATTTCTTCTTCTCTTCAAATTTTTTTTCCTAGCTTCTGCAACTTCGATCTATCTCCCATATTTTTCTCTCTATCTCTCCCTCTCTCACGTATTTTCTCTCTCAATCCAAGCTCCACCGCCGGCCATCTTCATCGTCAAAGAAGCTCAGCCACCGTCATCCTATTCCGGAGATGCCAATCTGCATGGCATTTCCTAGTTCCCTGAACCCGTAACAGCTCTTCAGAGACGCTATTCAATAGAGGTGGAGATAATTTACGTGTTTTCACGTTTATATTTCTAAATATTTTCAACGTGAAATTCTGTGTTTAGTTAGAAGTATATAATATGATACGTGCGTCGAATTATCTGCTTTAATGTACGACGTTATCGGAAACGTGTTAATTGCAAAGTGAAACTATGTTTCCAAGTATATTAATGTGAAGTATACGTATGAGAAATATGTGTTCTATGAATGTTGTATTTTGTGTCTTACTACGTGGCGAAGGTGAATAAATGCTATTGTAAAATGAAGGAACTTGTCTATATGAATAAATGTTTTCCAAGACCGCTAAGAACCGCACTAGGGTGGCTAAGAACTGTATCAGGGCGGCTAAGAACCGTACCATACCAGGGTGGCTAAGAACCACAAAAACGTTTTCTACGGCGGCTCAGAACCATATTTTTATTCAAAGTCGGCTCATATCCGCACCTATGTGATAATAATTTATATGCCTTTGATATCCCAATGAGTTGACTGCTCACAAGTAGTTATGTGTCTACGTGAACTTATGTGTTCATTTGATGACGTTGCATTATATGTTTTACTACGGAATGCACAAGAAGGTGTGTTATTTGCAAAGTGATGAAACGTGATGAAGATTGTAGTAAATAATTAGTGTTTGTTGGATGATTGTGAATGTGTGTGATGTTTAAATGTATCTATGGCGGCTAAGTCCCGTAAGACGTGTTTATAAAAGGTGGTTCAAACCCGCAATTATGTGCCAATGGATTATGTGCCTATGTATTTCTCTATGTATTGACTGCTCACGAGTCCCACCCCACTGAGTGTCTTCATGCACTCACCCCTTTATGTCAAAAAAAAATGTTTTCAGCTTGAGGAACCTTTGAGCAAGGTGCGCGAGCGGTGAATGAAGCCGATGTTCTAAAGATTGCAAAAGAGTTTTATTTACCGTGTTTTGCTTTATGGATTTTAGGAAAAATGTAATTCATAATTATTCTTAATTTTGTTTATATTTATAGTTCGAATTTTGTACGTAATGCCTTAGCCAAAAATTTCCTTTATAGAAGCGAAACGTGGCGTTACAAATAAGCGGCATATTATTGTTTTTTTTTTTACAACACGAAGTACTATTTTTACTTTTACACAAAAACTTACGTGAGACGGTTTCACGGATAATTTTCGTAAGATGGATCATTTTTACTCACAAATTTATATATGAATTATGAAATGTTGGTTGTGAATTAATCCGTCCCACGTAAGACTCACTCCTATTTTTATATGATAAGGTTGAAACCATTAAAATTAGAGATTGAATTCAATATCAAAACCTACATATAAAGTGTTTTGTTAAATTTTTGTTATTGATGGAAGACAATCCACCAAGTTGATTTTTTTTTTTTTTCTGATGCAATGATTATATTATGATTCTAATTTCTAATTTTGATTTAATTCACAAAGATTTTAAGGTAAGCTATTTTTGATCTGATCATTGACCCTTCAAATTACACCAAACGATCACGTTTTTGTTTCGAACCTAAAATAAACAGTCCAATCACAATCTATTTATATGAGCTATTGAGTTCCAACTGCAAGTGTTGAATTTACTAAATTCATTCTCAACATGGATTGCGTTAAAAATTGACATCAAAACTTTATAAGATTATTTATATAAATTGATATGTAATTGACTCCTTATAAAAAAAAAGTTTAGTGACAACCCTGGATACTGTATGGATGGTGAACACAACTTTTTTCATTTTTCAATCGAAAACTTTAAATTTTAGTAGATTTGGATATTATTTTTAGATGATATTTTACATTTCACACATAAATCATATGGAGTGACACTCCTGTGCACAATAATATTGTTATATTATATGAAGTAATACTATTATATTATATGAGTAATACTGTTAAAACTATATATAATATAACAGTATCACTCATATAATATAACAATATTACTTCATATAATATAATAGTATTGTTATGCACAGATTTGGATCCGTGCACCTTGTGCACAAAAGTTTTTGCCAATCATATGAAATCAATTTTTTATTTCGGAATTAATTTTGAACATCCAAAATATGTAACATATGTCATGTAAAGTATAAACTAAGTAAGATATTAGAGAAAAAGACAACATAAGATTAGGCCACATTGCGACCACTGTCACCACTCAATGATTCAAAGCATGCCCACAATAGAAGAAATTAGGACACTTTTTTCAATCTATATTAGGGACATTAAAACCTCAGAATTAGCAGTAGCGTTAAGTGCATAAATGCGCATTCTAGCGTGAAGCAATCAACTATTTCTTTATTTACTGCGAATTCCAAATAGGTAAATGGTGTATGTGTGTATCTAATATACGCTTAAGTGTGTGGCTTCTGTTAAAACCCGTGTTTGAAAAAATAGGAAGAAAATTACTTTTGGAAGTATAAATTAAAGCATTAATGTATTCAAAGATTAGATATCACTTTTACATTTTAAACTATTATAAACGGGAGTAAAAAAACTAAATTAAACTTAGTTGAATTAGAGAAAATGTAAATATTATTTATATAAAAAAAAATAAAAAAATAAAACACATATTCATAAAATTATTTAATTTCATTTATAATAACTCACCTTTATTTTAATTTTTCCTTTTTTTATATTTTCCTCCAAAAATTTTCAATTAAAAAAATTTAAAATTTATTAATGATAACTCTAACATGTGTTATTTTAAAAAAATTAATTAAAATTCATATATTATTTACTAATGTTAAATTAGAAATATAATTCAATTGATATCATTAAATAACTATATTAATCAGCTTTAAAATTCTAATTATTATAGATTTAATTTATAAAATTAATATGAAAAATTGTGGGGTTGACATATGGCATGAGTGGTCTTATTTTTATATATATAAAGATTATTATGATTATTTTTATCATATTTCGTATTTTTATTAACTAGACTTGCACTTTAAACATGTTTGGAATTATGAAATGATAAAATAATCTGGGCCTACTTCATAAATTACTAAGCCCACTTTACGCTTCAGGCCCATTTAGGATATACATTGAGAGAAAATCAAATTTTTTGTGACATGTGCGTGTATTTAGATATTAACTTAAAAAAATATATATATCTTTCATTTCTTGGAAAAAAAAATTAAAAAAGAAATCGATTAAAACCGAAAACGAATTGAAAACTTTTAAAAATACTTTTAGAACAATTTAAATTAAGTTGAAACTAGTTATTCACGCATGCAATGTACGAATATTATTTTACAAAAATTAATATTTTTCAATATTCAATTTAAGATCAATCTCTATAATAATATAAATGTTTTTAATTTAAAGAAATATCAAATGTTGATATAAGAAAAATTCTAATAAATGAGAAATTAAAAATTTAGGTTTTACATTAAATCTTATTATTCATAAACATTCTCGATATTTCAAGATTATTGATTATGCATATTCAATTCAAGTATCAATCTCAATAGACATATAAATATTTATTTATAAATATTATCGATATTTTCAATATCATTGATTATGAATAATCAATTCAAGTATATAACTATTTATTCATAAACATCAACATCATTAATTATGAATATTCAATTCAAGTATTAATCTCGATATAAATATAAATATTTTGAATTTGAGAAAGTATCAAATATTAATATTGGACACAAAAAAGCTATGTATTAAAAAGAGAAAAATCTTCAATTTTTCAAATTCTGAAATATAAATATTTTGAATTTGAAAAATATCAAATATTATTATTAGCTATCTATTAAAAAGAGAAAAATCTTCAATTTTTCAAATTCTTGCTGCCATGAATTCTATCCAGAGACACAACTGTCAACTTAGCAAGTACTCTACTTCTTTCTGAGAGATATCGAAGATATTGATTCCCAAAGCATAGTTATAAGATATCAGAGTGTCATATGTCATATAGGAAAAATGTTTTTTTCTTTAAATATTTATAAAATATCAAAAGATATCAATATATTAAAATCTAAATATGAAAAATATATTATCAATGTATTAAATATGAAAAATCGGAAAATATTGATAATGTTTTTTTTATTTTGATATTTTGTTTAAAATATATTTATCCCCATACTCATAAATATGAATATTGTTGGTCCCAAACGTCCCAAGTAGTTAGAGGTTCGAGGGGTGAATGAACCTCTATCGATTTTTCAAACTTTTTGAAACAATCAGAGATGCAGGTTCATGATTCTTGAAAGAACAACAACCTGACTTGATTAGAAACCTGACAGTATGCTGATTCAAGTTTCTGATCAACGTTCTTAGTACGTAGCGGATAAAACACAATAGAGTTTCTCTTTGAAAAAACAACTTTCTTTTATAAGTATGCTCTTTTATAAACTTCTTTATGCAGGATGCTTATAATAGACAATCAGTAAGTTAAAGCAAGATAAGCACAATGCAGTAAGTGAAAGCAATAAACACTTATGGTTTATAGTGGTTCGAAGGTGGTATAAGTCTTCTACGTCCACTCTACTCCTTCACAAGGAGGAACTTCGTTAGGTCAGTACGAATTACAAGTCTCGCTTTACAAACCTCTTCCTAACAAGCTACGTCTACTAGAATCTCAAACTCTAGTCGAAGACAACTCTAGTCGAAGGCCACAACCCACAAAGGGTACAATCCCACAAAGGGTAAGTAGCCTATTTCTAGACTACTAAACTTAGCATGGATATTATCCTCTCAACTAAGTACACTTAAAACAACCTAGCACACACATCACAAATGGTTAAAAGATAAAAAGGTTTTCTTCAACTGTGACGAGTATGGATCAGTCTTGAACATGAAGGCTTCATTGCTGAGGTAGACTGATCCTAGAAGGTTGAGTGACTGAACACGGTTTCTCTGAATATTCTCTTGACTCTATGTAGCATGTCCAACATCTTCTTCAGTCAGTCACACCTTCTATTTATAGATCTTTGAGAATGTATCCGTTGAATGAAGTATCCGTTGAAGGTAGATGTTTCACCATTTTGAATTCAAGCAAAGATCTCAAGATCTTTTTCTGTGGCCGCATTAAATTAAATGCTTCTGTGTTGATCTTGACATATGCATTTAATGCGCCAAACATTTGCTTCTGAACCTTTCTGACATTCCTGCTGAATTGTCAAGGCGGTATGGGTCTAGAGCTGAAGTCCATACAACTATAACTCGTCAGTTGGCTTTGCTGCTTCATGATCTTCACAATACTATTTCCAGCTTGCTGCTATTCATATATTGCTGCACTTTTGCTTGTTGTTCACTATTGGCAGCTTCCTGCTTCCAACTTCCTTATTCCTTCTGTGCAGCTTCCTTCTTTCCTTAATGCAGCCTTCTGCCTTTAGCTTCCTGTCTGCTTTTCTGCAGATCCTTCATCTAGCATGCTGTTTCCTACAGCTTGCTGACTCTTAGAAGATGTCATTTGTCTTCTAAGGTTAAGTTTTCCTTGTTACTTAGGAAAACTTCTAACATAATCTTTTACCTTAAGATTATATTAGTTAGTATGGAAACTTAATTGCTAACAACTTAAGCAACTTGTTTTGTCTTAAGCAAACTGTTTTTGTCTCATCGATATAACTACTAAAATATCCCAACAAATATTAAAAATTTAAAGAAGATATCGAGAAATTTTAACTTAGTCTAAAAATCAAAGTTTATTTATGCAATAAATCGATGATGCAAAAATTAAGTTTATCCTCTAAATGTAATAAGCATTTAGAATTGGCATAATCTCATTATGATAAATCGGATTTAAAATTAATATTATGATATTTATGATCACGAATATTGGAAATTTCAAGAAAATAAACAGGATATTTATATGTATATTTATATGTATTTAAATTTATAAAAAAATATCAATAACTTAACGAAATTTGCTAGTTTTTTAATATCATTTACTTAATATTTTTATTTCTTTAAAGTTTTGCGTCCTATTTTAAATTTTAAAAATATCAAAAATAAATTTCCTGACATAATTCAATTGATTTATAATTGAGAGTTTAAATATCTTGTCACTAAAAAACACATGCTCAAAATTGTCAAACTATTAAATCACATAGTGTTTTATATTTTTCTCTACAATGTATTTTATCCTATGTTTGATGCATTTGATTGATCATAAATTCAACAAAACTTACATACTATTATTTATCCACACTTGCATAAGTGCAAAATTTTGTTGTTTTTTAATTCAAGAAATTAAACCGAATTTAAGATGTAAACTTCTAATTAATAGTGTACGTTCTCATCCAACAACTCATTGAAGTTTCAGTTTTTTTTTTTCGTGAAACATAATATCGGAATTTTCGTTATAATAAATACTCTAATATATCTTATTTTATTAGTGTGTATATGTATACATGCAACATATTTTATCAAAAAATACATAAACAAATCATTTGGCATGTAATATTTGTTACAAAATATTGAGAAATTGGTACTGGTTGATACTTTGTCCGGATAATTTTTTTTCTAAGTTTAATTATATTCCTAATACTTTGAAAAGAAGGTGTATATTTTTTTGAAATATATATTTTTTCTTTATGGATGCTAGCTTATATTGATCTTCTTTATTTTTGTTTTTGGAATTAAGTTAGGTACAACTCAGAGAGAGAGAGAGAGTAGGAATGTAAGAAATAAGAATATATTAAAATCTCTAACATTAGCATTAAAGATATGTGTATATGTATGTATATATATAATATAATAACGAAAACAATTTTGTATTTAAAGATATTTATGACAGACTCTATAATCCACATGTTATTTGTGGTGATGTGACTTCGTCTCACTATTCGTAAAACCATCTCACATGAGTTTTTGTATTTTGTGTTTATAACATATAAAAATAACCATTAACATTTAAAAATATTCATATAAAACATTTTTAGAGATACAAATTAATGAGACAGGGTCTACTGTCTATAAATTAAATTCATTTATCATGAATGAAAATGTAAATATTACTACTTATGTAATTGAGCCAATCTATTTTTTATATTAAGCTTATAAAATATTAAATTTAACGATCGTAAAGTAATCTAATATTTTTTTCTTGGAGAGGTGAAGAGGTATAGTCGACATCCGGTGCTTGAGTAAGTCTCTTGTGAGACCGTCTCACGAAATTCTAATACATTATATGAGACGGGTCAACCCACAACCCACTAGCCCACCTCCCAAACCATACAATTCACATGTTATTTGTGGATGATGGGGCTCCGTCTCATGGAAACTATCCGTGAGACCGTCTCACATGAGTTTTTGTGCCGGTGCTTATACAATATTTATAGATACAAAACTTGGATATCCTAAGATTTACATAAATTTGAATATTGACAGACAGCAACCAACTCCACGATAATCGATTTCAGTTAATTTAGATGAGTTTAACTCATCCTTAATATGTAATATAGTGTATAGTTCTAGTATATTAAGAAGTGGAACTCAAGTTGATTGATTTTACCGTTAAATTGAGATCAACTTAAAATCGAAGTTCATTATTTTGTACCAAAGTTAATAAGTCGTATGTTTTAATTATTACAAACTTAAATATATTAATATATGGACTCAACTCGTAATTAATTATATAAATCAAACGATTTATTACTCTTTTGATATTCCACAATAACAGAGTTAGTAAAAAATGATGGCAAAAATCATCTTCAGCCGCTTAATTTTTCAACTTTTGGCACTTTTTGATATATATATATATATATCATCTTCAGCCGCTTAATTTTTCAACTTTTGGCACTTTTTGATATATATATATATATATATATATATATATATATATATATATATATATATATTCACTTTAACTTTATTTTCTCCTTTCTATTTTGTAACTTCAACCTATTAATTTGAATTACTTAACCAAAAATTAATCATACTTAAAACAGGAAATGTATTGTAATTACTTTTTGTTAAATTATAAAGGATATATAATTAAAGAAAATATTAAAAATGCGAACTGGCTCATCATTTTTTTTATATTAAGTTTTAAATGATGCTGTAATTTATGATTTTATTATTAGAAATAGTGGCAAAAGCACAATGATAAGATTAGTCTAAAAAGTTGCGAGTAATGATGACAATGATGAACATGATCATCTTTTAATCACAATGAGCATGATGGCAATGGGTTAGGAATATGTCTTTATTAATAATATGATTTTGGTTTAATTTTAATCACAACACAAATTAAATCTGTTTCACAACAACTACACATAGCTATATCAAGATTGAAAACCACCATTTCATTCAAAAAAATTTATAGGTCACATCAAACTCAAATAAATTTACATGTGATTATCGGGCTTTTCAAAGACAAATATATTTCAGTCCTCTACCTTTCGTTTCTTAAATTTTTATTTATTTATTTATTTTATAATTTTAAAAAATGACATGTCAAACATAAGACCGACACGAGTTTGAAAAAATTGAAAGCAAACATTTGCATTAAAATTCGGAGGTTACAACTCCCAATCATTGTTCTATCACCACTCACTTCAATACTTATATGGGCCCACTTATTCCTATATTTATTTCTTTTCTTTTTTTAAATAATTGGTTGAAATAATCCAAGTCTAAATAAGCTGTTACGGAAATTATGTAATCTTAACAACATATGTATATAAGACGAAATTGTAGGACAAAACAGGTAATTTGATATTACACTCTCTTTCTACTTTCTCTCACATCAGACACAGATACTGTCACTTTCTCTCTCTAAACATCTCTAAAAGAGGCTCTCTATAAAGAAGTCCATCAGCTCATTACAGAAGTCACCATTTTCAGTAATGGAGAGAGCTCAACTTCACCACATGTTTCGAGCTTCTGAATCCCCCATGGATTTCGTGTCCCCTTCACGGACCGTTTCAGCTCTCGAATTCTCCAAAGCTTTACCACCACCACCACCACCGTCTCAGCTTCTAAACGGCGGCGGCGATATTACACATGAAGATATTGCGGCGGAGCTGGAGGCGGCGGCGGCTTCTGCCACCGTTTCTGGGAACCCTTTTTCGTTCGCTTCTTCTGAGACTTGTCAGCTCATCATGGAACGCATTATGTCTCAGTCTGTGAGTATATAAACTTCACACTCTCTCTCACACACACAAACACACATTATGGTGAATTGGCATATAATGGAAGTGTACAACATGTGCAGCAGGAGGTATCACCACGTAGCTCAGTGAGGCTATCCCACAGCAGTGGACCTCTCCATGGTGGCTCTGTCTCTGATAGCCCTCCTATCTCCCCCTCTCAATTGGATGACCTCAAGGTCCTTTTTTTTTCTTACATTATTTCTGTCTTTTTCTTCAAAGAGAGAGAGAGAGAGAACCACTATTCTTTCACTAGCTTACATCTATTACATATTCTTGAACATAACATTTTGTTTCAGGGTAATTTGAAGTTACCTATTATTATTATTGTATAGTTTTATGAGTGTACATCATGAATTGCCATAAATGTAACATAATTATCATTTGATTGCCTAACAACAAGGGAATGTCAAGAATTTATGATGTGGGACACCAACTATATATCTTTGTGGTTCATGTTAATTGACTAGATAAACTTACACATCCAGTTTCTTGATGACCTGTAATAGTCTCATCTCATCAATGAAATCAAGAACAAATCAATACAACCAAGCTTGTAAGATTCACCATTAAATTAGTCTAACACATGAGCTATTCCCAGTTGAACGATCTAGTGAGCACCAACCAGTACAAGAGCTTCGTGGCCATTGGCAACTCTGCAACCGGTAGGAAAACGGTTGGGAGGTGGTTGAAGGATAGAAAAGAGAAGAAGAAAGAGGAGGTGAGGGCCCAAAACGCGCAGCTTCACGCCTCCGTTTCCGTGGCTGGAGTGGCAGCCGCGATTGCCGCAATCGCGGCAGCTACTGCCACGTCATCGAGGGGTGGAAAGGACGAGCAGATGGCTAAGACCAATATGGCGGTGGCCTCTGCTGCCACTTTGGTGGCTGCACAATGTGTTGAGGCAGCCGAGGCGATGGGGGCCGAGCGTCACCACTTGGCCTCCGTCGTTAGGTCAGCTGTCAATGTGCAGTCGGCCGCTGATATCATGACCTTGACAGCTTCTGCTGCTACCGGTATTTCTCTTGTTAAGGCTAAAATGTCCATCGTTTTGGTGACTTACTATGTCTTTCTAGCCAATAATCATTACAAAATCGTGTTTTCTTACCTATTTTTTTCCTTTCTAAATGACTTAACTGCCCCTTTTTTAGTTATCTTACCCACATTTTTTTTGAACAAGAACTCAGTTTCTCTTTGCATGTCTGTCATTTGATCTCTTTCTAACCAATAACAATGGCAAAATGGAGTTTTTTCACCTAATTTTTTTTCTAAATGACTTAAATGCCCCTTTTAGTTATCTTGCCAACATTTATTGAACAAGAACTCAGTTTTTTTATTTAAGGACAGTTGCGTCATTTGACCTCTAATTTCGATAGAAAACATGTTTTTTTTTTTTTTAATCAAGTGGTTATTTATCATTTTAATTTATGTAAAATGGATAGAAACAAGAGACGTCCCTTTATCTGATTTAGGACTACTTTGGTAGCTCTACGAGGCGCTGCTACGTTGAAGGCAAGGGCGTTGAAAGAAGTGTTAAACATCGCGTCCGTGATCCCCGTGGACAAGGTGATGGGGATGCCTAATGGAGGAAGTTTAAGTGGTGAAGTTGTTGAAGAAGACAACTTTCTAGGAGTTTGTAGTAGGGAACTGCTTGCTAGAGGCTGTGAGCTTCTCAAGAGAACTCGAAAGGGTAATTACACGTTCGTTTTATCGATGAATCAAAGACGAAAACCGGTGAAAATCATGTTTGTCTAACAGTTATGATGAATGCAGGTGATCTTCATTGGAAAGTAGTGTCTGTTTACATCAACAGAGTAGGTCAGGTAGGCCTTTATTCTCCATGATTGAACACTCAAACTCTGCTTTTTCACTTTATCTTGTGATCTAAAACAGAGTTTGATGATATAGGTGATAGTGAAAATGAAGAGTAAATATGCAGCTGGGACAGTCACTAAAAAGAAAAAGAGTGAGTCTTTTCTTTTTGTTTTTGCTTTTGTCTTGAATTGGGGTGGTGGGCTATCTTCCATATGGGGATTTGAGAAAGCTAAGATAAAGAAAGTTGCAATCTTTTTCTTTTGTTCTTTTTTTTTTTTTTATCGCTTTTGAAAATTCGCAGATTTAGTGATGGGGGTTTTGAAGGACGTCCCGGCTTGGCCGGGGCGGCACTTGCTCGAGGGCGGGGAGAACCGGCGGTATTTCGCCTTGAAAACGGCGGCGCGTGGGGTCGTCGAGTTCGAGTGTAGGAACCAAAGAGAGTATGATATATGGACTAAAGGTGTTTCAAGATTGCTCACAATTGCTGCAGATAAGAAGAGACATAGAATGTGATGCTTTGTTGGTGAAATCTAACCTTAAATCTTCATGTTTGGTTGGGATTGGTGTTGTTTACTTTACATATAGAGATGTGTGTTTCTATTTGCAATGGTAAAAAAGTAAAGTGAAATGAAGAAAGCTAGAGAACCATGTGATGTAGTGTCTATGTTCATCTTTTGTTAGAAAGAAAAAGGGGTGTCTTGGTCAAAAAGAATGGGAGAATCCCACTTTTTTTTTAAGGTTATATTGTTATTATTACATGACCAAGTTTCTTGTTCATGTGGGCCTAGCTAGATTAAAGGTTTGTAATTTGGATATGTAATTACCACTTTTTGTATTTAGTGCATCAACCCTTTTGTGTAATAATAACCCAAAAAATAAATTAAAAAAATCAAGAGATATAAGCCTGGAATCTTTGTAGAATAATCTATTAGAGACCCTTTAATCCCAACACAACCTAAGATCAAACCATTTACTTAATTAAAAATACTATAATAATGATCTAAATTCCAGAACACATTGTGAGAATATAAGACACAGAATATCTTGACACACTTGCAACTCTTCTGAAAGAAACTGTTCTTATGACAGAAGATGAATAAAACCTAGGCAAAACACACACTTTCAACCCTTTTTCTTCAGATAAAAGATAGAAATTTAAAGTTTCTTTTCCTCAATCACTCCAACTTCTAATCCTTCTACACATTATGAACAACACTGCAGATACCCTCTTTAGTCATCTCCAAGAATCTGAAGAATGTACAAGAAGAGATTGACAATGTCCAGGTACAGGGTGATGGCTGCATCGATGTACTGATCGTAGTTGAAACGCTTGATCAAGTTATCCGTATCGTATATGATGAAACCTGAGAAAACGAGCGCCCCAATGCACCCGATCACCTGCTCTCCAAGTCTTCCCATTGGGAAAATAATCTGTCACAAAAAAACATACTCAAATAAGCAGAGTTTTTAAATGACTTGATAATAAAATGTAGGATTGGTGAAGCAAAGACTTACTCGAATGAGACCAAATGCCATGAGAAGGACGAGAGCACAGAGCAAGAAAGGGCCAAGGAAGCTGAAATCAGCACCCCGTTTTGCAGCATAGAACGTAAACAACGTGAGAGAAACGGTCACAGTTAGAGTTAGGCCAGCAGCAAGCAACACAGCCTCGCCTGTTTAAGATAATAACGAAATTTACAATGATCAAAAAGAGGCTAATCAATGGCCCTAACATATTCTTTTAGATGCAAATTCAAGAAAAGAAGAAAGACTACCTTTTCGTTGAGTGCAAGCGGCCCCGATCATGAATGCCATGGCGAAGGTGAAGAGAAACAGGACGATATAGTTCCATGGATGCCGTTGGCTAACACAAAGCATCATAAATAGCACTGCAATGCATTCAATCAATCAATAGAAAAATCAAGAAAATATGGAACATTTTCTTTGCTCAATCCTTTTCTTTAAACAAGTCCCAAGTAAGGCTATTAAGTTTTTCAAAATAATCCCAAAACACAACTACTTTTGTTTGATTCTAAAAGGCCAATTTTGTGTTCATGAGGCTTACAAAGTTGTCATGATCCCATGTCTTTTATTGGTCTATCTATGGATCAACCTTTTGGGCTATCTTTCAATACATTTTTTTTCAAGAATCAAAAGCCTCAACAAAATCAAAAAAAGAAGCAGTATATTCAAATTCACACACACATATAGAATTGAATAAGAAAAAAGGAAATAACAAAAAAAGCCCTAATTATCAGAAGGAAAACATCAACCATACATTCAACAATATAAATTAACCTGAAAAAAAAATAAAAAAAGATCTCTTCAAAAAAAAAAAAAACAATTAGAATTATTGAATTACTCACAAATAAAGGTAAGAACAATGACGCCCAACATGACGTAAAGCCCAGAATCTGTACGCATGAATTCTCGAACAGGATGGATTAAGGTCATGGCAATAGAACAGGCAAATGTGATAAGTAACTGCACGCACAGGATGGAATAAACTTTACGGATGAAACCCCATCGCAGCTGTGGATTTTCTTGCATGCCTGGGTAAAGTTGTCCATGCCCCATTTCAATGTCATTTTTGTTTGAGTAAAACGCCATTGTTTTCAAACTCTATTAACAGGATTTTCTTTTTTTTTCTTTTTTCTGAAGAAACTGCAAAAGTATGTGTTGTGTGTGAAAATTTCTTGAAATTCTGTGTTTGCGTATTTGTGTGAATATATAATGGATGGATGAATGAATGGAAGACGAAGGGAAAACTGTGGTGAGTTTTAGAGAGCGGGAAAATAGGAAAAAGTGTTGATGATTTGTGGTATTTAACTCTATCTAATTGTGATTAATAGGGAAAATAAATCGTGATTAATATTGAAATTTTAAAGGAAATATTTGATCATTAATTTTGCGGCAATAACCGTATCTTTCTTCTTCCTTTTTTTTTTTTTTTAAGGAAAATAATATTTTGCATGCATTTTGCACCTCTCTCAACCTCTCATAACGACCATAAATTAAATAGGGAAAAAGTAATTCTCACAATTATAATATTGTGAGTATTTATCAAAGGACACATGAATGAAATACTTGTTTTCTTTCACATCTATACAAGATTTTCCATTGTTTAAGTTTTTTGATTGATCCGGAGAATGGACATTTGATATATTGGATGAAGATTTGAATATATTTGTATTGTTATTAATATCTTGATGTTTGATTTAATTTTTATTTTTAGGTTTGTATTAGTATAAATAGAAGTTATTTTTATTATTCTAAATAGTTGATTGATTTATGTTATAAGAAAAATGATTTTTCTCCAAATTATATTGTTTTACGGGTATCCTTAGAATCAACAAGATTGTAATTATTGTAATTATCTTTTATCATGCTTTTGATGAAATAAGAAAATTGAGTTTTGAGTTTTCTCCAAACACTACAAGAAAAAAGACTTTTTACAACGGTTTTTACCCGTTGTCGTATCCAGTTTTTTAGCGTTGTTGTATTCAGCATTGCAAAAAAAAAATCGCTATTTAACAACGCATAAAAGCGTTGTCTTCTTCAAATACGACAACGCATAAAAAACCGTTGCACGAAAGTGTTGCCACATCATCATGCCACGTCATAGTGATCAAAGTGCTGACACGTCATTGCAAAAAAATATTCACTGTTTAACAACGCATAAAAGCGTTGTCTTCTTCAGATACGACAATGCATAAAAAACCGTTGCACGAAAGTGTTGTCACATCATCATGCCACATCATAGTGATCAAAGTGTTGCCATAAAAGCGTTGTTTTCTTCAGATACGACAATGCATAAAAAACCATTGCACGAAAGTGTTGTCACATCATCATGCCACGTCATAGTGATCAAAGTGTTGTCATAAAAACGTTGTCTTCTTCAGATAAAAGCGTTATCTTCTTCAGATACGACAATGCATAAAAAACCGTTGCACGAAAGTGTTGTCTTCTTCAGATAAAAGCGTTGTCTTCTTGCACGAAAGTGTTGTCTTCTTCAGATACGACAATGCATAATTCAGATACGACAATGCACGAAAAAACCGTTGCACGAAAGTGTTGTCTTCTTCAGATAAAAGCGTTGTCTTCTTCAGATACAACAATGCACGAAAAAACTGTTGCACGAAAGTGTTGTCTTCTTCAAATAAAAGCGTTGTCTTCTTCAGATACGACAATGCACGAAAAAACCATTGCACGAAAGTGTTGCCACATCATAATGACAAATATTGCGCGTTACCGTTGCACGAAAGTGTTGCCACAATGCATAATTCAGATACGACAATGCACGAAAAAACCGTTGCACGAAAGTGTTGTCTTCTTCAGATAAAAGCGTTGTCTTCTTCAGATACGACAATGCACGAAAAAACCGTTGCACGAAAGTGTTGTCTTCTTCAAATAAAAGCGTTGTCTTCTTCAGATACTACAATGCACGAAAAAACCGTTGCAATGCACGAAAAAACCGTTGCACGAAAGTGTTGCCACATCATAATGATAAATATTGCGCGTTGTCTAGTCTAGGATTCAAACCCGAGTGACATGGTAGTACTCCAACCACAAGACCACTAGTGTTTTATGTAATAATATTCTACATGCATTTCTTTTATTTTAATTTTTGATATTTTTCAATTTTCTATTATCACATATTTTTTGTTAATTTTTATTATTTATATTTTTAATATATTTTAAAAGGTTAAATATATATATATATATATATATATAATTGGAAGATTAATGACTAATTAATTAATATGTTTAGTAATGTTTAATCTAATTTCATTTTAAGAAAATTATAAAATATACTAATGCATATTTTTAATATATTTTATGAAAATACTATTTTTTAAAATTATGAGTTTGTTCATATAAGATAATATTAATGCAAATAATATAAGATAAAATCATTAAATAATTAAACTTTTCAAATTTAATTTAATTAAAAAATAATTAATATTATCACATATTTTTTTGTTAATTTTTATTATTTTTATTTTTAATATATTTTAAAAGGTTAAATATATATATATATATATATATATATATATAATTGGAAGATTAATGACTAATTAATATGTTTAGTAATGTTTAATCTAATTTCATTTTAAGATAATTATAAAATATACTAGTGCATATTTTTAATATATTTTATGAAAATACTATTTTTTAAAATTATGAGTTTGTTCATATAAGATAATATTAATGCAAATAATATAAGATAACATCATAAAATAATTAAACTTTTCAAATTTAATTTAATTAAAAAACAATTAATTAAGCATTGTCTATTTAAAAAAAAACGTCATTTAACAACCTATGAAAAAACGTTGTCTTTATCATTATTTGCGTTGTCTTTGAGCGAATTTTTTGAATAAAGACAACGTTTTTCGGAAAAAGGGTTGTAAATTTCGAAAAGACTACACAAATTCATAAAAAGGGTTGTCTTTGGGGGTTGTTGTATCCTATTTTTCTTGTAGTGAAATTATATTGTTTTTTGAGTATTCTCAAAATCAATGGATTACATTTATCTTTTATCACACTTGTGCCTACATTAGTTGTTACTCGATTTTCTTTTATCACCTCCAACTGCCTGCATTATATATACTATATATTAAAGAAAGAAAGTTGGTCAAAATTACAAGAATGTCATTTTCCCGCCTAAAAATCTCTTGTCAACAAATAATAAAAAATTAAAATAAAATAGTAAATCTTACTTAATAAGCTATTCTATAATTAAAAAAATAAAATTAAAAGATCAATCTTACTGTAGAAGCTATTACATAATCTATATAAAGTTAAGAAATAAAAGAGAAAGATTCATTTGATTTCTCAAATCTATGTAAAATTAAGAAATAGAGAAAATGTAGTGATTTCTCAACAAAAGAAAGATGCACAAATGATGAAGAAAAAAACAAGATATAGAAAGAATGAAGAAAAAAGAATAAGAAAAAACAGTAAATATAATGATTTCTCAAATTTATATAAAATTTAAAAAAAAAAAGAATTCAAGATTTGCTAAACATTCAAAGGTAGAATTTTTTTTTTAGATTTTATTCTCTCATATCTTCTTTTTCAAAGAGATCCCACCAAATTGTCTATGTACACTAAATACAAATTGAACAAATAATTTTGTGAGAGAGAATGAGAAAGTGAAGAAAGAAAATTATATATGATGATTGCTGACTTCAATTTGAAATATAAAAGTGGAATATATAAATAAAAAAATATAAAAGGAAATATTATTTATGATCGAAGGAATTCATTATTTTATATAATAATATTAATTTGAAAAAAATATAAAAACAATAAATAAAATAAAAAATATTTAAAATAAAATTAACAATAATGGGTATTATTTTTTAATCAAATTAGTCCAAGTAGAAGAAAATTTTTATTAAAATTATTAAAGTTATATGATAATTAATTTGTGCAATGCACAGGAAAAATATGAAAAATCATTTGTTAATTGTACATGTTTTAAAATTAATAATAAATGATGTTATGAATAACATGTTTGTTCATGCAACTTCTTTATATTATTACACATTATAAATATTAATTCAATAAGTAGTACGCAAAAACTTGCATATCCTTGGGTGCACCGTGCCCCCAACGCTTTTTTTTTTCTTTTTTCCTTTTTGTCATAAGCCTTTTTTTTTCTCAATCATTTATTTTGTATACATCAGTAAATATATGTGCATTTATTTGTACATCCATGATACTAAAATAAGTGTGTTTCATTTATATAATTCCTCATGAGTTAACCTAACACTTAATCAATTCAAAATGATCCAACATATTTGATTTTATCTTTGAATATGGATTTACTAAATAATATATATATATATATATATATTAAAACTTTTCATTCATGAGTTTCATTTATCAGTTGTATAGTATAAGGTATTACATATGCACCTTGAGGTAGTACATATTTACCTTTAAAATATTAATGTTTATATTATAAGGTATTACATATGCACCTTTAAGTTATTAATGTTATAGTATAATATATTACATATGCATCTTTAAGGTATTACATATTTACCTTCAAGGTAGGTATTAATGTTGATAGTTTAAGGTATTACATATTTATCTCCTTTAAGGTATTAATGTTGATACTTTAAGGTATCAATTGTATACTTTTAAGGTATCAGTTGTATAATCTTAAGATATCAGTGTAATGTAGAATGAGTTTAAAATTTTAAAATTTCAAATACACGATTGTTATCATCTTCTTCCCTAAAATTTCTGTAAATAATTCATATTACTCAATCAATAACCAACTATGATGTTTGTTGCATCATTTTATCGTATAATACTATGATTTCAAGTCATAGGAAGAAAGAAAAAAAGAAAAAAAAATGAACAACAAAGGAAAGGAAGAAGAAGGAGAGAAAAAAAAACACAAAAAAGAAGAAGAAAGAAGGTTAGCGCAGCAGGAGAAAAAAAAAAGGAAAATAAATAAAAATAAATAACAAAAATGGGTTGGGGGTACCGTGACCCCGAGATCATGGAAGTGTCACTCTAAATAATAAACCGCGCGTCGCGCGGGTGGACTGCTATTCTATTTGAAAAAATCCTTTATTTTTTCATCATATTTAATTTCTTTCGTTATTCATTGCTCGCCCAAATTAGAGAATGAATGGAAAGAGATTATTTGAAGGTATTTTAAGAAAGTAATATAAAATAAATAAATAAAGTTACTAAATGGGAGCTTATGCACAAGTAGCCGGAATGAAACGAATCGTTTGACGTTTGCCATTCGTTTTTAATATATAATATGTCAACATTGTAACATAATGAAATATATATATAAAATAAAAATAATCATATATTTTATTATATATATATATATATATTTTGCTATTTTCCTTTAAGACTTGGAGGATGTTCGATTGAGATTAATTATAAGTCTTTATAAATATATTACGATGTTTAATACTTAAAATTTTAAAAACATTTGATAAATATTTTTAGAAATATTTTCTTTCAAAATAAAATTAAGATATAACAATATATAAACTCTACAAACATCCTATAAAATGTCTTTAAAAAGTCGATTATGAACAACACTATAATTTATGCAAAATGATACACTAACTTATGATTAAAAAAAATTAAAAAGTTGAATTGAAGGTGTATTTATCAATACATCAAGTTTATACCATGTCTCAAAATAAAATTACGAATTTATAAGATATTATTTTCAATAACTTATTATCAAAATAAGATATAACATATAAACTCTACAAACATCCAATAAGTTGTTTAAAAAAAAAACAATTTCAACAACATTTTAATTTAATATATGTATTAATTATATTGATTTATATTTAGCAATTGTATGATTTTTTGTTTTTTAAATCGAAGTTATTTATGTTTGCTTTACATTTTAAATTTCACATTTTATTGTTTTATATGTGATATAGATTTTAGATTAAAGATCGTGTCAAATGATCTCTGCAAAATGATACACTAACTTATGAATTAAAAAAATACATTTAAAAGTCGTTGAAATCGAATTTATAGGATTCTTTTTTTTCAATTGGCGAACAAATTAATGGAGGAAGAGAGATAAAATTTTCATTTACATTTCGTTTTCAACCTATAACTATATTTAATAAATCACAACGAACTAATTAAATGGCAACAATTTCATAAGTGAAATCAATACTCCAATAGTCCAATAACTTTTAATTTCAAGTTGGATTAATTCGAACTTCATAGGGTCCAAAATCCTAACACACAAATCTTGTACCCTTTTAGCGTTTGTGCGAGATATTAAGGACAGAATCGTCTTTTCGTGTGTATATTATTTATTTTTTGTTATAAGTTCTTTGTATTAACAATGTGAGGAAATTTGTGTGTTTGTCAACAAAGGGTTTATTTTTCCTAAAGAAAATAAATGACACGGATAGATACGTTAGAATTCATTCTAATAATTAAATTGGACAAGCTGAGATATTACAAACACCGAATTCAAAGTCAGATATTGAGTGCCAACAACGCTGTCAACTCAATTGTCCATTTCTTTTAATTTATACTTTTTTTAGTTTTTGATTGAAAATAATAAAAACTAAAAAAACAATAGTCATGGAAAAGGGGTTATATGTTGTGTATGGGAATGGGCAAAACTGACTTTAGGTTTGGGTTTATTGAGAAAATTGGTGGCTACTGAGGTCATGCCATGTGTACCACCCCAACTTGTCTAACTTAAACCATTTAATTTAATTAGCTTTTTTTATTTTAGGAAAATAACTTTCCACTTCACAATACAATTTACCAAAATATTTCACGAACCAGAATTCATGACACGAATCATTTCAGAAGATTGAAATGCAAGTAATCTTTTACGAAGTGTGATTAGTAAGACAGTCATACTCAAATTATTGAGTTTTTGAAAGTCAGTATATTGTAATGAATAATCACCCAATAATTTTTCTTAAAAGAATTATGAAAAAAATGAATTGTTTTAGTTAAATAAAGTAGATTATCTATTGCATGATTTTCAATCTAATTTAACCCGGAAAAAAATCAAATTTAGTCTAGCATCTACTCTTGCATTAATTCGAAAAAAAAAAAAATTCATCAAGTTAGAAAAAAAATCACAGTAATTATTAAACTGTCAAAAACTTTATCAGTAGTTATTTGGTCAGAACTACAGTACAAAATGGATCATCCTAGTAGTTGTTACTTACTGTTCATGTGGAACAGAAAACCATAAAACTAAAATCAATCCAATTAAATAAGTCCATATATACAGTATTTTTGCTGCTATAATTTGGCTTTAGACTTAAAAATAAAGATATGTAACTTTTTTTTTTAAATAAAGAATTTTAAATATGAAATAAGAAAACGATCTTATTAAATACGAGAACTCGTAATTATATACAAATTTTAATGTTTAGGCACATCTCATAAAGGATGAGTAATAAATTAATCAAGTACTGCAATTTCAACCAAAAAATCTTAATTTATCTTTGTTTATGATAGAGCATTATAAAATAAAATATAGAATGAATTAAATATAAGATTTAAGGACAGTGCCATCATTATCTTTTGATCACAACTAATAGTTTTACTCTCATTATTCTGTCCAACACTATCACTTGCATTAATGCAAGTCATGACTCATAACTATAACCCAAAAGAAATTAATGCACCTAAATAAAGAAATATTAAAATTCGTTTCCAAACCAAATAGAATTCCTTAAAAAATTACCTTCCCAAAGTTCTCATCTGGCCTCCACTATTTTATTTTATTTTTCTAAAAAAATATCAAGAAATTTCAGAACAAAAATAAACAAGCAAGAACTATATAACAAATTGTAAAACACAGCTACAAAATACAAAAATAAAAGGCTCTCTGAAAATGAAAATCTGAACAACTATACTACACTGTGAGTGTTTCTGCACTATATCTATGTAGCAACATTAATATCAAATTACAATAACAATAATTTTGACAAGTAGTATGCAAAATTACATAAATTTAGACGACAAAGTAATTTCATTATTTAATTAATTCATATTATTTTGTCCTAATTAAGGCATGTAAAGTTTATTTCTACACTTGCATCTCCAAGCCTCGGGATAATATTCCAATTTCATACTGAACCCGGGTTGAATCGGGACGTGAACCGGTCGACACGGTTCACACCTCCCACACTTGGATCTGCATGTCGGTGGCGACGAGCCCGGCCCACTGAGTCGCCGCCGAGCCATGACTCGCTCCACCACCTCCTCCTTAATCTTCCTCACTCCAACACCTATATACACAATGAAAACATTTGATATATATATTTTTTCTCTAAAATTATTTTATACAAATTTAGAAAGTATTATATATATATATATATATAATAATCACTTTACTAGACACCAAATACATTAATACTAAAAAAAATTAATTTTTTTTTCTTGCAGTACGAGGGTAAAGTGGTAATTTTGGGAAGATTACATACTGAATTGGCGAGATGGGATGAAGCCAAATGCTGAGATGGAAGCGAGGAGGAGGAAAGCGAGGGTGGTTACGGTGGCGAAGAAGAATGCTATACCGCGGCGGCGACGGCGGCGGCGGTGGTGCGATGGGTCCATCGCCGGCGGTGGTGGATACTTATGAAGAAAGAAAGTGGAGTGAATTAAGAAGGGAAAGACTGCGTGAATTAATGTGTGTGAGTGTATGTGTGTGAAGAGAGAGATTATTATTGCAGAAGCAAGCGTGTGTGTGAGTCCAAGTCAAAGAGACATGAATCTCTCTCTCTCTCTGAAAATCTCTCTCTCTCTCTCTCTCACTCTGAAAATAGGTATGGACAGGAGAGTGAAAAGTGTTTATTGTATAGTATAGTATGAACTAGGTTTCAATTATCCTACATTGCAACTTGATGAAGCATATATGGTCAACATTTTCTAATTCCTTCTTTTCTTGTTTTTTTTTTTTTTTTTTTTAATTCCTACCTTTTCCAACTTCCTTTATTTCATAAATCACTGAAGTCTCTCGATAAATATATGATAAATATATTACTTATGTAATTATGTTACTCATAATCTTATTCTGCAATGATCTACTTTTGCGCCATTTACATAATCTACTTTTTCTCACTCTCATTTTATTTTGCATCATACACTAAATTTTCTCACACTCAAGGAAATATTTCATCCCAACTTCTTAAAATTAAACATGATTATATACATTTTTAACATATAGCAAGATTGAAATATTCTTTAATGAATTGAAATCTTTCACAAAATTTGTTGAGAAAGTTTTGAACAAAAAAAAAAAAAAACCTGAAGCACCAAACATCCCTGCTCTGAACAGCTCGGGTCCAAAGTACAACATGGTGATCGATTTTCATCTTTCTTGGTCCAAATTCGAGATAATTTTTGTGAGGCAAGCGAATTAAGTTATTATAAGAGCATTTTTAGTCTTTTTCATTGATTGAGGTGGGCTAGTCATGTTGCCTTAGTAATTAAAACAAAATATATTTGTCCTATAAAACGTAGGTGTAAAACGCATAGTTACACTTATTATGGTGAAAACATACCAAATAAATAAATAGGGCTAAATACATTGATATAAAATTTGTAATAAAATAAATAATTAATTCGGTTCGATCTGATTAGGCAACTTTTTTTTTCTTTCAATTTTCTAGTGTGTATATTCAATAAATGCAATAAATTATTAAAAGTTGTTTGAACTATAAGTAATCGAATTCCCATCTCATAAAATTTTACACGTGAGACTCTAAAGTCTCCAAATAATATCGAGAGAGAGTGTGTACGTGTGTGTTTGAATTGTGTACAGAAAAAAAAAAAAGGTGATTTAGATAGATTTGTTTGGTTTTGATCTATTTTGATGGAGAAAATAAAGGGGGAAGAAAGGGTCCCATTACCATATGGGCTGATTGATATATGCAGGCTATAGGACTGTCCTAAATGAAGTACCAACACTATTTGCTATTGCCACACGCTTATATTTATTTTATTCTAAAGGAATATTACATAAATTTCCAAAGTGATATCCCAAATTCATATATCACTCATGTTTGAGTTAGTCTTTTTTTTTCCCCCTCATTTATTGCTTTTAACATAGTGAAAAACTTGGTTTATAACTGGTTTTTGAATACATTTGTATTTATTTTTCAGCGAGTCTGGTTATAGTTTCAAGGAAATAATGAACTTTACGTTCCTGTATATATCGATTAATTTGAAAGTATGGTTTTATTAAATATTTGGTTATTGTAATTTATACTTTCATGATAGCCTCCAAACGTGGGTGAGAACTTTTCTTAATACACATTAATATCAAAATACATCTCCCAAAATTAATTTTATTGCATGTCTTACAAAATATATACAGCATAAAATATTTAAAATTGAGTATTATATAATCTCATTTGTGGACTGCACCTTTTACAGTCCGACCATGGCCTCAGTATAGCAGAAAATGAGAAAAAGGGGTCAATGTTAGTGTTGCTGTTCTTCCATTGCAAAACATGTTGACCATTGAGAAAATAATTGTTGAAAAAAAAAATGAATATTTCCCATTTTCTCTTTAAAATATGAGGTTTGTTTTTTAGGATATTTTCTTTTATTTTTTTGGGAGTTTATCGATTTAAAGCTTCAAAAGATAAGATAGATAAAAACCATCAAATCATGATTTAAAAGATGAAAATTAGACATACAGAAGTAGTGTGGTGCTTGACATCGTCTAGCTTTTAGTCTTATTGTCATTATATATAATTAGTTTATTCATTTTCTATTCTTTTTATACATGTGAAATTCATCAGTCATTTTATTTAGGATTATTGTTTTCAAAATATTTTTAAATGAGTAGGAAAAGCAAGATGCCAAACAAAACTTTAATTTTGGAAGTCTTTAATCTTTTAGGCAATAAATTAATACTCCTAATTGATAATTAACTATATATTGGCCCTAAATTGATAAGAGTTCTGTTTTTTGGTTAGAAATTTTGTAAAATTAATAAAGTTCATGTTTTATTAACTATTTATTTCTTTCATTTTCAGTTAATTTGACATAGAACAACAAATGATCTTAGCAAGGAATCGATCACATTATTAAGCCATACTTATTTTGTCTTTGATAATAAATGGGGCCGGATATTTCTTTATAAAAAATAACTAATTACACAAGTTGATCAAATCCAATATTATCTAAATTAATTTTTTGTTTTTAATGTTTGTCCGTGGACATGCAACTTGTCCCCAAATGTCCAACAAAATTTTAGCTCACAAAGATAAAAAACCAGACACCATCTCAATCTAATAAAAACAAAGAAATTTTTTGTTGTGTTACATTGAATTAATAGGTTTGGTCATTCCCCCGTCAGTTTGTACTTTGTACCTAACTCAGCTGCATTTTAATTACTTATTAAAATAGACATAATAAAACAACATGAACCCATACATATATAAATTAATTATATGTAATTTAATAATGTAGTAGTTGGAGTGGTAATAATAAGAAATGAAAGAGAAGAGTCATATCTCATAGGATAAAACCACTTGATTGGTAATATCATAGTCTTACTGAACCAAGTCTTTGACACATTGATTTTGGATCACCACTTAGGAGCCACAGGCCTATCTAGTAGGGACCCTAAATATTTACATTACTTTCGTGAAACTTTTGCCCTATCTTTTGTCTTTTTTATTTTCACTTTAATTCTTTGGATTATTCATCATCATCAAATTTTGAGTTTTAACTAATTATGCATTGAGATTAATAAAATTGCTATTTGATGTTAGTATGTGTTGTTAGATTGTTTACATTTTTTTGACTCGTTAAGTAGCGCTTGTAGTGTGATAATATTTTGAATTACTATTTCAATCTGAAAATACTTTAATAGTTATTTAGTTTCATTTTTTTTTAATTATTTGTTTGACACAACACATTAGAAATAAATCAAGTTTTAAATAAAAGCTATAACACTCTAAATACCACATTTTATATTAGAGATTACTTTTCTACCACAAATCTGAAAATATGGACACAATTTTCCTTCTAAAAAGGTTATTAAAAAAAAAGTCACTTTTATATTGGATATTAGACGATATGTGTTTTTTCAGGGATACAAGGTATAATTGATAACCCTATGAAAAAACACAAAATTCCGACATAAAACTGAACTTTTATTTTTATTTTTTCAAGAAAACAATTTTATTAAATTTCATAAATTTTGGTAGAAAAGTAACAAAACTATCATTTAGGATAGAAAATTAATCCCAAGTATGAATTATGCAATACTTTAGCCAACTAACTCTAAATATTGGTGATCTTAATTGACTACAAATCGTATTGAATTCATTGACGGCCATCACATACTAGCTCCAAATATTTAATATTTATACTTCAATAATATTATTACTTAAATGGTTAATTTAGTTTGGTTAAACATCTATATTATATATTAAAGTTATAAAGTTGACAAAACTTACAAGAATGCCACTTTTTTCCACCTAAAAGTGTCATGTCAATAAAATAAATAAATAAAATAAAATAAAATAGTAAATCTTACTTGGTAAGCTACTATGTAAAATTATATATACATATATATATATATAAGATCAATCTTACTTTAGAAGTTATTATATAATCTATATAAAGCTAACAAATGAAGAGAATATACATTAATTTCTCAAATCTATGTAAAACTAAGAAATGAAAAAAGAATAGTGATTTTTCAACAAAATATAGATACATAGAAAATGAAGAAAGAAACATGATATACAAACATTTTATATAATCAAACTAAGAAATTAAAGAATACAAGATTTTGCTAAACATTTAAAGGTAGAAAAATTCTTCTAAATTCATATTGTTTCATATCTTCGTCTTTAGAGAGATATAATGTTTTAAGAAAAATATTATAAACAAACTTTTAATACAAATTATTATAGTTAAAATTCAACAACAAATATAACAACCCGTGCAACGCATGGAGAAATGCTAGTTAATAACAAAAGAATTTAATGAGAATAAAATAAAGAAAAAGGGGGACAAGGGCATTGAATAATACCTGTCTGCAGGAGGTGGGCCTACAAAGTGCTTCAGTTTGGGATCGGGCTCGGGGCCCGATGGGCCTGGACCTCTTCTTTTCTTTATAGTCTGATATGTTCAGAACTCATTGAATGGGCCTCTCAATTATAGCAGAGTGAATTAAGGACCAGCCATTTGCATATGGATATGGGCCGAATCTGAAACTGAGACTAACTGCAGAGATTATTTAATGCTCCTCCTATTTAGTACGAAACCTAAATTCTTTAATTTCTATTTTCTTTTCTTTATTTTGTGTTTCTATTTTGATGGCTTCGCCAATGAAAATATTACATGGAATTTTTGAAAGAGTTAATTTTAAAATACGATATCTTTTATTAAACCAAAAATAATAGAATTGTTTCTCATAAAATATGGATTTTTATGACATTTAAATATGTCTTAATTATTCTTGTTTTCGGCCAATGAGAAATGATATTAAACTTTATAACAACTGAATTAATTTAAAGGAAAGTCTCTCAATTTCAACACTTCTTCATAATTAGCACCTTTTCTTTTTCAGAAAAAAAAAAAGGAAAAAAAAAACTAATTAATTTAATGCGCGAAAACAACAAAATATTTGATTCTTGTGAGGAGGAATGGAGTAGACCAACTATTCATTTCAATGTTTCAAACTAAATATCCAAGGCATATATATATATATATATATATATATATATATATATTTATATATATAAAAAATATTTTATTACATGGTTCTCTATATATTTATTGGAATCTTTTACACCTGACCAAAGATAAATGGTTTAATTCTTTGGGGTTATAACTCTCAAGGCTGCACAATATTATTGCATCCTCAATTTATTCATGACAACCATTGAGTAATTTTATTATCTTTGAATTGGACAATATATATAGGAGTTTTATAATTTCACATTTATGGCAATTATTTTGTTGAACTTGCTTTCAATGCATAGTGTCAATGTATCAATTTATATCATTTAAGTTTCACCAGGTTAATTTAACTTTGGAGAAAATGATACTTTTTTTTTCTATTTGAAAAATAAATATTAGATATCCAACCAACAATATTGGCATCAATAAAAGAGATCAAGCTAGAATTTCTTTATATTTCTAGAGACAGAGAGATGTAGCAAGTAATGTGAGTACAATAGAATAATGGGAAACTTTCCATTTGTGCTAGGAAAAAAAATTATACTACTTAATATTAATTTTTTTTTCCAGTGATCATATTCGGACATGTTTTATCCTACTGACATTTTCATATTGTTTCATTTTCATGATAAGCTCATATCTTCAAAACTTACTTTCTGTCACGCACATTATCTCGTACCGATAATATAATTAACCAAAATATTATAGTAATTGATTAAATTTTTTTTAAAAAACAATATATAAGAAAATTCTTATAGTAGTAATTGGCACAAAATGAGGTTTCTAGTAAAAATATTGTGAATTAATTGATGGGATTTCATTTGTCCAATTAAAAATGGTGATACTTTATGGCAATCTCGATCAATCTTCCCAATTAAGGAAAAAGGGATGACTGCCAAAATATCTTAAAGACCAATTATGCCTCAACTTTCCAGCAGTTTAATAAAATATTGTGTAATTACGAATCTATGTGCTTATTCTCAAAATAATATACTCATTAGACTGATGAGTCCAATAAATACCCTCGATCTTCCTATTTCACACTACCACATATTAATATTTCTCCTTTTTTTTTTTTGTGTGTAACATATATATTCAAAATTCAAAATATCTACTTGATCCCTTTTTCCCATTTTCTTTATTTCACTTTCATTGTTTCATTTTTCCTAAATCAGAAAAAAGGAAATTAAAAGAGTTCAATTCTAGTGTGAATCTTTAATCTTATTATTTTTGCAAGGAAAAAAAAAACAGTTTATTTATCAGCCACTGTAGTTAATTATCAGAATAGAGTTAGCTACATTGTTCTTGATTCTTTAATCCTTTTTTTTTTTTTTTTTGTATTTATGAACAGATATGAATCAGCAACATCGATGAAGGAAGGAAACCTAGGATCAAGTGGTTCACTGCACTCGGATGTAGGTAATAAGAACCCAGAAGCAATGGAGAGCTTACATGAAACCATTTCTGAGCAAGAATACTTATGATTTGGTAGAAGGATCAATGCACAAATGAGATTTAGAGGTAACAACAGATTCTTCCTTGGTACTTCAAACACAACAATTTCTTAAGCTTTGTCAGGCAGCTCAACCCTTCTTTCTCTCTCTCTCTCTCTCTCTATATATATATATATATATATATGATTTTATGGTTTTTGACATGTTTAATACAGTGATCAGATATTTGAAGGACAGTTCTGGAAATATAGTTTAAATTTGGAGTGCCCTAGATTTAATTTGTTTGTCTTTATGTGAAAGTGAAACATGCATGTTCATAAGCAACTATAATGTTATTATTGTTTTTTGCTTTTATAAAAAGTATGAATCTTATTTAGTTATGTTTGTGAGGTTGGCATTTTTTTAATTAAAGGATATCTATTTTTAGATTGGCCCTTTTTGTATTTTCAATGAATCCAAATAAGACATTTCCCATTTTTAGTACTATTTCAATGGGAGTTTGCAATGAAGGGTTTTTGAGGGGACAAAAAAGGCATCTATTGAAAAGCATTAGAAGAAGAAAAAATATATAGTACTACCCAATTGATAATCTTGAAAGTTGTAACCAGCGTTTAGATTGTTGTGCATGTAAGACTTGGATTGGTGCAAAAATGGATCTTTTGAAAAGAGACAATTAAGCAGGTTTTAATGATGGAATTAAGTGAAGCTCAGACAATAACATCAGAATACTAGGTCATATCTTCAGACATTAATGGATCAAACGCTCAAAGGGACTGAGCTTAAGCAGAAGCAAACTATGAGTTTCTTGTCACGGGCCATTCGAAGCCCGGGAAAGAGATTAGCAAGAAGAGGAGGAAGAAGATTGGTTTTGAAGAATTAATCAATGATGATATATCAAGAATTAGACCATGCATTTTGCTAAACTAGAGCCTCAAGAGTATTATGGTGATGATGTTAGTGAATAATTTGATGATGATTTGGAGTTGGAGAAATTGGCAATGAGCTTGGAGGGGTCCTTTGTAAATAAATGATCAAGATTAATTTGAAGGTGATGAATAATTGTGATGGAGGGTTAATTTGGGAAGATTTTATAAATGAAGGGATTTCTTCATATGGTGTTGAAGGAGGGTTAGATGAAGAGGACCTAGGTTTCTTGGATTCTAACAAAAATAAATTTATTTGGTTAATTCACATTTATGATTTTTAATTGTTTATCTATGTATAGAGGATAGAATTGCACATGCATGCCTCTATATAGTTTCCAGTTTTCTGCGTCAAATTAACCATCAAAACCTTTTAGCTAACTCTTTTAAAGGTACACTATTCTTTGATTACTTTCTTTTTGCATTTTTATAGATAAAATTGATTATTTACTCATCAAATATATGTCATAGTCTCATTTAATAGTTAATCGTATGTGATTATGTCTTGTAAGATGTCAGGACGGTTGATCTATATGGTAAGTGTTTCATTAGCTTAATTATATCTATCTGTAATTCAAAAAAAAAAAAAAAAAAAATATTTTACAAATTCCACTGCAAATTTAGCAAAGTGGCGTTGCTTCCAAGTGACTGTAAATTTCTCAAATTTATGGATATGCATGACCACAAGCCAATTTTCGACAAATTTTATAAATTTCAATGAAAAAGATTTAAATTGAACAAAATTTAGAATTATATGATTAAAATTGATGACCATTATTTTCGAATAACATGTGTCAAGTTAATAGGATTAGAAGTGAACTTTTTTTGTTTTTGTTTTTGTTTTGTGAGATGACATGTAATGTCAATATATGTACCGTATTGTTGTTAAAAAAAAAATATAGAATCTAAAATAATGAGACAAATAATTACAAAATTGAGACATGATAGGCATCATATATTCAAAATGAAAGTTAGGAGGAAATTAGTAAATATATATTTGATCCTTTTCTTTCTTTCTTTCTTTCTTCTTCTTCTTCATTTTTTTAAAAAGTAAACTACATTATTCTTGATGGCCAAAACTTGCTTCTATATATGTATATATCTATTATGGCCTAACACAATAGTTAGGATTTGGTAAACTTTACAATCAAACTCATAATGATCCTACAATATAATAGGAGACCTTTGTCAACCTCACCTATATTACTCTTCATTTCATGCTCCTTTCTTTTCTGATTTTTGACAAATCAATTTCAAGGTTCTATCAATTGGACTACTATTTGTTCTAACCTAACTGAGATTAATACTAAGTACTATCAATTGGACTACTATTAATAGTTTTTAATAACATGCCCTTTCTTTACTCCCATATTTAATTTATCAATTTAACGTGTCTTTAGGAAAATTAGCACGCGGTATTATACTAAAAATCTTAGTACATTCCTTAAATAAGAATCTCAATAAATATGCAATATTTACTCCTAAAATACGATTCCGTCCATCTTATATAAAAAAATTACATTTCAAATTTTTTTATTCAATGATCAAAGTTGGTTAATTTTTTTTATAATATCATCATAACAATTGTGTAACACATGAATTCGATAGAATTGGAGGAAGATAATATCATCCAACTTATTTGTACTTATCATTGGACAATATTATTGGGTGAAAAAGTTTGAAATCAAAGATATTGAAAGAAACACACAATTTGATGTTGTGAACTGAGAAACATCGGATCAAATGAAGACTTTGAGTAGGTAGAACTAAGAAATCCACACGCTCATACAGAGCATGGTAAGTGCACACTAAAAAGATCGTTGGTAAGTGAAGTTCGATTGTGGAGAGTGAAGCAACGTTCGATGTAGCGAGTGAATTTTGATAGCACTGAAACAAGCTTGAAAGAGCTTGTAATTGCGACGTCAACTCATCGCCGACGAATCATCAAATCTAAATTGAAATTTCACTATATTACATTACTAAAAAAAAAACCGATCGATTTAATTCAGTTAAAAATATTAATTTACAATTTTATTTGAATTTGGTTCTTGGAAATTATCTATTATTAGACCTACATGCTTATTTTCACACAAAAAGTATATTTCTATTAACTAATTAACTAAGATATTAAAGTCGAGTTCTCCTTCTATCTCAAGTATAACTAAAAAAAATAAATTATTTTCACTAAAATAATGTGTACGTGATTTGATCTCATTCAAAAATAATTATATTATACTATGAAAATATTATCCGATTCTTCTATTCTATTCTATAATACTACACTTCATTCATATATTAAATACAATAATTTCATTTATTTTGATAATTTATTTATGTCGACAAAGAATGAGTCAAGGTCATTGTCATCCATATTTATGAAACCAGAGAAAAATAGATAACAAGACTTTTAATAGAATTTCCACTCTCTAAAATCTGTCATCAAAACCTTCACACTCTTCTCATTCATTATTTCTCTTTCGGATCTATACACATTGTGGAGACGGCTATACATACACATGCGTGTATTGCTACATTTTGGTGCGAGGTAGGGGCAGAATGGGCGGAGTGCCATCGACGCCGCGGCTAGGCGGCGGAGCGCGGCCGCAAGAGACGGCTGAGTACTTGATTGGGGAGTTCATCGGCGAGAAATCGTTTCCTATTGCCTCCGAATACTGGCAGAAGCTTCTCGAGCTTCAATTCGATCTTCGCTGGCCACCCGATCGCGTTCGCGAAGCTTGTGATCTCTTCGGTCAGTGCATTGCCGTTTTTTCCATGATTTCCTCCGAATTTTGATTTGCTTGGCGTTTTATCCACCGCGATGAAGCGGTTCATGTGTTGCTGTGTGTTATTATTGGGTGCATAATGTGTGATAATGTGTTTTATCTCGAGTGAGGGAATCTACGTTGTTTCAATTTTTGTTTTGCAATTACAATTAGTTCGCATTTTTGCCTTTGTGGAAATTAGCTTATCATTTGTTGTTTTTTTATTATTCTTTTTTTCTACTCCTTGTTGTTTTTGCAATTTTGTTATATGATTCCTAATGAAAGCTCAATATTGTGTTATCTATCTAGGAATCTTCATATACTAATGGACAACCTTAGTTTACTGCCAGGTTTTTCTGCAGTTCTAGAAAAGACTGATAATTGTATAGTTCAAAGGTGTTTCTGATGTCTTATCTGTTGAAGTCACTGCTTTGATGTTCTTAGAGTTCGGTTGTGAAATTCCCTGATCAATAGTGTAATCTACCAACTTTTTTCCAGAATCATGGCTAAAGACTTTCTTTTTAAATTTTTAATTTCGATCAAATAATGCTAGTGGTTTAATTCATTTGATAATAAGGCTTCTCAGGTACTTCAGTATGTTGCTTTTAGCAGTTTTCCTAAGTTTTTTGTCGACTTTCTAGCAAGATATCATAATGGTCATCTAAGTTCCAACTTAAGAGCAAAGCTAGCTTATTGTGAAATGTTCTTAAGTTTCTCCCAGAGACTCACTGATTTTGGTATTGATGTGATGAAATATGAAATGGAATGTGCATCACTGAATTAGTAGCATTGGCTTCTGATCTAGGTGATCTTAATAGATAAATAAAACAAATGCTTTATCTGGAATAAAGATACATTTTTTATGTTTAGAATTGGCATAATGCTTCACAAAGTTATTCCTCATTTCAGCTATGCTCGGAAGTTAGTCAGAAATTCACAGAAGCTCGCGAAAGTCTCTGCTTATTGTATAGGATTTCTGCATATCGCAATATTAGGCACTTGTTTTAATTGTATCAGTGATTCACTTATTCTTCGATGGCATAGGCAGCCAGCAATACTTAAACATGCATCTTGAACAAATAAGGGGAATTAATTCATGCCTCCTACTAAACTCTCTCTGAATTGCATACTTTTTTCTGAATTATTTTTTCACTGGTCTTATTCATTTTTGGCCTTTTCACATGCAGCAAATAACAATTGCAACACAAGGCACCTTGTGAAAATCTTGATACACCTAGCATGGTGCTTGCAAGAGTGTTCTTCTGACCCCAGTGGGGCGTCTCCAGCTTTCTCAAAAGCTCTTAATGCATTATTTGTATCATCTGTTTTTCTGAAGCATCTGATAGAGAATGCTAAGAGTGACAACTTTGAAGAACTCTACCTGTCACTGGATAAAACTGAGCCAATTCCCAGTAATTTGTCAAAAGGTTCCCTCTTTTTTTTTTTACAGAACATGTTATTCACTTTTAAGATGTGTATCTCCTTACCTTCTTAATGTTTTTGTCTTATTTTGTTTTCTAATTTGTCTCCCGGCAGGGCCAATAGTTTGCCCTACAATTGTATTTATTTTTCTTCACAAAATTAGCATAATATTATCACTTTCATTTTGCTAGCTTCTCTTTGAAAATTTTGAATTGGTGATAAGAGAAGTAGAAAATATTTTACATATATTTATTCTCCTTGTTATAGCATTTTCCCTTTTAAATGAGTTGGCAAATTACTCCTAGAGCTGAGTATGCTATTGCTTGATCATCACAGTGTATGTTGTTAGTTCTGAGTTTAAAATTTTAACCTAATGTGTGGTTGAATGTGGCGTATTCTGAGGAAAATGCCTCCTTTTTTTAAGGTTGACGATCATCTAATCAATGGTGAAGCGATGTAAGATGTTCAACCTCACAAAAGTATCTTTTGAAATATTAAAGAAAACTCCATAGGAGTATCATTATAACATTTAGCCTCTCAGAAATTTATAAAATGTGAAAATTTTCTTGGCATCAGAAATTTTAATCTCGACTCTTTACAATTTGATTGGTGGCTACTATCATGATATGCCCTTTATCTTGTTAGGTCGTATTGACTTCTTTGAATACGGTTCCTTCTCAATTCATCCCATTGGATTGCTCTTCGTTCATTGAGTATCTCTACCTTAAATATTAATCAACATCTTCTCCCATTTCTATCCCTTTTCAGAGTTTCAGTCAGTTTTAATAATATCAAGACTTTGTTTCTCATTTCTTTCACTTTCAAATCAGGTGAAGATGTTGTAAACCTCATTATGTATAGTGTGCTTAACTTCATTGCGAAAGTTGATGTTAGGTATGGTTTGATATTTCTGTTGATGCACTGCTATCTATGTTTGTTTTCCTAATTTATGCAATTTTCTCTATAAGACCTGGAACATACCTTCTGCATCTCGAGCTGCTTAATTTCATGTTGATTGCCATGTCAACTCAACTTCTCTCTGGACCATCGCTGGGACCAAATGATACACACCCTTTCATTGATGCAGCAATGATTCAGGTGGATCCGAGTGATCACAGGCTTTGTGTTATGTATGCAATTCTTTTTCCATATTAAGCGTCTGTTGTTTTTGCAGGAAAGTTCTTTAGTTGATTTGGTTGTGCACAAGTTACTGCTCAATTACATCAAACGCCCCAGGGTTCCTTTGAACAGCTTATTTTATACAATAATTCCTGAAGGAAATCAGCTTGGTGTTCTCAGGAGGGTCAGCTCTGCTGCGGGTAGGATATATTATGGCACAAACATGGCATTCATCTATGTTTTAGCTTGCATGTAATTTGATCTATTTCCTATTCTGATTTGGTTGGATCTTGATTTCTCATGGGAGCTCTTAGAACACCATAAATGTATTTAATCTTTTTAGTGAAACATACTTTGTGCTTGCAGCAAACTTGATGCTACTACCCCTGAATTACTTAGTCAGCTCAACTGGTGAAGCTCCAAGGAGTCCATTGACGGAAAGCAGTCTTAATGTTTTGCTTATTCTTATTCACTACCGTAAATGTTTGTCTATGGACTATGTGAAAGATAAAAGTAATAAATGCAGTTCAGAATCTCTCCCCAAGGAAGAAACATATTTTTCAGAAAACCCTTTCTGCAAAGCGGTAGAAAATGTTCGGGATATTGAATGTATGATCCTGTGCATTGCTGGATTCTCTCAATTATATGATATTTAACAGTGCTTAAGCTTCTGATTGATTTGCCTGCAGTTAGCCGCATTGATATTGAGGAGAGTGAACATAATAGTCAGCTAGTGAGGCTACCTTTTGCTTCTCTATTTGATACTCTTGGCATGTGAGTGTTACCAGTGCCTTCTATTTGAGACGGGAAATTAAAGTTATTAATTAAACTGAATCTTTGACATATAATCTTCTTATTCTTATCTTTAATGGGATTTGATTTAATCAAACTGATGTGTTGTAAAAATCTATGTAAAATACTTTAAGGAAAGCATACGGACCTCCCCTTTATGAGTATAAGAATTCAATTGGCTATACCTCTGTTCTTGGTAATTTCTATTTGTTGTGCTTCTGTGCTGTTAAAATTTGTTACATGACCTGTCATTTTAAAATGATGTTTCAATTTTCTGCATATATGTCCCTCAACAATATTTGTTCCTCTGTAAGTGCTGGATCATTTAGTTCTGGTGGATGTACTTATGTGTTAATCAAGACATAGATGTCTGCAGAATCCAGGATAGTACCGTACATGCTAAAATCTCTCCAAAAACACATGACAATGCACTTCTGAAATCTTGATAGTAAATATAATTCTGTTTAGGATTTATTACATAATTTTTTTTTTAATTCTCAGGTGTTTGGCTGATGAAGCATCTGTCCTGTTGCTTTATTCTCTGATGCATGGAAATTCATTCTTTTTGGAGTATGTTTTGGTGCGAACTGATCTGGATACACTGGTATGAATTGTAACATTTCATGTTCTTAGTAAAAGACCCCCCCCCCCCGAAAAATCAAATATAAATATTAGATTAGAGAAGGGAAAATAATGACTGGAGAATAACTGAAAAAAATCGTCTTGTGAAGAATGTTCTTAGATTAGTTTTTATGCTCTGTTGCAGTATGACAAATTAACATATAGAGTTTGTCATAAAATAGTCCTCATTGTTATTGTGTGAATAAAAGTTGGGCATGTCCACTTAGTCATTCTCCATCTATGTCCCTTGTGGAAAGCGTTTATAGGAGGATTATTTATTCTTTCCAGGGATTTTTTTTTTTTTTTGACTTTTGAGATAAGTAAAACTTATAGTAGTGAGACGATTTCTGCAGCTACTTCCGTGATATTTTGAGAAGGTTATTGTGTTTGTTACTCTGGTCATTGACGCTCTGCATTCGCACTTGTTCAGTTTTAGCTGCAAATATTGGTGTAATAGAGACATTTCTTTATGACCTGCAGTTGATGCCCATGTTGGAAGCTCTATATAATGCTCCAAGAAGAACACCCAATCATATTTATATGATCTTGATAATCCTCCTTATCCTAAGCCAAGATTCCTCTTTCAATGCCAGCATTCACAAACTGGTAAAAGTTTTGTTTCACCCATATAAATTTACTTATTTTAAGGTCTTACTGAAGCAATAAATATTCTTACAGATGCTTCCTAATGTTCCATGGTATCAAGAACGTCTCCTTCATCAAACTTCTCTGGGTTCGCTCATGATTATAGTTTTAATAAGGACAGTGAGATATAACCTCTCTAAACTGAGGGTAAGACTTGGGGCAATTGTTCTAGCTCATTCTTCTTATTTTAAAGTCTAAATTTGGTTTTGAGGCCTGTTCAAGTTTATAGCTTTTCTTGCACTTAAAATCCATTCTATAAGGCTCAGCTCAAAGTCTCTTTTATTGAAACCAAAATTTTTGAGTTTTCTTTTCAGCAAATGTTTGGCATCATTAGTTTCTACAAAGTCCATTGGTTACGTAGTTCATTGACATTTCTCTTGCAACAGGATATCTATCTTCATACAAATTGCCTGGCAACTTTGGCAAATATGGCACCATATGTTCACCGGCTGAGTGCATATGCATCACAGCAGTTGGTTAGCCTTTTTGATATGCTTTCACGCAAGTATGTCACACATTTACTGTTCCATCCTTGACATCTTACTGTCTCTTTAGTACTTAAATAAAGCATCAATTCTGGGTTTCAATTCTGTTTGATTCTTTTTAATACCTTAATATTTAGGTATAATAAATTAGCAGAGGTTAAAAATGGCAAGATGAATGCCGAAGATGATGTTCTAAGAGAGGACAACTTTCCAGAGGATCCGGTAAGTCTTTCCCCATTTCTCCGTTATCATCTTTTGATTTGATAGCAATGGGGTATTTATTGACCCTTACCATCAATGCTGCAGTCAGCAGAACTTCATATATATACCGACTTTCTGAGACTTGTGCTGGAGATACTAAATGCAATCCTAACTTACGCACTGCCAAGGAATCCAGAGGTATAAAAAATGCAGTTAAATGCCTATGCAAATATCATTCATCTGATTGTTTAATCTCAAGGGCATATCACATACTTCACTTACTTGTGCTGTAACGTTCAGGTTGTTTATGCAATTATGCACAGGCAAGAGGTTCTTCTACCTTTCAAGAATCATCCCCGTTTTAATGAGCTGTTGGAGAACATATATACTGTATGTAATAGCAAATAAAATTATTTTTTGTGACTTGTAAGAAAAATTAAGTCTTGAGTATATTTAAAGAAGCTTCATCTTCCTCGTGTGTAACAATTGTAATCTGGTTATTTTCTATTACAGGTTTTGGATTTCTTCAATAGACATATTGATGCTCATAAAACGGATGATGAGTGGTCAGTGGAGAAAGTGCTTGAAGTCATAATTAACAACTGCCGATCTTGGAGAGGTGAAGGCATGAAGGTATGAAACAAATGCTTTTATAAATAGTTACTTCAGCATATGGGGTCTTTTCTAATTTTTTATCTTCTTATCCCCACATTTTATTTTCAAAAGGTGTTTGCACATTTACACTTTGCCTATGAACAAGAGAGTCATCCTGAGGAGTTCTTCATTCCATATGTGTGGCAGTTGATATTGTTTCGCAGGTATAATTCTTGTAACATCATAAATATATTTGCAAATCGATTTCTGATACAACTTCTTTGTTTTTTTGTTTTTCTGCTTTACATCCTTCCTATCTATATGCAAATTTCATGTATGACATCTGATTTATTCTAGTCTGTATCGTTTAGTTTCTAGCTGTCTAGCGGCTTCTGTATATGCTAATGCAAATGTGAAGATCTCATAATTTCTACATTTTTTGTGTTTCAAATGGCTTTTGATTTGTAACATTTTCAACATACGCTCCTATGCAGTGGCTATACTTTTGATCGCAGCAGCATAAGTTTATTCGAGGTGCCTGTAGAAGTAAGTTTCATTTTCCATTAAGTTATCATTATCATTTTTGGTTCTTATGTGCTCAACAAAGTTTTATATTGTAAGAGTGAAATCAATGTCCTGCATTCTACAGTATGTATGATTGATTTTCTGAACTGAAACTCAGGATATAACTGATGTTTTGGAGGAGGAGAAGCTCCAAAACAGCGAGTTGAAAACGAAACATCGGCTCCAAGTATAGGCGCATTTTCCAGAGTTCATAATTCACATGAAGAGATCAAGTTCAATGTACATACACATACAAATGGTACAAAGTCTCTTAATTACTTGGTTTTTATTTATTCTGAGTGTATAGCTCCTACCTTTTTCTTGTCATCCATTATCAGATATAAATTAACAATGTATAGAATAAGAGAAAATCCTCAAGTTTGCAATTACAGAAATTACAAATATTCAAAAGAACAATCAGCTTTTATGTGGTGTATTAGCTACTTTGTAAACATAGTTGGATAAAATGGCATATTGTCTATCACCACCAACTTGATCAACAGGAACTGCATCACCTATTTCCTTCAATTCCTCTGGTCCCAATTTCAGTGCCAAAGAGCCAATATTACTCTCCAGGTTTTTTATCTTTGTAGTCCCTGAAACCATCAAAATTGCATCATCAACATTAAATAACTAACATGGAATTTGAAGCAAAAAATAAATAAATTGTTTATACCAGGTATTGGAACTATATCATCTCCTTGATTGAGAAGCCATGCCAGAGCTAGTTGAGGAGTAGTGCATGAGTGCTTATGTGCTATACGCGCGAACTGCTCGTATAAAACTTTGTTCTTTTCTCGATTCTCCTCTGTGAACCTCGGATGCATTGTCTGAGACGACGATGACAACTAAAAAGTTTGTTTACAGAAACTATCTTAGAAAAAATATATGCAGCAATTACCAGCAGGCTCTGAGAAGGCAAGCTCTCCACAATTCCCTTTCCAGCAAAGAACCCACAACCAAGAGGGCTATATGCTACTATACCAATGCCAAGTTCCCTGTTTCAGGCACCATTTTTATAATAACGACGACAGACAAAGTTGTCGTTCGGTTATGTGGGCTCGACTATATGAATCATATTCGATAGGCGAAGAGCAGAGACGAGTTTAAACTAACCTACAAAGCGGAATAACATCCTCCTCGATTTCACAACTCCATAAAGAATACTCCATTTGCACTGCAGTGATAGGATGCACTGAATGTGCTCTCTTGATTGTGTCTATACCAGCTTCAGACAAACCAATGTACCTTATTTTCCCCTCTTCAACTAGCATCTTCAGCTCCCCCATCTTCAAGAATTCATACAAAATGAAAAATTCAAACACTAATTTTGAAGATGTCAAGTCTAAGATATGAAGTGTCTCACAGTGTCCTCTATTGGCACCAACGGGTCGACCCGGTGTTGATAGTACAGATCAATGTAGTTGACATCAAGGCGCCCAAGACTGGCTTCAATGCAACGTCTCACATATTCAGGACTTCCTTTGACCTCAATGCCACTCACATCAGTCATAACGACGCCAAATTTACTTGCTAACTGAACTTGGTCACGAGGTAGAGTTTGCAATGCCTAAAGGGAGCACAAGGTACGAGTAAATAGTGATGTTTGAAAATCGAAAAGTGTAAGAAAAGAAATTGTTTTTATGCAACCTTGCCAATCATGATCTCGTTATCGCCTTTTTCGCCATAGAGATCAGAAGTGTCGAAAAACGTTACGCCTTTATCAAAAGCGTGTTTCAGGATAGCAACTCCATCTTGATGAGAGAGAGGAGCATTCAGTACTCTGTAAGGCTCCCACAGCCAAAACCCAATCTTGAAACCTGAACAACAAAACTTAAAGCTAAATATGCATTCTTTTTATAAAGGGTTGAGTATTTTTCATTCTCATACATTGAATTCTTGTCGAATTTCTTTTCTATGAATTTCTTGACGTTTCAAGCAAGAAAGACGCACAAAGTAGAAACAATGAGAATCAATTTCGATTCATATTCATACATTGCTAATTTCCATTGAGTCCATCAAAAGATACGAAGAATCCATCAAAAGTTGCAACACAAATATTCAGTATATATATCTTAGCTCATGTAATTATGAATAATGGTTCAAACTTATAATAAATCCCTGAAAAAATTGCAATTTAACAACCTCAGATTTGGCAATTGCTAAAAGAAAATTTTAATGTTAAAAACAAAAGAAAAATTAAGGTTTCTTTGTTAATTACCTCCAAACCTTGGGAACCTAGTTTCACTCTTGATACTTCCATTCTGCTCAACGACCATAACCTATCTCCTCCATAACCCTGTATTATAATAATACATTCATTACTAATAATGTATGTGACGTTTAAAAAAAGCACAGCCACCTTTTTTATGTTGTTGATAGGGACATGACAACTATTTTTTGTCCTCCCATTAACATTAAATTTTTATGTTTTGATTCGATATTCTCAGCTAATTCATTATGAATACTCACTTAAACATGTTTTTTTAATCAAAATATTTAGAAAAACAAAGACATTTTTTTTTAAGTAATATATAAAATATTTTTTTTCCAATAATATATAAAAGGGTTAATATCATTTTCCAACATGTATTATATGCGTTTTTTCGCTTTGGAACCTAAACAAAAAGAAAAACAAAAATTTTGATCATGACATGTACTATACTTTATTTTCAATTTTACAACATTTGACAACAAATTTCAACCAAAAAGCGCACACTTGATTTGCACATGCGCAGCTGCAAGATATTTTTGTCATTTCCTCTTTAAACATGTGAAAATTTGGTGTTGCAACTAGTCTTAAATGGTAAAGAAATATATAAATATTTTGGATTCGTGCTAATTTTAGGAATGTGGAATGAATTAAAGTTAATGTCAATTTTGAAATGAATCAGCTAATCAAATAGAAAATGAAAAAAAAAAAATCTTCCACTTGTGTATAAGCAAATCATATGTATGCTTTTCGACCAAAATTTGTCGTGGTTGTAAAATTTAAAATAAACATATAACACAGGTTGTAATAGAAAAAAGAAAAATAGTTTTGGTTTCAAAATAAAAAACGTTGTATAATATAGATTGAAAAATAAATGATATTGATCCTATATATATTATTTTGTAATTTATTATCTTATTAGCCCTATATTAAATGGTCCTGGATTTATGAAAATCCAAAGCGCAAATAAAGAAACTCCCCCACGTGTCGAAATGCTACGGTGGACCGTCCAGTAATATTGCACCACGTCATCACACACCGCCACAGGGTCAACTATAAACTGACGCAAAGTCAGCCGAGTTGACGAGTCGACTCACTGGCATTCAAAAACCCGAAAAAGAGAATTACAGTATTTCTCCTTTGCTTATTGCGACCCGGAATCCGCACCGGGGCTCCGAAACTCCGAATGGAGACGCTGCGAAGATTCAACCGGTGTGGTGGGGCCCTCTCCGGCCTCCTTCTGGTTTTGAGCATGGTGAGTCGAATGTCGGCGCTCTCATTGACGGTAACCGACGTCGAGTGCGTATACGAATACGTTTACCACAAAGGCGACGCCGTTTCGGGGAACTTCCTCGTCGTCGATTACAACGGCTTCTGGAATTCCGATCACCCCGGCATTGACTTCACTGTACGTCACTTCTTTACCTGTTTGCGCGGTTGTTTGTTCACTTGTGAATTTTTGATTGAATTTGGTCAATTGGTACCAAAAATGGTGTTCTTATTGGGTTTCTAATTTCTATTTATCCTTTTTTTGTCGTTGATATTTCGAGATTGTGTTCTCAATAGGTTAAGGTTTAGTTTCTGTGTTAATCTGCTGGATTCATTACCAGATTCACGACATGTTTAGTTTATATTTGATGCAAGCGACATGGCTGCGTGTGTTTGTGTGTTTATGGATAATCGATTCTAAATTATTTCTGCAATTTATGTTCTTTAGCTGCTTGTAGGATTTTTGAAATTCTCTACCAAGAAATTTTAGCCTCTGTTATGTTTTGGAGAGGCTGCTAATGTTTGTATGCAAGAGACAATCAACATCCTAAAATTATAATTTAGGAATAATGTAGCAGGTGTAAATGATGATGGATTTCGACTTTCTCAGTTAAAACTATGATCGCCCGGCTAATGTTTGGAAGTTGTTATGTTGATCCTCTGGACTTAGTTTTCTAACAGCCATGATTTGGTCCTGTGGTTTCAAGTCATTGTAATAACATTGTGGCATATAGATGAGCTTGTGTTTGCTTGTTGAGCTATGTTTGCATGAATGCATGTGTTGTCTTCTTTGTTTAGTCTACAATGTATTTGATGAAAATTATGCTAATACTCAAATGAGATGAATAGCTTACATTACGTGATGTTAGGTAACATCTGAACAAGGTAATACGGTGCATTCGTGGAAGGGAACATCAGGGGACAAGTTTGAGTTCAAAGCACCTTCAAGTGGAATGCACAAGTTTTGTTTCCATAATCCTACTTCTATACCAGAAGTAGTCTCCTTCAACATTCATGTTGGCCATATCCCCAATAAAGATGACCTAGCCAAGGATGGTTCGTCTTCTCTTTTGTTCGCATAGTTTGTCTCAGTTATCGTAGTTACTTTTATCTATGTTGGTTGTAAATCATTCACTTTTTCCCCTTTCATATATACAGAGCATTTGGACCCTGTTAATGTCAAAATTGCTGAACTTAGGGAGGCACTGGAATCCGTTACCCTTGAGCAGCAGTATTTGAAAGCACGTGACATTCGTCATCGCCATAGTAAGACACCCTCTCTGTTTTCTTTTTTGCTAACTCTTTTCAGTTGGTCACTATGTTTAACCTTGTAATGAAAACACATGAACTACAATATATGTCTAGACAAAGAATTCAAGAATCTTGGTCATTTGTTAAGAGTACAATGTAGCTCAGTGACATCAAATGTGATGCTCTTTTCCTTCATCTTGCACGTAATTGATCATGTAATACTATTATGCAGCGAACGAGAGTACAAGAAAACGTGTGATTTTCTACACGGTTGGCGAATACCTCATGCTGGCTTTTGTGAGTGGAATGCAGGCTGTGTACGTACGTCGATTGTTCAGCAAGCCGGTGGCATACGGCCGTGTTTGATGAAATTTCTTGACAGCCCTTGTTCTTTAGAATCACAGTGCATAATATCTTGATTATACATGGTTTTGCCCCTGTTCTGGATAAATGTGGAAATATTTTTTTTTCTCCAGAATTTGTCTGTTTTGTTCTGTTTAATTGATCTTTGTTTTCATTATGGAATACATTGAATTAGAGAAGTGTGTTCATGTTGTTTCCTAGTAAAAAATTTCACTTATACATGGTGGTTTTGGATTCTTGTTAAGCAGGGATGACTCACAATGGACTAAACAGAAAATACATTGAATTTGTCATAACTCATTATTTTTATGAAATTATTTTAAGTACGCTTGCAATCCTGTAGAGTCCCTTTAGATGCCACACTCGTTGGTATAACATTGGATGTACAGTCACCACACATTTTATATTGAAATTTTTATTCTCTCAAACAATTTTTTTTTTAAATAAATAATAGGGTGGGGCTATACACACCCCACACATTCCTAAACATACCCCATTTAAAAAATTAAAAATTAAATATTTATTAAAAAACCTAAATATCCTCAATTTTTCTCCTTTCATTTTCATCTCCCTCAACTTTCCAACCCTCCATTACAGCCATTTTCAACTTCTTCAAAACTCAAAACCTCCTTTGTACCAATCTTCAATTCCAAACTTTCTTTTTCACAACTCACATTCATGGAATGATTTACTTTCATGAAAAAAAGTGATAAACTAATCAGAAAAACAAACGAGATACATAGATCTGAAAAAAAAAAGAAAAAAGAAGAATGCTTTCGTATTCGACCACTAACGATATGATCGAGAGGAGAGGGGAGGCAGAAGATGGGATCAAATTTTTTCTTTTTTTTTAAATTAAAGGGTATACTTGAGATTTATTGGGATGTGGTTAGAAAATTTTAGGTTATATTTATTTTAACTGAAATGTATTTAGTATGTGAGGTGTGTTTAGAAAACGTGGACGGTGGTGAATAAACCGAAAATCAAAGAGACAGTCAACGTACCTGTGGGGTGCGAATCTGAAATCTGGAAAATTCCTGGACTAATTGGTAAATACAAAAGATGAATTATGACACGTCATATCCCAAAATCTCTGTTTTTTTTGTTTTCATTCAAATTTTATCCAATGAAGGTGACTTTAATTATGGTGACTCATGACCCACTTTTGCCACCCTATTGGATAAGATCCTACCTTTTCTTTCATCTAACCACCCAATTCACCATAATACCCTTCATGAGATATTTTAAGTTTGAACTACATTTCCCAAAAAATCAAAGATAAATCTAGAAACACACTCACATTTGGAATTTTTTTTTTTTTTTACATTTAAGATAAATAAAGAATTGTTTCAAAAAAAGAAGAAGATAAATATAGAAACACACCACATTTGGATTTTTAATTGTTTATACATTTTTTTGGATGCTCTATTCTTCTGTTTTGTGTCCAAGGGCAATTTTGTCAATTAGATGGTACCCAATTCTTTCCCATTTTGATATTTAAACTACAACTACCATTAATGAGAGCCATAATTGCTTCGTTTACTTTTTTCATCTTCGTATCAACTGAGAGATCAAAAACCACAGCTCTGAATCTTATCACGATCTCGCTCTGTTGATCCTTCGAATTGTATAACAGGAAAAATGTTGGCAGTTTTCGACAAATCGGTGGCGAAAAGCCCAGATGCATTGCTGCAAAACCCGCAAAATGAATCAGTTTACGCACTCAAAGATGGATTCTTGGCCACCCAGTTCTCGTCCCTACACCCCTCCTCTGTCGTCATCAACCTCGCTTCTTCTGGTTTCATGGCCTATTCTTCTGATAGACAAAACCCTCTTCTTCCAAGGTTTTTCTTTTTTCTTTTTTAAAATATGAATTTCATCTTTGTTTTCCCCCTTTTCCCTTCTTTTTATGGCAGTTTGACTTATTTGAGTTTGTATTTTTTTCTCTTAAGTTACTTGATTTTGAGTTTATTATGAATATAGATTTATTTATGTGCTTATGTTTATGTAGATTTAGCAAACTAAGCTGTGGATTTGTATGTAGATGGGCATTTTCTTGGCTTTTTTATTTGCAAATAGTCTTGAGGAACAATTTTACTCTGTTTTGTAACTTTTGTTTGTTCACTTAATTATCTGTAATCACACTTTTGTAGATTGTAGTGTGTTATATTTGTTAGTATTATCAACCTTTGGTTCTTCAGTGAATGGTTCCCTGCAAATTTAATGCTTTCTCTGTCTTTTCTGATACCTTCATCATCACCTTATGCTTGGTTGGGTCATGGCTCTTTTCGGATTAATGTCTCTAATCAGTTCGATCATATTTTCAGTCTATTTGCAGTCGTAGACGACATATTCTGCTTGTTTGAAGGCCACATCCAAAATATTGCTCATCTTAAGCAGCAGTATGGGTTAAACAAGACTGCGAATGAGGTGATCATTGTTATCGAGGCTTACAGGACGTTGAGGGATAGAGGCCCTTATCCTGCTGATCAAGTGGTGAAGGATATTCAGGGGAAGTTTGCTTTCATTCTGTTTGATACCAGTTCAAACACCACATTTATTGCCTCAGTGAGTGACTAGTTGTTTAGATCCTTCAATCGTGAATCTGTCATTTTGATTAGGTGTTTCTTGTTTTCATGTTTTTTGAGGATAACGGATTGAATTTGTCATATAGGATGCTGATGGAAGTGTGCCCTTCTTTTGGGGGACGGATGCGGAAGGCCATCTTGTTCTTTCTACTAATGGAGAAGTTGTGAAAAAGGGTTGTGGCAAATCATTTGCTCCCTTTCCCAAAGGTATTGTTGTCATTTAGTTGAGATTTTGTCTTGTATTGGAGGTTCATTGCATATTATGATTATCATGTTAGAATTGAATTTGAATTTAGTGAAGCAATACTATTGAGGATAGGAGCATAAGCTACATCTATACTAGAACATTATTTTGTCGTAAAATGGAACATTTGAGTTTCAGATGACTGATATTAGGTATTTTTATGGAGCATATTTGGGATATTGAATAGAAAAATTTACAAGTGAGGCAATACAAGAGAGTTGTGAGAGTGTTTGTTGGAGACTTTCAAAGTGGTTATAGCACAGCCCGAAATGGGATATGACTTGATCATGCCATTTCAGTTCAATACAGTGACAACACGAAGTCATGGTTGTCAAAATAGTACAAGAAACTGAAGTGTTAAAATAGTCGCAAAGTGATACTCACCCTGTCTAGGCAAAGTGTCCACATTGAACTGAAATGTAGATTTCTTGTTTTACAATCATCAACACGCTTCAAAATTTCACTTGAGGAAAATATTCGATAAACATTTGACAAATACATCCCTTATGGCATCCCATATTTCCTTTGCAGTTTGATTACTCATGCATTTGATCATTCAGTCTTGGTTTACACTAAATTGATCAGTACCACCATTACGATAGAATTATCGCCTTCTAAATGCTCAAAGTAGTTGAGTTCACTTCCATCACATAAATTTGATCTCTACCCTTGATTCTGAGTGAGATTTATTTGGTGACATTCTTGAAAGTTGCTATCTTTGTTCCTTTTCCACTGAATTTGAACCTCATTTAGTGCTTCCTACGACTAGAACCACATGTAAAATCATTCTACGAAATCATGATTGTGATTACGGTAGAATACATGTAACATGCCCCTTTAATGTCCTCTTTGACATTGTTGATCACATCAAACATCAATTAGAGATTTTTCATGAACGAAGTTTATGCGCGTTGTTATTAATTTCGTCTCCTCCATGGTTTAGGATGCTTCTTCACGTCTTCTGGAGGGCTGAGGAGTTACGAGCATCCGGTGAACGAGTTGAAGGCGGTGCCGAGAGTGGACAGCTCAGGCGAAGTGTGTGGTTTAACGTTTAAGGTGGATGCGGATTCGAAGAAGAAAGGGACCAGTGGAATGCCTAGAGTTGGAAGTGATGCCAACTGGTCTCAACACTACTGAGTTGACTCACTAACTACAAGGCTTTTCTTGCCTTCCATTTCTTGCCCTATTTGCATTTACTGTAAAACAATGTTTCTTATTACACTTCTCACACATGAAGCCATTTTAATAATGGCCTTGAATCATATTTGAAATAATAGCATGGGAAATACTGCTTGTGTGATGAATTATTATACAACCTCTCTTGTCTCTATAAATAGTTATTAATACATGTTTATTTATTTATTTTTGTAATAGGAGAAATTAGAATTTCTTTATTTTTTGTTAAATTTACCGGTAGACGCGATAATTGGACAAGTCCAATTCTGCAAGTTAGATAGTAGACTTTTAATTAGAGTTGACTAAACTTTTACCAACAAGAATGATGGGAGAATAGAAAATGAATTTTAAGGTAGAGCATAAATCGGATCAATTTCGACAAAGTTGGAGAAAATTTCTAAATGCAGTCATATTTTGAATTAACATGTATTTGTATCAATTATTACATGATTTTGTTGACCTATAAAGTCTAAACTAGAGTTTTTATTTTCAAAATTTGATACTTCTTGATTATCAAATCTATGTATGGAAGATATTTGTTCTTTTTTTTTTTTTTTTTTGACGATAATGATATTTGTTTATTTAAATTTAAAAATTGATATGGTTACGCATTACTCGCTACAAATAATCATGTTTCTACAACATCTTAACGCGTAACGTTTATGAAATAGAGAATGGCTTTGAAAAGTCGAAAGTACCCTAGAAAATAACACGAATTTTCAAATCGAACTATAAATAATTCCTTTCTTCCTCTAGATTCTAGGGTTTCTCTCTCTCCCTCTCTCTCTCTCTCTCTCTACACGAAAGGGGGCGCTCCTCCTCCCGCTCCTCCTCAACAATATGCCTATTCACATTTAGATACCCACTCAATCTTCACTTACACATATGTTAATGATAATTTCCACTACTCGCTTACTCTGTTCTTAGATAAATCAATTTTCCCCTTCAATTTGTTGTCTATCTGAAAGCAATTTTCAATTTGGAGTAGTTTCCGTTTTCCTTTAGAGATAATTATCCATTTGCAGCATCCACTTTGAGGGAGAAGAAACAATGCAGGTGAAGGAATTAGAGAAAACGGAAACTGCCGACTTCGAGAAGCAAGAAAGTCAAGAAACAATGGAGAAAACGGAGGCGTCAGAGGAGAATTCTGGTGAGAAAGATTTGAAATTGGATTCTGTCATCGATGTTTCTGGAAAAATATTGGACTTTCCTCTGACTGATGGCGACGGACGCTTGGTAGAGGAGGTTTATATGTATAAGAATGAGTTGAATTTGATCCCAAGGGACGTGGGGAGGCTTAAGAGTTTGAAAACTTTGAAATTTTTCTCGAATGAGGTGAATTTGTTTCCTGGGGGATTCGCGAGTTTGGTGGAGTTGGAGTGCTTGCAGGTGAAAGTTGCGGCACTGGGAGTTAATGGGTTGGAGTTGAATAAATTGAGAAATTTGAAAGAATTGGAGCTTAGTAGAGTGCCCCAGAGGCCTTCAGCTTTCCCTCTTTTGAATGACATTTCTCAGCTTAAGTGCTTGAGGAGGCTCTCTGTTTGTCATTTCTCGATAAGGTAATAGGTTATTTCTATCCATTTAATGTGTTGTTGATTTGTTTTTGTTGTTTTATCTGTGTTTTCTGTTTCTGGTTTGAATTTTCGCAGAGTGTACTAAAATATGTTATTTTGCTCAAAGTTTTAGTGGAGTCGTGATCAATGTCGGTTGTTCACAGATTTGAAGTTAAGGGCACTGTAGTATTTAGTGCTTATTTGAATTGGCGAAAATATAACTGCTTTTGTATCATCGTTGTTAGAGGGGCATGTGTCCTCTGCCCAAAACACACACCTCTTGAACACGGGCCACAAAAATCCTAAACATCTAAAAGAAATGAATTGTGTGTATACTTTGCAAATATTACTGTATTTAGTTGTTTGAACCATATTACATGTTAAGAGAAGAATAAAAAACATAAAGAATAGAATATGTGGGTATGCAGCAGCAGGGGTCAGAGTAGCATGAGTAATCGAGGTCCAGTAGCAGAAAAAAAAAATTCTTCTTCTATGAGAAGTTATGTGGTGTAAACTCTAAGTTCCCAGGTATTTTTCCTTCACAAAATGAAGTTCCAACTGTTCTTATGTTTTCTCAAAGAAAAAACATCTTTAAAAATCTTAAAAGGGATATTTGAAAAGTGTTTGGGGTTGGAGGGTGGCCTGCATACAAGAGGCGCACCTCCAAAATATGTATAAGGCTCATGAGGTACTGAAAAACTCATGCTCATGAACAGTGCCCGTCTCTTGCTTGTTAAGGTTCTACAGCTTGTGCCTCCCAAGGTGTGCCTCTGACAACTATGTGGCAGTCATATAGATTGTTTGCTTAGAATTTAACTATTGGCATTCATGTAGATTTCTTTGCCTAGAGTTTAACTAGTGGCAGTCATGTAGATTGTTGAATTATGTTTGGGATAGTTGAATTAATTTTTTAATAAAAAGTTATCTGTGGGAGGTATATACTATTGTATGTTACATCTTTAATCTAATGCATGGTCAATTATAACAAATGGGAAAGATTATTTCATTAAGGTTGACATGTTACGGAGTACTCATTTGGGGGAAATTTTTAGGTTTTCTTCTCTTTATTTCTCCCCTCAGTACTTTTCATGGTTATATGTGGTCTCTCATATATTTAAATTCTCAAAATGAATTCCTTAAAATGCATCATTATTTTGTTAAAGGTTGGGGTGGCTTGTGGCTGTAGTTTGAAGAAACTTATAATATTATCCATGCAATTGTATCCTGCAGATATCTTCCTCCAGAAATTGGCTGCCTGAGTAGTTTGGAGTACTTAGACCTTTCATTTAATAAGATGAGGAAATTACCAGATGAGATCACTTCATTGAATTTATTGATATCACTGAAAGTCGCTAACAATAAATTGATTGATCTATCTTTGCGACTGTCGGATCTGCAAAGATTGGAGGACTTGGACCTGTCAAATAATCGACTGACATCCTTGGGATGCTTAGAACTTGAATCTATGCATAATCTTCAAATTCTAAATCTTGGGGTATGTGTATATGATATTAATATCAATCTTGATATACTGATATATGCCATCTCTATTCTGTGTTTGTTATTATCATCATTATTATTATTTATTCTATACATTTTAAGTTTCTTATATCCATTTTGTTTTTTTATCATTAAAGTTGATATGAAATTTCTAATTGTCCTTTGTTGCTTTTCAAGCATAATCAACTATGTGGATGTCAAATACCATCATGGATATGCTGCAATTTGGAGGGGAACGCTGGGGAAGTATTAAATGATGAATCTGCCGAGATGGATGTTTATGAAGGTGTCATCCAGGATACTAATGGTAATCCTTGTAAAGAAGAGGCATCCCTCTTCCCCACTCCCACCCACACACTTGTACACACCTCATTAATGTGTGCACCTGTGTTTATATATTGTCCCTTCTTCTCTTGTGTGTATGTTGTAGTATAGTACTTTCCTAGAGTTAATAGTTGACCTATTGCAGGAATTTCTGTTTCGTCATTAAGTCATTCAATTGGATCATCATCAGATAATCAATGTTTAGCTGCACGAAGGGCTGAAGGATCAAAACGAAGGTATAATTTGCGTAAAAAAGATACGCAGGAGCGGTTGAAGAACTGCAAGAAGTGGAAAATCGATGCTACCATACAAAGCTCTTCAGAAAATTGCGTGTCTTGTACAGTGTCTGCGCATAGTGATATTACCTCGTCAAAAGGTTTATCTTTAGTAACAGATGAGAAGATTAATGATGGAGATTTATTTTCAGAAAGTGAGGTACATGGAAATTCAGTTATCATTCCTGGAAATGAGGATTTAACATCAACGGAAGAATCTGCGAAAGGATGTTCATGTTTAGCAACTGACTCTAATGGGACGCGTAAAGAGGTTGATTCTGGTAGTTCTGGGTCTAAGACATTGGATGGAGGTTCATCTTCTCAATCTTCTAATTGTGTACTGAAATCGAAACGACATTCTGATAAGGATCTTGATAATCCCAAGCCCACCAAATCCCTGAGGCCAACCAACGACCCATCATACTTGTCATGCCAATATAGCAAAAGATCTTTCTGTGGGGTTGCGGATTATCTACCTGATGGCTTCTATGATGTGGGACGAGATCGTCCATTTATGCCCCTGGCCAGCTATGAAAAAAATCTGCATGGTAACTTGCGGGAAGTGATTCTTCTTGACCGGTAAGTGCATCTATTTTTGAAGTTCTTAATTTAGATTTTCTTTGTTTTGATTTGAAAAGTCACACTATGACTTAGTGGTCGTATTCAGGTTAAGGATCAGGACTGATTAATACTTGGTCAGTAGCTGTGAATGTTGTTATTATTTGAACTTTTAACTTTCTGATTAGTGCAAGAGATGAAGAGTTAGATGCCATGTGTGCTTGGACTTTGTTGTAATTATTTGAACTTTTAACTTTCTGATTAGGGAAAGGGATGAAGAATTAGATGCCATTCTGCTGTGTGCTCGAACTTTGTTGTATAAGTTTAAGCAGATCAACTGTTCCACCACCAAACACAAAGAGGTTGCCATAGATAGTTTGCAGGTTGCATCATTGCTTGCACTTTTTGTATCTGATCATTTTGGAGGAAGTGATAAAAGTGCTGTAATTCAGAGAACACGAAAAGCTGTTTCTGGTTCAAACCACATGAAACCTTTTGGTTGTACTTGTGCCTCGGGAATCGTTGCTGATACTGGTAAAGCCAAGGAGGTTGTGAACACTATACAAGATGTTGTTTTCCATGATGTGTGTGACCAGGCTCTTCAATCTATAAAAGAAAGAAGCAATTCTATTATAGTTCCCATTGGGTCTCTGCAGTTTGGTGTTTGCAGACACAGAGCATTGCTGATGAAGGTATGGTTTTTATTAGGCATATTTTTTTCCAGTGTAAAAATTGCATGGAGTTCTATGAACTGTAAAATTATCTTCTTAATTTGTTGTAGTATCTGTGTGATCGGATGGAGCCTCGAATCCCTTGTGAGCTTGTCAGGGGTTACTTGGATTTTTCACCGCATGCCTGGAATGTAATAGTTATAAAGAGGGGTGAGTCATTGCAGCGGATGATAGTTGATGCATGCCATCCCCACGACATTAGGGAAGAAAGTGACCCTGAATATCTTTGCAGGTTAGCAACTTAGATCCTCTTCAGTTCTTAGCAATTTATTACTCTAATAATGTTTTATATGCATGTGTATCATTTACAGATAGCTTTGTCTTTTGATGTCATGGCTGCAGGAAGATGTTTAGTATTTATTTGATTGTATTATTAGTGAAGTGTTTCTTTACTGTTTACCAATATTTATATGATTATATTACTACAAAGTAAAATTTTGTTTTTGTTTCACTGTTGTATCAGTGTAAGGGTGTCCTCATTTCAGGACTCATCTTGCTTCTGCTAAGAAATAATACTTTTCCTCTAGCCAACTTTTAGCACTTTCTTAGTGCCCATTTTTCGTACATCTTTCTGTGTGCCCTTACATCTTTGAACATTCAGTGATCCCAATTAAAATAATCTGGCAAGGTGCTAGTTATAAGTTTGATAATTTCTACATAACAGAACTTTTAACTAGAAGGACTGGAAATATTTCAACTTTTTACTGCTCTGTTTCTAATGCATGTGCATTTCACTATAGGTATATCCCCTTAAGCCGGGTCAGTGCTTTTGTTGCTGATCCTGATGTTAGCCCTAATGGTTCATTTCCTTCTCTGACTGTATGTGATGAAATTGGTAAACTGGCATCTACATCTCTGATGCGCTGTAGTGTTGGATCACTGGAAGCTGCAGTTAAGGTATTTTTCTGTTTGCCCTATATGGCTATATTCTTTTCTCTTGCTTTAGAGGTTTCATGGATCTATTAATCCTTGTTAGGCTAGTCATATGTTATAATTTTGGCAAAGATGCATACAAAACAATTGGTCTAATGGTCAATTTTACCCGATATTTTTCATAGTGCACAGACTTGTCCTAGACCGTTAATTCACACAACCCCCAACCCCACCCCACCCCATCCCCAATTTAGACTTTTTCAGCATAAGTTTTAGGTCAATTTAAAATTGTAATTTCCCCTTGATAGAACTACTTTTTTTGGGGATAATCATATAATGTTGATTTTTCATTATATAATGACGGATTAGGGTAAATTTTAGTATTCAAAATTCTTGATGTACCAAACCTTTATTTATTTCAAATTATGCCTTATCATTAAATCTATCAAAGGCAAATGAATAAAGTCATTTGTATTATGTTGGAAAATGTTGTGTTGTTACCCTTTCGACTTAGATTCTGGTGACAATTTTTGTTAAGAAAGTCAAGTTAGGAATGTGACTTCTTATATTTCGTCCAATTGGCAGGTGCGGACCATTGATGTAGTTGGGGCTTCTCCTGAAGAAGTCAGGAACTTCGAGTTCTGCTGTTTAGGGGAAGTCAGGATGTTGAGTGTCTTGAAGCACTCTTGCATTGTGAATTATTATGGTCATCAAATATCATCCAAATGGTCCATGTCAGTGGATGGAAATTCGGGAGGCCGTACTTTACATTCTGCTATATTGATGGAGTATATTAAAGGAGGCTCCTTAAAGGTAAACATTTTGGGTTTAATCATCTTCGATTGTCTGCCTTCTGTTTATTTCATACAATTATATGTCTAATTATAATTATCATTTCAATTTGACAGAGCTATGTGGATAAGTTATCAAGTGCTGGTGAGAAGCATGTTGCTCCAGACTTGGCACTATCTATTGCCAGAGATATAGCATTTGCGTTAACTGAAATACATTCTAGACAAATTATTCATCGTGATGTAAAAAGCGAGAATGTTTTGATTGATCTTGATGAAAAAAGGCCAGACGGCACACCTACAGTGAAGATATGTGACTTTGATAGGGCCGTTCCCCTTCATTCCTACTTACATACTTGCTGCATCGCACACATCGGTATACCTCCACCTGATATTTGTGTTGGGACTCCTCGATGGATGGCTCCTGAGGTATTTCAGGCAATGCACGAGCGGAATATATATGGATTGGTAAGTTCTCTTATACTTGGTATTCTAGTGGCTTTATAGTGACAATAAGCAACAATTTAGCTAACAAGGTTTTTCCTGATGCATATTTGAATATAGGAAGTGGATATTTGGTCATTTGGCTGTGTGCTTCTTGAATTGCTGACTTTACAAGTCCCTTATGCTGAATTGCCAGAATCAGAGATCCACAAACTTCTCCAGGTATATATGATTAATTTTTCCTTTTCATTCATCAATACATAAATACAGAATAAAGTTTAGAATAGAGTCTGTTTCATTCCTTTCGTTCCAAAACTGTTACTGGAAATGAATATGCTGAGGTTACTTAATCTATGCAGATGGGAGAACGGCCCAGATTGACAGAGGAGCTGGAGGCATTGGCTCAGTCGGATGCTGAGCTTGAGAGCGACTCTGATACGCTTGGATTCCTCGTTAAATTGTACCACCAGTGCACAGAAAAGAATCCAATTGATCGTCCATCATCAGAGAAGATCTACACTCTTTTGGTGGATCATTCCAGGTCCGTTACAGGTTCAAGAAGCTCAGAGCAAGAATAGTTTTCGATTCCGGGTAGTTTCTTTGACTATAGAAGCCAGAATTTTGTAGCCCCTAGGAACGTGTTAACTTAGAAATGGCATTGTTTCGATAGCATTGATTAGATGCAGCTTCACAGCCCAGCTGATTACTGTTAAATGGTCAGTAAAACAGAGGATTCTTGATATCATGCTCGGATTGTTGTATAATTATTGTAGGAATTTATTCCAATTAAACTTCAAGAAAATTTGTTCTTCATTGAAATTTGAGATCATCCTACTGGGTCAGGGTCTTCAGCTCCCACTATACTGTAAGTGATGTTTGTATTATTAAACAAAGTTCCATTTTGGAACATATGGACAAGTCTGTTCTTTATTGTGTTTTATTTTGTAAATTCATACTATTTTTATCATTTTTGTTGAATTATGTTTTCTCTATAATGAAATCTAAACTGGGATAGTGTTAGAAGGTTTACATTTGGGTGAGATTAAGTACTATATTGAATTACCCATTAGGACAATCTCTCTTTATGGAGGAATGAAATTTTTAATTCTGATCAACTATATACATAATTGATACAAAGTGAATGATAAAGGATGTAGAGTGTGTTATGGGAACTATTTTCATATATATATTTTTTAAAATTTAAAAAGTTAGAATGGTCCACAAATTGAGATGGAATTGGAACTTGGTAAAATTTATATTTATTTAAGCATGCAAAGTCTACTTATCTCAGTTGTAAAGACGGACCAAAATTGTGAACCCACAAGACAAGATTGAGCTAACAAACTAACAGTCAATCTCAAACTTATCCCACTTGTCTAATTAACATCAACTAACAATCAATCTCATGAACAACTTGAGTATATCTTTTCCAATCTTTTTCTTGTCTTTCTTTTGAAAAGTATATTAGTTAGATTATTGATGAGTGTAATAAAAAAGCAAAACAAAACAGGGAAATAAGGGGGTGTCTTCTGTCTCATTATCCTGAAGTACAGCCTTATTCTGTCACACTTTTTGTTTTAATTTTATAACAAATACAAAATTTAAATGCTTCTTTCTGGCTCTGAGCCAAACCGGACCACTCTACTCTACTATCACTCTACTATTATACATCTCCTTCATCTTCTTTTCTTAGCAGCCTGTATCTATATGTATGTAACACCAAGGACCACTCTCTCTCTCTCTCTCTCTCTCATGGTCATGGGAATTTAGTATGAAAATGATCACATGGGTGCAAAGCAACAACATAGAAGAAGAAGACAAGTGAATGGGGTTTTTGATTCTTTAATTAAATGGCCTGCTGCTTCAATTCCTTTTCTCTTTCCATTTTCAGTATGCTCATTCACATATATCTATCATATGTAGCTAACTTAGATTTCTGACCATGTCAACTTCTCTACTTGATAACCATTAATGTTTTTTGCCTATTATATATATATATATATATATATATATATATATATTTTTTTTTTCATCAACATTTTGTGTCTAGCAATTAAGTCAGTTGAATGATTTTAGTATGATTTGTTGAAATTACAGTCATTATACATTGATATAACCATTACAATTTTTTTCGTGTCGAAATAATTTTGCCTATTTACAAATTAGATTTGTAAAATATAAGTATGAATACTTTAGTTGTTAACAACTTAACATTGAAATAGAAATCTTGAAAGTGTTACTATGAGGATGTTCAGTTTCCATTCTATAAATAGCTGCCATTCTAAAATTCATCATCACTAACATAATGGACGGTTTGGTATTTTTATTTTTATTTTTTTTCAAAAAGAAATATATAAGAAGATTTTGAGTGTGCTTATGAGATATATAAAACTAAATGCAATGTATACTGTACAAGTTTTGGGTTTGTCATTACACAAATATTAACCCTATATTGTCTCTGTAATTTATTATTATGAACTACATTCAAAAAATTGAAACAGTACTTTACCTTAATTTATCCGAAAAAGCAAACAATATTTAAAAAGCCCTTCACTTTAATCATGGTGATTCCCTTTTGCTTTAACCAATGTCTCCCCTCCAAATTATGTGTATTTATATAATAATAATAAATAATAAATAACAAATGAACTTTTAGTTCCATAAACTAAACAAAAAAATAAGACGTTCACCATCACAAGTCATTTTCTTGATTCCCAAACTTGCAAATTAATCTTGAAATATCCTGCTGGCTCTACTTTATACTTACTGATGAGTAAGTTTCCAAGAAATGGCAATTCTGAAGAAAAATACCACATTGAAACAGAAACAAAGAAAAGATGCTAATTAAAATGACTTAATTTGCACATCTCTATTAAGCAATATATAATTCAAGAAAAAATAAATAAAAATATTGATGGGGCTGATAGAGATGCTCTTTCAATTTCCATTTTTATGTAAACCTTGCAATGCATCACATATAAACAAATTAAGCCACTGAAAATTATGGTCCCCTCTTGCTACTATATTATTGTCTTACATATTTATTCATTATTTCATTTGGACCCTTACAAGATCCCCTCTTATATTTGCTTATTGTATACACATATCACACCTATTTTGAGTTATGTGACAATACCTCTACATACTTTTGTTGGAAAAATTTGCAAAATTGGTCATGTTAGTGTGTCACATTTCTAGCCTACTACGAGATGATAATTTAGTACCAGCAACTCTTCATTTTTGCAGGAAATACGCACTAGTTGAATTATGATTATACATTATATGTAAATGTTTTTTTAATGATGATTTGAAAAGAAATGAACTCGAGTAGCTTTCGATCTCGAACTCGGCTTGACAAGCTCGCAAACCTAATTGAGACTAATCAAGCATGGTCAAACATATGTTAAATTTACAATTTTGTCAGTCCTTAATAATTTATTTTTTTACATTAAAATTTCCATTTTCAATTTTTTTAAAGGGTATTTAAGTTTTTCATAATATTTTTTAAGTATCGAGTCGAGTCGACCTGAGCTCGAGCTTTTTGAATAATTTGTTGAGTCGAGCTCGAGCATTAAAAAAAAAAAGCTCGGATGTCGAACTCGAGCCTGATAGTACTCGGCTCGGCTCGACTAGACTCATTTACACTCCTAAATTCACATACAATATCATTCACACACAAAGAAACATATACTAAATATGTGATATATGACCACGTATAAACTTCACTAATTTTAGTATCTGTATCAATACATTAATAACCTGTATCTCTCTATCAGTTGCAACTTTGTTTGAGAGAGAAATGAATTAAAGGTCCCCCACTCTCAAACCCTAAAGTGAATAAATGCTCTTACACAATATAGAAACTCTCACTACTCTGTCTGATACCTGCATGGCGTGACAATATTCAATTTGCATCAAATTAAAGGGACCACAATTCCTTTGCTAATTAATTCTTGTTTTTATTACTAAAATATGTTTTTTTCCATTGCTTTTCCTTCATAAATACCTTATCTTTATTGCACTAAAATCACACCCTTCCTTTGATTCCAGGCCTCTATTTATACCCCCCATATGCCACTCTTTTTTCTAGGCAAATTTTAACCCTTTTCAAGAGCAAGAAGAAAACCCTACTTATATATAGGGTTCTTGATTTCTCATGAGAATTAATCTTCACTAATTTTCTTCTTTTAATTTTTTTCAGCGTGCAATAGTGTCTGGTAAAGCTGCCAGCATGATCTAAATTTTCTCCTGTGTTTGAGAAAGACTAGATCATGTGGTAGCTTCATCCGATGTTGTTTGCACGAAAGAAATACGAAACCCTAATTTTTCAAGAACCCTATTTTCAGCTTTCCATACTACAAGCTTCCTTGAATTCTTCCATGTCAGAAAGATTATATGTAATTCATTCTTGGTTTTTTTTTTTTTTTTTTTTTTTTTTCAGAATTTGATGGTTCATTTTATCTGCTTTGTGTTTTGGAAGCTTGCTTTTAGGGTTCTTCTTCTGCTCCATTCTGGTAAGAAGTTAAATATCCGAGAAACTGTTTGATTTTCGATACATATGCTGTTATATTCTTTTATTCATGTTGTTCCTTTAATTTTTATGGATTTTTTTGTTTGGATCTTTGAAGTTTTTTGTGCAGGGGTGCAGTGTTGATGTGAAGATTGATTATCCATATACAGAAAAACAGTAAATAATATTGTATGTTTGCTGATATTTATTTATGCTATACATAATTTTCAAGATCAAGTAAATAAAAAACATCTGTTAATTGCTTGTCAAAAAAAATATATATGTATTTTGCACTTTAAATTGAAAGTGCTTGGAAGTTTGTATGTTTTACTTGAAGACTATGAGATTAGTTTGGAGGAGTTTTATTAGTCTAGTCTAAAATCTCAAAAATAGATTATCTATTTGAAACTTGATTTTTTTTTTTTTTTTTTTTTGGCATATGAATTAGGGGTTTGAAAGATTTAAAACTATATATGAATTTAGGGTCCAAAAAGCCTAACAATGTTAATCTTCTTATGATTGAAACAAGCTGACCTAGGAATATTCTTATGATTGAAACAAGCTGACATAGGCTTTAAAATGTTATGTCAGCTTGCCATGTAGATGCCTAGCTAATAAAAATAGTTTTATCAGTTTAGTTTATGATTTTAAAGATAGTTTAACAATGAATCTGATACTTGAAAGAAAAAAAAAATCCATTGAAGACTTAAATTAAACATTTGTAAAACCATCAGTTCAAGATCGAAAATCTCTCACTATAACAAGATAATAAACAATTGTATGCTTACTAAAATAATCAACAAAATATCCAAGCACGTTTCTCATTCTATAATCATTTCATTCCCACCATCATCTCGAAGAAATATTGAGAACGATCTCTTTAGAATAACCGAAGATAAAAACCAAACATAGTATTGTATTTGCATGTGTGTCAAACTTGTCACCCCCATTCTAGCCATTCAACGAAGAAAGTAAGGACATTCCCAAGACACTAATCTATAAGTTAATTCTCTAAATCAAGTCATTTATTGGAATGTAATGTTGTAATCTTTCATTACCATATCACCATGAGCTTTTTGAGTCAGGTTATTTTTAGGTTTCTGCAATGATCATTGACAATGACTTGGGAGACTTGACAAAGTGGCACGAAAGGTGTGCCGCAACCTAATATAAAATTGAACTGGTCCGGGCTGATCCATCCTCTGATCGGGCCTGTAAAAATGGAGTTTAGCCCAACCCCGCTCGGGCCACTGGGCCAATGGGTCAAAATTGGCCCAAATCCCCAATTATTTTCTAAAAAAAAAAAAAAAAATTTAATTAATTAAATTCTTACACCAAACTTCATATAAGATAATTTAAGACATATGATTGTAAGACTTGTATTGTACATAAAGTTTTCTATAGAATTCTTTATTGTGTACACATTAATCTCTTGTACACATAAGTTTTTTTAGAAAGTTGTAGGGGCTTGTACAAATAGTTTTCTACAGAATCCTTATAGTGTGTAAGAAGTATGCATACAAAGTTGTAGGGGATTGTACAAATAGTTTTCTACAGAATCTTTGTAGTGTGTAAGAAGTATGCATACCCTCCCAGAACTTGTCTAGAAGATCTTAGAATGTAGGAATTTGGAAGAGTTCTAACGAGTTTTTCTCCACCATTAGATCAAATAGATCTCCATCATTCATTAGAGAGACGGTCTATTATAAATAGATAGAATATGATTCATTTGTCATCCACATTTGAGTAATATATTTACAGTTTTCTTATAATATCTTCCATTGTCAAGTATTTGAGTAATATATTTACAGTTTTCTTATAATATCTTCCATTGTCAAGTATTAAAGAGGCGGTCTAGTATAAATAAACAGAATGTGATTCATTTGTGATTCACATTAATAAATAGAATATGTTTATTTGTGATCCACATTATTTACAGTTTTCTTATAATATCTTCCATTGTCAAATATTAGAGAGACGGTCTAGTATAAATAAATTGCATTGTCAAATAGTAATATATTTACAGTTTTCTTATAATATCTTGCATTGTCAAATATTAGAGAGGCGGTCTAGTATAAATAAATTGCATTGTCAAATATTAGAGAGACGGTTTAGTATAAATAAATAGAATATGATTCATTTGTGATCCACATGACTAATATATTTACAGTTTTCTTATAATATCTTGCACTGTCAAATTCTAATACAACAAGGTATTTAATTCAGGATACTATTGTCTACCAACTAATACAACAAGGTATTTAATTCAGGGAACCATTGTCTACCAACGACGAATAAACTAACCCGTTAACTAACCCAAACTAAGAATTAAGAATAAACTAACCCAAACTAAGAATAAACTAACCCGTAGACCAAACTAAGAATTAAGAATAAACTAACCTGTTAACTAACCCAAACTAAGAATAAACTAACCCGTTAACTAACCCGTAGGGAGGGGCCGTGGTTTGAGAGTTAACCTAATTTAATCAATTAAAAAAAATTAAACAATCCAATAATGTAAAATTTGACTTTATTACTCACAACTAATTAAATATTAATTATATTAATAAACTAACCCCACAAGACTTCATATTTACTATAGCTACAACTTCTCAAGAAAAAATATGTACAACAGCAACAATAACCCTGAAAAGTGTCTCTGCAACAAACAATTCATTCATCTACAACAAGTATTAACAATAACCCAACAAATTAATTCATCTACAACAAGTATTAACCCAACAAGAATTCATTTATGTACTTACCTTCTCAACAAATTCATTCATCTACAACAAGTATTAACCCAACAACAATTCATCTATGTATTTACCTTGAGAAGACCAAGAACAAACCCTAATCATAACATCATCACTGGTTATTCCCCTCATCACCATTAGAACCGACGAAGATCTCCAAGAATGCGCCCCTCTTCCTCTCGGTCCTCCTCAAACAGAGACACCATGTTTGTGCTGCTGCAGAATGTACAAGTAAGGTTAAGACGGAGCCCAATTCGGTGGCAAAATCTGCTATTGGCTCTTACAGACAGACTGAGATTTACGTAGAAACCCTCCCATCATCATCCTGAGTTATCCGCATTCTGAGTTCTTCCAGCCTCCTCCTCCTCTTATCTTGACTCATACCGGTGTGGTTGGGCAGTCTGAAGTACGGCTCTTCCTCGGTGGCGGACGCAGAATACAAAAATTAAAAATTTCATACAAAATGTAACTTATAAGTGAGTTCAAAGATTCAGTTTATACATTCCTTTCAATGGAAAAAAGGAAAAAAAAAAATGTTGTTTACAATTGACCCCAACGGTTGTTTGAAACTTGTGAATGATAGTTTCATTAGTTACATGTTGGAATATATATTCTTTTTAGGATAAACCACAAAATTTTCATTCAAGAACCATTCAATTGTGAAACCGTATTTTCACGATTCTCATCAGTACACTAGAAATTTTCACGATTCTCATCAGTACACTGGAAAAATCCACCCAAGTTATTCAACAACTAATCGAAATTCGATTGCAAAATTGATAATGTCAAAATCAACCAAACAATTGAAAATTTTAGCTTAGTGTTTATTATACATCTATTTTTACTTTTTACCTTGTAGGGAGAACCACCGTCCATTGATAGTAGTTGATTTTTACCTTGTAGGGAGAACCACCGTCCATTGATAGTAGTTGATACACTTTAATTCCGCTAGGCTTTCATCGTAGCAAAAATAAGTACGAAAGAGAAGGTTCGATTTGGCCAAAAAAATGTGTGAAATTTGAAAAAAAGTTAATTTTGAAAATGAGAAAAAAAAAAAGACATCTTATATAGAATTAATGTATTTTTCAAATTTTGAAACATCTCAGGGCATTTTAGGTAGTTCATGGGTAAAAAAAAAAAGGGATGGCAAGATGCCCTAAAGTGTGTCCGCCACTGCTCTTCCTGATCGTTCTCTTTCTCTTTTTCTCTCTACTTCTTGATTTCCGTTTTGCTGTTTCTGATTTTTTTTTTTTTTGAAAGTCTTCTCTATTTATACACAGGCCTACGGGCCTCCTTTTACATGGGCCTTGTTTCTCATTTTTTTTGTACAAGCCTATGGGCCTCTCTTCATGATTACTCTATCTCGTTTATTTCTATACAGGCCCACGGGCCTCAATTTACATTGGCTTTGCTTCTTTATTTTTATACACAAGCCCACGGGCCTTATTTCGCTTTTTTGTACAAGCCCACAGGCCTCTGTTATTGATCAATAATAATAATAATAATAATAATATACACGCGGCATCCACTTTACTTCACTTCTCTTACTTTAAAAATAATTATATATGTTTTCGCGGTTGTTTGTTCACTCCTGAAGTTGATATTGGCATTCCTCATTTCTCATCATTTACATTCCTCATTTTATATATATATATATATGATTAATAGTAATAGTAATAATAATAAAAATTAGATAATTATACCCTTAACTAATAAAAAAATTTAAGATTCAAAATTAAAAATAGAATCAAATTAATTTTATAAAAAATATAATATTAAATTTTTAAATTTTAGCTAAGTAATATTAATAGAAATAATTTAGAAATAATACAAAAATCTAAAACAATAATTACTACTCCCTCCGTCCCAAATTATTTGTCGTTTTAACATTTTTCACGCAGATTAAAGAAACTAACAAAAAGACCGATCTATCCCTATTTAATACATATTTCCAATGCCTACTTTGAAATAATAGAACATTTAGTAAGGAATAATAAATAGGGGTAAATTTGGAAGAATTTGGGAAAATATGCCTTGAATTTCTATAACGTCAAATAATTTGGGACAAATCTCAAAAGGTAAAACGACAAATAATTTGGGACGGAGGGAGTATGAAATAAAATTTAATCTTAAAAAAACGTTTATGTTATTTTGAAATGAAAGATGTATTAATTAAGATGGATACTATCGGTCAAAATAAGGCAGCAATATTCTGTACAATAATCAAGGAAGCAAAATTTGTCTTCAATACCTATTTTTTTTAGCAACTATTATGAATCTGGACTTCAAATCGGTCAGATTCAAACTTTAAGCTAACCTTTTTTATGTTTCCAAAATAAAATCAATTTCCCGGAAACAAAACTACACAGAGAGTCAAATAAATCATCCGCCCACCACAAGTTTTTTTTGCTATGCACACTCTCCCTCTCTTGTCTATTGACATTATTACCCTTCTCTTTCACAACTAGGTTATCAAATTGAAGAGTGGCATATGGATATGAGGAATTAGCAAAAAGTGAAGGCCCAAATTGTGTCCAGGTTCATCCAATCCAGCATTATAAAACCAAACAGAACATACTTAATCCAAAACTGAAGTGCTCATCACTTTGTAACTCCCATTGTCCTCAACGCATTGAATTTCCCAAAATACCCCTCACACAAACTTATTTAGTTGCTGTGATCCACATAGTTTGCATTTTATTCTCCATTATACCCTCCATTAAAGTTCTAATTCTACCACTATTTAAGTTTTTTAATCCTTAATTACCCTTTCTCTCTCTGTCCTCTCTCTCCCTCCAAATATTATACTCAGTGAAAAGCAAGAGAGAGAGAGCCAACAAAATGGCAGCCATGGCTTCTCTATACATCAAAACCACCACGTTTAACCCCCATTCTTTCCCCAAATTTGCAAAACCTCATTTAACCGCCACCGTCAGCCTCCCCCTCCGCCGCCACTCCGGTCCAAAGCCCCGGTCTGCCGCCCGGATCTCGGCTTCCCTAATCGAACCGGACGGCGGAAAACTCGTCGAGTTATTCGTCAACGAATCGGAAAAGGACACAAAATTGAAGCAGGCGTTGAATCTGCCGAAGATCAAGCTGTCGAATATCGATCTGCAATGGGTGCACGTGCTCAGCGAGGGGTGGGCCAGTCCATTGAAGGGATTCATGAGAGAATCCGAGTTTCTCCAAACACTTCATTTCAATTCGCTCCGACTCGAAAACGGGTCGGTTGTGAACATGTCTGTACCCATCGTGCTCGCTATTGACGATGCCCAGAAGAATCGGGTCGGGTCGTCTACCAGCGTGGCGCTTGTTGATGACGAAGACGACGTCGTTGCTATCTTGAGCAAGTAAGCATTTTTTTTAATCATTTATATATTACGTGTTTTTCTTTTCTTCTTTCAGTGAATGTCGCTATAATGATTATCAATTTATCACGTGACAATCATGAATGTATTTGCTACTGTTTCAATTTAAATGTCATTTTACAAAATACAATTTATGAAACAATCCCAAAGAATTTTTGATGTTATTTGCTCATAGTATAATTTGATTTGATAATCAATCAAAGCTTTAGTTGACCAAGTCAAAGACTCTGTCAAAGCGTTGTCCTTAGTTGTCACTATGATTAAGATGGTTTTCATGTCGTTATATGCAAGTAATGATTAACTCCAATAATGGGCTTGTAATTCACAAAATATAATATGATCATCTTTCAAAAATGACTTCTTGCAACTTTTGATGCTAATAGAAAAATAGAAGCACAAGTGAAGAACTTGTTATTCTGATTCTAAGCGATTTTCTTCTATACGTATAGCATCGAGATTTACAAACACAATAAAGAAGAAAGAATAGCGAGAACTTGGGGCACCACAGCACCTGGTTTACCCTATGTTGATGAAGCTATTACTCATTCTGGAAACTGGCTCATTGGTGGCGATTTAGAGGTTATAAATCCAGTGAAGTATAATGATGGCCTTGATCGCTTCCGTTTTTCGCCTGCACAACTGCGTGACGAGTTTGAGAGACGCAATGCAGATGCAGTGTTTGCTTTCCAGCTAAGAAACCCTGTCCACAATGGCCATGCTCTATTGATGACGGATACAAGGCGTCGCCTTCTTGAGATGGGATTTAAGAACCCTGTGCTCTTGCTTCATCCTTTAGGAGGCTACACAAAAGCGGATGATGTGCCACTTAGTTGGCGAATGAAGCAACACGAGAAGGTTAGCCAAATTTTTGCATATCACTATTTTTTGAAGTGATAATGGATAGAAGTAGTCATATTAGATTACAAAAAAAAAGTTATAATTGTCAATTAATAACAAAAAAGTTATTCTGGCCAAAAAGAGTGGGAAAAAATGGTTATTTGACAAGAATATCCTTATTGAAATGCAAGCAAGCCCCATGTGTGTATTGCAATGTGTGGATTGAAACTCATTTCATTAGGGGTATTTCAGTCAATTTGGCAATACAAACTGTTTTGTTATGTTTTGGTTGGTTTTGGGTTATGTCTCTATTTCAAATGTGTTTAATTGGTTCATTCATGAATGGGATTGATATATTTGGATTGCTCATTGTTTTAGGTGCTTGAAGATGGTGTTTTGGACCCGGAGACTACAGTTGTGTCTATTTTCCCATCACCGATGCACTATGCGGGCCCAACTGAGGTGCAATGGCATGCTAAGGCTAGGATCAATGCTGGTGCAAACTTTTATATTGTTGGCCGGGATCCAGCTGGCATGGGTCACCCACTTGAGAAACGGGACCTGTACGACGCTGATCATGGAAAGAAGGTGCTGAGCATGGCTCCCGGTTTGGAGCGGCTCAACATCCTGCCCTTCAAGGTAAACGAGCAACTTCCATCATTTCTATCGCGTATTCTAGATAATAAACTTAGCTACTAATTTAAAACTCGAAATATCAATCTTGTATGTATAATAAGCCTATGAAATTATGATTAGGTGGCTGCATATGACAAGACTCAGAACAAAATGGCATTCTTTGATCCATCAAGGGCTCAAGATTTTCTCTTCATATCTGGAACTAAGGTATTTACCTCTTCTTCTCTTGTTTAAAACTTAAAACATGAACTAAACTCACTCGAACTAAGGTGTTTTCTTTTTGCTCGATTTTCGTTTTCTGTAGATGAGAACACTGGCTAAGAACAAGGAAAGCCCGCCTGACGGTTTTATGTGCCCTGGAGGGTGGAAAGTGTTGGTCGAGTATTATGACAGCTTGGCTCCATCGGACAATGGTAAACTGCCTCAACCAGTTGCGGCTTGAACTTATTAATGTTGGTTGTTTGTTTGAAGAACTTGGTGCCTTCATTTGTAACATAGTGTGATATCATCCAACATTGTGATGAAAATGTCTGCTCAATGATGCCATTTATGTGAGGCAAAATTCTTTGCCTCTATTTGTAACATAATACCAGGAATGGCACTGGAAATTCCTACACTTATATTCTGTTTTCTGCAAGAGATGATGGATTGTGAGTTTGCTACTGTACATGCTTTTGTTCAGTGAATGAGATTTGTTTTAGTTATGTTTTCATTTTCATATAGTAATAATAGCTCTTCCACTTGGTCTAATGCTATAAAATTTGTTACTTTTTTTAAATTAAAAAATATTTCATTGTTTTCAAAGGATATATTGGAAAACAATTAACAGGGTTTTTTTTTTCCCTGGATTGATGGATTTGGAGGATAGATGAGTTAATAACATACATAATCCTTCCATTTTAAAATATTCTAATCTTTCAATATAAATGCAATCTAAAAGATAAAAGAATCTTATGTAAAAGTCTGTGTAGTTATAATGATGAGTTTTAGGCCACATTAAGCTTTAACCCCAAGAAAAACTTATGAATAGTCCCACAATTTTTTTAAGCTTTATTAGCACTATAATTTTTGGCTCCATCATTTCCTGGACTTTATAAAGATGAAGTTTTATTCCTTCAAAAGAATTTCCAATTATTGCCTTAATCATTCATTCCATTCACTGATGCAGTCTTCCAATCCATTACAAAATTAGTAATAAATTTGATAATGTTTCTTCGAGACGCATATATTTATGATACTTGTGGCTTCACAATTAGATGCCGTGAAATGAAAATGACGATGTAATTTGCGATCAACAATTTTACAAATAAAAGTTCTTCTGCAATTAAAAATTGATCTAGAATTCGTGAAATTTTACATAATTACCCTTAAAAGAGTCATCATATAGAAAAAAAAAACCATTTGGCTTGCAATTGTTATTCAAAGTTGATGAATTACAAGTGAGGAGGTTGATCTTTACCAAAAGTTAAACATTTAATGAAAAGTAGATCAAGAAAAATTGATCTCAGAAGATATCCAAAAATAAATAGTTGATAATAAGGGTTAAAATGAAGAAAAAAACTGATCCTAGAGATCTGGAATCACTCCAAATGCAACTTTATATGATAAGAAACATCCATTCTAGAGGTTTGAGCAAAAACAGCAAAACCACGAGCAAAAGCAAAGGAGCCAGTGCCACCAACAACACTAAGCTCTTGTGTTTGTTTGTGTTCTAAATTCTTGGCTTGGATGCTAATGCTTCCTGAATGCTCATGTGTATCAAGTGTAAGATAAATGATATTGAAAGCGGAATGCGCGAAACTCTCAACGGGGATTATGAAACCTTGTGCCTTTCCGACCACCCTGGACGAGTTCTCCGGGCCCTCAGTGAGGGTCCGGTGGAAGATCAAGGCCCCGGTATGAGGTGGTGCCGCCGGATGCATGGCTGAGCCTCCCACTTGAGGCTGTTGGATGTAGAACGATAAGGCTAGCCGGGGACTATTGTGGTTTTTCCGATGGGGTAGAGGTGAGAACAAAGCTAGAAGTATAACTGCAGCTGTGGCTAAAACAACTGCACTGCAATATATGATTCTTGATAGCATACTTCAACTTAGAGACTATGATACATTCAATTGGATTCTCAACCTTTTAATAGTCTCTTCTCAGTGTGTTTGTTCATATAACCTAATCCACATTCTACCTCTTCACCTAATCCTTCTTCCACCCTATTTCTTCTCCTCAAAGTAGTTGGAAAGACAAATTGTAAGATGATACAAATGTCAAGTGGTTGTTTGTTTATATATATATAAATGAAATAAACCCCAAAAGTTAGTTTTAAACTATGAGAAGTTGATTATCTTTTGGGAAAATATGAGTTTTGGAGTCATCAAAGGTGTATCCTTTACTTTTCCTTTCCAGTGAAAAGGAGAATATTAAAAGGTGTATTCTGGATTGATGGATTTGGAGGATCGATTTGATGACAAATGCACTAAACTTGTATAGATGAGTTAATAAAATACATAATCCTTCCATTCTAAAATATTCAAATCTTTCAATATAAATGCAATCTAAAAGATAAAAGACTCTTATGTAAAAGTTTTGTGTATTTATAATGATGAGTTTTAGGGCACATTAAGCTTTATCCCCAAGAAAAACTTATGAATAGTCCCACAATTTTTTTAAGCTTTATTAGCACTATAATTTTTGGTTCCATCATTTCCTGGACTTTATAAAGATGAAGTTTTATTCCTTCCAAAGAATTTGCAAATATTGCCTTAATCATTCATTCCATTCAGTAATGCAGTCTTCCAATCCTTAACTATTATTTCCAAGACATCCCAAACTAATCCAAGTCTTTTATAGGTGTCTTCAATAGGCTGGTCCTGATGCAATCTTGGCCCTTCTCCATAATTTAGAATTCTATGATTAGGAATCATATGAATATATGCTAAACAATTTGGGAAGAAGAAAAATTATATATAAAAAAGAAGCCCAATACATATTACTTTATTTTATATTGTGTTTCAGTGTCGTATTCTTTTACCGAATGAAATCATCACCTTACATGTGTCGTGATTAGTAAAATCGATGTGGGATTCGAACACAAAAGGGAATAGACGATCCATCTGAATTCATTACTATAAATGTGTAATGAAATGAAATACGAGATTGGGGACAATGAATATGAGAATATGGAGACAATACATTGGCTGACAATAAGATTTGTTCCTGAAAAACAGGACAAGAAGCCTCCAACTTCAATCTGTACTCGTAAAATCTAGTTGGATGAACTCATGTAATGTAGCTGGTGAGGAAAAAGATGTGCCATAAACATTAAATCCTTAATATTCACAGTTGTATTGGGGCCTATTAAAACAATATTATATACTCTCTTCAGCCACCCCTCATAAGAACTTTGCATAGTTTAACTCAAACTCATCATTGCAGAATATCAATATCTGGAAAAGAGCAACTTTGCAACAATGTAAAAGGCCCTTTTTTTGTACTTCAAATGTGTGATAAAAATGGCAGAAAACAGGGCCAATGAAACCTTATGCTTTAAGCAAACATAAGCAAAAGTGGGTGTAGAAATCAAGTGCCAACACTCTGGCACCCTAGCTATTAACATGTCAAAAATCTTTATGAGTATGTTGTTCATATAGTTCAAATCAATCGATTCAATAAGCTGTTTTCTTGCAGGAATACTCAACGTCGAAAAGCAATGGGAAATCAAAGCACATCAGGGATAGTAGGTATGATGCTTTGAGGTTAAAGCTGTCTTTTTTCTTGTTTTGCAAAACACAGAATCTTGATCTTGTTGTTATTTTTCGCAGAAGAAGTGAACGAGGCACACGAGAAATCCCAAGAAGTTTGTTCTCCAGATGAGTTGAAAGAAGAGAAACAGATAGAGATTCAAGAAGATGAAACTCAAGATTTTCAAGAAAATGCAGCAGAAGCTGATGATATAAAAGAGGGTTAGTGAATCCAATGTTTTTACATGGTATTAAGATCATTCAAGACTTTCTAACATGGCCCTGATCCATTTTGAGTTGTCCTAATCATTAGATGTTTCAGAGGACAACAATGGATCTGTTAATGAGGCCTGTGAAACTCAAACAGATGTTAAAAACGAGCCGAATTTGGAGGAAGAAGGAAGCAAGCTCAACTATGAAATGCAAGATCAACTATGTGCTTTACAAGGTTATTTTTCATACAAATTTTTCAGGTTTAAGTTATCCAGGAATATCACCTGACTTAAACAGGAACAGGGTTACAGAATCCAATTCTGGAATGTACAACCATCACAAGCTTGGAATGTACAACGCCTCATGAAGCCACTGAAATCACATCAGAAATTCAAGAAATTGATAACATGTTGGAAAAAGAGATTTCAGACAGTGATGATGGTACGGATTCTCTTGAAGACGCGGTGTTAGAAGCCAGTACGGATGAGGCGGAGATTGTTAAAAACGACGATCATCCTAAAGAAGAGGAGATTAATTCCTTCAACACTTCAAATGATCATCAAAATGTTGGTTTTCTTGTTGAAGAGAAAGTAATGATGAATGAATTGGGTAATGATCAAGAAACGAAACAGTCCCTAGAATCAGTCCCCAATGAAGATGCTGACAAGCTAAACGAAGACAGTGAAATACGAGACGAAAGTACACTTGAAAACGTGGTTCTGAGGCCATCTAAATCGAGACACATTGGAGTCGAAGTCGAGCTGAGAAAGTCTCCAAGCTTCGATTTTGGGGTTGCGTTTGGTGCAAAATCCGAAGAATCGGATCAAACCCCATTGTTATATCAAGACAGAACACCAATGAGAAGCTTCTCAAGCTCTGCAAAACTCCGATTTCAGAACACAAGTCAAGCATTGGACATGGAAGAAAAGACAATCAGAATGGAACGAAGCAACTCAATGAGTCCACCTCAGAAAATACCCAACAAAGAGGAGATCAATGCCAATGCTACTATCATTACAAAAGACGATATTATTGCAAACGATAATACTAAACATGAACACGGTCTTCTAAAGGCGTCTCGATCAATGAGTGAGGACATTACACGAAGAAACGAAAAGAGAAAGCCCAGATCTTCCCTTTTCACTACCTGCATTTGCTGCACATCCACAATAAGCTAATCTTCTTGCAACAAAAATAAACAACTTTTTCGGCTTTTTTTCTTCGAGTGATTTGCTTCTTATCCTGTTTTCATTTGCTTGTTTGGAGAGATTCTTGATTGATTGTTGTAGTAAAACTAAAGTCTCTATGTTTTTACTTACACTGTGATATTGAAACATTCTTAGCTACAAAATGGAAATTTTCATTTGAACAAAAATGAAAGAATACAATGAAGAAAACAATTGCAAGATGATCATGTTTTGATCATCTTAGCAACAATGAAACAATTTCAGCAGTAATACTTAAAAAAATAAAATAAATAAACTTAGAGATTAATTAATTAATAATCTATCCAATACTCATCATCATTTTGACAAACTCATCATAATCAACTTGTCCATCACCATCCAAATCAGCCTCACTAATCATCTGTTCTACCTCTTCATCTGACAATTTTTCTCCCAGATTGATCATCACGTGACGAAGCTGCACATAATTTATTTATTTATAATTATAATTTAAAAAGATTTTTAGAGATTCTGGGAATTTAAATAAATAATATTGCATAATTTGAATTTAGGTAAAATTCATTGCATGAGAGATGTGTAGAGAGAGAAGCCATATAAAAAACTAGTTGACCAATGAATAAGGTGTAAGTTACAGAGAAGTGACAGAGCAATTTACATCTAAATATATAAAAAGACTTGGATGAATTAAATGTCACTTCTGAAATGTAAAATAATTGGTTTAGTCATGCCAACGTACAAATGGTACATCCAGAAGTACAATAGTACTAATGCAAGTGGGATTTTTGAGTCCATGTGATCACATGCTGGACAAGGTCTATATTTAATTTCTTATTATATTTCAATTTCGTATTTTACTTTACGATTTTATTAACAAGACTTATAAATTATAAACACAAAATATAAAATTAAAATACGAATGTAATAGAGGATTCCAACTGCCGACTCACCTCAGTGGCTGATATGTAGCCGTTTTGATCCTTATCGAACACTTTGAAAGCCTCTTTAAGCTCTTCTTCCGCGTCGGTTTCCTGATAAAAATTACAATAAAAATAAAATATCTAACTGAAAAATGACATTCTTGATCATAATTACTAAAGTGGATTTAATTTATGTAGAAATTAATTAACCTTAAATTTCTTGGCCATGAGATTCAAGAACTCAGCAAATTCTATGGTCCCATTGCCATCTGCATCAACTTCATTGATCATATCATGGAGCTCCTCTTCAGTAGGGTTTTGATCCAAAGACCTGATCACTGTAGCCAATTCTTCTATGGTTATGCACCCTGCAGTTTGTTACAATTACCAAGAAAATATATTATGTCTTGGAGACTATATATATAAACTACTCAATGAGAGAGAGAGAGAGAGAGAGAGAGAGAGAGGAGTAACCATCTCCATCTTTGTCAAAGAGACTAAAGGCTTCTTGGAACTCAACAATTTGCTCTTCATTCAGTCTCTCAGCCATGAGGGTTATTTAGAGAGAGAGAGAGAGTTGAGTATTGCTGAATTCTTGCTGGACTATAAGTAGATGTGGAATGGGGACAGCAAAGCCTAGTAAATGCAATTGATTTTCGTTTAAGTTTACAAAAAGATTTATTTAAAAATGAATAACAAGTCAAGATTGAGAGTTGTTAGGTGAATATTGTAGTAATATATTAATCATCACCATATCTAAGAAAAATCTCTAACACTTCCTATCTAACATTATTATACACTCTAGAGCAAGAAATTAAGTATAAACATAAAAAGTCATTGAAAGTAAAGAAGCAAGGACAACATAATTTCTCAAACACTTCCAATTTGGTATTGAATTTCATTGAAATTTCAAAAGAAAAGAAAAAAAAAACCTCTGCAAAACTAATTAAGTTTGTAATTACAATAATATTATACATATCAAATGTGTTCTAGAATTAAGAATAAAAATCCAGATAAATGGGTCAAAGTATTTTGTGTTCAAGTATCTCTAAGTTCATAATTAAATAATGAGAGACTTATTAAGAAATTTCACATTTGATTGATTTTTGTTTTTTAAGAATACTCTATAGGTATCTATTTTCACTTAATTGAAGACCACTTTTTAGCATTCTAAAGACAGCTCAAATATATGATACCAATAAAAGTATTATTTGATGCTTTGAAATTACATCACACCCTATATACATCACCAAATGTACCATTGAATCAACTTTTAATGCTCGATTATATTTGTGACCAATAATTAGATCATTCATTCAATCTTAAATCCATATTGGGAAATTAAATTTAATTAAGACCGCCCAACATTTGCAACATGTCTCATGACAATAGGTCCATTGTTTGCTAATTTCTCCTAATAAAATTATATATAGACCAATACTAGCTAGCCAACTCATGAATTGACCTATATTTACTTCTTTGTTTTATGCAAACGTTTTTATAGGCTATTAATTATATTTGTAACAGCTGTTGAGTGAGATAACTAGGGAACCTTGAGAATTCAAAGTTCAAAAGAGAAGACTAAAGACTAAAAAGGGCATGTATATGGACTCACTCTCTGCACACCAAACATCACGCTATATATATCGTGTTATAATATCGTATCAACGTATTCTAATATATTTTACTATTGTTTCAGTTGGTGTGAATTGATATTCAAGACGGGTTAATTCGTTCAATGATGATTTAGTTATAGTAAGAGATTCCAAAATGTTAGAGATGATTTTAAATTTTACTCGTGTAAAGATCAAATTTGAAATTTGTTAATTTAAATTTCTAATGAAGCAAATTGAGTGACATCAATACCATCATTTAGCATTTACTTTAAAAATTAATGATAAATACAATTTTTTTCATCTAATCTGCAGGTAATTGACTCTGAATGGGTCATCTTCATTTCTTTTATGCGATAAAATTATAATTAAGAATCATCTTAAGATCATGCGATTCGTATCATTCATAAGATTTGTGTATTTCTCTGATGTCAATTAATAGATTAACATCACAAAAACTTGTGAGACAGTCTCACGGATAGTTTCTGTGAGACGAAGCCACATCACCTACAAACAACACGTGAATTTTATCGTTGAATAGTTTTTGTGAGACGGAGCCCCATCACCCACAAACAACATGAATTGTAGAGTTTGGATGATGGGTAATTGAGTTGTGGATTGATCCGTTTTATACAATGCATTAAAATTTCATGAGACGGTCTCACAAGGACTTACTCAATTAACATATATATATATAAAAGTTGGCATTCCTTTAAAAAAAAATTGATTTCATGAGAAAAGTAAACAAATTCAGGATTTATTTTGCGAAAATTGAGCTTCATCAGTGCTTCTTAAATAGTTTAATTATGATTTTGGATTGAAATCGCAATGCGCTAATTTGCTTTTAATTATATTTGATAAAAAATATTGTATTTTATATTTTAATTGTATATTTAGTGTTACATTAAAAAAAAATAGTTACATTTTTATATTATTGTATATTTAATAATAGTGGTAATGGGTAAAAATAGCTTTTAATAATATTGTATAAGATAATGTAGTGATTTCTATTTGAGACATTATTATATCTAATTTCAAATGTATGTGATGCTCATGATCAACTCTCTAATAAAGATCTTTTATTTCATCAAATCTAAACTAAATAAATTTATTACTTCATAGTTTTTAAGTTTAAACATACTGAATATATTCTCTCTATCCCAAAATAAACTATTATTATTGATATATCTTTATTTAAATGGAATATTATAGATAAAATTTTCAATAATCACTTTGTATCTTATTTAACTAGTATATGTTTCCAAACAATTTGACATTCCAACGATGCAAGTAAATTTGTATTAAGAGCCCAATTAATGAGGAATAAATAATTAGTATAAACAGCTTATAACATAGAGAAGTGTACTAAACATATTTAATTTGAAGAGGATTTACAGTCTCATACAATTAACTAATTATATTAACTGCAATTAAAACGACATAAATGTGCTTCGCTGTCAACGCGTTTTGTTCGCCATGAGCTCGCTCGACGAGGTGCACCTATAATTTTTATACCATATTTAACTTCTTCTTTTTTTTTCAAAAAAAAAAACCTCAAAAAAAAAAAACTCTGTTACATAATCTTAATTACATCACAATAAATAATTAAGTGTTATATAATTTTGACGATCAATTAAATTACACATGTGGACGTGGAATTGTGGAACCAACGATTTCATTTGATAATTAATTTATATACGATGATATAGTGTATATTAATTATAAAATAAATAATAAATATTGCATTTAATTTTATGTGGACTACTATCAACTATTTCAAAAATTTAACTTGGTTCTATTTGTTATTTAATAAAAATGAACTGTGAATTGATTTATCTAACGGATACGTGAAATGGTTTGATAAGGGATATTTTTCCTTTTTTCTAGTCTAAAAAGTCGAACAAGATAGTATATTTGTTTGTAGTATTCTTAATGGAATTGACTGACTTGAATAAGGATGGAAATTTAGTCCAAATTTCCATGCAACTTTCCAGCGATTATTTGATTTTAATTTTTCACAAAGACTATAAATTTTGACTAAGTATAATTTGTCAGAAGATAACACAAAACTTCGATGATAAAATTATCAAAATGCGACAATAAGAAAGTTCAGTCCTACTATCTTACCCATCGTGAGTACGTTAAGATGTAAAATCCAAAATATCAATTAATTTTATTTTTCATATAACGAATGGATGAGATCATTATACTTCATCGATGGACATATTAAGAGTTATCCACGGTGGACATTTTAGCATTTTCCTAAGAAAGTTATAATAAAATTAAAATTTTATCATAACTCGTAATAATTTGTATGGTAGTAATTTTGATGGGATCAAATTATTATTTTTAACTTAAATAGATGTAAACTTGTTTAAAAGAAAATGATTAAAGATGTGGTAAAATCTTAAATTAATCAGTGGACAAACAGATACAAATCAAATCTTGGTTAATATCTGCCCAAAAGGATATGCAAGTGTGACTGCATTATTTTTGCTTAGTTGGCTAACTAGAAAAGATAGCCTTTGTCACACAAGATAAAAAGACTAAAATGATAATTGTGAAGTTAAATAATGGAAAAAAAAAATAAGTTTGCCAGATTGGAAAATAATTCGATCTGGAACTGCTCCAAAATTCATTAAATGCAAGACGAATATTATTGATGTACTTCAACTTTATTTAATTGCAAAGTTTTCCACTCTTGGTCTCTCTGATACAAGATCAAATTAGGGGTCTTCAATAATATTAACCAGATGTAATATTTACTATTAATTTACACATAATAACTCATATGTATACCCATGTATGTGAAAATAATATATCACATTTAATTTAATTTGTTTTAGGGTACATCGATCAAATAAGGTACGTAACATATTATGTGGATTTCAGAAATTACAATCAAATTCTTTCAAGGTCAAAATTTCACATCTTTAGATAATGAATGAATCTGATGGAAATATTACTTGTCTAACTATAATTTCCACAAAATTTGATAATTTACTCAAACCTAAAAATAATATATACGATTGACCCATAAATTTAAGGTTGGATAGCCTATTTATCCTCATAATGGATGAATAGTTATCACCCTAATTTGTAGGTGACAGCTTATCCATTTGGACATTTCACCCTTATTTTAATTTACATTACAATTATTCTATCCAAATAAAGGCACTTTATGTTTCATTCCAAATTATTCAATTTCAAATCCAAACATATATAATTAAATTCAATTGTAATCCATAAATTGTTCTATTTAACCACACCAATCACGACAGATGGGGTGATGAGGTTGTATATCAACTTCCTCTCTAATCAATGAATTTCCCAGCCGAAAACGTTGACCAATTCCATTCACCATCATCTTTCAAATATTATACCTATATTATTAAATAAAGTGATATTATCAGATATAAATTTATAGGAGTATTAGTTTTCATATGGATATATACATATAAAAATCAATGATGAATTTATATTCAATATAGTCATACTAAGTGTAGCAACATTTAACCTTCACGGCTTACCAAAGATACTATTAAATTAATGATGTCCTCTCTCAAATATTTTCATGTTGAAATGTGTACTATTATTGATCACATTTGATTTTGATCAATAGTTCATAACAAGAGTCACTATTTAAATATGGTACATATTGAATTGACTCGAAAATCCAAGGTTTTTGGATTAATTGATTTAAAATTCAAAATTTTAAGTTGATGAATTTCAAATTCAAAATCTCCAATATTTAAATTATGATACATGGAAAATTTATTCAAATTGCTAAAAAAAAAAATCCTCAAACAATTATTGATTTGCTGTTATATATGAATCTCAAATCCTCAAACACCTAAAAGAAATTACTTTCAAGAGAAGACAACAAACATTATTTATTTATTTCTCTCTTAATTTCATGGGAAGAGCTTAAGTAGGTAGAAAATGATTTAATTGACCTCGTCATGAGTCTCATGACTAAGAATTATCATCAACATTCCTTCTTTTTTTTTTTTTTTTTTTTGATATGGGTACATTTTTTTCTCTACAAGGTGGGAACCAGAAATATTTACTTCTTCGGTGGCCCATAAAAAGCTTTAAGCCCAATTTTGCCAATTTATCTTGGAAGTAACGACCCAGCATAAATAATCACTAATAAAAAATAAATATTTTCACATGTTGAATTTATTTATTGAGTTGATTTAAACAATATATAAATAATACTATATATATACATACTATAGAAAAAACAAAGATAAACTAGTAATTACGTAAGTTCAGAAATTAAAAGTTCAAAATAAAACTAAAAATCATGCATAGCCACAAAATTTTACATCACTCTCTTCACAAATTGCCGTCCTAGTAAAAAGGAAGCCCATCGGAGCCCATAAAGGGAGGTGGAATATCGGGCTCTATGGTCTCAGGTGGGCCAGGTTCCGGCCCATGTGGCGGAAAAGCCTCAGGCTTTCCAGGTGGAGATGGCATCAGAGGCCGTGGGCCCTCCGTCCCTAGCGGAGATGGAGATGGTGGGCCCGGGAGTTCTGGGCCTGGATTGGGCCCAGGTGAGAGAGGCCCAGGGTCCGAAGGCGGCTTTCCGGTGAGAATTGTATCAAACTCCATGAAATTATTCACATGAGGCAGCTCCGGTGGCTCGTCAGGCTGCGGCACCGCCGCCGTGAGCTCGGTCGTTACCGGTCTGCCCGAGTTGATACGGGCCAGTACTCGAGCTGCCCGAATCGGACAGACACTTTGGGTTACTTCATGTTTTAGGATGCAAAGTGTACGGAAATGTTTCATGAAGAAATTGGTAGAAATTGGCATTGTATTGCTTATTGGATGAAATTATGGAAAGATATTATATATATTGCATGTCTGTATATACGTGGCTAAGGAAGGCCACGTGGATGGCATGCAAAAATATTATGAATTTCACTTAATTTTTTTGAAACCTGAATTTCACTTAATTAAAAAACTTGTAAATTATATACTCTTTACATGAAATTAAAAGAAAAATAATGGACATTATAAAATTTATCAAAATTTGGTGTGATGCTCATTTGAATTTGAGATTTATAATAGTAATTCATGTTTTTTTAAATATAGATTGAAATATTTGCTACAATTTCTCTCTGTTCATATAATTATTTCCCAACATAATACACAAGCTTTTCATAATAATACATTTATACCCACAATTTCAACATTTGTGTTGGACATATACTGATAATTTGTTTCTAAATGGTCAAAAAGGGAAACAATTAAGAATCAAAAAAGGAAATTATTATTAATTAAATTTAGATTTTTATATAAAGTGAAAATTTTAAACATTGTAGATTTGTCCATATTTTACACATACAAATACACGTGCATCCAATTCTATTCCATATACATCATATATTCAACTATATATTGGTAACTTTCTATAATTAATTAAAAACAACTCGAAATAGAACTTTCGATCTCTTTTCTGTAAAATGGACTATAAAAGCATTCATGAGGATCAAACTAAGTCTGAAATTAAGCTCTTTATGATAGACCTTCAACAATTAGTAAAGATGGCTTCAACTTAACATGATATTCAAAAGAAAACAAAAATTGGAAAAAAAAAAGTAAATGATTGCTAATTATTAAAGTTCATTAAAGAACAAACATTTATCAACTTTTCAAACATGAGGCTATTCATTATGGGTTCAATTTGGCCCAATCTGAATCAAAGTTTCACATAAAAAAAAAAAAATAAATAAATCGAAGATAACTCATAAAGAGGTGTTCTTTACCTTTTTTAATAAGAAAAGTCCACTCTTGGAGGACTAGTCTAACCAGGATCAAGAATCGATTTTTAATGTAGCAACTTTGTCCGACTTTTTTAATCTAAATAAAAGGCATAGTATTTAGTGTCTAAATCAGTTATTTCATGTTTTGAGCAAGAACAAGGTATTGGTAATGAGAGAGAGAGAGAGAGAGAGCACATTGTGCTTTCATTATTTGAGTCTTGACAAAATCCAACCTAAACAAAAAACAAAAACAACAACCACAATCACCCCACCACCAAAAGGCAAAAGTGCCCTTTTTTTCTTTTCCTCCTTTTTGGCACCTGTCTCTCCAATATAGAGAAACCCCACAAAAATCCAAGCTTTATTAGCTCATATGTGCTCATCTCTTAATTTCAATTTTCGTTATTGATGGATTGCATTATGATTAACTCCTCATATTGTGGTCCTCTACTCTAATTTTGCCACTTCATTTCTTAGGGTTGCAGGCCTTTTTTTTTTTTTTTTAATTGTAGTAAATGAGCAGATAAATATATAGCAAGAAAAATGCAAACAGGGAGTTCAGGGGAGTTGGGAACAGCAGATACAAGAGGGAAACACAGGATTTCTGCTGAATTAAAGAGACTCGAGCAAGAAAATCGATTCTTGGAGGTTTTTTCTTTTTCCTTTTTTTTTTAATTTTTTATTGCTTTCCTTGGAATATAGCCTTTTGAATTGATCTCGAATGGTGTTAGCTTCTTTTTTTGCTGTTTCTATTATGAGGTATATTGAATTTCAGTGCCCTTGTTGAGTTTGAGTGGTGAAAGGTGAAATCTTGATGTTGAATCATATGCCTCTTTGCTGCATTTTTCATTTTGAATGAGTGGAAGCTGTGGAAAGATGGAACTCAGTTTTTCTCTCTGTTAGGTTACTTCAGTGGAAAATTAAAGTACTATTTTTCCCTAGGGTTTTTGTAATCTTGTTGGAGAATTGGATAATGTTTATGTTTTGATTTGAACAAGGAAAAAGAGTAGTGTTTGTATGAGGGGATTCTTAGGTTTTTCTTTCTTGCAATTCTTTACCTCGTTGCATTGGGATTTCGTATGCAATGTGACCCTTAAGAAATATGAGGATGTTTCTTTTAGAAAAATTGAGTGAATTGTACTTGTGGTGCTAGTTCAATGATGCTCGTAAAACTTAGACAAGTAACATTTGATGGTATCAGCATTTCAGTCTCCAATTAAAGAATCTTAGTCCTGTTCAAGTCGTAACTTGGCTTGCTCGATTTAGTTGTGTAGCATTTCTCATTAATCTTATGCCCCTTGTAGCCTTATAGGAGCTTCATGGTAAAATACTATACAGATGATTACATGGTTTTCCAATTGATAGTTTCAGAAATAATGTTTCAAGAATCCAAGCTCTGAATCAATCAAGAAGGCTCTAACCTGGGATGCTGTTGAAATACCCAAATCTTTTTCTTCCTTGAGTTGTCTCTTACTTGGATATTTGATCTCCCATAAGCTGTTGTTAAATGGTTCAGACCTTAGGATACATGCAGCCTCTAATCTGTGATTCTATTTGGAACAATCCAGACATTTTCAAGAATACTGCAAGAATGCTCTGATTATCATTTTTTCCACGAAAGATTTAATCGAGGTGCTGAATATGCTGAAGGATAAACAAGTTATGTCCAATAATGTTCATGGCTGCCACTTTGTTTTCTTTACTCCATGCAAGTCGTTGTTACAAGTAATTTCTTACTATAATATTCCGTGTACAGGAGGAACTTGAACAACTTGAGAAAACGGAGAATGTGTCAGCTATTTGTAAAGAGTAAGTTGGACGATATATAGATAACTAACATGCTATATTTCTGCTTTATACACATTGCCAACCTCTAACTGCACCTGTGTGGTTACCAGGTTGCTGATTAATATTCGTACAATACCTGATCCGCTACTCCCATTGTACGAGCTCTTAATTGATTCTTATAGAAATCAACGTTTCAAATCAGCTACATATTGTTAAATTGATCGTTTCTTTGTGATTTCCAGAACAAATGGTCCCATAAATCCAATCTGGGACCGATGGTTTGAAGGAGCACAAAATTCTTCAGGATGCAGGTGTCCGATTCTATGATGTAATAGCTGTTCTTGAGAACACGATATTTCATGAAAGCAAAGGCTCGAGAATGCACGATATCATTAAGATTTTGGATGTTCATTGGCATTCAGAGGAACAGATTTGAATGATATTCAGTTTTTTCTTTTTGTATCATTTTTTGCTCTGTTTTATCCCATAATTTTTCTGGGATAAACTGGATCTTGGACATGGAATTCAAACATGAGTTACAATGATTATCCCAACTGTACAAACACTAACAGAGACCTTTAAATTCATTTGTAAATACGCTCAAGAAATATGTGCTGACAAATCCTATCATTTTAACAGGAAAAAAAGAAAAAGAAAAAAATACATTGAAACTGGATATGAATATCTAGTTTGCAGAATTTGGGTGATTAGATGATACATCAGATAATTTATATTCAATGAAGATGAAACATTATAATGAACTGTGTCTCGTAATTTCACAGCCTCTAGCTCGTTGCTTTTCCAGTAACTCTTTGCGCGATCCACCCCATGCCATCGTACAGACCTTCACCGGTTAGCGCACAGCAAGCTTGGATATGCCAATCGTGGTTCTTGATACTATGAAGGGACAGGGCATCGGTTATTTCAGCAGGCGTCATGGCTTCCTTGAGGTCTTGCTTGTTTGCAAAGACGAGCACCACAGCGCTTTGAAGATCCTCGTTTGGGAGCAGCTTAAACAGCTCGTCTTTCATTATGGAGATCCTAGCTCTATCAGTGCTGTCTATCACAACTATAACAGCATGTGTCCCGCGATAATAAGTTGTCCATGATGTCCTTAGCCTATCTTGCCCACCAAGATCCCAAACCTTAAAACAAGAGGAAATAGATGCAGATTATGGTGGGTGATACCCAAATATGACTTGAATAAGTAAGCATATTCAACTAAGATAATAAGTTCCAAGCAAAGATCCAGAAATATGCCAACAAGTACATATAATTTTCGGAGCAGTTATTAAGTGCAATGCTTTAAACTTGGGCAAACACTCGAACTTCTGCTTTGGCCTAAGTAAAAAATACGAGGATAGTGAAGCCACAGGTGTTAGCTAGCATGCCAATTCAACGATGTAACACCTGGTAATTGAGAAGCCACTATCGATATTTACATCTCACATTGTATCTGACAAGGCCATAGATTATGCATCCAGAGTAATTATGGATCAGTAAGATCTACAAAAGGATTTCAAAACCAAAGGCACAACTCAGATTTATTTTCCATCACTACATAAGCTACATATTCCAATTGAGATATTTCAAAAAAACTCACATATCTGATAGAGAGGGAACCCACACTATACTAACTTCATAGAAACAGTTAACTGATCCGCATTTGTCAACATGAAAAGCCAACCTAATATTAATCTTTTTGGTTCAAGTTTGAGTTTGGATCTACCAGCTCAGATATCTCATACATGCAATGACCGTGGTAGCTATGTGCAGCCCACATGCATACACCTATTGAAAATTTGTAACAAACTGGAATTACACACAAGGATGCTAATCCACATTCCCCCTTCAGGAACAAAAGAAGGCTGACGGCAGTTTGTTTGCCAACACATACGGCCCAAAACGCTATCAATGTCTAGAGTAAATACGTTGAGAAATAATAGGATGAGATAAGTTTCCACCAACTGAGAAACATACAGCAGAAATTTCACATCAATAAACTGTGTGGGATCGGCTATATGGGTTACATCTCATCATCATTTTCGGTCTAGACTCATGCTCTCATTTATATATAAGTAAAACATGTCATTTCTAATTGTTTCTTTCCAATTCATTTTTGGTTTCCCCTTCCCCTTTTAATTTGAGATAAAAAGGCTTTACTTTCTATAACATGGAAAACAAAATCAAGCCAAATATACGAAAACCTCTATTTTTCAATGAATTTCAATAGACCATATACAGGTAGTTAATTAACAAATATAACTCTTAACACTGACCATCAAATATAAAAAAAATCAAGAACACAAATTAGCATCAGATTATGAAATCTAAAACTGATGATCCTTCAAATCTCATTCACTCACCACATAGATGTCAGAGGATTTGGAGGAAAATTTGTAAAGGAAAAGTAAGAATCACAAAAAACCTAGTTATTTAACTCTTATGCATTCAAAAGAGAGCCCAAAAGAATTAAATCTCAGCTAAAATCACCAGAAAAAAGCTTTCTTTAGGTTTTCCCTCGCTAAAATCTCAGCTCCAACATAATATAACTAACTAGCAATCGAACTAAATCGCCTAAATCAATAAAAACAAAATTCATATGCCTTCAAATAAAACAAACGCAGAGAAAACACTACCTCAAATCGAATATTCTTGTAGACAATCTCCTCAACGTTGCTGCCAACGGTTGGATGCGTAGTAACTACCTCCCCCAAATGGAGCTTGTAAAGCGTCGTCGTTTTGCCGGCGTTGTCCAGCCCCACCACCACGATCTTGTACTCCTTCGCCGGAAACAGCATGAACCACATCTTCGACATCAGTGCCCCCATTGATTCTCTATTTCACCCCAATAAAAAAAAAAGGAAAATAATAAATAATTTCAACAATCAAGATCTATTATACACAGAACCAGAAAACGAAAAAAGAAAATACAAATCTGACCAATTCTGAATTGAATGTGATTCGTTTATGATGAAGAGAAAAACCGTATGAATCGAATATGGGTTTAGTGATTTTGCTTTTGGTTTTTTTTTTTTTTTTTTTAATAAATCAAAGTGATCGAAGGTGTAGTGGATGGTGGGATACTCATAATTTACCTTTTTTTTTTTTGGGACTGTCCGCAGCCCACATTTTTCTAAGCACAAGCATACCTCAATTCCTTTAGAAATTAGACATATTCATATATGGAAATTGAGGTGTGCTTAGAAAAATGTGGGGTGCGGATAGTCCCACTTTTTTTTTTTTACACGTGCACCGGATGCAGACAATCTTCTCTCCTACTCATCAACTTCCAACGACTATTTTCTCATCAATGTTTTTTCTTCTAGCTTTCTCCGCCATCTCCCTGTTTACTCCTCTGACTAGCTTTCTTCACTCTCTCTCACTAGCTTCTCTCACTAAAATCTCCGATTTGCGGCGGAGCTCCGTCTCGCCATGGCGCAGTCGCTTAATCTCTCTATTTCCATCCCCCATTCCGCGAAACCCTCTCTCCCTGCCTCCAACTACCCTGTCTCCCGTTTTGCCTTCTCCAATAACCCTAGCAAAATCTCTCTATGCATCAGAGCCACCACATCGGAGTCTAATTCTTCTGTGTTGACATCCAAAAATGGATCAGACGGCATTTTATCTGCCGCGGTCTCTGATTCGAGTTCGATTGAGATTGATACAGTGACGGAGGCGGAGATGAAGGAGAACGGGTTCCGGAGCACGCGGCGGACGAAGCTGATTTGTACGATCGGTCCGGCGACGTGTATGCCGGAGCAATTGGAGGCGCTGGCCGTGGGCGGGATGAATGTGGCGAGGATTAACATGTGCCACGGCACCAGGGAGTGGCATCGTGAGGTGATTCAGCGCGTGAGGAAGTTGAACGAAGAAAAGGGGTATGCGGTGGCCATTATGATGGATACAGAGGGGAATGAGATTCATATGGGGGATCTCGGTGGGGGGGCTTCATCAGCCAAAACCGAGGTACTGATAGAAATCTGATGACAGTATACTTTGCTTTTACATTTGTTTGAATTTAGTTATATTCATTGCAAATAGAGGTATAATTGCTGAAAGGACACGATGTTTTCAATGTGATTATGGATTATTGGGGTGTGGAAAGTTTTATTATATGTTTGAAAAAGAGAATGAATTTCTCCTCCAATTTTTATTTCTTGTTCGGACTGTTTTATGTTTTAGTTTAGATGCTGCACAAAAAGACTTAATTGTGAGAAAGGAGGATGCAACTTTTTGTTTTTTCTCCAATTTCTTGGTGTGCTATTTGTGGATTAATACTAAAAGCATCTTAAACGTATCAAACTTGTAATTCATTGTTGAGAAGCAATATGAAATTCCATTGGCTTTTTGCCACTTATGGATCACTATTATTATATCTGAAGCTTGAAATTTTTATTTTGCTTCTTTTTATCTTTTGCAGGATGGTGAAATATGGACTTTCAGTGTTCGAGCTTTTGATTCGGTTCTTCCAGAGCGCACTATTAACGTGAATTATGGTGGCTTTGCTGAAGGTTAAAACTTGAATCATGCATTAGCAACAAATTGTCTGGAAAGCATTGCAATCCTTGTTTTTGCATTTTATTTTGTTTGCTAGCTACTGTTCTAATGACACTATTACGCTCCTTTGACAGATGTAGAAGTAGGTGATGATCTTCTAGTTGATGGTGGAATGGTGAGGTTTGAGGTGATTGAGAAAATTGGTCCTGATGTCAAGTGTCGCTGTACTGATCCTGGACTTCTGTTACCTCGGGCTAATCTTACTTTCTGGCGTAATGGGAGCCTTGTACAGGAACGTAATGCTATGCTGCCCACAATATCCTCAAAGGTCTGTGCTTGTTCCTTCTTTTTTCAAATAATAATTTCCTTTAGATGAATTTCAAATTTCATCCAAGTTATGTTTCCAATTATTAGGTCTTGTTCCTGCTGAAAATTTGTTATCTTTTTATGTTGTTTATCTAATCTGTAGCAACTTGATCATAGGGTAACTTGAGCTAAAATGGCATTGTCCAAGTTAAGCTTTATAGAAAAATCAAGCTTTTCGAGAAATAATAACTATTTTTCAGAGGCAGTATAAAAGTTAAACATAATGTTTAAGTGGGCCTTGGAACTTCACATAAGTCATGGGACTCTGATAGAGTCCGGGGCTGAAGCAAGAGTTGAAGTAATCATCTTCTTTGATCTGTATTCATTGCTTCATTCATATATTACATGAATGACATTGAGCTCCAAAATTTATGGGTTACTTGTGTTGAGAAAAGGCACATAGAACTGAGTAAAAATGAGTTCTCTTCTGTATATGAGTTTTGTGGAGTAATGTTGACTAAACTTGACCTATCCTTCTTATGTTATTGACAGAACAGAACATTGTGTAAACTTGCTACTAAGTAGTTTGGGCTTCGTCTTATGTTCAAATTTAATAACTGTTGTTACTGAGATTACTTTGACCATGTTTTTTGTTTGTTCAGGATTGGTTGGATATTGATTTCAAATTTAATAACTGTTGTTACTGAGATTACTTTGACCATGTTTTTTTGTTTGTTCAATTATTCTCACTCTTTAGTATTATTCTTCAGGATTGGTTGGATATTGATTTTGGGATTGCTGAAGCTGTTGATTTCATTGCTATATCATTTGTCAAGTCTGCGGAAGTTATAAAGAATCTTAAGAGCTATATTAAGTCTCGGGCTCGTGATAGGTAAGTTATATGTTCAATCATTATGGATGATTATCCTCTGAAGCTTAGATAGCTTCCCATTTTGCCCCTTCCCAAAGTATTGGCTTCACCTCATGGATCCACTTCCCTATTGTTCTTAGCCACTTTTCACTCAATTTGTTTATAGCCATGGTATATAATCTATTAGGTAGTTTCTGGTTAACTCCAAACATCCAATGTCTCATCAGTACACTATCTAAGGTGCCCCAGAGATGTGATTTTCTCAGAATAATTGGGATCCCTTCCAAGCTAAAATTCAATACCATGCTCTTAAGCTTTTTTTCTGAAATGATCTTCATGATGCAGTGACATGTCCGTGATTGCAAAGATAGAAAGTATCGACTCTTTGACAAACTTGGAGGAGATTATCCAAGCATCAGATGGAGCAATGGTGGCAAGAGGGGACCTTGGTGCACAGATCCCCTTGGAACAGGTTCCATCAGAACAGCAGAGGATAGTCCAAGTCTGTCGGCAATTAAACAAGCCCGTTATTGTTGCCAGCCAGTTGCTAGAATCTATGATAGAATATCCAACACCAACAAGAGCTGAAGTAGCCGATGTTTCCGAGGCAGTTCGCCAGAGATCAGACGCCCTGATGCTTTCTGGTGAGTCTGCCATGGGACAGTTCCCTGACAAAGCATTGACCGTTCTGAGAAGCGTTAGCCTGAGAATCGAGAAATGGTGGAGAGACGAGAAACGCCATGAAGCTATGGAGCTAACCCCGATAGCATCCTCATTTTCAGACATCATTTCAGAGGAGATATGCAACTCCGCTGCCAAGATGGGTAAGAAACTTTTATCATTTTATCTTCACATGTCTTGTGATTAAGGTGCTAATTTGGGGTATTATATTGTAGCCAACAACTTGGAGGTGGATGCTATTTTTGTCTACACGAAAAATGGTCACATGGCTTCACTTCTTTCACGGTGTCGACCAGACTGCCCGATTTTTGCATTTACTACAATTACATCTCTGCGTAGGCAGCTGAATCTGCAGTGGGGTCTAATACCATTCTGTTTGAGCTTTTCTGATGACATGGAAAGCAACCTCAACAAGACTTTTTCGTTGCTTAAAGCTCGGGGAATGATAAAATCCGGTGACCTGGTAATTTCCATCTCTGATATGCTGCAGTCGATCCAAGTTATGAACGTCCCATAGAAGTTGCTTGATTTGGCGACTTAGCTTGATTCGTCGATCCAACAAAATCAACAGAGAATCAAGTCCAATCCTTCCATTAACTCCGAGCTTCAATAGCTTTGTCAGTGTAGCAAATGTTGAGTGATGAATTTACAGGCTTTCTATTGAGAGATGTGTGTTTTTCCCCCTCTCTAGTTGTAAACAGTGGTGGTGTATTTTGAGAAAACTTATTTTTGTTTGAAAATATATATTCTCTTATGTGGAATTAGTTACAGACAGTGGTATATGATAACCAAAAATTTAATCTAGTCATATTAAAAAACTAGTAAACTAGTAGTTCACCTGCGCATATTATTTATTTATTGTAGTAATATATACAACTTATAATATAATGAAGTTGTATAAATTTAAAGATTATTTCTAACATCTTTTATTATTTTAAAATATGTACAATATGCAAATGCATTTTTCATATTTCTATTGTTTTTAAAAGTTATATTCTATATTTGTAAATAAAACATAATATAAAATAAAGTTTTGACTGCAAATAGTAGAATTTTGATTGGATTAAGGTTTGCAATGTGTGTGAGGGTTCAATAGTAACATAGATGATGACGATGGTGGTGATTGTAATCAATTCATCTAATTAAATGATATTTAAAATTAAAAAAAACCCTAAAAATGTATAATTTATAGTTTATTTAAATGCAATTGAATTAATTTCTAATCTTTTAATTCTTTGATTATAATCAAAACTCCACGATATCATAATGTAATAGTCCAACAAAATTTTATGTTGCAAACTCAAATATGTATCAATTTACAAATAAGTCAAAGTATAGATATATTAACTATTATCATTAAAATGAATTTATTAAATGATGTGCAATTTTCAAAATTTCTAATTTATTTTCTTAGTTTTATAAAATAGCTTTCCAAAATGCTATTCTATCTCATTCCTGAAAAAAAGTCAATTAAAAAAAAGAAGATGGTCTGAAAACTCATTAAGATCGACTATTATGAGGTTAAATTAGGTTATCCACAATAACTCTTATATATCTTTCATCTTTTATACAGGGGCGGATCCTCTCATCACATGAGGGGGGCTTTAGCCCCCTTAATTTTTTAAAAAAGTTTAAATATTATATATATTTATTAACTAAAATTAATTTTATATCAATTAAGCCCCCCAAAAATAATTCATTTATAATAAAGGGACAACCACAAGTAAAATTTATTATTATATTATATATAAGTGGTCTCAATCTATCCACATTATTATTGTTATTTGCTATTTTTAATAAATTTTTCTCTCCTCTTTCAAAGAATTTTGTGTGAGAGATTATTGCATTTTTGAATATTAAGCATATATATCCATGTCATTTTGTTTTTTTCTCTTTAGCCCCCCCAAAAATATGAGTCTAGCTCCGCCCCTGCTTTTATATATATATATATATATATATACACACGCATGAAATATTTTATTATGAAACTTTTTGAATTGGCATTATTATAATTTACATATATATTTTATCTTATATACTTGTATTTTGTAATATAAAATAAATTATTGTATCATATGTGATAAATATCAATTATTTGAAAATAAAATATAATTAATTATATGCACATATTACATTAATATTTTGACATATAACTTTGCACATATCTATATATATATATATATATATATATATATATATCCGAAAATTGGTTATAATTTGATAAATGGCAGATAGCCAATGTATAACCAATATGAGCATAATTTTGCATATAATATTAAATTAATCATAATAAAAAAAATATACTTGAATTGCTCCTAGTCATTACTCAAAACTTAGAGAGCCCATTCTACTAGAAGGCCCAATAAAGTAAAATTAATTTTATTATTTATCCAGTTTTCTATACAATTATCTTATGGGTGCGGCTATCCGCACCCCAAGAAGTACTAAACTCATCCACTCCAAGTGTTACTGTTCACATGTAAACAGTAACACTTGAAGTGGGGTGTGTTTAGTAAAATAGTGGGGTGTGGATAGCCGCACCCTTATCTCATCCGCCGTTTCTTCCCTCAGGATTCACCAATTCCGCTATCTGAAATGACAATTTTGTTTTTGATCGATTTTCAAGATTTCTATTTGCTAACTTTTATTTTCTAAGTAATTTTTGGCAAAAGGTTACAACTAACCATTATCAATTCGAATTACCTTTTTTTTTTTTCTTTTTTTCTTTTTTCCTTATTTCCGTTGCAAAATCAAAGAGAACGGCGTCGTTGAGTTGTCCGCGAAACCAATAAATTCTCTGGAGTTGAAAAATCATTCGAGCCCGAATTCTCAACGATGGAGGCTCGAAAGCTGTCGACAATGGAGGACGCGTCGCCACCGCAGAACTTAACCCTAAATTCCTTAGAGACCGCCGTATATTCTTTCCCTCCCCACCGCCGGCGACCGCTTCGCAGCCGGACGTATGACGCTTTCATTCGAATTCTCTCTCACTGCAGCACTAGCGTTCCCCAGCTCCAAATGCAAGGTATTGTTGAGAACTGCGATTCCTTTTCGATTATTATCTGCTTGAACTTAGTTTTTCTTCAGAGTTGAAAGATGCTATTTTTTTATAATTAGGTAGAGATAAGTTGCTCATCAGTCATCAGTATTCATGAATTTGATCAGCTTACTCGATGTAGTGAAGTAGTTGCTTTGGTTTTTTGTTTTTGGTTTTCTCCTTATTGTGAGATTTCTCTGTCCATTTGTTTGGCACGCTTGTTTGACTTGCATATTAGTATGACTTTTATATGCCTAACTGGAATTTGAAAAGTTACTTTCCAATGAATTTCACATGGTTTGCCTCTGGTGAAGTTGATAGTGGTGATTTTGAATTAGAATCAGTGAGCAAAGAAGATGGATCAATCACTCTTAACGAGGCTGATTCGGCAGATGTTTTAGTTCCACTTCCTAATAATAGCAAGGGTTCTAAGGATACGGTAGCTCAAGATGATTCTAATGATGAGAACAAAAATACTGGTCTTCAGGATGTAGGTTTGGGTGGTAAACAAGCAACAGTACCTAAATTGCATCACTTAAACTCAGTTACAGATGGTGAGCAGGAAGTAACTCCATCGAATAGAATCAGTATTGAGGACTTCTTGGATGTTGAGAATCAGATGGCTGATAGTGCTATTCAGAATGACAAGGAGCAAGAAAATGTGAAGAGTCTTCTCGATATTCAGATGGATGGCTTTGAGGTGGACAATGAGTTTGGTGTTCATGATTTTTCTAAAGTTATTGAGTCATGTTTTGACATGGATATGGTTGTTGAGTCATCAAAAGTAGGAGAGGACAGCCACGAGAAAGGTGCTGTTCTGGAGAGCATACCCAAAGATGCTGAGCGTGAATTGCAGCTGAAGGAGATGGAACTAGAGAAACTCATAGATAATTCAGGTGGCATGGAATCAACCTTTCATGTAAATGCTGATGAGGAGATTGAAGAAGGGGAGATATCTGGGGAAGCTGGGGTTGCTGATGAGTTGTTTGATGCATTATCCAATGATGTATCATCATTTGGGGAGAGAACTGCAGAAAAGATGCATGCTTCTGAGGATTGTTTGGATAATGAAAAACTCTTCTGCAAGGATGAAGACAGAGGACATCTGCAACATGAAACATCTGATCATTCACTGGTCGATTCACTGAATCGTGACAGTAATTCTATGGTGATGGAAATCAGAACACCTTCTGGACAGATACGGAGTTGTTTTTCTCAGAATATTTCACATGATATTCATATGGAGACTGAAAGAAGTGGTGCTAAGACTCCTAGTTTGGAAAACCTAACTACATCTGGCAGAACCGTCCGAGAGAATGCTGCAGAAATTCCAATTTCTTCTACCACTGAAAAGGTACGCGTCTTATGACAGTTCTATTAATTTTCCTTGAACATTGTCTGCAGACTCATGTTGGAATTTATAGGTTACATTATGAAGCAGTTATCTTTGCAGTGTAAATTGCAATTATGCCACACTTGGCATTCAAGTTGGGCTAATATTGCTGGCTATCTATTGTTAATTTATTCATTTAGTAAAACACTGAGCAAATTTGCTTTGCAAAAAATAATGTTTAGGATCAGATGAAGTTGATGGAAATCCTTATCTTTATTGTTTTAATTAACTCAATGTTGCTAAAATGTGGAGAGCTGTTTGCTCCAAATGAGAAATGCATCTGTTTCGGAAGCCAAACTTTTTTACTTTGTTATAATATGTAAGTTTTAAATGTGATTTTCCTTCTATGCTTCTGTTCATATAAGAATCCCAAGCATGGTTTACTTTTCATTCAATTATTCCTTTTTCTGAAGTATAAAGAAAAGTATGATAAACAGCTTTCACCTTTTAAATCTTACAATTTTCATTTCAGTCAGACCGTGAGGTTTTACTGGTACAGTTTTACAGATGGAATTTTTTTTCCTAGTACACTCCTCATCCCTGCTTCATTAACAATCCATAAACTTGTATAGAAAAGGAGACGACTCATGGAACAACAGTGACAAATGCCTTTTCTGTTGGGGGAGTGGGAGGGGGGCAATATGTTTTGATGCTACAATTTCATGGACGTAATGTTTGTTTCTAGTACATTTCTCATGCCACTTCTATTCACGACCCAGAAAATTTAAATATAGAAAACAAAATGATGGTGATTAGTGCATCTGCTGTTCGAAGGTGGGGGCAAAGCGGACTAATTTACAAATCTGCTGGATATCTCTCTTTTTTTTTTTTTTTTAATATATAATTGTCATTCTAAGATCTGTTGTTTGTGAATTCTGTTTTAGTAGCATGTGTCCTATATTTTATTGTAAGGCTGCCATAAGTGGTAGAATCTGATGTCAAAATTTATGCAGGATGATGATGCCAGCAATAAGAAAAGGAAGAGAGGTCCTCTGACCAAAGAAAAAAGAGCTAAGAAAAAGGTATATATTAAAAGTATCTACAGGAGGAAATTTATCTTATTTCTTATTAGTTACTCTGTTCAATTATTTATTTTGGTGTTATATATTTTACATGGGCATGCTTTCATTAGTGAGTTCTTACATCGCTTAAATAGTTAGGTCATCTCTGACATGTGGTTTCCTCACCCTCGTATTGATAACACCAGGTCTGTTCTTTTTCAGAAAAAAGAAAGACTCAAAAGAGCTGAAAAGAACAGACAACTTGGGGTTAAAAGATTAAAGCTGCAACCTAACTTGAAGCCAAAGAAGATAGTGTATTGCCGCCACTATCTACAAGGGAGATGCCATGAGGTTGGTTTCGGTCTTACACTACATTCTTGTCAGCTTTAGTTTTAGGTTATAAGTTATAACTTAGTTGCTTGACGCACTCCTGTCATTTCCCACACCAAGAAACATTCACACATACGAAGGAACATAAAATGCTTGAAACTTGCTCTTATAGTTTTGTGTTTTTGACTTTACAGGGTGACAAATGCAATTTCTCGCATGATACAATTCCTTTGACAAAGTCGAAGGTATGCTTGTTGCAACATATATTTTTTTAAGTAGGTATGCTATTTCTTTCCAAATTATCTGGATAAAGAAAAAGCCGTGAGCTATGCTTTAGGTCTGGGTGGAAGCATCCTTTTCATTATATGTTTAACTACCACATTTGAGAATTCGGTGGATATGACTAAGCTCTATTAAAAATAATTCCATGCAATTTTCTTGGGTGTGTGCTGTTGTAACTAATGCAATGGACATTAATATGCTTATTGCCTACTTCATCCTTTCTTGTTGTACTAGCTGTTTTAGTCATTCAAATGCTATCTCTCGGTGTTCCTACATGAATCCCAAAAGACACTACGAGAATTCTTATGGTAAAAATACAAAGACCTCTTTGTTGACAGTAATTCAATTATCACATGGGAAATCTTGAAGGCACTCTGCTTGATTCCATCGACTTTTAACCTATTGAGTAATGTCATATGTGATATCCACTTCTTAGGTGTTCTTAAATTTTTACCCAAAAATTGCATATAAAGGTGTTCTCATGCAAGATACTTCATTTGGAGAATTACAGTTTGTTGCTTTTAATGTTGGTTGTGTCTTGCAGCCGTGCAGTCATTTTGCTCGTCACTCTTGCATGAAAGGAGACGAGTGCCCTTTTGATCATCAACTCTCTAACTACCCATGCACGAATTATACTTCAAATGGTTTCTGCAATAGAGGGTCTGAGTGTTTGTTTTCACATGAGGTAAATTTATCTTCCGTAACTTCAATTGTTTCAGGTATTATCACTTGCTAATATTTCTTATTATACTGCGTACATTCAACTAAATTTTGCTTTGCATTGTCTTCGTGAAATTGTCTCAGATGCCAGCGAAGAGTTGCTCTACAACACCAAATGTCTCCAAACCTGACTTGATGTCTGCGCAGCATACAATCTCTGAGAGAGGAGGATTAACTCCAATATCAAACTTTACTAAGCCTGAACTGAAGTTCATATCCCCACTGAATAGCTCAAACTCTAGCAAGATGGATATCCATGGTGTACTTCATAAAAAAGTTGATGCTAAGTACTTCTCTGCTTCAAACTCCCCTGCTCAGAGTGCACAACCGCTAGCGGCAAAGCCTGTTTCGAGGACTGGTGGGCAGCCACCTAGAGGAGTTAGCTTTCTCTCAAACAGGGGAATGTCACTTGGAGACACCAATAAGAACAAGCGAGATGGATCCTCTGAGAAAACACCTGATGGTGTTGGTTTAAGTAGTGAAGTAATCCCTAAAGTGCCAAGTGGCATCAGCGAGTTGAATAAGATATCTGAGGTGGCAGCTCCATGGAAACCAAGGGGATTAAACTTTCTCTCCTTTGGCCAACCTTCTGCAGATCATTCCAGCTGTAATATATTTTCTATTTTGCCCTCCAAGAGTAATAATGGAACAGTAAAGTCGGTCAAAGATGATATGGGCGAAGGTAAACATACTTGCTCGTGGCTCCAGAGTGGAGGAATTCTCGAAGTCAATAGGCAGATGAACACAAGTGCCAGTAATTCATCATCTAACAGAGATGATTCGATTGGCAAGGAAACAGCCGATTTTCATTTTAATAAACGCAATGCTGCTTTGCCGTTTGTTCAAGAGAGAGAAAGCACAAGTAAGCTTGAGGACACCATTCAAAGACCTTCCCTTTCCTTTGGTGGGAAGAATGCAAATTTGTCGTGCTCTTTCACGAAATCACTCTTGTCAAATTCACCAAGCTTGGTGCAGAAGGCTGTCCAATCAACACTAGCATTCGCAGAAAAACTTGATCCCGACATTAAAGCTGGTGCATCCCTTCATCAGCGTGAAAGTTAGAAGCTCTCAAGCTGGTAAGAATTCAATGAGATATTTGGTGTTATATCTGATGATCTAAGGAAAGTAAATCTTTGAAAACATAAAATCTTAACACTTAATCAGCCTCATCAACCATCATGTCCAACGTTATGCCACCAATTTTCCAATGCCATTTGGTTGCTGTGTGATATTAGAATGTTATTCAATACGAGGACATTAGTTGGGTGTGAAGATCATAGATCTCAGCCTCGTATCTTTATAGCTTACCTATAGTTCTTCCAAATTGAACATTTCAGTTGAGCTGTAATGCAATTGTTGCTGTCTTGAGCAGGGGAGTTCTGATGAAATGCATGAGTTATATTCTGGCACTAAAGAAAGGAACCATATGCATCGTGATCGGGGAAAACGAGGAGGCAGAGCACACATACGTAGGTATATATTAATAGCTTTAGATGGACAAATTATCTTGTTAATTCGCTATAGTCAATTCTTCACTTTCATTTGTGTAGTATATGATTGTGGAATGAGCTCCCCGCTATGGGTAAGGCGTTCGGATCCCATTTGATTGGTCGAACCATGGATGATTTGCCTTCCCAAGTTGCTGTTTCTATAAAGATCACGATGATGTTGCAGAATCGGATAGCCTTGATCGACTCAGTGAGTTGCTCCACTGTAAAGAGGTATGTTGTTCGGACACTTTTGAACTGAGATTACTTTGAACACATGTTTTGGAAGTGTAGATAGATAGATAGATATTCATGGAAAGAAATCAGCAACGTCACGAGTTGGGGTAAAATACATTAAGCTCCACATATTTCTTCATTCCATGGCCACAAGTTTTTCTTTCTTCATGTATTTCAGAATAAAAAAATTATTTTATTTATTATTATCATTATTTTGAATCCACCATCAAGATTCATAATGGTGTGAGCCAATATTTGCTCATCATTCATTGCTGAAAACAATCTCAGAAAAAAAAGTTAAGAATTGACACCAAAAATCATCCTACTTCTTTTAAACCAATGATACTATGTGTTGCACTTTTAGAAAACGAAATTTATATATATAAAAAGTTGTAGAATTACACCTCAGTAATTTGTTAGCATGAAAGCTCAACTGTAAAGAAATGATTCAAACTATGCGCTGTCAATTAAACCCCTTTGGCTTTTGCAATAACAAAAAGTAATTAAGAGGCCAAAAAAAGAAATAAAGAAAAAAAAGGAATCAAACTACTGTAATTCTCTAAAATTTTCAGATTGAAACAGAGGTGGTACAATAGAACTTAGAGAAGATTGGGATCGTATCTCAAAGCACTTTGAATTTTAAAATAATTTTTATAGTGTTTCTGAATATTGTTAGATGCTTAGTGGAAATGACTATGTTTATTAGCCAACTGTGCAAGAAGAAAATTTTTAGAAGGTACAAATATGTATTTCTTTTGAATGATTTTTGAGAGAAGTTACTTACTCCAAATGCTTATTTGAAAACAATAACCAAAAATATAATATTTATTTAGTGTTCTATTCTAAATGTAGTTTTAGACCAAAAAGTTAATTTGCAAAATTAGGTCATTACGTGAATAAAAATATATATAAGACGATTTTACAGATATAAATTTATGAGACGGTATTTTCCTAACCATTAATCATTAAGAAACCCATATGTGAATTGTAAATAATATTCACACATGCCCTATACTCTCTAGGTTTCCTCATCAAACACCTTTATGTCTTTATCTATCACTATCCCTTACTAATTTAATCATGTTTTTTTTTTTTGTTTTTTTAAATGTAACACAAACTTTAATGAAATTCGGTGCATAGTGATTGGCATTTATTACATTTATTTATTTAATAGCAATCTTCTGTAAAATAGCACCACATTGATAGTTTTAGCTTTTTCTATGTTCAATTATTGTGTGTTTTGAATTACTCTTCATATGTAAGAAAAATTGTTACAATTCAGAGAAGGATGAAAAAACATTTGTCAAATTTTCTGTAATCTTTCCGTTTACGCAATATTCGATGGCTTATATGACTCCTATGAAATTCTTGTTAGGAGTAAAAAGTGAAATGAAAAATAATTATAAATATTTGGTGATAAATCATAGTGTTAAAGAAGTTTTCATTTTAAATGATGGTATTTGTTTCAAGAATTCTTGAAAATTTTGAATTAGTTAACTTCAATAAAGAAAAAATTAATCAAATTCAATTTAATAAGTTTGAAAAATCAATTGATTATGTTATTATATGTAAGCGAAGGAAAAAGAATTAAATGTAGAACTACTCAAGGAACTCAGAAAATTAGGAGGCAAATTCAACTCTTCTTAGATTGAAAATGTTATATTTTAGTGTGTATTTGGTGTTTCAAAATAGGTATCATACATCATGTGTATTAAATAATATCACTGACTAATATATAGTATAAAAATAAATATAAGATGAAACATTGATATATCAGAAGATTCGAACCAATGTGGTGCAGTATTGGAAGTTTGTGGGTGATTTGGAGATAAGTTCAAGTCACAACAAATGTATCATTTGATCTATTTGATCAAGCTCGTCTCACAAAACTTATCTAGCTAGTGTACAACTTCACATAATAACCACAATTCATTTATATAATAAATAAATAAAAAAAGAAGAAAGTTTGGCCATTATTTGTTTAATTTCACCCAAAAAAATATATATAATTCTTCATGCTGATCTCAAGTCTCCATTGCCCAATTTTGTCAACATATATCCACATAAATACTTGATTTATTAAAAAAGAGAGAGATAAAACAATATAATACTCCCTTGATTTAAAAAATAACCGTAGTTTAAATTTGTTTCATAATATAATTATGTATGTAAGTGACTATATTACTCAATACTTAATAGAGATAACTAATATATTCCATTAAATAAAAAATTAGAACTAGAAAAAAAAAAGGGACAAAATTGAAAAAATCATTAACTCTTCTTAATAATTAAAAAGCGACGGTGAAACAAAATGTATTCTCTAAAACGACAACTACTTAGAAATAGATGGAGTAAATATTTTGAATAACCTCAATATTTTTGTCCTATAAATAGACATTATTGATGGGCAATAATAGAGGGCCACCTGGTTATATCAATGTGATGGGATATGCACTAAAAATTGTACAACATCAGAATTCTCAACTTGAATTTTGATGCCAAATCCACCTTATATGAGATAAGCAAACAAGACCCACACACACTAAACTTATTAACAACACCTACTTACTTCAACTGTATATTAACTTGACAGAAAATGACTTTGATTTGATTTATACACATCTCAATTCTGTTGATTCATATGATACAAACAGTCTTCCCATCTATAATTTCAATAGTATTAATGCAACTTGTTCATATATCAACAATAAGGTTTTATATATGTATAAATTATTATATATCATTTAACGATATATTTACGTTAAGTGAGGTGATACATAACTTGAACTGTTGTATTAGAGATGAGTCGAGAGGTTCGATTGAATCATTCGCTTGCTCATTTCCATTTATAAATGTGCAAATTATGATAATAATTTCATGCACATATAAATTATTAATAGGGTAAATATGAGAAATAAAATAATGATTTTAATAATAGAGGATGATGTATGCATGCATGCATGTCCCAATCACATCCCACCCCTACCCCACTCCCTCCTATCCTACATATGGTGAAGCAAATTTGTGGTTTAGATTAGGAATTTGTGACATCTCCATAAATATAGGACAACCATAAATTTGGGTAGCAAAGATATATGTGATTTATATAGGTTTTTGGGGTTTTATGGGACAAAGACAAAGAAAATTATTGTGAGATGTTTTAAAATGTTCTTGAAGTCAAATTATATAGTTCTTGATTGAAATTTAGAACATAAGAATATTTTGGTATTAACTGATCTGTAACTTTATGCTTCATTGCTCTTCATCATATATATTGAAAGGGGGTAAAAAAAACTCCATTAAACAACAAGTTAAATTATTTATATATTCGTGAAAAATAATGTCTTTGACGTGGGTTTTTGTTTTGTAGTGTACATTTAGATAATTATTAAATCAAATAAGTGTCCATACATCATAATAAAATATGGTATTCCCTCGAGGTATATATGGCTAAATAACATAAATGGTATATCTCGCGATTTACTTGATTATAATTTAAAATGATTGAGTTTGTTGTTCCAAAATTAGTTAAACTTAAAACCTAGAATTGAGCTATTAAAAAAAATAGTTGATTTGTATGCAATTTTTTTTAATACTGCATTTATTTTAAGGTAAAAAGGTGAAAACAAACAATTCTCTCCAATTCACTTATTCCATAAATTTACATGGGTTGATTTCTATGATGTAATGATCTAGTTGGGCCCTTTTGTGCAAAATCTATAGTAAAGTCTTTACCTTTTATGAAAGTCACAAAAAGGGGTATAGTAAAAGTAAATTTAAAAGGCAAAGGATTCTTAAAATTAATAACTAGCCCATGTTCCCAAAAGTCATAAAAGAAAGAGATAATAATGAGCACTTAAGAGATTTAATTATTTCAGGACATCATCAAAAACCCTACCATTAATTAAAGTTTTTGCACAAAAAAACAAATACATTAAATTGTTCCTAGATTATTTGAACTTTGTAATTAATACTCCTTCCATGCCCTATTTTCGTTTGTTCTATAGTTATAGTCAATTTTCCTCATTAAAAGTATATATTAAACATTTTTTCCTAATATATATATATATATATATATATATATATATATATATTCCTACTGATTTTTTTCTAAAATCATTATACATATCTTTTAATTAAATAAAAGCATAACAACAATTTCAAAAATATTAAAATATATATCTTAATTTGTGCAAAAATTGAAGTTGATCACTATCCTTATTAGTATTATAACTGAGAACTGACTTTATCATATATAAAAGAAATAGAATCCTAAAGAAAAATATGCATTAAGTGGAATATGGATAACATATAATCTTGAAGGTCAAGATTGATTCATTAATGTTGGGTAAGAATACGACTAGTAATTAATAATATCAAGTGTTTGATTGCAATTCATTAAATGTTTTGTTTGAAAATTCACCACGATTCACAGTTCAAATGCGAAAATTAATGGAAGAAAGAAATTTAATGCGACTCTGTTTATTTTATCTATTCTGCAAAATGTTAAGAGTTGTATTCAAACTCTCTCATAAATAATCTAATCCACAATCTGCAACCCAATAAAATAATTATTTGAAACTTATTTGTTAGTATAACCTAAATAAAAAATGTAGAATTGAATGCATATTCAATTGATTAAAATAATTATTCATTATATCTTTATAGTTATATATGTTCACACATTAACTCTATAAATTAATAAACTATTCATTTATCAATTAACTAAAACACTTTTAACCAATCAGAATTTCATATGTAGTTTCTCTTTTTTTTTTTTCTAAATAATTTCATATGTAGTTTCAAGATTATTAATTTGAAGAAGTTTTTTAATTAATATATACATATTCATTAGAGGAGTAAATTGGAACCTTATTTATGACATTCTTCTTAATTAAGAAATTAAAAATATAATAATTTATAAATTGTGATAAAATATTATAGGACAAATACAAAAAAATTATCACCCATTTACATTTTAAATTAGATTACTTCTTTATTTAGCATTACAACATTTAAACGTATGTATGTATATGTATTTTTAAAAACATTACCAAAAGAGGTTTCTAAGCAAATCAATTGTAAAATCCAGCAAGCATGCATGTAATTTAGTGCATTGCTAGCTATTATTTTAATACTCTATTTATCTAAAAAAAATTATTTCATATTTCAAACACATTCTTAATAACACAATACAATTATTTCTCATTTAATATTTGTCATAAAAAAATATTAATTATTACTTTGTTGACCGTTCAAATTAATATAATAAATGTATTTCCATCAAAAAAAAAATTCTGTTTTGGGCTTTCGTAAAATGCAATGATTTTCCTAGTAGAATATCTTACTAATTTAATTCGTAAAATAGGTTAATCGAGAATTCATGATTAATATTAATTTCATGTAAAACTGGACTCAAGTTTTAAGTAACGAACCTTCATATTAATAATTATATTCGTAAAACAATGTTTTATTAATTTGTGGTCAGTAGAAGTGAGATATGGATGAAAATATAACAATCAACTATATTGTGACAAAACATAGTACATAATACTTTGGTGGAAGTACATATATACATGTGAATATTCATCTAGAAATACAAAAATCAGAAAACCTAATTTAATTTAAAATCATAAGTGTGGGAATAATTATTAAAGTTACTCCATTGGTGAAATGTTGCATTGGATGGTACGTAGTATTAAAATTAATATAGAACGTACATATTATTATTATTTATTTATTAATTAACGTACATATATATTAATACAGATTCACATAGACAAGGACGAATCTTAATGAGGACAGTTTTTGGAGTACACCCCCTATATAATCTTTTCTTGTATAGTTGTATTTATATAGCTTTTATAATTAATTTTGGTTAGTTAATTTTTTTTAATCCAGTAAATGTAGTCCTAAAATTAAATCAAAAGGTACAAAACTCAAATATATCCTATTTACTTGACTTGGAATTAAACTCAAACAGATTTACTAATGTTAATCTCACATTATTGAACGCATTTAGTCATGAAATATAAATTATGGCTGAAAAGTTTTTGTAAAAGTTTTCTTTGTTATTTACTAATTTATGATAAAATTTTATTTTTTAACCCAACCCATCAACTATCGTCATATTACACACATTAATTAGATCTCTCTCAATTAATAACAATAGGACCAAACAAAACAAATTCTATTAAACTATTAGAGTCAAGAAATTATTAAATCATGGTGTATAAATTTAAATGACAAATTTACCCCTAATAAAGTTTTTTATAATAATAAAATTGAGTCAAGAAAATCATAGGTCAATATTTATAGAAACCTAATTGACTAGTATGAAGAAACTAGAGGTCCCCTTGTACTCAAATTCATCTTTGAGGGGCCCACCTATCTTCTACACTAGTTAATTTATTAATTAATACAACTACTTTATCGCCAAATAATTTCAAATAATGTTTGTATTGAAAAAGATGCTACATGAAGCACAAGATAATGTTGAACATGTTTATATGATTCACGTGTTAAAAACTATATTCTTTTGTTAAAGGAAAAAAAAAGCATCACTCAAAATGAGTAAGATATTATCCTTCCAAACTTCTTCTTATTATTTTCTTCATTAGAATTGCCATTTGTATAAAAGTATCATATCAAATGTAATTATACAGATACAATGTATACAAGTTGTAAGTATTCAAATGTACATGTCATGACCGTATACAAGATTTCTGGATGTGTGTGTATATATATAATACATTAAATGAGTGGTCAACTTTGTAAATTATTTTCTCATTTATTGGAATTCGATTTTGAAAAGTTATAAACACTACAATCATCTATTCAAAACGTATAGACTAAGCTACCGAACACATGGTCAAAACTGGATGGATATCCTCTTTAATGGATCAATTTCCAACAATTGTATATTTCTGATTTTAAGAACCTAAAAGATTTATTGGAGTTACATCCTAATATTCCTAATATTTTTTGGATGCAAAAACTCTGTTTCATCTTTTCATGTTTGATCATGTAACACTTTTGAAACTACATTATTTGAATAATCAACTTAAATTGTTAATTAAAATTTGTTATCAAAATGATATAATCTCGACAGTGATATATAGGTGGACACAAAAAGTGAGACTGAGGAACGAACTGCAGAAAGTGGGCCAATGAAAATTTGGTTAGTGTACTAATGAGCTATTTTATTTAAACTATTAATTGTTTTAATATTTTGCTGTATTGCTATTTTCAACTTTAGTCATGGTCTAGTTTATTGAGTGCAATTTCAATCATTTAGTTGTTGGTCAAAATCAAATAACTCGTGCAATGACCTAAACTACATATAAATGTTCTAATTACACATCATCTAAAATTAATCTATTTAAATCAGATTTTGTATATCGACATTACGTCTTTGAAATACAAAAGTGAATATGTATGTGTATTTATAGGTAATAAATATTTTAGTTGGCATATTTAACCGAAAATCCTTTTACTGTCCTCAAAAGATCAAATGATCAATTTAGTACAACTTTTTAAAATGTAACACAAACCATACATCTTGAAATAAAAATAGAGTAAGTCTCTTGTGAGAACGTCTCACAGAATTTTAATGTATTGCGTGAGACGAGTCAATCCACAACCCAATTACCCACCACCCAAACCCTACAATTCACATGTTATTTGTGGGTGATGGGGCTCCATCTCACGAAAACTATACGTGAGACCGTCTCACATAAGTTTTTATGATAAAAATAATATCCAAATGGATATGATAGCGAATTACCATAGGTAACCTATTTGACAACATAAATAAAAATATGAAACACATTATACTCTAAAATGCACACTAGCTAGATGGTAAAGTCATTTTAACTTTTACACTAAGTAATTCATTCTTTATTTTAGACTTTTTTATGATAAATTATTATTAAATGTTACAAAATTTCATCTTTATCCATGAAACTCTTTTAGTTCAAAATAAAGGCAAATGAATTACAAAAAAAAAAAAAGTGAAAGTGAAAGGGTATTGATGATTGGGGGCAAATATAGCATAGGTTGGTTGATAGGGCTCATCCTTATATGGGTTAGGGTTTTGGAAGTATTCAAAAACAAAGACAACATTTTTTTACAGTCTACAAAGTGGCATATGGACCATTCTAAGACAATTAAAAGTTGAGAAAGTGTTGCACTTATTTGAATGGTCCCAATCCAACTTCAACCTTAGTTTCTTATCTTCTCTATGTACTTGTGAAACCAAATCCTGCCACATTCTTCCTTCTTTTCTATCCACCCACGACTTCTACTTTCCATTAACAATTCGACATGTGTACGACCCTCGTCCCATTTCTGGACCGTATTTTTATACCAGTTTGATGTCGATTGTCGCAAATTTTGGACTTATTTAAATCGGATAAAGCGATATGCAAATGTTTATAATATGGGTTAAAATAGTATAACGTGAGTAAGGACTTAATGGTTAGATATAATAAGGAGGTTTTTAATTTATTAAGGGATTAAATTGAAAATTAAAAAGACTTTTGCATTATTATAAAATTATAGTTAACAATTAGTTGGTTCACATTTTTAGTATTATATATTCTCTCCACTGAATACGTTCACGAAAATCAAAAGCATGAATCTACCGTTTTGAAAGATTCTGATCAAGAACAAAATTTGTGAGTCGAAATTTATGGTGTATAGTAGGATTGTGCTTTTATGATTAATTTGTATTTGCTCTCTTCTTATTGGTTTAACATGTATTAATCATGTATCAATAAAATGAAATAGGAGATGAGATTCAAATGTTAAGACAAATAGAATACAAAATCTCCAAAGTAATTTTAATCTTAACTAATTCTCTTTTTAATCTCATTTATAATATTTTGACCAACTAACCAATGAATTTTAGGTCCAAAATTTGGAAGAAAAAAAACATCAAATCAATTGCAAATTTGGAAGAAAATTTTGACCACGAGCTTTAGCTTTATTGTTCAAATACGTAGCACCCCAATATTTATAAAAGTTCAGATTGTGATGATTAAAGTTCGGTTTGAATTTGAATCATACAAGTTTTTTAGATTTTGTTATCTTCCTTCCACTTCCTTAGCTCATTAAGAAAGAAAAAATTGCAAAAAAAGTTCCTATCAAAATTCTTCATTTAAAATGAAAAATTAACATATAGGTAGAAAATTAGAGATTTCCAAAATAGTGATAAGAATAATCTTGGTTTAAACGTACCTATAAGTTTAAAAAACAAATAATTACAAATCAGATTAAGCCGCTAAAACGACATTTAAATGAAATATAAGGGAAGAGTGTCTAAAAGAGAAGACACCAAACACGTGCCAAACTGTGACCAAATCTTCTCATGCTAAAAAATTATGTTCAAAAACTATGTTCTGCTTGAACAAGCACACTAGAACTGAACAACTATGTGCCAAACTGCTCCCACAAACTTATCCAAGTCATTATTCCAAAAAAAGACTTCATAATTTCCAATTTACTGTATTTATTCTCTTTATATTTACTATTTCACAACATAACACTATTATTATACAGTCTTTCCTAATTTATTATACTCCACAATATTTCCTACAGGCATTTTTTGTTTAATTTTGTTTTTCAAATTTGCGGAAGGGTAGAGATGGAATTACACCGTTGCATAACGATCATAAAAATGTAACGCTCGTCGCAGTGGATAATTACCCGAAGGTCAGGGTTATCCACGAGACGCGAGGCTCCACGTGGCAGCCTGACCCCACCGAGCTAACCCGGCGTCACTATATAAAACGCTCGCCCACTCATTTCTTTGCTCATATTAAAAAACTAAAGCAGAAAGATCAATCAATCCAATTGAAACTACAGAGGCTTCACGCACTCAACACACACTCACGGTGTAATATCTAATCGGCCGGTGATTGCAGCCTCGCCGGAAAATTCTACTTTCGGCGTATGGTTCTGCTTTTTCACCCTACAAATACATTGTTCGTTTTTCGCTTCATTACTGGTTCGCCTTTCTCGAAATACTCTGACAAAAATCTGTTTTCCATTTTTTGAAGTATAAACATTGGTATTGATGATCGAATTGGTAATCGGATGATATGAAGTTGAATTAGTAGATGCGTTTTTAGTTTGCTGGTATTTGATTTTTTGAAGGAATTATTGGTAAAGTTTTTTTCGAGAGAAATGCCTTTTCCGATGAGAATCCAGCCGATCGATGTGATCCGGCACGACGTCGTTAAGCCGCCGGTGTTCAAATCGCGGCTGAAGCGGCTTTTTGATCGTCCGTTCAACGGTGTTCTGAGGATTTCATCGGCCGAGAAACAGGCAACCGGAGGGGAAAAGGACGGCGGTACGGCGCAGCCGGCGCCCGATTTTGAGCCGAGCTCTGTTTGCTTAGATAAGATGGTTGAAAGCTTCATGGAAGACAACAACGAGAAACAGTCGTCCACCGCCGCTGTGAAATGCGGCCGTCATCGCTGCAATTGCTTTAATGGCAACAGCAACGACAGCTCCGATGACGAGCGCGATTTCTTCTCTGACTCAGTAACACCAAATCCTTCTTCGAGCGATCCCTCCGATAGTCTCAAGGTACTGATAATTTACATTTTTGGTTCGCGGATTTCAAACTTTTGTTTTTCTCTGTCGAATCCTTTTTCCAACATTTCCTTATTTGGTTGTAGAGTTTGATACCTTGCGCGAGTGTGGCGGAGAGAAATTTATTGGCAGATACTTCTAAAATCGTCGAAAAGAACAACAGAATTTGCAAAAGAAAGGACGAATTGAGAAGAATCGTCACCGATGGCCTAATTGCTCTTGGATATAACGCCTCTGTTTGTAAATCCAAATGGGAAAAAGCTTCCTCAATTCCAGCTGGTAAATTCTCAACCTTATTCTCTTTTAATACTCATAAACCTTTTTTTTTCCATTTAATTTTTTCAAAATCCGATCTAATTTGTTCTCACCTTACTCATTTCTAGAATTATATATTTTAATTTACTCAACCAACAATCAATATCTGTACTCAAAATTCGAATTCACATATACGCAGGTGAATATGAGTACATAGATTGTATAATGGAAGGCGAGAGGATGATAATCGACGTGGATTTCCGATCAGAGTTCGAAATTGCGCGATCGACGAGCAATTACAAGTCGATCTTACAGTGTCTGCCGTCGATCTTCGTCGGGAAATCCGACCGGCTTCTGCAGATCCTCTTGATCACATCGGAAGCCGCCAAGCTGAGCTTGAAGAAGAAAGGCATGCACATCGCGCCGTGGCGCAAAGCCGAGTACATGAAGTCTAAATGGCTTGGCCCCCACACACGCATCACGCAGCTCAAATCAACGATCCTCACCGAGAACGAAGCCATTGATGAGCTCACCGAGTCCCTGCCCGAACCCAAAGCTGTAGAGGCTCCGGTGATCGAGTGTGGAGAACTGGATTTGATTTTCGGAGAGGAAACGACGTCGTCGTTCTCGTCGATGTCTGGTTTGGAGAAACCTAACTCGCCGGTAAAAATTTCCGGCGAGATTAAGCCGTCGATGACGTGGCAGTTGCCGGAGTTGAGGCCGAAGAGTTTAGAGAGGGGGAATAAGGTGGTGGTCACTGGATTAGCTTCTCTCCTCAAAGAAAAACTCTAAAATTAAAAAATTGAAAAATTATAAAGATAAAAAGGAATTTTGTTTTCTTTTCCAGAAGCTTCTCTAACCTTTTTTGTTTTCTTTTTTTCTTTTTAGTAATTTTGTTTCATTTTTTGTTTCCGTTTTTATACTTTTGTCCCTTCTTTTTTAGGCAGAAGGGTTATGTATCAAAGCACAAAAAAGGACTCTAAACTGATCATAATTTAATAATATAAATAGAAATTAGATTTTTGTACAATATATTTTGCAGTCGAATCATTGCTTAATTAGCTTATATTCATATATGGGACATGGGTTCTTTAAGAGATATTAAAAATATAACAATGTAAAACTTATTCTACACTTTATGGGTTTTATTAAATATTAATTTACTTTTTTTTTTTAAATATAACATCAAATATAACACGTAGAATATAAATGTAATAATATCCAAAAGGATGCATACATACCCAAATGTTTCCTGTAGGAAAACAGAAGGCATATATAACTCTATCTCATTTTGGTTGGAAAAAGTGGAAAATTCTCAAATAAAATGAGGACACCGTGAATGTGGAACTCAACTCAAATTCAATATCATAGGATAAAAGTAGATGATAAAAATTTTGTTTAAATTATGTTGTGAAAGTTTGCAATTTAATAAATTAAAATAATGTGAATTATGTATGTTTTCAAGGGCCTGTGCACGTGTTATCTATCCATTGGTTATTGTAAAAATACAAGAATCAAAAAGGAAATCAAAGGTTCGTATTTTTTTTTAAATAAAGGATTTATTTGGTGTTTGGATAAGATTACAAAGCTCTTCATAACAAATTATAATGCTGGAAGGTTTATAAACTCTTTGAAAGCCATTTGGGTTTTTGTTAAAAATATGTTGGTAATTTTATTAGCAAGCTTAAAAATTCTCAAATAATTGTTTTTAGATAGCAATGAAGATCTCTTTTTAAATTAAACTTTGTCAAACATCTACTAAATTTGATGTAATTTTAGTTACAAAACTATCATTACAAACATGACATTCTAAAAGTTTTATGACATTAATTGAAGAATAAAACTTAACATTTAATATATTTTAGAAACACTAAGAAATAAAAATTGAAGTGCTGGTTGAATCTATAAAACAAGCATAATCAAACAACCTCCAAATTTATTTTTCTTTAGAATTTTCTTTATTGTTACTAAAATGGGTATTTTATAAGGTTATCATACAACATAATGTTACTTATTTACAATTATTCTAATGCAGATCACACTCAATCATTGTAGTGGGGCCCTTATGAAAATCCATTACATTGTAGACATATCATCTCATATATAAAGTGGTGGGCCCAGTTTACAAAATTCTCAGAACTAAATATGAAATTGTAGGGTCACTTTTCATAATTTTCTTCTTTAAATTTAGTGAAATGGGGCCCTTTATTCTGGCCAAAAGCTAAATAATATAAACAATTGCCCAAAGTTTGACAATAATGCTACCTTTTTGAAAGCAACTCTCCACCTACTCTCTCTCTCTCCCAATTTTTTATTTTTAAGTTTTTTTAAGAAAAGAAAATTACTCTCTCAATGTATATGGTTTGGATTTAGATTTGTTATAAAAGGAGTTGGTAGTTGTTATACTATTCTCACGAAAATGTTTTCTTGCCTACTATTGTGTAATTTATTTGCACAATTATTAATATGATGAAACTATAAATAATTATTAATTATGATTATTATAATCTGAAATTATGTATCATATGCCAAAAACAATGGTATTAGTCATACACATTAAGTTGTATCTACGATAGATAAGGGCAAATTTTAATTATTCTTTCTCAAATTGACAGATTTTCTATATGTATTATTGTAGTTTTTGGAAGATATTTTATTAGCAAAATTGGTTCAAATAAGGATGAACTAATATCTTCTTCTTTTTTTCCTTCTTAAAAGTGAATTATATTTGTGAATGGAGTTGGTAAAATTATTCAAATTTTGGTACACATTTTAATTTACGATTATTATGAAAAATGATTTTAGCTTAAAAAAAAATCAAGAAATTTATTATGGGAGAAGCACACGGTAAATGTCAAGGAAATCATATGAGATCATTTATTATAATATATACCACAACTATTCTGAAATAAATCACATTTTATATATATAAATAACATAATTATTTAATACTTATTAAAATTATAATATATAAGAGAAGTATTATAATGTAACATTGTATCAAATCAGAACTAAACCCACTCCAAGATTTATTCATAAAGTTGTCGCTTTTTTTCTTGGTTCCCTTTTCTTAATCAAATCACACTATACTTGCAAAAGAACCTTACACACACATATATACTGTACACATATATATTGTGTATTTATATTTTATAATGTGGTCCCTAATTTCATCCATTGGTAGAGGGTGGCCCTATTCCCATCTAACTCATGAGTATGACTTTGGTACATCATTGTACAAAATTAATTCGGTAACACAAATTAATTTATAATTCATAACTTATAAAATAGATATCAACTTGTGAATTTGATTATGATAAGAATTTTCGTCTTACAAAATTATATTCGAATTTTTGTGTCAAATCATATGGTTTCTCCTAAATTTCCGGGTTTAGCCTTTTGGAAGTCTTAGTTATAATGTTTCTCCAAAAAAATTAATTGTTTCCCCTTAGTTTCACTCAAATTCTAGATTTTTATTTTGTTTTATGTCCAAATGCAAGAAATCGAAAAACAATATTACTATCAAGTATCAATATATTAAATATATCTGAGTCAGTCAAAGATTGAGGTAACATTATTTCAAGTTCAAATCCTATTCAACGAGTGGGTACGTGTCACTTATGATAGTACTGTCCTAATTGAATAATATAGAGAATTTACATTTACAAAGGATTGGACATGTTTGAATCAACAAAATCTAATCGTATACTATAGAAAAGGCCCATTAAAGATAAAAGAAGGCCCAATAAGCCGAAACCCATAGAAAAGTACCTTTTTTTATCCCTAGACTTCTTCAAAATTAATACTTTAGCATTTAGGACAAAACAGAAATTCTTGTATGGAAACCAATATAATAATAATAATAACAACAACAACAATAATAAAATTAAGATATATATATATATATATATATATATATATATATATATTTATAAATTCTGACCAAATCCCCAAGTTTGCCCCTCTTTATGAATAGACTTTGATAACACCAAGGCTCATAATTATACATATTAATAATTGTATGACAAGGAATGAACATATAGTAAGATCAATGAAATGGAAAATTATATCTAGCCACAATCCTTAAGTCAATGTTTGGAGATTGGTTAAGGTTATGATAATAATCCAATATTTATTTTTTATTTTATTTAGAGAGTATAATAGTATCATACATCAAGATCTTTAAATAATGGGTTAAGTATACTAGGGAATAATATTTAGGTGGCTTAATATATTAGCCCTAATCAATCGGCAATCATAGGAGAGGATTATATTATAATCATAAGTCACCAACTACGTATATAAAGGTTTAGATTTTTAGCATTGAAAATTACGTCTTGATGTTCAACTAATTATATGATAAATAATTGGAATTGTATACCTAATTGATGGTTGAGAAAATGTTGTTTTTGGCCAAATAATCTTTCAAAAATCAAGAATCTCATATGATTGGAAAAAAAAAAAAATTCCAATCAAGATCCCTCCACATCATAATATTACATCTAACCACATATTTCAACATTGATTTAATATTTCGAATACATCATCTCACCAAACCTACTTAATCTTCTTCCAAGCATACAAAAACTTGTATTTCTATACTATCCTAATAATTTTATTCCTACCAAAAATAATGAACAGATATTTTAATAATTGTATTCCTACCAAAAATAATGATTTTTTTTTTTTTTAAAATTATTAACAGCATACACCAACCTTAATCTAGTGACTATAAGCGACTAATTGATTGTGAATTAAGAGAAAGTAGCACCACCTTGACTTGTAATTTCATACACAACACAACGAGGCTAATTATTTGAGTACCATAATTTCAAAGAACTAAACTATTTACCAATTATGAGAAGATGATACCAAAAAAAAAAAAAAAAGTTCAACTATGGCCACAGTTTAGGGTGGATTCTTTTTGGCATACACACAGACATGATCAAGAATTCATAGTGATATTTATCTCTGTACCATTTCAATTGCAAATGTTTCTTCAATAATCAAAATCTTGGTTCTCCTCAGAAACACAGAAAAATAAATAAATAAATAAATAAGTAAAAACACTTCAAGAATGGCCTATGAAGTTACATTTCTTTGAATGCAACTGTAATTCTCCAGTTATGATACACAGCTTATAACTGGTTTTCAATATGTACACAAACCTCAGATCGTTCGATATGGAATATACGAAGCATATCCCTATCATGTTCTCGACTCAGATCCACGTAAGAGCCTTATCTGAGTCGAATGGCTATAAAAGTTCTTGCATCGAATGCAACTCAATACTCTCTAAGCAATTAAGGCAAGAAATAGCACTTTTTGGAAATTATGAAAATCGATGAGTACGAAGAGCCAAATGAGAGAATATGACAAATTTGATGCAAGTTGAGTCATGGACAATAAGTTCCAACATGAACAACAAAGAATTATACGATACCCTTCAAAGTAAACATTCAACTCTAGCAAGAATACAGTGAATCATTATATAAAAACGGACCACTTTTTCTTCCTTGCTTCATTCTTTGCCATCAGCAGCCCGGAGAGAACCGAGTTGAACGGGAGCTTGAGTTCCCACAACCTTCGACGAGCCATAGGTGGATAGATCGATTCCCTTAGCTTTCTCTTTCTCGAGCTGCTCTTTGATCCAGAAATACGTGATTCTCAGTCCATCCTGTTTGGAAACACGGATATGAGCATCAAACTTTGGTTCACATAAAGCCAAGATTTCGTAGAAAGAACAAAAATGGCACCTTTAGTTTCATAGACGGGGCCCAGCCAAGCTTTTCTTTGATCAAAGTGTTGTCCGAGTTTCGACCACGCACGCCTTCTGGCCCCGGAATGTGAGTGATTGGAAGCTTCTTGTTTTCGAAGCTTAGCACAATCTCTGCCATCTCATTCATGCTCACCATCTCGTCACTTCCAATGTTCACGGGCTCTCGAAAGTCGGACTTAGTCAACCTGTGACAATTGCAAATTCAAGCTCATTTCATTGAGTTTGGAGAAACATGACAAACATAGCATCATATTCGATGAAGCTAAGTTCATCTAATACCTTAAAACACCCTCAACACATTCATCGATAAAGGTGAAGGAACGAGTTTGGAGGCCGTCTCCCCACATCTCAAACTTATCGGTAGAAGTGAGGGTTTTCCTACAAAACGCAGCCGGTGCTTTCTCCCTCCCACCTGCCATCATTCATGAAATCGATGAATTTAAGAGGCCGATTATACAGAACTAGGGGTGTAAATGAGATAATACTACTCGTGAGCTACTTGAGTATATGTTAAATTGACATTTTTGCCCTTAATAATTAAAATTTTACATTAAAATTTTCATTTTCAATTTTTTTTAAAGATTTTTCAGGTAGCGAGTCTAGCGGAGCCAAGCCGAACTCGAGCTTATCAAGTTATTTGTTGAGTCGAGCTCGAACATTAAAAAAATAAGCTCGGTCGAGTTCGAGTCGAGCTCTAGCTTCGAGTTTTAGAATCGAGCTCTAGCTTGAGCCTGACAGTACTCAGCCCAGCTTGACTCATTTACACCCCTATACAGAACAGACAAAAAAATCGAAATATCTTCAAGTTTACCTTTCCATGTGCCAAAAGGACCATAAATGTTGTGGAATCTTCCAATACGACACTCAATTCCGAAATCCTTGTTGTAGTGCTTACATATCTCCTCAGTCGCCAGCTTCTCTAGCCCGTAAGCATCTTGAGGCTAAAATTAAATAAATAAAGCTATTTAGTATCACAGGAAACAACCTTAATATAAGTCAGTTAATTGTGTAATGAATTAGAAGGGAACCTCGGCAGGCCAAGCATCGGATTCCTTCAAGCTCACGTTTGTATCCAACTGCTTAAACTCGGGATAAATACAGGCACTAGAAGCATAGAAAAACCTAAACACAAAGCATACATTATCAGATAAACATCAACGATAGAAATAGTAAGTTCAAGAATGGACAGATATCATATCTACCTCTTGACACCATTGATCCTTGCAGCCTCGATCATGTTAAAGCTAATCATCGTATTGTTGTACATAATAACGGAGTGGTTGGACTGAATGAAGCCCATCCCTCCCATATCAGCAGCAAGATTGAAGACGTGATCGACTCCATTGGTGACTTTGAGACAGTTGTCCATGACCCTCAGATCAACGAGGTGGAACTCGTGACAGAACATGTCCTCCGACATGTGCTCGTTTTTCTTCCAGTCCGAAGCTATGATGTAATGGCCCTCACTCTTCAAACGCCTCGCTATGTGAGAAGCAATGAACCCACCAGCTCCTGTGATGGAAACCCTAAGCTTTTCGGAAGGCCAGTAGGGTTCCCTCTCGAGGTTTTCGTATGTGTATTCACCAAAGTTGGACTCACCGGTGCTTCCCATTCTTGAATCAATAGCAATGAATGAGATACGGAATTGTTAATATACAATCGAGTTGATTGAAGAAGCTCACATCAAATAGGCAGCCATTACCACAAGATTAAAATTTACTGATCTTATAAAACATCATTCACAAGAACATGAACAAAATGAGGAGAAAGAATATGAAATTGAACCAAAACCAACCATAACTCAGAGAATGAAATGAGGCAAAATAGAGATTTTCTAAATAGCAACAAAACCATCAATTAGCTCCAAAGAAAAAGAACCAAAACCATTTCCCCCTCAAAACAAAACCTCAATTTAACATAACTTCAAAACACACACATATCAAATAATCTATCAATGAATGAATATGCCTTTTATAACTTCAATTATGAACAAATCATACACAAAACACAACCTTACTCAATTCCTCCAAGTTGTTCAATAACACTAAAATTCAACAAAAAACACATAACAAAGAGCAGCTAGCAATCACTCTTCATGAACTAAAATATGTTATAACCTGGAAACACCACCAAAAATAAATAAATATATAAAATCAGTATTTCAAGAAACAGAGCACGCCTAAAATAAAAAACAATCAAAATTCAACGAAAATCACATACATCATAATCTTCACGAACCCAGCTGAATACTAATGGTTCACACAAAACCCAAAAATTTCATCAATCATAAAGCATTAATTTCTAGAGCAATTTCAACAAAACATTTCGAGAAAACAGGGGGTAACAGCAAATAATTCTTTTTCATTTTTTTTCTCCAATAAAAAGAGTACAAAGATTCATTTACCTCAAAAGTTCGATTCTTTGAAACGTATGAATTGCAAATGTTTAACGTAAGATGAACAGATTTGGTAGCAGCTTCTTCTTCCTCTTATGAACAGATCCCTACTGTTGTGTAATGTATATATGTTAATGACCGCTCAGTCGCTTTATTTATAGGCTAAAATATTAATCTCTAATTTCCATTTATATAACCTTGTTTCCTTTTTTTTTATTTACCTCATTAATTAATATATTCCTTTTTAATTTAAAGTTTAGTCTTGAAAATATAAAAGGTTTTAAACATTAAGGATATATTAGGGGGTATAATGTTTATTAAACATAAAATAGGCTAAAATATTAATTTCCATTTTCCATTTATATAACCTCGTTTTTTATTTATTTACCTCATTAACTAATGTATTCCTTTTTAATTTTAAGTTTAGTCTAAAAAATATAAAAGGTTGTAAACATTTAATGATATATTAGGGGAATAATGCTCATTAAAGACAAAAATCCATTTGAAACAGGGATTGTAAATTGTAATTATTACCATACTATAAAAATATTATTTTATATAAAATGAGATTATATATTATGGGCATCCATAAAAGGAATAATTATTAGATTTGACTCAAATTAATTGATTTTAATTTACTGCCTTAAGTGATTTTATGTCAATAAGAAATAGTTGATAAAATTATTGAATACAGCAAATTGGGAAAGAAAAAAAAAGTCCTTTTTCAATTAAATGTGTTAAAATGAGTTTCTGAAATTAGAGGATTAAAAAAATACAAAGGATGTAAAAATATCTTTTCAAAAACCAAAAAAGTTAATGGAACAACAATTAAAAAAATTTCCTTTCTTAATTTAATTATCAAAATTATTGTGTTTTCTTATAGTTTGTTCTTTACAATTTTGGGAGGACAAAGTCATAGATTGTGTGGTGAGACAATTTTCTGTTTTTGTGAATAAGGCATTTCATTTATTTTACGACGTGTTTGGATTCTATGCAAGTATTTTTTTAAAACATCTTGTCCACTTATTAAATTTCTTTAGTATTTTAAATTCTAAATGTTATTTGCAAACGTTAGACCCCCTGTTATTGTTGGTATATTCGCATTTGTAACGATGTTATGTTATCATTCTAATATCATGAGTTATATTATATATAATAGAGTATTATATGTATGTATCAAATGATATACAATAATAAATGATCTAGTATGAACTAAACAAATATGTATTTATCGATTGATTCGAATTGACAATTAAATGATGAGTTGTATTTGGATAGTTTTGAACTTGGTATGTCTCGATTGGGTCTGTTCTATTCGATTGGTGGATTGAAGTATATTTTTGTCATTTAAAAATGAACTCAAGATATGATAATTCATAACATATATTGATAAAATAGAATTTTCGATAGCATATACTATACTTGGTTATTTCCTTAACTAATAGAGAAGTTGGTGGGCCCATCAGAAATTCAGAATAGAAAAGGAATGTGCCCTATATCAAAGATTTAAAATCGTTTTTTATTAAAAACGGACAATAAGCACGTACGTCCTATCATTGTCGTCATTTCATGTTTATTGGTTGGATTCGCGATTTCTTTGTACAAATTTGGAGCTGTGTTCTAAAAGCGTCAAAATACTTTACTTGCTCAATTTTCAACCACCAACAACTGTCTTGCTTAATTTTACTACACGTTAACTTGTTAACGTTACTTTATGATGTGCATTTTGTTCATATATTTATTAAGGAATTTAAATTCCACTTTTACGTTTTTTACTTCTTGTCTGACAAATTTCTTTATTAATTGTCACTCGATCTTACTATCAAATTGGTATTATTACATTATCATTTGTTCCTAGTAGATTGTTTATATAGTTTACCATGTGCATTTCATTTTTTTTCTTCTATGTAGATTAGATGTTTATATTTTCTAACAAGTATATATATAAACATTTTTATTGTTCATATTTTTACTATTAGTTAATTTGAATGGTAAATTCATTCTCTTCTCGATTTTCTTCTATTTGTTCAAGAATAGTATTTTTCAAGAATTCTAAATAAATGATAAATAAATTCATGTTCTTCTCGATTTTCTTTCAAAAACTAGTATTTTCCAAGAATTCTGAATAAATGATATTGTAGTTCTCGGAATCGAGCTTAGATTTCACAAAACCAGTTTAAAACCCAGTAAACCGATCGTTGCAAGGAGGAGTTGGAATCGAGCTTAGATTTCACAAAATCAGTCTAAAACCGAGTAAACCGATCGTTGCAAGGAGGAGTCGGAATCGAGCTTAGATTTCACAAAATCAGTCTAAAACCCAGTAAACCGATCGTTGCATGGAGGGTTCAAGTCTGTTAAGAAACAATTAGGGTTTCATGTGCATTTTTCTGAATTGTAACAAAAAATCATTAATGTTAGTTTGATAGAGGGGTTTATTGTAAATTGTATCAGAAATTCGTTGCGTTAGTTTGCATCAAATGATAGAGGGGTTTAATTATAATTTTTAATATAAATTTGTTGGTTCTCGGTGTTAGTTTGCATTAGCTGATAAAGGGGTTTTATTGTATATATGCATATGTACTTCAACTATCACTTCATATCATCGAGTATTCAGAGAGATATGCGATTTATTCAAGTATCACTTCATATCATCTTTCGAGGGGATTTTATTATATATATGCATATGTACTTCAACCATCACTTCATATCATCTTTCGAGGGGATTTTATTATATATATGCATATGTACTTCAACCATCACTTCATATCATCGAGTATTCAGAGAGATATGCGATTTATTCAAGTATCACTTCATATCATCTTTCGAGTATTTCGAGAGATATGCGATTTAGGGCTGCATATCTTGTAATCTGGTTTATAGCTAAAAATTAAGTATTTAGAGGGGGTAATCTAGTTTATAACTCTAAATTAAGTATTCAGAGAGATATTATAGCTCTAAATTAAGTATTTAGAGGGATAATCTGGTTTATAACTCTAAATCAAGTATTCAGAGAGATATGCGATTTAGTAATCTGGTTTATAACTCTAAATTAAGTATTCAGAGAGATATGTGATTTAGTAATCGATATATGGTTTATAACTCTAAATTAAGTATTCAGAGAGATATGCGATTTAGTAATCGACATATGCGACTTAGGGTTCTTAGTGTGTAATCTAGTTTATAGCTCTAACTTATATTACTCAAATGTGGAAGAATCTTGTAATCTAGTTTATAGCTCTAAATTATATTACTCAAATGTGGAAGAATCTTGTAATCTAGTTTATAACTCTAAATTATATCACTCAAATGTGGAAGAATCTAGTTTATAGCTCTAAATTATATTACTCAAATGTGGAAGAAATGTTGGTTTATTTATAATTGAAAATTTTACTCCTATTCATACTATTCCATCGTGGTGATCCATTTTGAAGTAATGGTGGAGGGAAATTCTATCGAATTCTTCCCAAGTTCCTACGTTAAAAGGATTCTCTAAAAATTTCTATGTACACTACATCATTTTCAAGAAAATCCTATTTATAAGATCATTACTTACTACTTAGTGAGCTAAGTATTTAGGTTATGAAATATGAGCGACATGAATAAACCTCCCAACCCACCCAAAGTTTGCAAAATTTGGCCCAAATAATTCCAAGCCACGTGATATATGTCCAGACCACAATTTTTGTAAACGACCTCAATTATAATGCAAAATTCATATTATTAATATCAGCCCATTGTAAATAGGCCCAGATTCAAATAAAATAGGCAAATAAGGCACATAATATTTGTTAAAGTTGGGCCCGGTTAATTGTTTGAAATTACAATCCATCTCAGGAGGAATAGAATTGCAGTTAATCTACGCCGGGGAAGAGAGAGAGAGATGCAAAAGAGAGAGCAAAGCAAGCTGGGCGGGGCTGCCGGCGGCTCCGCCACACCCGCCGCCAAGAGAGGCCGCCCAATTGGCAGCGGAGGCAACAACGCTGCAACGGCAGCAGCCATCGCGGCAGCTGGGGGCGCCGGTGACGCCGCTGCCCCCTCCACCCTACTCGGACCTTCTCTTCAAGTTCACTCCGCCTTCGCCGGTAACTCTCTACTAAAACCCTAATTATCTTCGCGCTACACTATTTGATTTTTTATTGTAGCTTTGAGCATGAAGAAGCTTAGATATGCCATTTAAATATGTGAATCAGTGATATCAAGCTTTGAATTTTGTAGAATTAGGTGTTTGAACTGTTGGTTAGATGTTTCACGGGTTAGGTTTTTGGGATTTCTGTACTTAGATTTATATTATGCTTTAGCTATTGTTCTAGGTTAATTTCTGGAAAGGGGCTGAGATATTTCATCTGTTAATGGACATTGCATATGGAAGAACTATTTTTTCTGATTTCTCTAGCTAAGGAAATAGGAATGAAAAAATGCTGATTCATAAAAACCGGCTAGTGTTTGCAACAAAACTCTTCTTGTTTTTTTTTTTTTTAATAATAAATAAATAAATAATTATTAACAATGATACAAACCATAGATAACAAGTATTTATAGTTGTTTCAAAACTGGAAATTCTAAACTACTCCTAGGAAATTAGAAAATTGCATAACAAAGAAAAGAGTATTCAAAGCTAATAAAATAACAACTGGAAAATAATTAATAATATCAGCTCATCGGATTTGTTTCTATCCAAGTGTTCCAGAAATGCGAGCGCCTGTCGATCCACATCAGGAAGTATAGGATAAGAAATGCATGTTGGTTCACTTTGTCGTTTTTAATATTTACCATTTTATTCACCTTTTATCTTCTGCAACTTCTTTACCAGAGCAAAATAACAAAAGGATAGTTATGGCTCTTCAAAGTGGACTAAAGAGTGAGTTAACATGGGCATTGAATGCTCTCACATTGCTTTCATTCAAAGAGAAAGACGAAGTCCGGAAAGATGCAACTCCTCTTGCCAAGATTCCTGGATTGCTGGATGCTCTACTTCAAGTTGTATGTTGCAATTTCTTTATGTCTATGTATATGTTTCATTCTATTGTTCTCAACATGGATTGATTTCTATTACAACAGATAGATGATTGGCGAGATATAGCTCTGCCAAGGGTTCTCACAAAGACCCCTAGGGTGAGATTGCTAGGTGCTAATTCTGCTGTTTCTGGATTTGGGAACGAATATGAGACTGTAAATTCTGGTGATTCTGTTCCGCATCCTACGTAAGGGAAATTTAACACTGCTTATTATAATTATTCAAGTTTTGGGTATTTCAGTTCATGGTAGTAGCTTAAATCTTGATATGTATTTGTTTCCATGGTAGTGCTGGATCTGGTTCTTCGAATAAAGATCTATCTGCACAGAAGATTACTACGAAAGCTCGCCCATCAGGTTGGTGGTTTGAGGAAGATAGCCTCTTTAATCTTGATGAGGAAGGCCGGGCAGAAAAGCAGCTGTGTGCTGTAGCTGCTTCAAATATACTCAGGAACTTTTCTTTTATGGCTGAAAACGAGATTGCAATGGGTCAGAATCGTCATTGTCTTGAAACGATGTTCCAGTGTTTGGGAGACTATGTTACAGGTTACAAAATTTGCATACATATGTTAATTGAATTCCACTCCCTCTGTGTGTTGTATGAATGGTATAGATGATTAGTGATTCGCTGATTGTTTTGTAGACAAACTAGATTACACTATCCCAATTCTGCATTTTCATGTTTTATTCCGCAATTCTTATGACATTTTCTAAATGCTTGTATGTACAGAGGACGAAGAACTTGTCACAAATGCCCTTGAGACAATTATGAATCTGGGTCCACTAATAGACCTTCGAATATTTAGCTCATCAAAGCCTTCGTTCATCAAAATGACGTAACATTTTGACTCATCTTTCGTTCTATTACATTTCTGCAAATTGTGATCTGAAACCCTATTCTTCATCGTTTTCTTCCAGAGAAAAACGTGCTGTCCAGGCCATCATGGGGCTGCTCGGATCTGCTGTCCGAACCTGGCATTGTGCAGCTGCAGAACTTCTTGGTCGCCTAATACTTAACCCTGATAACGAACCTTTTCTTATGCCATTCGCTCCACAGGTTTACTTTACCTCTCATATGTATACTATGCAACTCTATTACAATCGCCTCTGCTAACTTTTTGATAAATAATCGTTTTAAATTGCAGATGTACAGACGATTGGTTGATATTGTCAGCTTCCCAGCCGGTGATGCTCAAGCAGCAGCTGTTGGTGCTCTATACAACCTTGCAGAAGTTAATATGGACTGCCGGTTGAAACTTGCCAGTGAGAGATGGTTCGATAAATTTCTTAATATCATCTAAAATTTTGTCTCAATTGAGTGATATGAAATGACAAAATTTCAAATCTATTGCATTCGAAATGCAACCTTAGATTCTTCCAGCATAATTTGTATCTAAGCAATGCTTATAATAAATTTCAGGGCGATTGATCGGCTATTGAAGGTGATTAAGACGCCACATCCGGTGCCAGAAGTTTGCCGAAAAGCAGCTTTAATTCTGGAGAATCTTGTATTGGAGCCTCAGAACAAGCCCCTGCTCTTAGCATATGAAAATGCATTTGCAGAAATGCTCTTCTCCGAAACAAAGTACGCTGACACGTTTGCTCGGATACTACACGAACTAACATCTCGACCGAGCAACAAAGTTGCGTCGGTTCGTGGTATTTGGGGTATGTAATATAACATTGCATTGTTAGAGTAGACACAGATTGTACAGAGTGGCTACTTATTTTCTTGTCAGCTGAACTTTTGTCTTGCTCAATTTCTTAATCTGGATATGATTCTCCTATGTTGTTGTAGTAACTTGTACTGCCTTTTATTGATATTCATGTATTCAGATGGGGTTAGTATGGCCTAATTATCTATAAATTTTGTCAAGATCCAAGATTCAGAAAAACCAATAAACTTTCTTATTGATTTAATTTTTAATCTTTCGAAGACTCATAAACCTGTATCAAACTTGGTAAAATGCATTTGTTAATATTCCAAATGTATCCTATCTTTTTTTCGACTACAAGAGACATGTAATGAAGCACAATGAATTTGGTAAAATTAAAACTGTTGGTAAGACTGCAAATTACCAGAAGACAATGGAAGAAACAGATTCTCAATCTTTGTAATAACCACCACAAAGTTCACTTCACATCAAGTGCAAACTCATAGCTGATTTCAGTAATGAAACCAACGAACGTGTCTTCCCTTCGTATTCTTGAACATCTAACCTTATTGAAAGCGAAAACGAAAGTACTCAAACCCCATCACACTCAGAGTTCTTGGATCACATAACTGATAACACCACACAACACAATACTAAGCTTACATATCCATCTTAATGTGCAGAAGTATGTCATCCATGGGACCATGTCTACTACTTGAATGTTTCTCAATTAGGCAAACAGAAAATAGCTGCTTTTCTATTTCAAGAAGGAAAGGGGGGGGGGGGGCGCACTAACACAATGCCCAGAATTCTGAACTGCTTACTCTGTTAATCTCACAACATATTTACAGATAGCGTGCACACGATTATTGGAACCACAAAAGGATGAGGAGGTCAAAAGAGTAGCATTTTCATAATTCTCATACCACAACATTGAATTCGATAGATACATTTGTTTTTCTTACATCCATCACTGCTGCCCGTCTCTATTGCGAGCTATTTCCCGTGCCATCTCCCTCATTTCCTCTGGCGATGGAGGACGTGGCGCTTCAGGAGGGTACACCACGTACTGGCGCTGCATCATACACCACAAAATTGCTTTACAACACATATTTACAATCAAGAAGGTTTATACAAAACTGGAAAATCAAAGGCAGAATCTTCATTTCCCTCATACAACAACATAACAAACGCCTTCTCCATCTCTTCATATTGTGCATTTCTGTTAGGATTACGTTCCCAAGATTCATGGTCTTACATTAGCTTACTACATAGAATCTTTTTTTTTTTTTTGAAAAAAGAACAATATGTCAATAGAATATGCCAACAAACAACTCTTTCACAGTAATTCATAAATAAAATAAGGAAATGGTAATGAAAGCTTTACCATAAACTGTGTCCTACATTTGCAGTTCAACCATTCAATAAGCAACATTAGTGAACTTCTCCTCAATATTATGCTGATATCAATTCAGATCACTTTTCTTCAATTCAATCTTAAGTGTCCTACAACTAGGGCAGAAAAATAAGCTCCCTTAACATACATAATGCTAGGGTTATCAAAATTATATTTGAGTTTGTATGATAATTAATGGAGTCAAGCTCGATCGAGCTTTAATCAAGCCCAACACCAGTCAAACTCGAGTAATTTGATGATTTTACACTTTATAGCTGAATTATAGATTCCATCAAATGTAGAAGTATATTTGATACATCTATCTAAACAAGCTCAATGAGCCTTAATTGATTTTGAATCACAGTAATTTAGTTTGGTTTCCAAACCTAATCGCAATTCACTCGTACACAAAGAAACTGGTACAAAATGAACTGCTGGTTTATTTTTTCTTCACAAATTTCCCTCAATTAACTGATTAAACTCTTTATACAAATACGATTAAATATATGCATAAAAAAAAGAGATATATGCTTACATTGCCCATGACTTTCTGCAGATTCTTGGTGTTGCTGGCGAAGAAGTACATCATCCCAATCGGAACGGTGACGTATACTGCAAATTTCGCAATCTCCAAAATCCCTTTTGATGTACCCAAAGACGACATTTTTATCACTTTTTTATTTCTATTTTTATTTTTCCAGTGTTGATTTGATTTCAGATGCAAGAGAGAGAAGAGAAGCTATCAAAACCTCTGGAAGAAAGGATTGGATATGGACAGCCATACATGGGAGGTTTTTGGGCAACATATATGGGCCGGTGTTGGATTTTGTAGTAGCCCATAGGTGCATTTCATATCTATTAAGGCCTATTAATGGGCCAGGGAGGTTTTTCTGCAATAATATGGGCTGGTGTTGGATTGGGCCTATTAATGGGCCAGAAACGTTTTCCTGAATTTGTATATTTATTCACACATTTTTATGATATGGAATCAGGCTGAATTTCAGGTTCCGACCGTCCATCGCCGGCCACCATCCCGAGCTAGGGTTTTGGAGACAAGGTTGCCACTTTAGTTTCTAGAAACGGCGTCGTACTTCCAGGTAAACTCTCCCGCTGCCTCCTTGTTTCCTCTGTGATTTTGGATTTTGGAATATTTTAGTCGATTGGCTGTTGTAACGCTCTTCCGTACAATCGGAATTGTGAGAATTGCACTTATTGCAGTGTGTTTATATATTTGTGGAATTGGATGAATGTGAGTGAAACTGTTTCAAATTGCAGTTTTTAGGTGTTTGCTGCACTGTGGTAATTGCTCTGAAAATTAGGTTGTAAAGTTGAATGATGCTTCATATCGAGTTTTTGGCTGCTGCATTGTGTATGAGCTTCCAGAGCATGCAATTGTGAGAATGTGTCTGTTGAAAAGTAACTCTTTTCTGGTGTGTTTATATCCGTGATGAGAATAAAACTGATTAAGTATATGTTGAAAAGTTGTACTCCTTATTATAGTGTGTTTATAAATATCTCTGACGAGTGTGAATGAAACTGATGGAAAATGTTTAACGGAACTGATTCCAATTGCAGTTTTTAGGTGTTTGCTTCACTATGTGGTATAGTAGTTGGCTTGGAATATGGTAATGAAGTTGAATAATGCTTGATTTGAAATTCGAATTTTCTGGTCGTTTATATATCTAGAAAAGTTGCACTCTTTAATCTTGATAGGAGTATGTGAAAGCAAAGTCATTTCTAACCCTGTGATTTGATAACTAGATCGAGGAAACAAGAAAGCAAGGTGTCTGTAGGTATAGCAGCAATGGTTGAGGTATGGTGGACTCTTCTGGGAGCTATTCCTGTTTTCGTTGCAGGTCAAGCTTTGAGAATCAAGGCCAGAAATGCTGATGAGCAACGAATCAAAAGTGCCCGGGGCAGGGAGAAGAGTGCCGATGACATTTTCGTGTGTGAGAGAGTTTGTACGTCGAAGAGAATGCTGAAGAAAGTAGGAGCATTCTCCAAGGATCCAATCCCAGACACATGTGTCACGGTTTGTGGAGTTTCTGAACTTGATGCTTGCGCTGATGCCTGTGCTCGAACGGTCTGTGTTAACCAACATCAAGTACCTAATTGGAATGATATCTGCCTCCGAAGATGTCAGAATGAATGTCTCAAGTTATCTGCTTCTCGCTCGTTGTGATACATATCTCCGTTGCATCTCTTTCCCAGTCGGTGTTTAAATTATGATTCTGTTAGCTCTCTAGCATTCCTAGCCCCCTAAGAGAATTCCCAGATGTTAAAACTGATCATACTTTGGCATTGATCATGCTTTCATTTGGATATTGTCAAATCTTATCCTGCTTTCATGAATAAATTTTTGTTTTTCTTCATTCTTATTGAAATAAGTTTCATGATTCTGTTACTTGTCTGGTGGATCTTGCATCTAGCAAACAAATCAACCCCAGAACCTCATTATATTCATCATTATTTTCGTAATACAATGTAATTATGTTAGTTGCAGTTCAATTACTACTATGATACTTCCCAGGTTTCAGTATCTATCCAACACTGCAAAATCAACACTGTGTGCAAAAGGTACGCATTTTATTCAACATATAACTTCATTACATGATTTATTCAACAGATAAGCTCATAATTGACTTGCAGTAAAAGGGATAATCACTTGCAAAAGACAGGTCAAACAAACAAAATAAAAGCAGCAAGATGTGTAGGAAAACAGCAAGGACACGAAAACATCAAACATAGGCATCTGGATTTTGAATGAGGTAAGCTTCAACAGCCTTGTACATTCCCAAGACCCTTTCTTTCCCTGCCTTGATTTCCTCTTCTTTGAGAGCAAAATCTCCCACAGTGAAGTACTTGCTCGTAACCTTTGAAACCGAACCACCATCAGCCGACTCCTCAAACTTAACCTCGTACGTTATCTTCTCAAGGTTATCCGCCAAAGAATCGCCTTCCACCAATGTGTAGCCATATGTGAATGTCTTCTCATTCAGCTCATCCACACGGTACTTCACGGACTTCAGAGGGCTACCTGCATGAACAATGAACTATACTTAGAAACTCATCCTAGTTTCATAACAGGAAAAAGGGGAAAAAAGTCGAAGCAAACCTTCTGCAAAGTTGATCAGCTTGATGCTCCCAGCACCTCCATCACCTTGAGTGATTTCAATGCTTTTGATGGCTTGTGGGAGGAGCTTGGGAATCAAGTTGTGGGAATCGATGATCGAGGCCTTGAAGATCCTCGATGGCGCTATTGGTGAAGTGTATTCATCAGTGAATGTGGTAACAGCCATGTCTTTTTCTCTCAAAGATTAAGGAAAAGAGTAGTACTTTAGTTGGAGAACTAATTGTATGACTACTTGTTGTCTATGGAAGAAGAAGAAGAAAGATGGGAATTTATAGGCTCAAATCATGGCAGTTTCTGTTCTTGAATTTATTCCACATCTTGTCACTTTGCTAAGAGGAACATAAATGCTCTAAATTGAATGAATTATTATTTTATTCAATTTATACTCAATCTGAAATTTTGTTGAGAAGTAAGATAAAGAAGAGGATGTCCTGAGCACTCTTCATCTCATTTTTGACAACAAGAATAATAAATAAATCAACATTATTTTATATCTTCGTGAATTCCCACGTAGAGCAAACAAAAATCCAAGGACTTGAACTTGTGGAAGTGCCATTGACAATAATATCCAGCCGTTTCTGATTATAAAAGCAGATAGAAAGAAAAGAGACAAAAACTTATATACACGTTGTGATCCATGCACCACTTCTGACCCGGTCCATCACGCGTTCAGATGCGTCCGCACGCGCCTCTAGGTCGCGGATAAAATCCGTCCAAATATGTTCCTAGGTGCCTGACCTTTATGTTATGCTAAACATACTTTTTCGTAGTGTTAGACATACATTTTAGTTATGTTAGACATACCTTTTATGTTATGTTAACTATACTTTTTAGTTGTGTTAGACATACTTTTTAGTTATGTTAGTCATATCTTTAGTGTTATGTTAAGCATATCTTTTAGTAATGTTAAACATACATTTTAGTTATGTTAGACATACATTTTGTAAGACTAGTTGTATCTTAACATTTTTTTTAGATTTAGTTAAGTATATCTTTATAAGTTTTCTGTCTCAATAAGGTGACCTTTATGTATTATTAAGAATATCCTTTATAAATAATAAGGTGACCTTTATGTATTATTAAGAATACATTTTTATAAACAATGACCTTTATGTATTATTAAGAATACTTTTTATAAACAGAACTAAAATGAGTCAGTTATATATACAAAACATTCACACCAATAAACTAGTTTTCATCAGTAGATAACTCAACTATTTCATGTGTATTTAAATGATCATCTATCATAAAACATTAAGAAAACAAAATCAGATACAATTTTATATTTTTCGAACTGATAAAAATGAATTTTTAATTTTAAAAATAATAGTCTCACATCACGATATAGAAAAGATGAGGTTTGAGAGAAATAGAGAACAGTCGTGCTTCGAGAAAGAAAAACAAAAAATGAAGAAGGGGAGAAGAGATGAGAAGAAGAAGAGATCGAGAAAGAAAGACAAAAAATGAAGAAGAAGGAGAGAAGAGAAGAAGAAGAGAGGCCTAGCGACCTAGCAGCGTGAAAGTGAAGGGAAAAAAAAAGTATATATATTTTCTATCTGGGCCGGTAGTGTGGGCCAGGTCGGATAAGTATTGCACGGATCTTAAGATCCGTACAACTTGTTCATACCAGCGCTACTCAAGAAAAGACACCAACACAATACTGAATTCTAATTTCTTTTCAAGCCCTTATAACAATTATAACTATGGTTCTATTTCAAACTCATGAAATCCTAGTGCAGTTTTCTGTACTATAAGCTTGCTCATACAGGAACCTATTACATTGAGCAAAGCTAGATTCATGTCTTAAGACAAACAAAACCAGCTAGACATCATCATCATCAATATCATCAATATCATCAATATCAGCATCCACATCAAAGAAAGAAGAAAGAGTTGAACTCCAAGCTTGCAAGCCACTCTCAGTGTCCTTTTTCCTAGTCAGTTCAAGCTTCAAAATGGCATCCTTAGGCACTCCACATTTCAAGAGAATAATTCCCAGTGATTTGAATGTGGAATCATCAGGTGGGATGCAAGATTTGAGCATCTCACCAAAAGTAGCCACTGCTTCCTTATATCTCCCATCAGAAGCATAAAATCCAATCACGAGATTATAACTCAACAAGTCGGTCATAAGCCCGAGTTCTCTCATCTTTTTCGCAATCCAGAAAGCTTCCACGAACCTCCCATTCCTCTTGTACATGCACAGCATCATAGCATATGTGAACTCATTTGCATCTCCGTTTCTCTTCAAGTTCTCGAAAATCTCTTCTGCCTCGGCCACCATTGAGCGTTCACTGTAAAGATCGATCATACAATTTGAGGAGTAAACATCAAGCCCCGCCTCGAATGACTGAAATGCCCTGTATGCTTCTTCTGCTTCTTTCAAGTACCCCACTTTCGTATAAAGCTTGATCAACGACTTGCACACTACAGCATTCATCGCCAATCCTTGGTCTCTCATCGTGCTAACATAATGCGTTGCTTCATTCACACTCCCAGTTTCAGCAAACGCGTTTATTAGAACACCGTAAACAATGACATCAGGCTTTACACCATTGGCAATCATCTCCTTGTATACTCCAACAGCCATGTCCAAATCACCCAATTTTGCATAGCTTGAGATGACAGCACAGTACGGAACACAATCAATCACGAATCCAGCCTCTTGCATTTTCCTTAGATAAATTATCGCCTTTTGTGGGAGGTCTCCACCGGCAAGCATTTGCACCAGTGAATTATAGCCACATCTATCAGGAACTAAACCGTGTTTTTCCATACTATCAAATAATAAGCATGCCTGCTCGAATTTCTTGCTGATCCCGTACGCTTTGATCATCACGTTAAACTCAAGAACGGTCACTTTGTTTACTTGTAGACAAGAATCAAACGCTTTCTGGGCTTCTGAAATATACCCTCTCTCACCATAAGCATCAATGTTGGCAGAGTAGCATTCGGAAGTCATGGTTCCTCGAAGATGGAATCTCTGGAACCATGACCATGACTTTTCTATCAAACCAGCTTCTATGTACATTCTTGTCAAAGAAGATTGCGTAAACTCATCAATCTCCAATCCTCTCTCATCCATCTCTGAGATCAGTTCTTCTACTTCAGCTACCATATGCCTAATCGCAAATGCATAAAGGAGAGTTCGATAACTCACAGCATCAGGTTCAAGAGAAGTTGCCTTCATCTTCTTCCAGTATCTTGCTGCCAATTCTATATCATTATGCCTAGCATGTAAGGATATGAGAATATTGTATGTTCTAGTATCAGGAGGGCATTTAGCCTCCTCCATTCTTTGCATCAGTGAAGCAACTTCATCTAATTGACCATTATTACCATACATGTGTATCATAGTATTAAAAGTCACTGTGTTTGGAACTATACCTTTCTTGAACATCTCTTCAAAAGTCTCACTCGCCTTTTGCAGTTTGCCAGCTTTTCCATATGTATCAATCAAGGTATTATATGTGTATGCGCTCACACAAGCGTTTGCTGAAGAACCAACATTAGCATACATTTTTCTCCTCGACTTAGCACTTCCACGCCCCTCCACTGCAGAGTTACTACACAACCACTTCTTGAAATACTCTTCAGCTGTCCTAAAATCCCCTGCCTTTTTATACATCTGAACTACAATTCCCATGGTGACTTCATCAGGCTCCATTTTATGCTCATTCATCAACTCCAACCATTTCATTGCTTTGTCCCTGAGCCCTCCTTTACTATACGCATCAATCAAAGTACCATACGTTGAATTTATTGGCTTAATCTCCCTCTTCACCATCTCATCCCACAACCTCTCAATCTCAGTCCATTGCCGCGCTTTCCCAAGAATTCTAAGAACTATATTGTAGTGAATAACATTCACTTCATAACAGCCTTTCCTTTTAAACCACTCAAAAATCTCCATTGCCCTTTCCCACCCCAACTGCTCCTTCAGTAGTATGCTCCGCTCCTTATTCGTCAAGGTCATTTGCCAAGGCCTCAACGCCTCGTCCAAGTCTTTAATCGTTTCCACTGCTTTCAACATCGCAGGAATACATCCCCCATATCTCCCCCATTTCGTCGAACACTTGGTCTGCATTTCTTCAACCACACCCTTCGACCTCATTCCATCCCCACCTTCACTATAATTCCCAATACTCCCACCTATTTTACTCACATAACCATTTTCCTTCCCAAAACCATCATTTCTCACATCTTCCAACACTGAACTACGATCATACAGTTCCTCCGCAACACCATTAACCCCACCTTGAGGCATCAAATTCACCTCAAAGCTCCCATTTCTCTCAATTCCACCATCTGGGGTTTCCAAGAAACTTTGTTTAGTCACGTTTTCTTTCTCAACAACCCCATTTTTTTCATTAAAGTCACCGCCTTGAGCTCCAAAACCACCACCAAAATTGACATTTCTCTCGAATCTTTCACGAGGGCCTTTGAAAACACTATTTTTCGTGGACAAATGCCCTCCATTCGGGCACTCAATAACTTGTTGCTTCTGTTTCAGCTTGATTTTGTCGCTGGATACATGGACTGGTGGAGTAACTGAAAGCCCCACGTTTGGCGGTGTCGTTTTTGCGGAATTAAATATGCGCAGACAATTGGTGTCTGCATGCTGAAACTTCGCAAACATTTTTTGAAAATTGAAGGGAAAAAAATGGTGTTGCAAGATATTTCAGAAACAGATGACAATGGAGCAAACAAAAAAGAGTTCGAACAAAACCAGAACCTGGTAAAAAGATCTCTCTAAAAAGAATTATAATTAACTAATATTTCAATGCAACAAACTGCCGTCTTAGCTCAGCTGGTAGAGCGCATGGCTTTTAACCATGTGGTCGTGGGTTCGATTCCCACAGACGGCGCTTTTTGGGTCAAACCAATTTTAACCCTATTGGGCTTTGTTAGAAGGGTTTTAGTTGGGCTTAAAAGAAGCCCACGGCACTAACATGTTCGAGTTATTTATTTTTGAGCCCATAGACATCGATTTTTTTGTGAGCCCAATTTAATCATATTGGGCTTATTTTTAAAAGGGTTTTTAGTTGGGCTTTTTAAAAGGGTTTTAGTTGGGCTTTACAGAAAGCCCAAGGCGCTACACATGTTTGGGTTTGTGTATTTTTAGTTTTATTGTTTTTTTTTTTTTTCTGGATTTTTATTAAATTAGTTAATTTCACGTACATTTGCTCAAATAAATTTGACGACAATTTTGTAGAAATTTGGGTTGGTTTGTCCACAGTCGAAGAGTAGGAGAAAATAATCATCGAAGATGGGGCACGGTGGATACGGCAAGCGCAGAGACGGCGCCGCCGACCGGAAGAAACCCGCCGGCCAGCGGCGGCCTAAAGCCCTAACCATCGACAAGAAATCCAAGGCCAACAAGCCTAAAGCTGTCTCTCTTAAAAACCAAATTCGCTCAACTGAACGAATGCTCCGTAAAGTATTTCCCTCTCTCTCTCTCTCTCTGCTTTTACAGTCCCTCTCTCAATTCCAAACACACATGTATATATGTATGCATATGTATCTATATTTAGGATTTATGTTCTTTTGCTGGTGGTTGCTGTGTTGCTGTTGAATTGGTGGGACTTACAACTTTGTGGGCTAATAACATGATTGTCTATGTCTCAAATTGGTTTATTTCTGTAAATTATTTAGTTGAAGTGCATAGTTTTATGGATGCTTATGCTTGGTGAAAATTGTTTTGGGGGGGGGGGGGGTTGGGAATGAAGCTATTCTGTTATTTATTATGTTTTTTGGGCAAATGTTATTAGTTTAATTAACAAGGAACTTATTTCTATTTTTGTTTGATTCTACAAAAGGAAGAGGTGGGAGAGCATGTGGAAATTGAGCACTATGCTGTATGGGATGACCAATTCTGTGTTTTAATAATTTGGATGTACCCTTATTTTCTCTGGGGTTGTGAACTAGTTCTTAGTTGTTTTCTAAGAAAAAAGGAGAAGACTTTTTTTTGTTCCTTGAATGAATTGATTTTGTAAGGAATTTTATTTTATTTGACTAATCAAGCTAATAACAACAATTGAATATGCTTGATTTTGTGTTGCAGATCTCTCCCTCTCTCTAGTTAATTAATTTTATCAAATTGTGTAGGATCTGCCTCGTGAAGTAAAGGAGGCTCAAGAGAAGAAGTTGGAGGAACTTAAGAGACAGCAAGAGATTCACAATCGTCTAGCTGTGGAGCGTCAAATATTTTTGCGTAACAGGAAGATCAAATTTTTCGGTGAGTAGCCCTATCAGGATATTTCAGTTTTAATCTTAGTTCAATGCTAGTTCTTGCGTTTTTAGTGCTGCATACAGTGTGATAAGCATATTTGTGAATGACCCGGTTGTTTGAATTTGTTTGGCTAGAGAGAAGAAAGATAGAGAGAAGGTTAAGACGGTTGGAGAAACAGCAGCGTGCTTCAACTGGTCAGGCTCAGGAAACAGAGATTGCTGACCAACTCTCTAAGTTGAAAGAAGATCTAGAATATGTCAAGGTATGATAAGGGGTATTACACAACCTACTCTCGTACTCATGTTTCAGCTCTTTAGCATGTATATGATCTGTTTTAACTGGTGACAGATCTTTCGCAAGCATTTCTTTACACCTTGTAACCCTAAAGTATTCCTAAATAACCCATGTTTATCTGGCTCACAAATATATCATGTGGAATAGAGAGTAGTTTTGTCCCCTAGTGACTTTTGGGCAAGGGAATGAGGTGCAACAAGTGCAGGCTTATAGGTGGATACTAGCATTTAACAGAAGTGGTTGATACCATTCTATTGCCATTTTAGACTTTCGATTTGATGTTAGCTTGAATTATTATAGTTGTGAACGACAGTTTGGAAATACTTGGAGTGGTTGATGGAAATTATTATTATTATTATTTTTTTATTAATTTTTTTTTTTTGCTATTGTTTTTATACCCAGATTGAGCCTGTATATTTAATTCTGAAAGGCTCTCATTAATCAGTTAATCTTTATTTTTGATTAAATTGCAGTTCTTCCCCAAAACTGAGAAGTATGTCTCATTATTTATGGGAGGTGATGAGGCAGAGATTGTAGAAAAAAGAAATAGCTTGCGCAAGCAAATTAAAGCTAATCTGATTGCTGCTGCAGCAAATGGGAAGGATTTAGAAGGTAGTTTCTTTTCTAACTCTTACAAGCTATTCTGCTTAAGCTAAAGAATAACAGATTTGTTACAGGAAGCAGTTGAATTTGTTTTTCTCTACGGTATTCTCCGTGATGTATAGTACATTTCCAGGATAGGGAATTTCTCACCACTTAAAATTGTTGATGTGCTGTGCTTCCAAAATGCAAGTTTGCTCAAACTGTTTTTATATCTTTTAAAGCATATTTATAGGCTAGGCATGATGTTCCAACCATGCTGGATTAGCATCAACTAATGCCTCAATTGATTTGCATTGTTTTAATAGTATTCATCATCTTCAGTTGAGAGTGCCGTTGGTTTATAGCGTTTGAAAGTGGAGGATAAAGGAAAAAAATAAACTATATACCTGTAATTAGTAGGCAGTTATGGACATTTTGACCTGTATTGCTCATAACCGGTGAAGTAGTTCTTATATTATAACTTAAAAGTTAGAGTGTATTGTTTTAGAAGAAAAGTGAAGGGGACAATAAACTACTGAACATGGGATGTTTGTTGATCAATAGGTACCTATAGGGTATTTTGAGCAGCATTATGAAGCAATATCCTTTTGTTTTCACCTAACAAGAAATCCCAACTGCAATGCCATTTGGCCATTCCATATCCTAGTGATGATTTCAAATCTGTAGTCTCGTATGTTCTTGGCATCTTTCCATGCGATAAATAGAGATAGTGTATACTATTATCATATCTCTTTCAATCTATTATGTTTCAGTTTTTTGTTTGTTTCCCTTGTTACATTAATCGAGTTGAATCACACACATTGGCTTGAACTTGTGTAACAGAAACAGGGAGTGAGGATGATGGTCTCTTGGATCCCAGTGAGGATGATTTCTTCTTAAATGGGAGTTCTAGTGATGAGGCAGACGCAGATGATGAGTGGAGTGCAAGGTATGGATAAATTTCCAACTGGTTGCATGCTTCATTTTTGTTTTGATCTCGAGTGATCTCAGAAAACCCTAATTGTCCTTCATTTTTTAATGGCAACTGGCAAGGATACTGCTGTATTCATGCTGCCATAATGTTAAATCAGTGGATGGGCCATTATGTTGGATCACTGATGAGCCCACATTATAACCATGAATGAGGTGGTTTAGCCATGAATGAGGTGCTTCACGTGTTTTGGGTTGTGGCATGAGCCCTGTATTGACCTGTTGGGCTCATGCCCATGAAGTTTCATACTAGATATTTAAGGACTGACATCATCCCTCTTGAGATAATAAAACTTTACTGGGAAACTGATTTAATGTTGAAATCTAAAACCATGAACTAAATAAAGATGATTTTGGAAGAAAAGGCCGGACAAGAACTTATTATTTAACCAAAAGATAAGCCTGAATTGAAACTTTGAGGAGGACAAAATCCTAGGAAGTTTGAATAGATCATAAGCGTGCATAGATTTTGTCCATGTTCTCTGTTTCCTCTCATATATGTCTCTGTTTATATGCATGTTTGGTTCATTTGAGATTGCTTTTGACATTAATCAGCAAATTTTGATTTTAAAAGGGTAATTGATCAAAACTATTGCCATCTAGTACTTCTTACGCCAAAATAAGCCTTTCCATTTTGCACCTCTCTAGTGTATACACCCAAATGCCTGAGCATATGTCTTGAACTCTAGTACCATGAATGCCTTCTCCACATCTGATTACAATTAGCTGTACGTTTAATGGCTCTTTTGTGGACTGTTCTGTAAACCTCTCAATAATTTTGAAGTGGAAAACACAGACTATCATCTACCTATGGTTACCATCTAAATGTCATCATATTGTATCAAGAAAATCTTCTCATTTGGTCTACAGGGAGCAAGCCTCTAGTGCCTCGGGTAAAGCAACATCTGGAATGTCCAGTGATGAAAGGAATCAGGTTCGTGTTTTGTGGATTTACTTGAGTTAAAGCTGATAGTTCTTCCTAATTGACCATGTGTTTATGCAGAGACAGATCTCTGCTCGTGCCCTAATGCCACCTCCTGGTCCATCTGGGAAGCCATTATCGAGTTCAATCAATAATAAATCAAGATTTGCAGGATCTTCAAGTAAGAAATCGTACAATAGAACCGAAATATCCACATCCAGCAATACATCCAGTAGCGTTGGTGGATCTTCCTTTCGAAAGAGAGGCCCTGTGGATTCAACAACAACTGGAAACAGTGGTAACCTAAGCTCCAACTCAGATGCTAGGAAACCCCGACGAAAGAGGAGGCCCAAGAAGAAAAAGCAACAGACTTCATAGTTGGGAATCTAAGACCATTTCACATTTTTCTTTTGATGTTGCCATTCTTGCTATACTTGGATGTTATTTCAGATTTTGATTCTCAGTACATGTGCTCTCGAGCTGAACAATGTTATCGTCAGGTTGTTCGATTTACTATCCATAGTTGCAGTGTGAAGATTTGTACAATGCTGCTTTGTGTTGTGTAAGTTTCTTCAGAATTCAGATGCTCCATATTGTATCTCTAAACAAAATTTTCTCTTTTGAAGCAGAAGGGGCTTTATTTCTTTTAGTATAAATAAGGCATTTGTATTTTTTTTATTTTTTGACAATGTACCTATTTTTATTTACTTTTGTCTCATTAAAATTAAGAAATAAAAATGTGGGGACAAAAGCGTAGAAGAATGATAAAGTAGGGGTAAAAGTAAAGAAAAATATAAGTAGAGCCACAAAACTAGAAATATTGTAAATGGGGAAAAGGTAAAAGATATCGTAAGCAACATAGGCCAAAATGACTTTTTCCTCTATAAAATTGATTAGGTACTAAGCAAGACCGTGTGTTTATAACTTTACTGGAAAACATTAGCTAATGTGCATTTACACTAAAAATATATCAACTTGTATTTAAACTATTTTCTTGAATATGAAGTTGCTGCAAGCCTGCAATCTTATACAGATAATGTGCATTTGAATTATAAATTAAACTTTTATAATATATATTAGCCACCTGACATAAGAATCTAAGATCTGAAATTGGGTAAATCAAATTAAAATTTCAGATCACCAACACAGTCAATCTACATTATTAAGTATATCCTAATTAATAACATTTTCACTCACACTCTCTCATAACATTGATACCTTGAAAAATGACTAATAAAAGAATCTAGTACAATGAGAACCATTCACATGGACCTAAAAATCTGAGAGATTTTCCAAAAATAATAATAATAAATAAATAAAATAAATCCGAAAATTATTCTGGACTTTAGAGTTACAAGCAGCAATTTGTAGGCCTTTTGAACATCGTCAGCTTCTTTCTCAAACTCATCATAGGGCATAGGGTTAGTGTAATTGAGTTGAGTTGGCCTATTTGGGACCCTTTTCAATAAAAGTCAAACCCAAGCTCGCACTCAAATTCACTTGAAGTTAATTGATAGTTCGAGTTTGATCTTGACCTCGAATTTTTTTATCAAGAGTTTGAGCTCAATAATACCATGATTTGATAGATTAGTTGGCCTTAGTGAACCTACGAAATTTTATTATTTACATGTATATTTATTTGGTAAAAATAGTTTTAATTTATTTAGTTCTCTAACTTTGTAATTTTAGATTTTTAGTCCTTTATTTATTTATCCACTTTTTAATTTTTATTCAATTATCAATGAATATATTTAATTATTTTAGAAATTTATTTTGTAATAATGCATACTTAGTTTGGATGTCAAATAATCAACAATAAATTACTTAGAAATCGTACCAAAAATCAAGAGTGTATAATATCATATGACTGAAATTTGAAAGTGAGTAGAGAAAAGACTAAAAACCTAAATAATCAAAGTTAGAAGATTTAAAGCCTTTTTTTTCTGTTAATTGCTTACATATATCAACCACATTCAATTGAACTACGACAAATTTCACACACACTATATATATATATATATATATATATATATATATATATATAATTAAGTCGAGCTTCAATTTAAAAAATTGAGCTTGATCATCTTCTAATCTGAGTTTTGAGCTCGAGTCGAGTTGAGTGAAGCTCAATATACGAGTTGACTCGGCCCCATTACAGTTGGAAGTGATCCATACATATGTGGTCCAAGTTTTTGCAGTCAAAGTTACAGGCTGTATTTCTCCTATACCAACCCATATTATTGTTCTGACCTGGGACAATAACTCGTGATCCACATTTGTGTCTTGTGCTAGCTTTGGTTATATATGATTCCTTCTTCATGATTTACCAAATATATCAAATCAATATTTACCTTCATTCAATATTAGCAAAATCAAAGATGAAGATCTTATCATGTTAGCAAACTTATGTTTGGTCTCATCACCGACGTTGACTCATTTCATTGTCGTTATTAATTATTACCATCAGGACTAAATATGTTACATTATCTAGACTGGAGAAATTGTCGATTTACATATCATTTGGTCTTTGATAGAAAATACTAATTATAATATTATGTAATTGATCCATGAATTGATAAGAAATTATTTCCAATGACTTGGAATAACATCTAAAATATGGAATAAGTTAAAAAACATTGCAACATTCATGATTAATTTCTTTAATTTCTATGTGTCAATTAACCTATGACACAAGATCATGTATAATATATCCTTAATTTTATACAATTTCTTTCAAACCAAAATTGTCTAAGTATGTTTTGCTTTTCTGGATTTATTGCAATCAAAACACTATCCTAACATTACAAGATCCAAATTAAAACACACCAAGGTTTTCAAGAAAATTGCAAGAATTATATCAAGCTTTCCCAATTAAATTAGGAGAAATTCAAAATCTTGAACAATCTTCGACAACCCAGGCTGTGATTTGATTTTCTCTCTTGATTCCCATCATCTTCATCTGTTGTTATCAATTGATGAGAGAGAAACACCAGACGTTTTCAGAGTCCACAAATACCAACCCAATCCTCTAGCTTAGATCTGATCCTTTCATGATTCTCAGTCTCTTGCATGATGACATAAACATTCTGCACAAATTAACTAACATCATCAGTACACATGATTCATCATGAGAGAGAGAGAGAGAGAGAGGAACTTACTCCCAAGGAACATCTCCAACAAGCATCAAATCACCATCCTTATCTTCATAAGCAGGTGCATATTCAGATCCTTTGTATCCTTCTCTCTCTGAGTAGTCACCTGATGAAGAAGAAGAGAACACAAACATACATCAGAACCAGCAAAAGAGAAACCCTAGAGAGAGAGAGAGAGATCTAGAGAGAGAAATAGAATCTGCATACCTATGGTGAGCTTGAACATGGTTTCCAAAGCCTTGAGAAGCTCTGAATATTCACTGTAAACCTTCAAATCAATCTTTCTCAGATAAGGAGCTCCATCCATGCTCACCTTCACATAAATCCCAGACTCACTCTCCGCCTTCTTCGCCGGAAAATTATTTTTCCGGTAAGATCTCACCGGCGGCCACCCAACTATCTGTGCCCTGCACCATCAATTCCAAATCAAATTAGATACAATCATACAATACATGCACAAGTCACAAACCCTAAAGTACCAAATAAATCAAACTCGTAGAAATTAAATTGGGGAAACTCTTACTTGGGAGCAGGTGCCGTTACATTGGATCTAGATTCAGTCTCCGATTCAGGCGAAGATCGCTTGTTGGATTTAACTGGAGAAACCATGTCCGAACATTCATTATCGCTTCCTGGTAATCCCAATCTCAGCTCAGTTGCCTTCAAATTCAGAACACTCTCCATTGCTAGCCGGAAAAACTCGATTAAGATTCTCGAGGTGTATTGATTTGTTCGATCTGTATGTGTTTCTTCGAGATGTCAAAGTTGTTGATTTAGTCGATAATGGAAAAAATGAAAAGATGGATGTGTATATATGAAGAAGCGTGTGAAGGAGAAAGGCAGGTAAAGATGTCGGAAAGCATGGGAGCAGGGTTAGGACAAGAGATCCAGAGATGGGGGGACAAGATAGGGACAACCTCAGCCGCCCATATCAAAGACTTTTCTCTTCTACGGTCTAGATGCGTTTTGGGATAATGGTCAATGCTTAGTCAAGGGTATTTAAGTCTTTTTCATATATATTTATTTTAAATGAAGTGCACAGTCACACCCTAAATTTTATTGTGCTTGGTTTCAATTAAAGTAAATGTTGTTCTTTTAGTTATAAAAAAAAAATTGCGTCACAAATTAAATGTGATTATATGATTTCAAGAAATATATGTATGGATACTACTGAAATTGTTGTCGTTTATTTCTCTTAAATTAAATTAGAGACAGACTGATTATTGAAATTTTTTTACCTATAAAAAGAGAGTTTTTTATTAAGTTAATTCTTTTTTAATCAATGGAATATTGATGCAACATACTATGCCCCTCTATTTATTAAGAAGCTTATGTATTAAGAAAATAGGATTACCGATGAAAAAATGCAAATAATAAAAAGAACTGATAGAAGTACTTTTATTAGTATAATAAATAATTAAATATTTTATTTATTTAATTTGTGAAGATACCATTTGTCTGATATCTCTGCGACAATATCAAAAATTATCAAAAAACAGGCCAATAAATTCAATTTTAATTGCAAGATTATGTGGTTTACAACTTTTTAAGAAAAGAAAAAAGAATATTGGAATAAATATCGTTAGGCTATGGAGACATATAGTTATGGTCTGATACCTTGTTGTCATTTTTAATTTGTTGAATTTAACTTCTTTAAGGATTTATTTTATTTTAAATATAGTGGTGTTTGTAGTATTAGGTATCAGGTTTAAGCAAATCATTCAATTTAATTTTAACATGATTTTTTAAATCTAACAAATTAACCTACCAACTTGATATAATTTTGCAATTCGAAAAATCAGTAATTTTTTACGAAAATTCCATTTTTTTTATATGATTACAATCTTGTTTCAAAACTTAGGGGAACTTATAAAAATTAGATTAGAGATGTTGGTAATCTCGAAAAATGGAAAATAATTCAAACTATATTATAATTATAATTTGTAAAGGATAAGATGCAATACCAAATGCAAAGACATTTAATATCTAACTATATTATAATTAAATATTGATTAAAATAAATTAATCAAATTATACATATCCACAAACTTATCCGATCATATGTATCTTTCAATTTAAATAATATTTCAAATTTAAATTATTATTCACAAAAACTCATGTGAGACGGTCTCACAGATAGTTTCTGTGAGACGGAGCCCCATCAACACAAATAACATGTTAATTGTAGGGTTTGGATGGTGGGCAATTGGGTTGTAGATTGACCCGTCTCACACAATACATTAAAATTTCGTGAAACGGTCTCACAAGAGACTTATTCATTATTATTTATTATTATTGTTGTTGTTATTGAATGGAGGTGACATAAATTAAAGTGGAATGATAGCTAGATTATGGAATTTGCCTCGTAAGATAGGGATGCACAGCAAACAAACAAAACATGCCATAAAGTTTAGGCAACTCATAGTTTGTTTCTTGTCCACCAAATTAAGTAATTAAACTAATTAATTAATTATGACGTTGGGATGTGACAATGACTGAAAACTCAAATAGAAGTCATAAACATTTAAAATAAATTAAATTTGGCATCGCTAATTAATTGGATCACCGCACCTAGTGACTAGTTTTGGGAATTTTTGAACTCAATTCATTTCAATTTCAATTATAGTTAATTCTTGCAAATTGTTGATTATCACGTGAAATGTAGGATTTAGGCCAAATAGTCAAAAAAATCTAAATCTTCATGGATTTTTGCGATTTTAGCCAATTCTTTAACTTTGTCAATTTATTCATGAATTTGTAAATTAGTTGTAATTTTAGTCAATTCTAAAATTTAGTCAAAATAAGATGACGTGTCACCTATATTGATGTCACGTCTGCACAACATCATCTACCTAACCTAGATCCTCTTGACCTTATCACTGCTACTGGAATTCCAATTTTCAATCAATATCCTAGAAATATTGGCTCTCAAATCCATCAGAGGTAACTGGTAAGACTATGCAGAAGAAGCCAAGAAATCGCCCCAGCCACCGGCAGACCATTGTGAAATCCATTGGCAGTAACTAGTAAGATCGCTCTCCGTGATATCCGAACATATCAGAACTCCACGAAACTTTTGATTTGCGATCTTTCTATCCAAAGACTTGCTCGTGAGATATCACATGAATTTAACACAGATCTGAGGTTTCAAAATTCAAAGCTCCGCCACATCAACGCTTCAGAAGGTCACAGAGGCTTATCTCGTTGGATTGTTTAGGAATCTCTTTATTTTATTTCCAAAACAAGTGATTTAAAATTATATAATTTCTTCAACAAAACAGTTTTCCCCTTTCAAATAATCCCTTGATATGTGAGGCAAAATAGCTGTTTTGACTTTGGATAAGTGAGATTTTCAATTGTTCCATTGATTTTTTATCACCAAAAAAATGGGGAAAAAAAAATGCTGCTCTGCTTTACATTTTGAGATTGTTATTTGTTAGTGGTGGAGAGGTATTTTCAATGTATAAAAACAAAAGTAGAAAACAAATTAGATAATTATGTTAGATGATGTGTCATATAATTCTTCTTACTTGTCTGTCATGTTATTTATAAATCACTTAATTTTGACTGATATTTAGAATTGGCTAAAATTACAACTAATTTATAAAATCATGGATAAATTGACAAAATTAAAAGAATTGGCTAAAATAGCAAAAACCTGTAAATGTTTGGATTTTTTTGGCTATTTGGCATAGGATTTCCGATTTATCATGCATAAGTCAATAGTCCAATAATTTATCTAAATATCGATCAATAGATATTTTAACAATGTTTTTATAATCCACCAACTCATTCCACTGGGGGAAAAAACAATAGTTTTTCATCCATTTCAATCCAAAAATAAGAAATAATTTATATTTTTTCTTATTTAAAATTGAATATGTATTAATTAGTCTACTTTAATATAATTTTCAATAAAATAATAATAAAAGCACAATTCTAGTAAAATTATCTCACAAATATATTTTCATGAGACGGGTAAATCCATATTTTAAAAAATAAAAACCATTTTATAAAAATGTGTTCGGATTGTGACTAATGAAACTTCATCTCATGAAATTTATTAGTCCTATGATCTTATTCAAGTTAATTATGATGTATATATCAAGCTTTATATATCAAATTGTTAATATTCAAAAGTGCAGTGATCATTCATAATTTAATAGGAGAAAATATGGGAAATTTTGGCAGCTGAAAATTATACATGTTTTTTTTGCTTTTATTGTTTGGAAAGTGTCCATAAAGCCTAGACAAGATGGCATATACAACTAGGATTTGTATGATTATGTTAGTAATTATACATGTTGTCTTTCCAATTCATAAACACCACAAACCAGATCAAACGTTGATCATTTTATGTTTAATAAAATTTCCTTTCCTTTTGAAGACATTCATTGGAATATATGCAAATAATTGAATAGATTATGTTTTCTTGTATTTTGATCATATATATATTGAATAAATTATTTTGAAATCAACATATTTGTATATATGGACTTCATTAACCGAACTCAAAAACGACATATATCTAACACAATAACACATTGTTTGGAATCAAAGACATCTACTCATTTAATATAAATCTAATTCATGTCTTGTAATAAAATTGCCCATTATATTCCTTCACTATGTTACGTCATGAATCAAGCTCCAAATCTAATACATATTTTTACTATCACTATACCAGAATTATACTCTCTAACTTAGTTTCAAAATAACTGTTGTTTAAGGTTTTTCACATAGATTAAGAAAGGTTTTAATAACTGTAAATATGTGTATAAAATGACCATACTGTCCAACATTTAATTGACATAATTAGTCTATCATACTAATAAAAATTGATACAAACAACAAGATAAGGGGCAAAGATATAAAAATATCATTACCTCTTCTTGGTAATCAAAAAACACAAATAAGTTAAAATAAATTCTATTTTATAAAAAGGATAGTTATATTGAATTAGAAAGAGTAGTTAATAGTAGATGCATAACCCTATTTCCTTAATTTTGGTGTGACATAACTCTTTAACTCCTATCATTCTTAATTTTGATACTGCAAATCTCAACTTCAACAGATAACTTCAATTAATAAAAAAATATAAATTATTGGACTTCTCAATACTACATCTTTTAAAATATGAGGTATATGTTGATGAGTTGATCACGATAAGTTGTGATACTAATATTTCATTTTTTATAAAACTGTGATCCAATCTTTAATTTTTGCAATACCATTATTGCAAAAGTCAAACTGTTAGGATGACAATTTTCAAAATTTCATGTGAAATGTTTCAAATATGTTCCCATTATCCTTAACCATACTAAACATATAAATGTGCACATGAGCTTCTTTCAAAAATCATAGGCTTAGTTAGATTTAAAAGAAAATTAATGAGCATGTTTTCTTGCAATGTATCGACTCTATAATTGGAATTAAAATAAATAAAGGGTCATTATTGTTGCAATAATCGGTGGACATTATTTCTCTAGTGAAGTGAGGTGTTCAATGCATGTCTGGGCCCAGACCAAAATATATCGAGTAAGGGCCCATTCCTTTTATTAAGCCCATATGCTAGGGTCCAGTTAGCTGTTCTAATAATTTTCCTTCATTTATAAAACCACTAGAACTCTAGAACTACTCTGTATTACACGAGCGTTGCTTAAAAGAACTTAAATTATTTGATGTTATTATAAATAAATAAATAATAAATTAGGAATATATGTATAACTATAATTAGAAAAAAAAAAAATTGATGGAAAATATTGAACCTGATATGTACGTGACTTTATTTCTTCAAATAATATGTATAACTTCATTATGTCATATGGAGATTGTATATATATGCATATATATAAACAAAAATTATGCAAGTATAGCCAAGGCTATTCCACTAGACAATGTTAATCATGAATTCTTTTTACCTGGTTATTATATTTTCATTTCATAATTAAAACTTAGATTTCTCTATTTTGATACATAATAATTGAATTCCCAAATTTTTTTGCATTCTCTTGTCCAAGTGTCCAACTCATTTAATTTTTTATTTTTTTTTTGATAAAAAATTGTTGTGGGGCGTACGTAAATTTCCAACCACACGTGTGCTGTCTGAAATGCGTGTGGGTCCAGGACTTCACACGTTGGCATACGACATCGTTTGATTAGTTGGTTGTCAATCTCAGTGTCGTTTGATTATGTTGCCAGCCTCTGCTTCTAACACCTCTACCAAATCAATAACAGCCACAATTTGTGGCTACATAAAATTCTTGCCACGTCAACCTCCCGATCACCATTCAAATAAATTATGTTTTTTTTTTCTTTTCTCATTTGGAATGGGTTCAAGAATTTTGATCTTGTGGATGCTACGTTTCATGAATTATATTGAATTTATATAATGTATCATCTTTGGTGTAATTTTAGATCTGAGCTGACCAGAGTCGAGATATGTGGTCAACTAAGAAGCCTGTCAGAACAAAATTTGGAGGGAGCAAGCCGAGATGGGACTAGGGCAGAGCATCGGGGTTCGGTACCCGAACCGAATCGAATCGGAAAAATCGAAAACCGAAAACCGAAAACCGAATTATAATTTTTTGAAAAACCGAACCGAACCGAAGAGCCCATCATAACCGAATTTCAACCGAATCGAAATATTTTATTCGGTTCGGTTTTAACGGAAATAACCGAAATGTTTTGATAAATTTAATTTAAATTTTTTTTTTAAATCTGCTTGTTCAAATTTAAAACTAACATGCTTTGTTTCAATTGCAATCTTAAATGAAATATAGTCCAAATGTCTACAAATTACAAATTCACTTAGCAACAAAAACTAATTAAAACATAGTCCACAAATAACATTTCATGTAACTAGCAACATCGAACTACATAAACTCGAGCACTCGACAACAACAAATGGTTACAACTTGCATGAGAAGAAGGCTACATAAACTTGGGCACTCGACAATATAATTAATTTTTTTTCTTTTTAATTCGGCCGGTTCGGTTATTTCGGTTTTTTTCCCCTCAAAACCGAACCGAACCAAAATAACCGAAATTTATGGAATTCAAAACCGAAAACCGAACCGAACTTTTTATAACCGAACCGAATTGTATTTTTCGGTTCGATTTTTCAGTTTTAACCGAAAAATGCTCACCCCTAGCTGGGACTGGTCAAAGCTTGACTCGACACGATAACACCCACGTCCTCACACAATTTGAGTGTTCTAAGAAGCCCACGTCAAATCAACTTACTCAGGTTCAAGATATTTGGAAAAGAAAAACAAGCACATCCGATTTAACCATTTTGGATTCCAAAATTCATGCGATCTCATCCAATACACTCTCCTAAATTATGTAATATTTTGGTTGGCTTATAAATAGGGCATCGATTTATGAAAAACGGATACGAAATTTGTTGTATTAAAGACATATACTGATATTTCTCCGATTTACAACAATAAAAACTATTTGATCGGCTAGAATGCCGGACACAATTGATCTGACAGGCTTCCGAGCCCTAATCTTTCTGTTTTTACTTGTTTTTCATTCAGTCTGTAACTGATTTAATTGGTGTTTGACTCGATTCGTTCTGTACGAATTTGCACGTCAACAATCTTCAAATATAATCTTACTATTTGATCTTTATGCATGTATGATATGACTTTATAGTATAACTTTAATTAGGTTTTTGGAAAATATATATTTTGGCAATAGTAATTTTTATTTATTTTGACTTTTGAACTTGGAATGAAATTTACCAATTTTACGTTTTGAAATTTGATTGCGATGTCTTGAAGAAGAGAATGTTGAATGTGAAGGCAGTTGGGGATTTAGATAGTGCATCATTCTCTTCATCAATGTAGTATTAATCTATGGTCACAGATTACAACGTTTGATCACGTGAATGAGTATGATATACATGTTCATTTCAACTCGTTTAATACATTTGAAATACACATATTTATATAAGATTATCTCATATATTAATATCTGTAAAACTATTCACAAATCAAATAGATTTTTATAAATTCTTATGTACTCATTGAAATACCATCTAATTTTGATTCTGAAAAAAATAAAATCAAAATGTATTCTTTATATTTCAAGTTATCCGTCCATTAGGGTTGTTTCAAACAAATTAAGGAAACTTAGATCTAATCACGTGTATAGAATAACCATAATACCCTTTTGGAGTAAAAAAAAAAAAGGTAATAAAAATAACAGATAAATTGAAACAATTTTTATTTTGTAAAGCAGTAATTTATTTGAAACTGAGGGAAAGTAAAAAATTGAAACTCTGAACATTAATATTTAACCCTACTCATTTTATTATACATAGACAAAAGCTAACAATCCCAAACTCACGAATCATGATTTATGTAGAGATTTTACTCAATGTGCTTTTCAAGTATCTCTAACTCATAATACATTATATTCAAATATTTGTGTTTCATAATTATATATGTGAAGTGATAATATATAAGAGTTTTCTATTATAATTTTAACGCGGTTTTTAAATTACTGTAGCTCATGACACATTATAATATTCAAATAATTTTGTCTTGTAATTATCAAGGACGAAAATATCGCGATAAATCAACGATATATCGCCGATATATCGATATCGGTCAAGTTATGCACAAATTTGGCAAAATATTGCCGATAAATCGGCGATATATCGCCAATTTATCAGTTGTCGGTGGAATTTATTTATTTATTTTTTTTTTTTTGATTTTTTTTAATGGTAAATTAATTAGGCTAGTGTGTTAAACAATGAAATACATATTTGAATTCAACTATATTTTTAAATAATTAATTAGTAAACTTATATTTAGTAAATTATTTGAATTTAGGTTCCTCATATAAATTAATTAGGCTAGTGTGTTAAACAATGAAATACGTATTTGAATTCAACTAATAGTTTTAATTAAATAATTAGTAAACTTATATTTAGTAAAGTATTTGAATTTAGGTTCCTCATATAAATTAATTAGGCTAGTGTGTTAAACAATAAAATACGTATTTGAATTCAACTAATAGTTTTAATTAAATAATTAGTAAACTTATATTTAGTAAAGTATTTGAATTTAGGTTCCTTTCATAAATTATCATGGCTAGTGTGTTAAACAATAAAATATGTATTTGAATTCAAAATTTGTCATGTTATCATAACCAGTGACGAAAATGTTATTATAAGAGACAACGTTTATATAATAGTTTATCTCTAAATTTGTTGTAAACATAACTTTTTATTTGAAATTTAAGTTCAATATATGTATTAATATTACTTATAATATTATATAAAGTACTAGATATATTTTTCAATTTTTTTTCAAATTTTTTCAATTTTTTGCGCAAAAACCAATATATCCACCGATATCGATATATCCGTCGATATATCCGTAAAATCAAGGTACCGATATATCCACCGATACCGATATTTTTGTCCTTGGTAATTATACATGTGAAGTGATCATACACAAGATTTTTCTATTATAACTTTTTGACATGGTTTTCATGTAACTCTAACTCATAACACATTACATTCAGATAATTTTGTCAGGTTATTATATACGTGTGAACTGATAATGCAAAAGATTTTTCTATTAGAAATTTTATTTCATTTTCAATTAGCAACTTATATATGATAGAGATTTATTTGAAAATTGAAATGCTTCATTTCTATCGAGAGAGAAGCATTAAAAAGTAGAAAGACGATTCATGGCATTATAAATTTGAAAGTAGAACTGAGTTTGGGCTTTATGGATATACAATGACATATGGGCCTAACTGCTTTAAATGTTCTAATTCGAATTTAAGAGTCCATTCTGTCTACTCATCAATGTTTTTAATGCGTGAAAAAGATTTGGTAGTTGAGGATTGAGATAAAAATAATATAATAAAATAAAATAAGAAGAAAAACTGTTGATCCACCATGTGATTTAGGTATAATAACAAAATTTGGGTAATAATAATATATATATATATATATATATATATTTTATTTGGTTAGCAATAAAAGGTTCTAAAAATAATGCCTAGTTGGACCAAACAAGAGGATAATATCGCCATCGTCATAATAAATTGTCCTTGTCATCATCATATTATTAATTATCCCAAAAAATAGATCATATCGATTTTATTTTTTAAAATTAAAATTATTCAGCATATGTATGATTAAATTTGTAACAGGGATTGAATGTGATAGAGGAAGGAATGTCATGGCAACAGTTGTTCTCTGATTGGTCCAACAATAATTGGATTGCATTTCTATATAAATTAATTCTAATGTATATAGGTTTTATGGCATAAAAATGGACTCTTAACTCATTTAGGACCAAACCGGTCCTTCTCATCATTCGGCCCAGAATATGTCATTTTTCAGACACTTCATATTTGCATTAAAAAAAAAAAGTATATATATATTCGTACTAATTCACATTTTGCAATTTCATAATCCTCTTTATGATTTTTAAAGGCTTTTTAACTCAATTTATTTTTTCGATTACAAGAAACTATAGTTGTCATATTTCAATTGATTAATACATTCAGTTTATATTAATTACATAACCAATGTATATTAAATATAATATCAATTAGATAAAACCACATTATTAATAAAAAATATTTTCATATACATGTTATTTACGCCTAATTTAAACAACATAATTCAATTTTAAAATTCTTAAAAAAAATGACTAAAAAAAAAACCATAAATGACATCAAAAAATATAAGGAAACATGATAAAAGTATAATATAACATTTTGTTTTTCATTCAAGTTGTCTATTAGGAGTTGTATTTAAATACTATTAATAGAATGAGGTAGACACAAGGACTAAAATATCGCCGATATGCGCCGATATATCGGAAAAATCAAGGTAACGATATGAAATTCTAGTGTTATCAAAATTGTTGGAATATCGTCGATATATCGGCGATATATCGACGATATATCGGCAATTTTTGAATATTGGGCAGGCGGTGTACAAACCTGTCAATTTATCTCGATATATCGGCGATATATCATATGAGACAACATTTATATAATAGTTTATCTCTAAATTTGTTGTTAACATATCTTTTTATTTGAAATTTAAGTTCAATTATGTATTAATGTTACTTATAATATTATATAAATTACAAAAATTTTTTTTTCAATTTTTTGCGCAAAAACCGATATATCCACCGATATCGATATATCCGCCGATATATCGGAAAAATCAAGGTACCGATATATCCGTCGATACCGATATTTTAGTCCTTGGACCGTAGACATGGGTTAGAATCGTCATTCCCATATTTAATCAAACTCTAGAGAAGATTTTCACTTCTTAAATATATTCTTTAGTGTATGTCATGCTGATATATATTATATGTTGTTCACGTCAGATTTTGTGTAGGGCAAAATCCTAGTTAAACATAAAAAAAAAAAAAAACTCGATTCAGCTTAGATTAATTGAAGTGAATAAATAATAGTAAAACGAATAAAATGTAGAAAAGACCTACTCGGGTAAATTAAGATTAATTGAACCGAATAAATAATAGTAAAATGAATAAAATGCCTGGAACCTACTCGGGTAAATTAATTAAGCTTATTCTGATCGGTCAGTTTTGGCCGACCAAAACATTTTTTTTATCAGATTTGAGAGTGAAAAACTCTCTAATTGCTCGAATTACAATGATTTCGGAACCCAGACTTAAGGCCCTATTTATAGGCTAAGTCTAAGATTTGAAACTTGGAAAATAAGACTTGAATCCCTTAAAACTTGGAAAATAAGACTTGAATCCCTTGATTTTAGGGTTTAGATAAGGAAAAAATTGAGTTAAATCCTATCTAAATCGGATATGATTTGTTTGTAGCTCTTTGCAAATCCTTTCTTGTGAGACTAAATCTTTTGTGCTCCCCTTAATCTCCAAAAATGTTTTGATTGAACCTTTTAATCTCCAAAAATGCCTTGGTTGATATTAATTTCTTTGGACTTCCTGGTAGGCTTTATGACTTGAATTTGACATATAACCCAACTATACCCGATTAAGTACCTGGGCTCGGCTTGGCCATGACTTAGACCCAACACCCAAATCGGCTCGGCCATGGACTAACCTCGGCGCGCCCGACTCGAACCGGCCCTCGGGTCGGGTCGGTCCCTGGCTCGGGTCGGGCTCGGCCACGTCTTGGTCGGCACCTAGGTCAACACCATCTTGGTCGAGGTCAGGTTCAGCCTCGTCTTGGTCAGCCCCTTTTGGTCGGGTCAGCTCGTGTCGGCCCCAGCTCAGCCGACAGGGCCTGGCTCGGGCTTGTGCTCAGTTGGGTCCGGCAGGGCCGCCAGGGTCCGGCTTGAGTCAGTCCTCAATTCGATTTGACCCCTGCTCGGGTTCGGTTCTCCGGCTCGGGCCTGAGGTTGGTCCCTAGGCCGGGTCGAATTGTTCAGGGCCCAACACTTGTTTTGTTAAAATAAAATATGAAATTAAAACGTAATACTAAATGATGAATAAAAACGCTTTGTTTATGGAAAAGAAAAGAAACGTAATCAGACATTAATTATTTTCTAATATGTCTTTGAACGTGAGACTTAATAAGTGAGTTTGGGCATAATTAGGTCCACTAATCAAACTAAAAATAATGAATTTAAAGAAGGAACATATAATAATAATAAACTAGTCCCAAAAAGGGCAATCCTGTCATTTAGAGAATACAAAATGGAGTGGAGAATTTGCTTTGATAGAGAAAAGATCTTAGAAGATCAATCTTAGCCGCAACCACACTTGCAAAGGAGATTCACCTCATCTTTTTGGAGCCCCAAACTTATTTTAAAAGCACACATATTAATTATATATGATTGGTTTATTAGTGTGAAATCATACATACATAAATCATTTTTATTTATAATTGGTATAATCTTCGGTTTACAGTGTATGTAGACTATTATGCATTTGACATGTGTTGATATAATAAAATGCTCTTTTTATTTCAAAATAGATTTCGTTCAAGATTATTTTATAAAGATTAAAAAAACATTTAATATGTTCAATTATCTGTATAAAATGACTATATTATCCAACATTCCACTACATAAAAGTGATCTTACACAAAACATGTCATAGAGAAAGTTGAAAATAAATTATTTACTCTTTTTAGTAAAAAAATAAAAGGAAGAGATAAATTGAAATAAATTCTATTTTTAAAAGTGACTTTCATTATAAAATGTATGAACTATATAAACTGACTTAGTATAACAATACACAATGCAAGTGCAACATAAAATTATACAAATTAAAAAAATTGGGGTGACATATTCATTTGATTAAAATGGTGGATAATTCAAAAGCTTGATTTTATTTGGTTTAATTTTAGACATAAAATCAGAAATGATACTCAAAAACTTCAAATGGGACAGTTGCTCTTTGCAAGGTTCAACCCCCTTTTCCATTAAATCAAATCTGATATCTTGTCAACTTTTCAACTTATCTTTTACACTGCCACAAAACAAGTAATATATATATATATATATATATATATATATATATATATATATATATATATATAGTTTGATTTCATGAAATATTTGCACATCTTTTACACAATCTGTCGGATCAATGTATGGCCCTCATTCATCAAACATTCAAAGCAACCATTCCAAGAATCTCACACCTTTTACCTCTTTAATTCATAAATATTAACAAAATAGAGATTAACTCTACTTATTTAGAAAACATGGAATTTCCAATAAATTAAAATTTATGACAAAACATAGAATAAAAAAAAAGTTGATTAGTGATAATGAATGGGATTTTGAATGAATGAAATGGTACCACAAAAGCGTGTGTTAGATGGGAAAATAAAGAAGGGCCAATTTTTTTGTATAAGTTTAAGACATTCGAAGCAATGAGTGGGATGAATGGGGGCCACCAATACCATAAGAGGGATCTATTTGTCTCGTTTTCAACCAGCATATGGAATATTTATTATTGTACCCAAGATTCTCTAATATTGCATTTGTGGGTCTCACACCATTAATTACTAGGATAGTAAACTACCAGTCATAATGTCACTAACTTATAAACTAAATTATTAATATTAGGGACAACCTAAAACTAACAAAAAATGACGTAACAAAAAATTAAAATTAATAAAATTATAAGAAATAGATTGTTTTAGTTAAAGTTGACTCTTTTACTCTTAATGAAAATAAGGATCCAAAGCAGTAAAAAAAATTTGCACGATTCACATGACTTGCACGATCCACACAACCCGAGCAAGTAGTTTATTTTCAATAATTCATACGAACGATTCTTGAGGTATTTTTAAGAAGAAATCTTGACAAATGTATTATCTTTCTTTTCCAGGAGTGAAATCTTCATATTAGTAGCTAGAATATTTAGTAATGAGTGAAAAGATTTTCAGAAATACTTGAGGTATTGTTTAAAATTTCAGAAGAGACAGAATAAAAAAGAAACAAAAAAAAAGAAATAAAATTAATAGAGAAGAGGGGTAGTGAATGTGAAACCAAACTTTTTGACTAAAAAACTTATTTCTTATTCCATGACTAGTTCAAATTTTTATTATCCTTATTTGACTAAAAATACCAATTTTCTCTTAATATTAACTAACACAAAATATATTACTAGTTAATTGTTTCATCTTATTAAATAGGTAATTTCAGATGGAATTATATGTAATCTATTTGTCTAATATCTGGAAAACTCAATTTTAACCAAAAAAGAAATATCTTAAGTTTGCCATGATTTTAAAACCTAGACGGAATCAACTGATCAACCAATTCAATTATTTAGGAACCAATCACAATTAATTAGGAATCGATTCAGTTATAATTAACCTGAGTCATCTTTTGTTTTAATTTTTTTTCCTTTTATATCCAATATATTAAAGTAACAAAACTCAATAAATAAATAATCCAAGTCTAATGAAATTTAAAGTGTGCACTCGATCTACGTGGTTTGTGGTGTATACGCGATAATATTGTGTTTTATCACAAATTCTAAGATAATGATTGTTCTCTTCCATGTGTTATATATGTACTCCTAAATTGCAACAAATACAAATCAACACTTAATTTGAAATAAAGAAAGTAATAAATGATAAATGATGATGGGATTGTAGAAAAATAATAAAATATATATATATATATATATATATATATATATGTCTTAATAGACATATCGTTGATGTGTAAAAATTTCATCCATTTAAATATTATAATTTGAAATTAATTATTGTGTTGAACTTGTATTATATATATTAGTGGTAGATACATTAATATGTGTCTACGATGGGTAGAGAGACTAATCTGATACTCTCTTAGCGCTGCAGTTCATTTTGTTTTAGTTTTGATATCAACGTATTAAACTACTTTAAGTTATACTTAATTTAAGATACTACCAAATAAATCCTTGTTGATTACACTAACTATATCCAGACAATTCTATATAAATTGGATTAATTAGGAATTACCGACAAATTAATTACTTAATGTTTGTCTAAATTGGACATCATATATAATGTCCATTGTCACATGAATTTCTTAACCCACTATTGGCTCACTCATGCAAGAAAGTTCAAACTCAGTAGTCTTATCACTCAATTTGGCTTTTCCTATCAGTCAAATGATTGTGGACTGATTATTTTCTGGATTATTACTTTTACTTCACTTTCACACAAGGAAAACGAAAGCGTGCAAATATGCCACGTCGACTCATTTTATCTAGGACACGTCCAGATTTTACTTTATATTCTTTTTCTCTCTATTTACATTTTTTTATTCATTACACATCATTAATTATTTGGCTCCCAACTTAACTTGTAATGTGGATGTAAATAAGGATTACACCCATTTCTATCATAGTTAGGATAATAAATTAATTTTCTGTAACAATAGCTAATATATATATATATATATATATATATTTTGTACTTTGAATATAAGAAAAAATATAATTTTAACCTTATTGATAAAACATAAATATCATCTCATCTCATCAGCCAAACATCTTATATTATACACATGTGAGTGCATTTATTATTTCAAACTTTTCATTCAAATTATGATAGATAATTAACAAAATTATATATTATGATAGAAAAATTAAATTTATTTGATTTTGTGATATAAATGACTATTATACCATATAAATAAATCCAGATAGTATAGATCATTGATTTAGGCTATTAAGTAATTATAACTTATTATTATCCAAGTTCTATTGATCTTTGACCTTCTAAATAATTTGACATATCTAACAAATAATGTCGAAAAGAAAACCTACTTGTATTTAGAAAAGAAAAAACCAAACTGAAACTATAGATAAGATTGAAATAAATATAGGTAAAGATTGAACTTTTCTCCCTAAATTCAACAAATAAATGTGAATAAATATTATTACCTAACACATTAACTTCATGAGCAATGTGGTCCATATTGTGAAGCAGATTATTCTTTTAAAATATATGCATGTATCTTTGTAGGGGTTGTTTGGACCACTCGAAACATATCCACTTATGATCAGCTGATCAGGTTAATTATTATTGTAAAATAAATAAAACTCCAAAAATAAACTCGAGTGGAGTCACTTTCTTCTCAAGAGTGTATTCAAATAATAATAATAGTAGATTTTTGCATATCCTAAAAACAGTCCCTTGTTTTCTTGTGTGATTTTGACGACTCCACCAATTAGTTCCAAAAGATGAAAACAGATATATCATCTTTTTGGAGCCCCTTTTGGCTTTAGATCTTTGCAAGAAACTATTGTGGGTGGGAAGATGATCATGAGCTTATAATTTATATATTTGATTTTTTAATTAATGGGACCATTGAGTTGGTACTAGAGAAATTAGTTAGTCTGGTTCATTTTACAAATAAGTTCCATACATGATCATTACTAATTTATTAATTTGCAATAGGAAATAGTTTTATAGTTTTTTTCCAATTATAGTTCGAATTTTCAACAATAATATTATTGTCAATGTTAGTGATACTGATCTGGCGCTTTAAATTGAAAACGTTGATGTCCATATAGAAAAATTAGTATATGTGACACTAAATAAAGGAAATTTTCTCAATTTGAGCACACCAATCAAGTTTCGCTCAGATAAAGACCAATTTTCGCTTATACAACAAAGCTATTCAATTGGAAACACCACATCTAGCATTAGTGACATGTGTCAACAATTATTATTAAAATCGAATTAAAAATGAAAAAAAAAAAAAGACTTAGAATAAAAATGAACATGACCAAAATTATTGGATAAAAGTTGAGTTTTTCCAAATAATTTTGAGGTTGGACATATATATTTTTAAATTTTTTTTGCATATTGAAATTACAATCACTCTTTTCCTTGTTTAAAATAGGCCAAACCTTAAAAAGTAGTTTATGTAATTTTTCCTAATTTCTATATTGATATATTTTGTGTGGTGGTTGACTGCATTTTGAGTGAATAAAACAACTTCTCACCATGTTACGTATTTAAACCCAAGTTTAGAATATACTAGTATAAGGCCCGTGTGTAATACACTAGATTTTATGAACAATTAAATTAAACTTTGTAAAATTAGAAAATATTTAAATATTATTTATACAATAAAATTAAATTTATGATTTGTACAATATATACATATCATGCATCTAATTTAACATTAAAGATAACATAATATGATTAAATAATTATTTAATTGTCGAAATATGTTGCATTTGTAGAGGATCATAAACAAATTTTTATTTATTATTTTGAAAAGAATATACATTGCTATGCTAATTATATTATTCAACTCACCCACCATTTTTTTTTAATTTGTTTTTTATTGTTAACTTCTATAAAAACACTCAATTTTTCTTTTCAATTAAATCATAAAAAAAATAGAGAAAATTTCACAAATAAATTTCTTAGTTTATTTTAAAAACACATATATAAAAAAATTATTCAATTTTATTAATTAATACGTTTGAAAATTTTGAACAATAATTTTCAATTTGTCCACCTTTATTTTTATTTATTTATTTTTATTTTTTTCTCTACAATTTTTAATTTAACAAATGTCAAATATGTAAATAATATCTATTATTGAAGTCTAGCATATGTTATTAGATAAATCTAATTAACTTATTATTTATTATTTAGTAATATTTCTTAAAAAAAATTAAAGTCATTAATTAGCCTTATTTAATATGAGAACATTGTAGGTTTGCCAAGTGTCCTTATGGTTTTACTTTTATATATATAAAGATCACACACTCAAGTCTAGACTATTGGGGAGAAATGAAATATATATATATATATATATATATATATATATATATATATATGCGCGCGCGCGCGAGAACCAGTTTCTTAGAAGAAGATGATCCCATGCATACTTTTTGAACATCATAATATCTATAAGCTTCATTTACCAAATCCCAAGGGCAAGATAGCCATTTTGCACTAAAAAGGGAATATTCAATTATTAACCTACAATGCAAACGTCATGAAATCAAGTGACTTACCTTTAATTCGGGTTTAATTATGTACATATATATATATATATCATGGCTACATGCGCCCCAGCTGCATGTACAATTGCCGTTTACATCTTAATGATTCATTGAATTTATATGTTTTATAAATTATCTATTTTCATATAATAATTTGTCTTTATAATGTAAAATATCTACACTTGTATCCCCTAAAAAACTTGAATAGATTTTTTTATACTTAATTTAGCTTAGTTTAATTATCTATGTTCTTTCTCCTTAAATTAAGAAGAACAAACTATATAATTAGTTATATCATATATCCAAAATAAAATTTTGGGTCTGTCATGCTAATCATCCTTAACCTAACTAATATACAAATCAAGAAGGTGGGGTATTTATAGGAGTGCTCAAATTTTATAACATAGTCCTAGCAAACAGAACACTTGAAATAGTAGATCATATCAATATATTGATAACACACATCTATTTATAAATAAATATATATTGAACTCGACATAGAGGATATATACTACATACGATTTGAAATATTATAAAATCGAGACATGTACTATACTACTATTGATATAGCTAATATTATCACAATCTTTTTTGCATAGTATTATTATTATTATTATTATTTTTTGTTGAAAGAATGAATTAGTTAGGGAATAGGGGTGGGGAAGATAGTGATGGGGCAAGGGCACAGCTAGGGTTTGGGATGTTTCTTTCTCTTAAGGATGTGACCTGTCTAAAAGTCATAACCATGGAAAAAGCTTTAGATGAGTGATGTTCATGCATGTGTCATGCAGCCCAAATTTTGACATTACAATATCCTCTAACCCTTTCATTTATGTTCAAACAGATAACTCTTAGCTAGGGTTTTTTAGAATAGGAGAATTTTTCCACATGCTAGGTACAATATTCGTACACACCCACGTTTCCTAAATAGATGCTAAATCAATTCTGAATTATTTAGAAAATATCTAAGGCTGATGATCAAACATTTAATATCATTAAAATAAGGGTTAAAATCATTTTTCGTCAATCTAATAATTATGTTGTCTTTCGATTTGGTCTCATAAGCATCACGATTTTCAATTTAGTCCCATAATTTAAAAATTTGTCCGCTATGGCCGAAAATCGAACTTAGCAGGAAAATGTCACGTACGATGCACGTGACCACCAAATTGAGGTTTTCCGGTGATCTAGAAGTGATGTGGCGACAAATGTCGGTTAATAAGAATTTTTCATATGTCGCTACGTCACTTTTAAGTCAATAGAAAGCCCCAATTCAGTGAAATTGGATAAATTCTTAAATTGTGAAACTAAATTGAAAATCATGATAAATATGAGATCAAAATCGGAAGACACTATAATTGTGTGGGGTGAAAAATGATTTTAACCCTTAAAATAATCAAGGAGCTATGATTTTTTTTTTTTTTTTGGGATTTAGCTCATATATATGAACTCATCCATACGTGGACATTACATATAAGTGATGGTTTCCAAGAGTAATATAGATGCATTTATCAGTGCAATATATGCATGAATTTATGCATGTACAATGGCAAAAAGGGAAGCTTCTTGGAAGAAACTAATTTTTCCACCAAACAAACAAATACAAATACATATATACACATACATGACATGTATATTATATATATATATATGTGTGTGTGTAGAAATAAATACATATTTAAGCAATTATAGAGCCATATAGGTTGGGTGGTTGTGATATGTAACATATGTTCCCTCACACATCTAACAGAACCCATTTATTGTGGGGAGGAGATCATTTTTATTTAGGGCAGGTATCCTATATAATCATATCTCCATTATTGCCATCATACCAACCTGGTTTCATGGATCTGTGTTTAATTTATTTTTTCTTAATTTATTTTTTGGGTTTTATTTTATAAGATTATGTCATATATAACTTATAAATGACCAGCATTATAAAATGGAATAGATCTCAAATATAGTATCTTGCTTTTGATGATCCAAGTTCCAACATCCAAAAGAAATGTATGTATATACATGTTAGTAAATATATAATTAATTTCAAACTCATAAAATATTAATAGTTCTGTTTTTATATATAGTAAGTTCTACTAATTAAGATCGTCCCAAAAATGAAAATTTTTATCAAAAATAACTTATGTGAGAACTTCCAAAATATCTTTAACATTTAAAAAAGTGTCTGCATTGCATATTGTGTCCTGTAATCACACTTAATTAGTATCCAACAAAAAACTTCTCCAAATAAAATGATAAGCAAGTATATAAAAAACTCAACTCTATATATGAAGATAATTTCAATTTTGATTTTATATATATAACATTTTCTATATTTTGACAATCATGTATCCATCTTCTAATTTTGGTCATATATATTGTAATATTTTCATTTCAATCTAATTTTGTCATAATTTTCAAAGTCACAGATGTGGCCATCGAAATTTGGCTGCGACATCAGAATTTTTGACGGCCATGTCAATGATTTTGAAAATTCCGATTGAAATTGGAAAAACTAAAACGTAGAGAACAAAAATTGAAAAACATATATTTAGTTGTCAAAAAATGGAAAATGTTATACATTAAGTATTCATAACCCTATAAAAAATTATTACATAAAATTAGAATGAAAGAAATTTTTGGAAACTTCTTCTAGTTAATTAAGTCACTACCGACCTATAAAATCATGATTTGCATTAGCAGAAGTCATTACAATTGTAGATTAATGACAATAATGACCTCTAGTACATATAGTATCTTGCATTAAAACAATAGATTGAATACAAATTAAAAAAATGTGGTCTCTAAATGATCGAGTTACACAAAATTGTCTTGTTTCATGCTTTAAGAATTAATGTCTGGTATCACAAAATTTAGACAGGGGGTATATTACTTATTGAGAGAAAGCATTGATTCAAACAATAAAGACTAATCCCTAATTTTTCCGAATTAAAATTATCATAAAGAGAAGTTCATTTTGGATAAGTCATGCATGAAAACTTTAAAAGCAACAATTAATACACATGATTAGTCAATTCATATATTTAGGATTCATTGAACTATGTATCCAAATTATTATGAGTTTGGCCATTAACATGGAGATATAAGATTTGTTGTCATGGTTTTAGTATCTATATACCACACCGTCCATTTATTTGTTAGTCTATATTTCATCACATTAATACATTACACATATAACAACAATTTTACTAACATAATAAAAATATATGGGTAGAAATCAATCGAGATCATTGTCGAATTCTATAAAACGAGTCAATTCATAATTCATAAATAGAGTTTAAATGTTGTAAGCAGTGGACTCTATCCTAAGAATTTTACGGAATTAGATATATGATTCAATCTTATGTAAATTATGTAAAATTGAATCTTTATTTGATAAAATACAGGACCATACACTGTGATAGAAAAGATAAATATTCAAATTGATTTACTTTTAGAAAAGTAAATTTTTTTAATTACAAACTTATATTTTTCCCCCAACAACGTTATCAGACCAACTAAACTGTCACCTAATTGGTGAAAAACCATCCACTTGAACCAATTCTGATAAGATAGATTATTGATGCCCCAAATGGTCATTTCACACAAAAAATTAAAAAGAAAAAGCTGAGACTTAGGGTATTTAATTTCTTCTTTATTAATTATTTTGGCTAACTAAAACAACTATAATAATTATCTTATAGCATGCTCTTGATCCCATACGATCAATACAGTATAAATTAACTTTCCACGTGTCAGCACAAGATCAGTCCCAAGTTGATAGCCTAATTCAACCATTGGTATATATGTACATCAAAGTCACACACATTGCTCCCTTCTGATTACCATTATTGAACACACACACACACACTTTTCTCTAGCCACCATTACCACCAAGAAGAAAAAGAAGAAATCTATCAAAAATCGACGAAAAAACGCATCGCCGGCATGGAAGTTGGCCTGAATTTCAAGGAAACCGAGCTCTGCCTCGGGCTGCCAGGTGGCAGCGGAGGTGAAAACGACGCCGTCAAGATTAATGGGAAAAGAGGGTTTTCAGAAACAGTTGATCTGAAACTCAACCTTGATTCAAATGAATCAAATGGTTTGGATCTGCAAGAAAACATGCAAAATTCTTGTAAGGAAAAAGCCATGCTTCCTCCCAAGGATCCAATCAAGCCACCTTCTAAGTAAGTATTTAACTATTTCACTTTTATCATATATTTTTTTTAATTTTTATCGATGTCACATCCAACACAGAAGATTATGTTCTTTACTGTTTTCGATATCTGTGCATATTTTATATCGTCAGTACATAAATACCTGTATGTGTTCGGATGTGCTTATAATGCATGCAATTTTGTGATTATGTAGCATTTGCATGGTTAGATTAAAAGAATTTAGCGTTGGAAATTAATTAGTGATGAAATTTGTTAATAACTAAAAAATCATGAATTTTAGGGCACAAGTGGTGGGATGGCCACCGGTCCGGTCTTTCCGGAAGAACATGATAGCAATTCAGAAGAGCGATAAGGAAGATTCCGACAAGGCGGCGGCGGCATGCAGTGGCGGCGCCGCCTTTGTGAAGGTGTCGATGGACGGAGCACCCTACCTTCGTAAAGTCGACTTAAAAATGTACAAGAGTTATCAAGAACTCTCTGATGCTTTAGCCAAAATGTTCAGTTCTTTCACCATGGGTATGTATATGTACAAATGAACATTTTTTTAAAAATAATGTGAGAAAATAAAGTGGAATTAATTTATTTTATGTATTTGAATTTGGTTATAGGTAATTATGGGACCCAAGGAATGATGATAGACTTCATGAATGAGAGCAAATTGATGGATCTATTGAACAGCTCTGAATATGTGCCCAGTTATGAAGATAAGGATGGAGATTGGATGCTTGTGGGAGATGTTCCATGGGAGTATGTCTCAATTTTTATTTTTTCTTTTTTGCTAGTAATAATAATTCTTAATCTATGTTACAACCAAAATTGATGCAATTTGAAGTATATAGCTAATACAATATTTTAGTGACATTAATTCAATATTATTACAGGATGTTTGTTGATTCATGCAAGCGTCTCAGAATTATGAAAGGATCTGAAGCAATTGGACTAGGTAAGTCAAATCTTTTTATTTTTATTTTAATATTTGTATAAATATTAATTTCAAAGTTCTTGATCAATTAATCATGAATAAACTTGAGAATAATGAGCTAGCTAGCATGACTTATTATTAAAAAGGTTTATTTTTTATTCACTAATTAATTTCTCTCTTCAATTTTTTTTTTTTTAAGCACCAAGAGCTATGGAGAAATGCAAGAGCAGGTGCTAATGAAATTATAAAATGAACTACTAGTGCAACTTGGTTTGATGGATTAAGAATTTCTTCCTATGTACCAGTAATTTTGTTTTCTTTTTTTATTTGTGAATTTTTAAAATTTTCGGGTTTCGTGTCGACGTGTCTGTATCTTATTGTAGTATATAGATATGAAGATTTCTGGACAAATTTGTATTAGACAAGAAGCAAATGCACTTATCTGTTGTCTGGTTTGTTATAATTAAATTCTATGACTAATTTGGCTTGTTTTTAAATTAATTATCACTCCTTTTGTTCTTCTTCTTCTTGTCTTTGCTGTCACAGTTGTGTTTATGTCCTCCTTTTTATTAAATTTGAATATAAAACTGCTTCTTTAAACTTTACCAGATTCTTCATATCGTGTTTAATTGATTATTTTTTTGCAAATTACTATTTCATGATTATTTTAGTCCCCCAACTAGAGTACTGAAGGGAACATGGCCATGTGAAATTTCGTGGGACTATTCCTTGCATTTTTTTTTTATGGTACATATATACTATAATTAATCCTTATTTTTTTTGTAATTTATATTGAATGATTGGATATTTAATTTATTTATCCATGATCATGCTGGTAAATATTAGTTAGTCAATTTGGATTTGTTGAATATTTTGATGGGCTGGAACTTATATCATGCATGATCGGTGGTTGGGAGCACATGCATGTGCCATGCTTGCATATTTATTTATGAGTTGAAATAATTTAATGTTTGTTGAATTTATACTATTTTAGTGTATTACTTGGGTCAATGGTATTTGAACTTTCTAGTTCAAGGATGAAAACATAGAAAAATCAAAAAAAAAAAAAAAAAAAACAACTTACTATCATTTTATCTTTCCAAATAGGAGATAAACTCTCATCAGAACATTTTACGAATTTAATTTTGTGAGACATGGGACATGTTCATTACCTATAACTTACAAAATAGAAATTAATTATAAAAATTGGTTAATTTGAATTATTGATAGTAAGATTATATCTCATTGAATTATATCTATAAAACATTCTCATATTATTATTATTTTTTAAAAAGTTGGCATTAAGAAATTATGTTTTGAGTAACTTTTGAATTGCTCCTTAAAAATAACTTGCTACATAATATATTTACACAAAAACTTACATGAGACAGTTTCAATGATATATTCTATGAGACAGAGCCACATACCCATTTACCAAACTAAATATTTTAACGAATTCATAGATAATGTGGGTTGTGAATTATGTGGGTTGACCCTGAGTCATGGAAAAGGATTCGCGAGACGGTCTTATAATTGTTCAACTCATATATCTAATAGGGTAATATATCATATATATATATATATATATATCATTAATGTTGATTGAATATAACATAAACCATGTGCAATAATACTGATTTAAGATATTTGTACTGTGAATTATACATTTTATTTGGTATTGTATATTTTATGTTGTGTGATTGGATTGAGAAATTTTGATTTGATCCAATTTCTATTAAATTGTAGTTGAATATTCCCATATTAAGGCAAATAGTCAAGTGGCACATGCCATCAACATTTACAAATCTCATAATCCCCACTGGTCAACCATAATTATTGACCTTTTTTTTTGTTTTTTTTATCACAATTATTATGTAAAGGTGTTATTTTCACATTCTAAACTTCCAGATTCGGCCCAATATAACAAAGGACATGCCCATAATGAAATGGGCCAGTTATAATTGGGCCTGATTCTTCGGTATAGTCCACCCCGTTAATCACTGAGCTCTTTAGTTTCAAAATAAATGAGGTAGTTTGAAGCCCGTATCATGGAAATCACTAATTTTATATCTATATCTGAAAAAAAAAAATCATAAATTAAAAAATTCGAGAATTAAAAAAAATATAAATAAAAAGGTCTCCTACTTGATTGAAAAATTGAAGCTCACATGTGAATTTAATTTTCTGAAATAAATCAACTAAAAAATTAAAGATTGACTTGTGATGATTATTTCTATATACGAATAAAATCCACGAGAATATAAATGTTGTTTGAAACGTAGGGACTCTTCTTTGTTTCTTTAAAAAAAAATTATTCCTTCAAAAGAAAATATATCAGTAAGAAATAAGAACTCACATGGAGTTTTATAATCTTATTTTCCACTTTTTTTCATATATAGTAATATGATATTATATATAATCAAATAGTTGAAAATAATCGTTAACACCCCTAATATAAATAAACAAATAAATAATAAAATAATTGAGAAAGGTAACAGAAAGTTCCAGCCTTCCTCTCCTTCTCCAAAGCACACACCAATTACACACAGACAGAAATTACGCTGATGAATTATACTAAGTAATCTTACACTAAAGTACATGCAAACAGATTAATTTAAGGTTGCGAAGATTTCGAATAATTCATCCTCTTTTGTAATGTAATTGAGGATGATGAGTCGCGAAGGGGGGTACGTGGTGCCGGCGGATCCTCCGAATGGCGTTGGCGGGTTGAAGAAGAAGGGTGGCGGGTCACGGAGCTGGATCTTATTGGATTCTTCGGGTCAAGAAATTGTACTGGATGTCGATAAGTACGCGATCATGCATCGCGTGCAGATACACGCGCGTGATCTTCGCATCCTCGACCCCCTTTTGTCTTACCCCTCCACCATCCTTGGCCGTGAGGGAGCCATTGTTCTCAATTTAGAGGTCAGATTTTAGCTTTTTAGGGTTTTTGATTTTTGGGGTTTTTTAAATGTATTTTCGTGATTTTATTTTAATTTTTGAAGTTATTCATTCCAGTGAGTAATGTGGGCATGGGTCCTTGGATGATCAATTCAATGCCGTTTTGAAATATAGAAATATATATAAATATATATTTCTATCGATTATGACCATTGTTTTCATGTAGAGGTTTGAGGGAATATTTTTCAGTACTGAATAGTAAAGGTTTGAAATTTTGAAGACCTTGTTGGAATTTGAATTGAAAATTTGAATTTTGAAGACCTTTTCTTTTCCCCTTGTTAGTTCATCGTAGACTCAGTTGAAGTTTGTGTGAGTATTAATTTCTCAGTTTTCGAATTTCTTTTGAAAATGATAGGTATAGAATTCGAGGCCCTTCTGTTTTATGACAGAAATTGTTCTGATATGTGTTCTGAACCATTGAGTTTTTTTAGATTTCTAGTTAATCCATTTATATGAAATTGTAGTATGAACTTCAAAGAGCATTTAGAATTTGATATAAAACATGCTTATGGTCCATATATGTCGTCTATGATAGTGTGGAATATTGTTGAATTGGAGAGTAGTTTTTGCAGATGTGTTTATTAAGTGAGCTTATTTATTTTCTTTTGATTGGTTTCTGCAGCATATCAAGGCTATTATTACGTCAGAAGAGGTATAAGTATGCCATCTTTTCATGTATTGTTCTTTTGCATCTTTTCTGTATTTTGATTTGTCAAAATGTTAGCTATTCTATATCTATAGCATTAGTAGTGGGAAAAAAATCTTAGTCACCTCATTCAATAGAGTGAATGAGAAGTAGGTTCAGAGTCATGAGATTTTATATATCTTTTCTATTGATTGCTTATTTGATTTTGTTTTTGAGCTTAGGAATAAGTTAAGAAATTGCATGTAACTTTCATAGGGATTATTAAGTCACCAAAATTTAAGTGTTTAACTATTAGAAATTATCTTTTTTGATAGAGTTGGATGTGTTAAGATTAATCGTTAATCAGGTTGTGATGACTTTCTTGATCAAAAAAAATCTATCTTTTAGGTTATTAAATTATAGGTATAACATAACTTGGTGATGATAGAAAGTGCTCTTTTTTTCCGTACAAGTTTTCAGTTCCCTTCGACCTTTGTTGGTGCTATATTTGATGATTCAACAAGAGCAGGTGTTTACACTTGCAGAGTCATGAAATAAGCAACTAAAAGTAGTTAGCTTCTGTTGAAAACTAGGATTTGTTTACAGTGGAAATAAATGAAACGATTTCAAAGTGCTAGTGATACCTAACAACAAGCTTCTTAAAAATAATTCTTTGTTAGGTGTTACTTCGTGATCCGTTGGATGATAATGTTATTCCTATATTGGAGGACCTCCGAAGGCGACTCAAACCAATTAATGGTAATCGGGAAGTTAATGGAGAAGGCAAGGATCTGGCTGCCCAGAATGATGTTGAGATCGGTGAAGAAGATGGTATATACTATATTCTCTTTCTGGTTAGCTGGAAGATGTAGTATTCACTATGGCTTTGGTGAACCAGCAGTGAATTCGCTTTAGTCAATTCAATCTGGCTGGATATCTTAAATTCATCGAAATCTTGTTCTGTACATGCTAATAGGCCGCATTGCAAACTGCAGATTCCCCATTTGAGTTCCGGGCACTCGAGGTAGCGTTGGAAGCTATCTGTAGTTACCTTTCTGCCCGCACCATTGAATTGGAGACTGCAGTGTACCCAGCTCTGGATATGCTAACATCAAAGGTCCATTTCTTTCAGTGACTCGTGAATATGTTACTTCAATTAGAAATGGGTCAAACATAACTTTGAGAATGATTCGACTTTTATAGCATCTTGTGGGATTTTTGAATTTGTTCTTGTTTACAAGTTCTGTTACATTGCCATATGTGAACACTATATGTACTCCTTATGTTGTGATTGTAAAGATCTAATCTTTTTCCATACTGAGTTTGCTGGATTTCTTTTGCTGTGACTTTTCAACTGAATGTAGTTGATTCTTTAAGATAATATGAGCTCATGTGAATTTCTTTTGATATTAGTTAATTTGCATTGTTTGGCTATTACCTATTAATATAGATCTTGATGTAACCTTTTCTTTCTTTACAGTTCTGGTTAACTACCTTGAATTCTTATTATTATTGCTTTATGCAACTTGTTTGCAGATTAGTAGCCGTAATTTAGATCGCGTACGGAAGTTAAAGAGTCAAATGACAAGGTTGACTGCTCGTGTACAGAAGGTAGAACCTCCCATTTTTGTTGAGTGAAAGAATTTCATTCTACTCCTAATATTCAAGGCCATTTCTTCTTAATTTTCACTGCCATCTAATGAAGGCACAATTTTGTTGTTTTTGATTCTTGAACTCTTCTTTGACTTGTAATTTCACCATTCTGCAGGTGAGGGATGAGCTTGAACAGCTTTTGGATGATGATGATGACATGGCAGACCTATACTTATCTAGAAAGATGGCCAGTGCATCACCCGTTAGCGGCTCAGGTGCCGCTAGTTGGTTCCTAGCATCACCTACCATAGGATCCAGGATATCTAAGGCCAGTAGGGCCAGTATTGCCACAGTCCGTGGAGACGAGAATGATGTCGAGGAACTCGAAATGCTCCTTGAGGTACTTGGTCTGCTCATATCCCACTCAAGTTTTAGAAGAAGCAATAACTAAATAAATAGATATAATAAAGGATTTGTATTTGCATTGCAGGCCTACTTCATGCAAATCGATGGCACGTTCAACAAATTAACCACAGTACGTAGTGTGTTATCTTTATTCAAATAAAACAGCAAACATTCCTTGGCTATCTATATCCTTTTGTTCAGTTTCTGGTGATTTCTCTGTCCTGTTTTGCAGCTTCGCGAGTACATTGACAACACCGAAGATTATATCAATATCCAGGTAAAGTAACAAGTTTAAATTATAATGTTATATATATATAGAGAGAGGAATGTTCCCCTACCCAGGCATGATATGTTCGTTCTGAATGATGATGATGATGACCATGAAGAAGCCATTGTGGACGTATTAAGTTGTACCCATGGTGGGTAGGGGAGCAACATATAATATACACCTATAATTCTGAGTGTTAGCAATCTAACGCTGTTTTTATGCCTTCTCGTCTCAGCTTGACAATCACCGAAATCAGCTCATTCAGGTACGTCTTATCAGACTCAAACAAACTGCTCATCTTTTATTGCCTTGTCAAAATGTTAATCATTGTTGTATCTGGTGCAGTTAGAGCTCTTTCTCAGCGCTGGAACCGTGTGTTTATCCATTTATTCATTGGTAGCCGGGATCTTTGGTATGAACATTCCATATACATGGAACGACAATCATGGATACATGTTTAAATGGGTTAGTAGTGGAGATCAAATAATAGCTTGTGGTTTATTACACTCGATTTGTTTCTACCAATCTAAGATGATCTTTTCGGTGTTTCCAGGTGGTTATCGTCACAGGGATTTTTTGTGCTGTCCTTTTCATACTCATAATCTCTTACGCTCGCCAGAAAGGGCTCGTTGGATCTTGAAGAGACTCAACATTTACGAATTTGTCCAATGTAAAACCGTTGGCAAGGTCTTATACCATAATTACACATTTTTTGGTGCAATAAGCTATTCTGGATTGATTTAGATAATCAATTTTTTTCTGAACTTTATACCTAGATGAAAAAAAAAAGTCATAAAATGTCACTGAATCCATGTACATTAGCTCAAGATTAACATCTATTTTTCTACCTTTTCAACCTGTTTACTGATCTGTTTTAGTCCATAATGCAATTCAAGTGGGATTTTTATCATGGATCATTGATTTGCAAATATACATACACGTTTTGGATGTGTATGTAATTGTGTATATATTATGTGGAAAATAAAACTGCATATGCCCTTTCACTTCTAATAGTGAAAATACATGGATTTTGGCAATACATTCCCTGGAGATTATAAAGTGACAATAGCTAAAGCACTACACAGTGCCAAAAAAGGGTAGGATGCCTAATACTATCTATGTACCAAGTCTAACATTTACAAGAAACAAGATTGGCTTAAACTACACAATCTCATACTATTCAGGAATTTTGCCACATTGCGCGATTTTTGCAGATTCAGGTTTCTACATATTGCCTCTGCACAATGATCTGCCTTAGTTTCATGTACAAAGCTCGCTGCTCCTCAAACGTGAGGTTCATCAATATCTATAACAGAATGAGAAAGTGAACGTGAGGTTCATCAATATCTATAACAGAATGAGAAAGTGAATATTCACATATTGTATTAGTTAAAACGAGAAAAGATGGCTTCATTACAACAATTTGTTTACCTGGTCTATGATCATCTCAAGTGATAAGTTCTGGGGCACAACGAATGACTGGTGATAAATATATGCAAAAACAGCCATCACCATCTGCAAATAGGCGGCAGTTGTTAACTATGCATAGAAAATATCGACAAAACACAATTTGTAGTTAAATGAAGAGATGTATGATCACTTACCTGACAATCCATTCTATCAGTGATCCCTCCATGCCCGGGAATGCTATCACCGAAATCCTATAGAAAAACAAAAACCTTGAGATGTTAAAGAACTGTAGAGTACAATGTTTGACAACATGAAGTTTGTGCGTGTATTGACAAATCTAAAACACGAAGGTATTTTAAAGCTTGGAAGCAGAATAGTTTCAAACCTTGATCTTGAAAGCTCTTTTAAAGCCACTGGCGAAAAAGCCTCCAAAAGGTGCTATAATTGATGCAAAGAGACCAAGACAGAGAGCGTGCCACTGTACAGGCAAAATGGAAATCACTCTACATGGGAACTGCAAAAAAATGAGTATATTGTAGCTCATAAGTAGCTATTTTCTAATCTGAAATCGATATGTTAAACAAAAAATTATGCAAAATATATAAAGAATCAAACAGAAGACCATTGGCATGGTGTCAAATACAAGGATAGATTTTAAATTATGAAGAGAGAGAGAGAGAGAGAGAGAGAGAGAGAGAGAGAGAGAGAGAGAGGAAACACTTACCCAATCAGGAAACCACTCTGGAACAACATAACTTTCTGGTGTAAACAGTGGACCAGGATCACACTGAAGCCAGCCTGTCGATAAATCCTGCATGTACAAAATTCATAAGAAAGTGCATCACATGTCTGGTAGAAAATACCATTCCCCAGAATTGCACGAGACAAACACATTTTTGTCTTTAAAGAGGGCAGATGCAAGAATCCATTGAATCGAAAAACATTGTAAGCTTATTTGTTGAATATATATAAATAAACAACCGAAAAGAGGAGTGGATATAAGCCAGCAATTACCTTTCTTGGGCATGTTAACCATGGAAAGCGACCCAGTACATTTGCAAGCTGAAATACAAGTGAAATTACTTTATCAGAATAACCTTTATAAAGTCCATTCCTACAAAGACACATACTCCAAGAAATTGCTGCATAATAACGAACAAAAATAGATCTTGAGCCAACATATTAATCCTCTACAACCTTGTTAATATCTCAGTCTATTTCCTAAAAAACAATGCTTACCAAAAAGGCCGAGATCATGGTAGCAAAAGATGCTCCGATGAAGCCCTCCCATGTTTTCTTTGGTGATAGCTTGATTAAAGGAGTTTTCCCGAAGAAAAACCCGAAAATATAAGCAGCAATATCATTGATGATAATAAGTGATGCTGGAAGAAGGAACCTGCATGATCATCAATTTGCATTTAATGTCCTTAACAAAGTCCAGTTTCGAGAGATATAATAACCAGATTCTTTGCCAGGCCTACTAAATAATGTATCATAATATTCTGTTTCAGCCACCAAATATACGAGCAAGGAAGAGCAAGTTGCCAAGACAAGAAAAACCAATGGCAAAACGGTCAGAAGTTCAAAAGGGAAAGCCATGGGAGAGAACAAGTATTAGGTTTTCTTCAAAATGAATCATATTGACTATGTTTCTTGAATATATAAAAACTACATCCAACAAGATACACATAATTTTTGAGAAATAAAATTAAACAAGTAGAAAAGTATTTAGCACAGCATATGATGTGATTAAAAAAAAAAAAAAAAGGAAAAATTAAGTTATGTTACCAGAAAATTCCTTCAAAGATATTTGCCACGGTAAATGACGACTGAGTGAACACCACAATCAGAATCATATGTGTCCATGCATATTGGCCAAACTGATACTTGTACATCTTCTTCTTCAGTGTAAGAATGAACCACACAAAGCCTGAACTCACCAATAGAAGAAAATACTCAGTACTCACCAATGGAAGAACGTACTCATATTTAATTGAGCGATTACATGCTAAGGGGTTTACATGTGTTGGATAAAAATATGCAAATAAGAGAAAAACAGGAGAAACAGATAGAACCAACCATATGTACCAACCTGCAATGTACAAGAAATAACAGGTAACCATATGGTACTTGATAAATTTGCTCACAAGCTTATATAAAACTTTGTCTGTAGCCACAGTGTTCACAAGCCTCTGACTGAGGATACGACCATACACAAATAGCATCGCTGTGAAGAAAAAATGCCTGAAACATATGAAGTCAATGATAAGAAGAGGGAAGTACCGTAATAGCTGGAAACGACTTTGTGAACAATAACAGAACTATATAAATAATCCAACAAGAAATAAAAAGAAAGCAATTCAAAGAAGAATGAAACATAGACTTAATAGTCCGAAGAAACTAAGTAGCACACCAATTTAAGAGCCTGAATCCCGGGAGGCGCCTGTCTTCATGTGCTCTTCTAAGTAAATTGAACAACTCTTTGGCCATAAAAATCTGGATAACTACCACCATGGCCCAGATATATAGGTGTCCCATGTATATTATTAAGGCAAATCCTCCAATCATCCAAACAGTTGAGTATGCTCGTATTAACATGGACTTGTACTTGTTACCATCATTAACAAGCAAATGGCTGCCATTAGCTTTGCCGACTTCTGGCGAAACCTAAAGGTACAGAAATGAAAAGACCAAAAAAGGGAAGGAGTCAAAAGCTAAAATAATTTAAGGTAACATGTCTATAGTTAAACATAAAAACTTTCATAAGAGAACCACTCTGAAATTAGTCCAACCGCGGACTTCTCCACAACAGAAGTCAACAGCAAATCTAGATCAAGGTGGTAGACTTTTCTTCTGTTTTCTGAGACCCTAAAAGGGCATAGGAAAACAAAGGTTTACATTGCAAATTAACTCCATTCCATGTAATGTGGTAGTAGGCCAAGAGTATGGTGCATAAACATTGACTCCAAAAGGATAACTAACCTCATTTGAACCTTTACGCCGACGTAACCGTGCAGTAGGCCCAGCAGGTGTTGAAGGGCCACCAGAACCAGGATCCTTTTTCATAGTTTCTCTAAGCCTTATATAACCCCAACAGAATAATTAAGCAAAATCCCAGTTGCAATAAACCAACTGAAACCAAAGATAAACGGCAGTAACCTTTAGCACTACTTTAATATCTGAGTAGCTACAATAAACAAAGTCATACAGGAAAATGAACCTCCCTCTCCTGTTAAAATTATTCTCTTATATTTAAACATTGCAAGGAAAAAGCTATAAAAACTGAAGAGAAATTGTAAAGGACCAAGAACATTCGATTGTTAAATTACATTATATATTTTCTCCTGAATTTCCTTTACTCATTATTCCTGCACATAAAACCTCCTATCCTATACAAGTAACCAAAAATCCAAACAAAATCAAAATACATAATACAAACATAAAATTGAGACTAAAAACAATCAGCCCTTTTGAATCAAACCTTGTGATTAACAACAGATAAAAGCTCGAATTCGATCTGTTCGTCTTTCCTTATGCATTCATCGTTGAGACCAAAGAACAAAGACAAAAGAAACAAAACAGACAACAAAAATAAACAGCCAATGCAGTTTACTTAGACATATATGAACATCACACACACCTAACATCAACGGCAAAGCACAAAATAGTAACAATCAAACATTAACATATTTTCCATCACCTTTTAACTTCGGAAAACAATAAAAAAAAAAAAAACTCTGTAAACCCAATACCTTGGCGGTTAAAAATTACAGCACCCAAAGAAGAAGAGAAAATAAAAACCCAGTTAATTAAACAAAAATCCCTGAATTTTTATAGTTTAAAACATAAGTAAACTCGTAAGCTCTGAGCAAAAGGATATATACCTCTCGCGTATCGTGTGAGTGCTGCCTTTAAATACTACGCATACGTGAGAATTTTGTGTGTATTTGCGAGAGATTATGAGAGAGAAGTGTGTAGAGATTAACTGATTAACTGGAAGTAAGGATTGAAGTTCAGAACGATGGGTTTTGATGAAAACTGTTGGGGCTGGATTAAGATTAAGTGAAAACGATGGGGGTTTATTGAAATTATATAGTCTCTTTATTTTTTACAATTTCTCAAATATTTCTTCACAAAAAAAAAAAAACATTTCTCAAATGTCTTTTCTTTTCGTTTTATCTTTGCTAATGTGTGTTTTATCTTTGAAGTGTTTGTGATTTATAAATACTGATTAATTTAGTCCCTTTTAAACTAGGTTCCAATTAGGTTATGGATTTTTTTCGAATAAATCGAAATTGATTTAACATTTCCAACCTAGATAACTAAATAGAAGTTGATTTCATAAAGAGCACAATATCAAAACTGATATGAAGATTTTATTGTATCAAAACTCGTGTGTTGTATTAATCACCACTTCATTTTGCTAACAAAAAAAAAAAAGACAACATAATGAGGAATTCTGGTGAGGGATAGGGATTTGGGAATTTGATAAGAGATTGGGAGAGAACTTGCAGTTTTATGACATTATTAGTTCTCACAATTGTACGAAAGGTGTATGATTTAAAAACACAAGTGAAAATTTACAAATTCAAATAAATGGTAAATTTTGCATAAAAATAAGGAAAAAAAAAGTTACTTGAATTGAATCAGACCAACATTAAATTAAGAATTATAGCCTATTAATTTAATTTAGTGTATTTTTGTATGCATCACAACAAAACCAGCAGAGTACTTTTTTGAGAGAGAGTACCAACGAGTGAGAAGGATGCATTTTATTTGAGAAAGATAGATTGCTTCCTTTTTTTTTTTCAGAAAAATTAGTTCACCTTGACTAGAAACATTTGCTGCCAATGTTGCAGTTATCTCACAACAACAGTATAACATGCAAGAGTATACCTATTTTCATAATAACCAAAATTAAAATTGGCGAGTGTGTACTTGTGAATTGAACTTATGAAACCAAATACAAGTACAATTAGTATGCAAGATACAATATTTATAGTTCAGTTCATGATAAAGAAAATAATACAAGGCAAACTAACAAGAAGAATATGCAAATAAAATATGAAGATGTCTCTAATCAATGGTAGCCAATTATATCATGCAACAGGATATAAACTTAAAGAATTTCAAGCAAGCAAGCATATGATATATTCATCCAGTTTCAACCCACTTCAGTGCAGTGATTTTTTCTAACATGAGCACAACATTCGATCGAACATCAATGCTGTGGGCAATGCAACACAAATTCATTAAGAATGTCGTTAAAACATCAAGCGAGCACAAGCATATCATCCAAATTCGACACTACTATGCAATTTCTTAAAAGTTGATAAATTATCGAAAAGTGCATAAGGTAAAAACATTAGCCTCTCTCCTCCACATAAAATCAAACATAGTAATTATCCGTCAAAAACAAATTTGCAAAGATAGTTCAGACAAAACCTCCAGCACCTTAGGTAAGACCCAGAGGCACTAAGGCACAAAAACCTAGGAAACAAACATATCCTTTCCCACTTGATTTCTTACTTAAGAGGAATGAACCTAGACGAGTGGGTGGCACCAATACCAGGCCTTCCGTGCTTCACTGGCTTGTATGATATCGAGAACTCAGCAAGATAGTGGCCAATCATCTCAGGCTTGATCTCAACTGGGTTGAAGGTCTTGCCATTGTAGACTCCAAGCACACTTCCAATCATCTCAGGGACAATGACCATGTTTCGCAGGTGAGTTCTGACGAGAGCAGGCTTCTCACCAGCTGGGGCCTCACGTTTCTACAAAATTTATCATATGAAACCCCATTTACAAAACATACGGTGAAATGAAACCCCATTTACAGAACATAAAATGAAATGAAACTATGCAATTCATAAAGAAAACAAGCAAATTAACTCATTTTTAAATGGAGTGGACTGCTAGAATATGGTAACATTCATGTAAATGAAAAGGAAGTAATGAGTTCTGGAACTACTGATTGTATAAATCTGTTCAATCAACAAAGCAGAATTTCAAATATCACTTACAGCTTTCCTCAACTTCTTGATCAAAGCCATTGGCTTCCTCTTCAAACCTCTCTGGAACCTGCCCATTAACCCAAGCAAAAAATATATATTATCAGATAAGCACAAACCATAAGTAGCAGATAATCTCACAAAAAAGAATTCACGCTTATCAGAGTTCAAGTTCAGCATAATACACATTTATGGGACAATTTGGCCTTGAAACTGAGAAATTATTCAGTAATTGTACTAACAGAATGAAACAAGGACTCAAGACATGGAGAAATCAAAATTCATGGTATCATTAAATTCATAAGGCTCAGAGTCCACATGTCCATAAAACTGTATCAATAAGCAGATAATCTTTGACAAATTCTACATTTTGGAATGATAGAGACCATACATAGCATAAAAATATCAAAAGCGCTCAGAATATCAATCTATTGTTTAATAAATGGATCTGACCAAAATAGCTCAATGATTAACTCAAAACGACAATTAATTAGTCTAACATAACATGAACCTTTCCAAACAACTTGGGTGTATTCATCATTCCAGACACAAAATTCATAGCTCATATTCATCAATCCAAACACAGCCTAAAATAATTTTAAAGCCGGCATAATTTTTGCACCTCGCAATTCAATCAATTCAATTCTAGAGTATAAACCACAAAATCGCAAACTTATAAATCTCAAAAACATATCCAAATACAATAAGAATAGGACCTTCTTCTGGGACGGGCATTGAAGAGCTTGACAAGCTCATCTGTAGACATGTCGAGGAGCGCATCGAGATCAACGCCTCTGTAGCTGAACTTCTTGAACGTCCTCTTCTTCGGCTGTCCCGAAGCCACCTCTGGATCGACGTCTGCCTGCATAACACACACAGACACGCACAGTCAGGGTGAGAAATACACACACCAGTAAAAAAAAATGGATTCCGGCGGATGAATAAGCGTTACCATGTTTTCCGGTGGGGATGAGGCGCTGTGCTAGAGTAGAGGAAACGCGGCTAGGGTTTTTGAGGTGAATGGTGAATTAATGTTGGAGTAGCGAGCAGTTATATGTAAAGGGTTTATCTGGAATTGGGCTAGTCTTTGCTGATGGCCCAAAGTCATTGGGCTAAAAGGCCCATATTGTAGAATTGAAATACCTAATCAAAATTATGACCTAAATAAAAAATTAAAAGGATTAATTGCAAAATAAATATCAACTTTTCTAGAATTGTTCAACATCAATTCTCAAATTTATTACAGAAAATATTTATTTAAAATTACTTTGAAATTCGAGTTATCGTTGATTTTTCGATGGAAACTTGTGAACATATCTCGTCAGTTTGTCCACGTTGAATGTTATAATATCAATTTAAAAAAAGTGAACAAAAAAAAACAATATTCTACTTTATCATTTGTATAATCCAAATAAAATTGAATTGTATTTTTTTTTCACAAAACAACATCGTGGTTTTCACTTTTTTTTTAAAATAATTTTGTTTGATCAATAATATGATAGTCAATATGAAACCAATAATAATTTGAATTTTAAAATAAATTTACGTTGATAATTTATGTATATTAATGTACAAATAAAAATTACTCAATGCATATCCTCGATAATGGATTCTTGATTGTCTAATGTCATTTACCTTTTTATAAAGTGTGCATATCATTACTTTATGTAGAGATTAAATATTGATAATATTCTGTGAATATCCTTGTGTATTTAGAGTTTTAGTTGGATTAGGTTTCACTCCTATACTGTGTATATATTGATCATTCGTTAATAAGAAGAATTATCTTCCCATAATCTCTACATGGTATCAAAGATAACGTAATATTTATATCCATCATGAGATAAAACGGGTGAGGTCCATACGTCGGAGAATAATAGTTCTAATGGAGCTGACGACTAAAGACTGGATTTTGCGAAAGGTAACTTATGACTTTTGTTTATCTTGCACGAAGTGCAATTAATAGTTGACACTGGACTAGTAAATAAAGACGTAGATGTAGCTAGACGACTTAAGACTTTAAACGATGGATGACCTAAGCGAGAATGCCACAGAGAGAAAGACGCTTTATGTGCCGTGAGGGCAGAGGCTTGATGCGTCGTCTGTGGCCAGGAGTAAACACCATTCTTATGCATTCCTTGGACAATTACTGCCCCCGTTTGCCGGTCCTTCACCTAAATCCAGAATCACAAAATACAACTTCAACATGATTGTTTCGGCATAATTGAGATATGGAAATAAAAGTCCGTTTCATGGCCGAAACATATATAGAATACGATAAGTCAAGTGAAGAGATAGAGTTGAGAGTGCCAGTGTGAGTGATCGGCAAACCTGAGCCGTTACGAATAACAACGTCATCAAACCCTTCATACGGAGAATGTAGAGAAAGGTTGGAGAGATCAGTGGTAATATGATGCAACGCGTCAGAGTCAAGTATCCTGTCCGATGATGACGAAGGATGTTGTGCGGTGTGGGATGCGGGGATGTGTACGCTTGCTGTTGCCAATTTGGTTGATATGCGGTGTTCGGTTCAAGTGGAACCGGTGTGCAGTAGTTAGGGCACCGACGAGCATTGTGACCGAATTCGGAACATAGTTGGCACTTGCCATTGTATGGCCTTGGTTGATTTGAATTGTTCAACCCTTGTTGGGATTGACCTTGACCACCGCGGCCAGAACCCCCACGGCCGTTGCCACCGTGACCCTGTCCATGAGAGGAGTTACCGGAGTTCTGTCGATCGAAGGAGTTGGCAGCGAACGCCGTAGTAGACTGAGTGGATTCCAACAGAGAGCGAGCGACGAGATGGACTTTGTGGGAGAGGAACTTCTCGTGGAGCTCGTCAAACAAAAGTGGGTTTTCTCGTGCTTGAATTGCATTGGCTAGTTCCTTGTATTGGTCATCGAGACCATCGAGGACTTTGAGAATTAAGTCTTCAGGATCGGTTGCAGAGCCAAGGTGAGCGAGTTCATCCACAATTTGTTTTATTATGATAGTAAATATTGATAATATTGATAATATTCTGTGAATATCCTTATGTATTTAGAGTTCTAGTTGGACTAGGTTTCACCCCTGTACTGTGTATATATCCATCATTGTGCACCTGTAGTTTTGAATTGGGAGATGAATGGGATGATCGTCGGAGAGATAAATCCAACGATGGCGTGGAGTATGAGTCGATCTTGTCGAACACAATAAGCATGCTTCGGATTTGGAGCGGTGTTGCTGCCGGTAGTGACAGTCGGGGATGGATAGGGGACGCTCCGTCCACATAGTCGTACAGATCGAAGCCGATGAGCAAGTTTTCGAATTAAAACTTCCAGGAATTGTAGTTGGAAGAAGTTAGTTTCAGGAGAATTTGGGAGTGCGCGCTGATGGCAACGGGTCGGCGGAGGTGTCGTCGACGTCGGTGGAAGGAGTGGCCATGAGATTGCAAAAAAATAAAAAAACAGGGAGGTGGCTGTTAGGGTTTAGGATCGGTTGTGAGAAAGAGAGTTTTTCTTTCTCTGATGGCTTGATACCATGTAGAGATTATGAGAAGATAATTCTTCTCATTGACGAATGATCAATATATACACAGTACAGGGGTGAAACCTAGTCCAACTAGGACTCTAAATACACAAGGATATTCACAGAATATTATCAATATTTACTATCCTAATACTTTATATATATATATATAAATTAATAACAAAGAAAAATAATACAGGCTGAATATTTATTTGGATCAGAACAAGGAAGATAGATATAAATCTCCAAACACTAGCCATGCACTTCAAGCTTAACAAGGGAAAATCTCATTTTTTGTCTTTTAATTTAGGTATTGTTCTTTTTTTTTAATGATAAGTTTATGTGTTTCAATTTGATCTATTAACTATCATTTTCTTTTCAATTTTATCTGATTTTGCTCGAAAAATCAATTTTCTATCTGTGGACACCAAAATTGAAAATTCGCATCTGCATTTCAACGCCTGCTTATATGCAAAACTGAAATTCAAAGCAATTTTGAACAAATTTTGAAAATAATAATAATAATAATAATCGTAATAATAATAGTAATAATAATAATAATAATAATAATAATAATAACTAGAGGACCAAAATTGAAATACGAAAGTAAAAAAGTAAACGTGATCTAAATTACATAAAGAAATTTCTAGTTATAATAATAACAACTAGAGGACCAAAATTGAAATACAAAAGTAAAAAAGTAAACGTGATCTAAATTACATAAAGAAAATTCTAACTAGAAACCTAAACTCTTTCTATCGTTGAACTTCGAGTTGAGCTCTTCCAACGAAGGAATCGTGCAACCACCATCCACGATTCTACCACACCACACCTTGATTTCATCCTGAAAAAGAATATACAGCGTAGAGTCGTAAAAATACAATTAATGTGCGCTAGTTCATCTTATAATCATGGAAAAATGGAAGCAAACAAGCAATGAACCTCAAGAAAATCCTGGTTGGAGATATATTGACTAGGAACACAAGTTTTGATCCCTCCAAAATCCACCATTATACACTTCTTCTTCCCTCCACACCCATCCACATCTTTAGCATCCCCTGTTAACAATCAACATATTTAACAACACACTAAAACCGTTGTCAATTTTCAACCAAAAAAACTTATCCAAAACTTACCCATTATGCACCCAACATAGTAACCAGGCACATCTACTCCTGACTCCATCTTTCCGAGCCTCAATCGCACGAAAAACCCATTCAGACCCGACAAAGACACGTTGGAATTCATCCATCTCAGAATATCTGCACGAGAAAGACGCAAATTCCTTATCACACCAAGTCTCGCCGCCAACTTGTGGTCGCCTTCTATTTGAAAGGCTGTTTGCATTTCTTTAGAAGTCGAGATTATCTTGGTCGTGGAGATCTGCACGTTCCAAGCTATGCATTGAGAGCATCCAATGCACAAGCACGAAGATTCTTGATCAAGCTCCGACTTTCTTGCATTCGGACACTGCAAATCATGGCAACCACCACAAAAGTAACATGTGATTGAATGAGGCTAAAAAACATCATTAATCTGGCAATCAAGATCAGTGGCTTCTTTCCCTTTCTTGGACATCAAATCTTCATGAAGGGACAGAACAAGGGATGAAGATTCTTGTTTAGTATAATGTGTGGGGCCCTTCTTCACCATGTTTGATATCCACTTATTGAAAGAGCTATCAGGTGTTTGGTTCTTCATCTTCTTGTCTACATTGATCTCATTAACCTCATTAACCTTATCATCAAAGCCATGATCTCTCTTTACACCTCTGGATAATAATCCAGCACTATTGCTACTTTCGACTATTGTGTCATCAGCGTTGCTCGTTCCAATGTTCCATAGAAGAACCGGACTTTTATCCGCTCGGGTAGAATTGGCAGTTTTGAGGCTCAAACCATTGTGTGGAGACCAGACTAGCTCAGACAAGGGAGCAGATGGTAGAAATGTCAAGTCTACCCTTGAGTTTGCATTTCCACCTGCACCTAAACCACTACTCAGCCTTGTTTGGATGCTAAGTCCTAAATTCACATCTCCTTCCTTTATATTCATCATCTGCATCACCAAACACCCTCTAAGTTTAAACCTTATCAAGAATACAGAGAAAACAGCAAATCGATCGATGGTATTTGAGTATATCGTCATGATCCATCACAAGAATTCATAATCTTGATAAATGAATCAAATAACTGGCAAGATATAATGGAATTACAGCTAATTTTGCAAAAATCAGGATCATCCCAATCAAACATGCGATTAAAACCCAAAATTCAGAAAATCTTGATTCTGCAATCAAAAATTCAGATTCTTATTTGTATATGCTTTTATATTCACAATAATCACACAACAAAAGATGACTAAAAACCAGTTAAAACCTACCAATCAACATAATGAGGAATCCAAAAAAAAAGATACAATCCCATAAAATTTAAGCAAAATCAAGAAAAGCCCACATACCTTTTCACCTTTCAAGTTACAGCAGATGAATCAAAACCCCCCTCTCTATCTCTCTCAAAAGAATCACTATTGATATAGACATCAAACACACAGAGAGTCAAGAGTGAGAGTGAGAGAGAGAGGCAGCAGCTCACGTGACACTAAGGTTTCAATTTTCATGCAGTAATGGATGAGCTGCTGCCACGTAAGCTTGATTTCATGCTAATGAAGCCCAATGTGGCTATCAAGAGAGCAGCCCATCATTTCTGCAAAAAACTCACCAAAGGTTATTAAACTTGCTTTTCTAAATAACCACTTTCACAGTCCATTAAATCGACTTATCTTTAACGTAAAATTTTAATCTTTTACTAGTAATTATTTTCTAAGAACCCCTCTTTTAATTTTTGCAATTACTTATGCTCTTTCTAATACTTGTTTTGAAGAAAAAACACTTAATTATATATAACAAAAATGAAAAGAAAATAGGGTGCATTGAAATTTAGCGTTATTTAAAAAACAATAATAAATTTAGGTTGACAATTGATCTATCCAAATTATTTAAAAAGAAAAAAAAGAATTCAAATTGGAACAAAATGTACATATAAAGCTGAAAGATGTAAGAAAAATCATATGCATATGTATATGTATAGTTATAGTTGCAAGTCCAGTTGTGCATTGTAATTTGTGGTACCACATTTTCTTGTCCTCCTAAAATTGCAATAAATAGCATCATCCATCAAACAAGTTGTCTGACCTTATCTATATAGAATCACGGATGGATTTTGGGACTGCCATCTTTATTGTGCAACATTTTCTTCAAAGACAAAAACTCATGTGCAACCGTCGCACCGTAAAAAACATTACATTTATAGTACAAAAAAGATATACTTAAAATCGTAAAAGACATACTTGAATAACTCATACTTACACGGTAAAAAAACATACTTATAAAACACATATTTATATCTGAAAAACACATATTTATACCTGTAAAAGACATACTTGAATCATATCGCATGTAAAACAATCTCACAAGAGACCAACTCTTCTTCAAAATGTTCCTTTTTCTTTATAAAAATCGAGTGTTTATTTTGAAAATCACAAAATTCACTAGATCCGCAAATTTAAATTAAAGTTATTAATATTTGGAATTTTTTATGATTAATTTATAGTTTTGAAGGGTTGTGATGTCTATTGAAGTGCTTCTACAAATTACGTGTATAATTGTGTAAAGATTAAAGAGCAATTTGATTATTATAGTTGTATATCTTGTTCTAAGATAAACCTCCAAAGGCATTTTGGAAGATAACATGGTCTTTTTAGACCTGAATTTATTGATACAAAATGTGGTGTAAAGATTTGGATTTAAAGGCAAAAGTTAGTATAAGTGTTACCGATAAGAAGTATTAACATATTTTCTTAAAATTATCTTAACAAAAAATTAAAATTAAAATTTAAGTTGTGGCCGAGCCAAAACACTTTTACGATCATTCGATCACGATTCACAAGTGGCTAAATTAAAATAAAATGGCCACAAGAAATATTATTAGAAGAAAATTTGGTTAGTGACGTATCTTTTGTAGAAAATAATGAATTGGAAAAACCGAATTTAAGATTAAGAAACAGCCAATAATACATCAACCATCCATTTATGTTGTCCTAATCACTCCACGTCTTGGGTTGCTTTCACAATAAAGGCTTTGACAATTTATGGATTCTTTAGAAAAAATATATTTAATGATAAGAATTTTAGTGATAGTAGTAAATGTAATTAAAAAAAAAAATTCATAGTTTAGAGGGTAAATTATAATTATCCAACAAATTTCGGGTCCAAATTTGTGCATGATTCATCAACCACGTGTGCAGGGTAATTAAAAAAATGATAAAATTTGTAGTTCTCATGTTTCAATTTTATCGAAACTTGGAAATTTTTGGAACATGTGAAATAGCAAAATAAAACGTATAATGTGTCACTCAAAGTATTTATTTTCGGTCGGTATATTACTATAATTACAATAAAATAATAAGAAAAATAGATGCATGCATACCTACTTGAATTCTTGTTTTGTAAATTGTCATGTATGATGTATGCAATTTGGTATACATATACAATATACAACTTGTCATTGTATGCATAGCAACTTTAAAACTTTTACACATTATTCAAAACTCAAACTTACTTTCACAGATCAGTTTTTAATTCATAAATAATTGGCTGTGAGTTGAACAGTGTCACAAAAATTTTACTATTTTATATATATTCAAACACTAAAATAATATACATTTTTATATATGTCACACCCTCAAAATGGCAAGTGCTTTTTGCAAATATTAAGATTTTAAAAGATAAATTTTAATGTCAGTTCAAATTAAGGATCATGAGATTTTTCTTTTGAAAGCATCCCCAATATTATTGTAAAAACATTTGAATTTGATGTTTTTCTTTTCTAGTAATATTGTAAAAATTGTGTTAAGTATGTTTAACTGTCAATTTTGCATTATGTTAACACAGGTCAAAACCTGCAATGTTTTTTTTTTTTCCTTTTTTTCTTTAAATAATTAAGAAAATAGAAAAAATAATAATAGTACAAAATATTATGGAATAATCCATTTTAATATAACAAATAATGCAGACGGTTGGAGATTGAATGACAGTTTAGTGCTGGAGATGTATATATTGCAAATTCATCGACAAGTATTCTTGATTGTAAGTTCATATTATAATTAGAAGCAAACATATAATTAGAAGCTACGCTGATAGGCCACGACATATAATTGAGTCCATGTATATTCGTCTACTGAACATTTGCAAGTCTTCCACACTACGTAGCAAATCACATAAAAAAAATCCAACTTATATGCAATAATTATACTTACTGTCTGCTAAACATTTATAAGTATTCCAACACTACGTAGCAAATCACATCAAAAAATCTAAAATGTCAAATCATATGCGAGGATGACAATAGGTAGGGTATCCACTCATTAAAAATATCTAAATTTGAACTCGATTAATATAAATATCCGTATTGTCTTTAATTTGATTACTCATCAGTCATCCCCATCCTAATTAGTAAATGCTTGCAAATTATCCGAACCTGTCCAAAACCTTTTATGTTATTTTCTTAAAAATCTCGTCATTTCCAAATATATAAAAGGGTGGGACTAAACTCACTCCACCATTTCTAAGCACATCCCAATTTAATAAATGTCAATTAAAAAAATTAACTAAATACCAATTTTAATCATAAAAAAAAATTCAAACCTTGCTTTCTCTCTTCCTTTGCTTCCCCCCCCCCCCCCTCCCTCGTTTTTTATTTTTTTTGCTTATTTGAGATTTTTTTCTAAAATTCTTAAGGATGTAATGTCAAATAATGGTGAACATTTTACGAATTAACTAAATGTATGAACGTGTGAAAATCATATGAAAAAACGTAAAAATATCGATCCCTGATGAGTTTCGTTCGGTTCTTGTTGGCCGAACACGTAAAAACATGTTCGACCACCCGGACTGAACACATAGAAGTATATTCGGTCACGGTGGCCAAATGCGTAGAAGTATGTTTGGTTATGATGACCAAACAAAATTAGTGAGTTTTTTTTTTCTTAAAGGGTAAAATTGGTGTTTTTTTAATTTTTTATTTTTTAATTGAAAATTATATAGATTGGGGTGTGCTTAGAAATGCATGACTGCCTTTATAATCCCACCCATATAAAATATATTGATTTTTGCAAGTCTAATGTCAAGGTCTTTTAATATGAGAGTTTAGTTATTTTTGGAGAAGAAAATACTTTATGAACTTAGAAAGACAGATAAAATATGTTTATCTTCTTTATATCCTTTATGCATTTTCTTTGCAATTTAAAAAACTTTCAATTTTAGTTCGCTTCTCTGCTATAACATGTCAAAGTGATCTATTATTACTTACCGACATCCAAACTTATGTGTTTGCCTTCATCTACCAATCTATCGAAAAAATATGAATGTGTTCGTCAGAATTTGGAGGGAAAAAATTGGTATCGAAAATTTACAAACAGACGAACTTATTGTCGAAATATAATCTATTGCTAAAATTTGGCCCCAAAATACAGTTTCGAATTTAAAATAGCAATTGGAATCAAAGGAAAGAGCAGTGTATAATGACCAGAAAATTTATGGTAGCATTTATACAGAAACAGGGCTGATTTTGTTTCAGGACAATCAAAATGATAATTTATGATAATTAAGTTTATATATAGATTCAATCAACATTCTAAACTAGAAGCCTCCCCTTTGTACAGAGAAGATATACATGCAACTTGCATGTACATCAAAATCAAAGAGCAGGATGATCAAGACATTCTCCCAACACCAAAAGTTAGAGCAATAGCAATGCAACGATATTCCTTCGCAACACCCAAAATAGAGTGACAGAAATTTAATGGCATTGATACCTCGTTACTTGGTTGTCAAGGCTCGTTTTTTGTAAACGTACATGACTTATCATCGCCTTGGATTAGCTTGTCTCCTAGCAATCCTATGCCCTGCTCCAATCAACAATGCTCTCCCTATCAGACCTGTTTGGAGTCCACAAACAACGGCAACAGTTCCACCAATGGCCACCCATTTCCAATCGATTCCACCATGATCCTTGTGCCTATTTGTCGCTGCTAACTTGCTTTCTTCTTCTTCATTAGGTAGTTGCTCAGAGTCACCCCCGGATACGTTGTAAGAGATTTTGGTGGTGATTCTTGCCATGAGAGCACATCGGGTCAGTTCTGTGTCGAGTTTTCTGGCGTTTTGATAGGCTCTAAAGCCAGCATGTAACTTCTTGACAGTTGCCCACATTCCATGACGAACACCCAACTTAGCAACATCCTTTGGTATTCCCATGTCTTCGTAATGAATAAGTGTGACCTCACATGCAGACAACTGGCCATCTCCTTTACGTGATTGCACTGTATAATTTTGCCTTTGAGTTACAATTAAGGAATAAGTATACTAGTTAATGATGCAGATGATATAAAAATAATTACCAGGCTTGATAATCCAGCTTGAAAAATAAAGATCAACTCGCCTAGGTTTGTCGCGCCGTGGCAAAGTCGGATGGCAAACACCCTGCAGCCATATTGTTTGTAGATTAGATTACTGGCCATATGAACTTAAGGAGTAAATCACATGTTAATTAATTCAGATTTAAGGAGCATTTAATAACTTATAGAGGCCATTACACTGGTTTCCTTTAAAGAAATTTTCAACTTCATAAGGATGCAAAGAGAACTTGAAGACAAAAATGGCAAAGGATATTTGCAATATAGCAATAACTATTGTTACAAATGCTATACCTTTGTCACACAATAAAAAGTTTTTCCTCCTTCCCATATCCTCCTACCAATAATATATTCTCGATCGCTGCAGAAGAAAGGAAACTGCATGGACAGGAATAATCAAGATGTCATCAGTTGAAATGTGGTCAATAAAAACAAAATAAATGATCGTTCTAGAATTGAAGGGGCAGATCTCTTTAACAAACCTTCTTAATCCAGTGTACAACCATCATCCCTGTGTTAGGGCATTCTTCAAGTATTTTGACATATGTAAGCATAGGATCCCACTTACGCCGAGTCTCGTCATCCCAGAAAAAATCTCTAACCAGCTCAGGAGTTGCTTCCTCGAAAATGGTTTTGCTACAGTACATTGTCGGACCCACCTGCCAGCAATTTATTCTGACTAATTAAAAATGCATAGGCTTTTCAAGTGGCATGAACTGAACTTTTCAAAGGAAATGGAGAACTGGACAGAACCAGAAACAGAGATACAATTCTCATGTGGGATTCTAGAAAATTAGACACACAGAAAACATCATCTAGGGATAATAAATATGGTGACACCTATTTAGCAAGTGTTCACTGACAGTTGATAAACCATGCATTGAAGGGACCACAAATATATTATTGTTGTTGTTAAAATCTGAAAATCAAAGAGCAACACAATACAACTTCCCCACTGGAAATTCTATCCAAAACTGCAAGACCAACATATCAACAACACAACCTATTCTTACCTCAGGCTCATGGCGCCAAGCTTGGTATGCCAAATTTGATGTTGAGTGCTCCATCATGCTTTGCCATGCCATTTCCCCATCTTTTGCACCAAGAAGATTTAAAAGGTGTTCCAGGTCTTTTTCTGTGACAGTGTTCAATTCTCCATTAGGAGCTCCAGAAACAGGCCTACACAAGGAGCAAAGCCGATTATCAGTGGCATACAGTATGACAAATTTCTGAAGCTGATCTAGTCAAAATAGCATTCAATCAAATTCAAACAGAAAATGACTGGAAGTGGATAAACAGATATTCCATCCCCCAAAAATTTGTCGAATTGCTAACTGCATATCAATAATCGCTACTCTGATCATAATCAGAGCATAAAGAAGCTGTTTATATCACAATCTTATAGAAAAGAGGTCTCGTTACTTTATATGGAGAAATGTAAAATAAATTACATGATTCACTAAAATGGTGGGAATTTACCAAAATAAAAGAAAGTGGAATGCATGAATAACTATCCATCTGAAACGCATTCAATAATGCCAGAAAAAGATGTCAAATAATGCAAAATGAAATTGCCATCACCACTGGACTAAAATTTTCACTTACTCTACATATTCCACCAATAACCCTTGTTTAATATTGTAAAGTAATCTTATAAAATATAGCAAAGCTTCCGAACCATTATGGAGTACCAATGCTTTGAAAGATACAACTTGCAATATTCAATAGTTTATCCTAAAGAAGCCACACTCCTGCCATCTTCCCTGTCCAACACCTCCTCCCCACCCCCACCCCCAACCGGGGCAACAAAAGCTTAATCACTCTAACATATTAAATCTCTGCGTCAGCCCATATGTTAAGCAATGCCAAGTACATTATTGGTGGGGCACTGGCACTTACGATTGTTTTGGAAAATCAATAAGAAAACAACTGTTATACATAACCAGAGATTAGTCAAAAAACTAACAGCACAGATATGGTAATATTATATTGATGATTAATTTTTCACCCTGAATCCATTGGAATTCCAAGTTCTTTCCCCATAAATTCTGCGACCTTCAGACATCAACCAATCCTATAACGAAGGTAATTAAATTCTCATATGGCTTCTGTAGTTCAAATTACAGAAACGAGAATAACACCTCAACCATCCACGTCAGTACAAAATCTACCACGAAATACACAATCATTTGTATTTTAGTCCACATTAACAGATTGCATAACAACTCACGTTATTAATAGATACACCCTAACTTAAAAAAAAAAAAAATTAAAATTAACAAAAATTTTATATATATATATATATATATGGTAGGTACATGATATCGCCGTGGTTAGCATCATCAGCCGGAGCCGACAACTGAGCGGCGGCGGCGGCTGGCTGAGGAGCCGAATCGAGCAGCTCCTGAGCTGATGAAGACTTCTCCAGCTTACGGTTGATGCCGCGGGATCGAAACCAGAGGCCACGACAGAGTGAAAAGGCCGAGAGCGCCGTGAAGGCAAACCAGAATCTCCGCGCACCGAGCCCCGGCGGTAGGGTCCAAACAAACCGGAGCTTGGATCGGAGTCCGAGGAAAAGTAACCCGGTCCACCGCGGCCGCCAGGACCATCCGATCACCAAGCCGATCATCACCGCCACCCAAATCGGCACTGCACAAACCAATATGTCGACGAATGCTTCCATTGCTGCCGTACTGTTGAAGAAATCCAACGCATTATTGTTCAATCCAATCCATCCCCCTTCCATTTCTTCAATCAAAGGGCTACAGTTTCAGGGAAACAACGGAGCTCTTGCGCCTGCTCATGGAATGGGTTTGGATTTGTTCCCAGAGAGAGAGAGAGAGAGAGAGGAGTGGATGCGGTGGAAAGAAACCTATTAAACAGGAATCGGATAAAATTTTGTTTTTACAGTTCTGTACAGTTGAGACTCATGACAAAGGGTAATTTTCAGATGGGCCCGGCTATCTGCACCCCACAAATTTCTAAACACACCCCATTTTTTTTTTTTTTATTTAAAAAATTCAAAAAATAACAAAATTACAAATTTACCCTTATGCAAAAAAGTGTGTTCGACTAGTGTTCGAACACACCTCTTTGCGTTCGACTGGTGTTCGAACACAGAGAGGTGTGTTCGACTATGGTTGGTCGAACACACCTCTCTGTGTTCGAACACCAGTCGAACGCAAAGAGGTGTGTTCGAACACTAGTCGAACACACTTCTTTGCGTTCGACAAACCAGGGTTGAACGGATCCCAGATTTGTTGTTTTTTTTTATTCTTTTTACACGATTTCACACGATTATTATATAATTTGTTAACTCATAAATTGGTTTTTCATACTTTATCCCCTTACCATTTTAAGATTTGAGTAATGAAAGAAAAAAAAAAAAAAAAAAGAAGGGGGAAAGCAAGCAGACGGGTTTGGGGAAGAAAGGGGAGAAAAGAAAAAAAAAGTAGAAGAAGAAGAAGGGAAAAGCAAGCAAACGGGTTTGGGGAAGAAAGGGGAGAAAAGAAAGAAAAAAAAAAAAAAAAAGAAGAAGAAGAAGAAGGGAGAAGCAAGCAGACGGGTTTGGGGAAGAAAGGGAAGAAAAATTTCAATTTTTTTTATTTTTTATTGATAAGGGTAAAAATGAAATTTTGTTATTTTTTGAATTTTTTAAATCATTTTAAAAAAAACTGGGGTGTGTTTAGAAGAATTGGGGGTGCGGATAGCCGAACCCTTTTCAGATAGGTTTAGAAAATAAACAATAAATCTGAAATTACAATTTTAATATCAACTTTCAAATTTAGTGAAATATATTATGAATTTTATATTAATTTACCATGTAGATCATAGTCGACTTCCCCAGAAAATTCGAATATATCAGATCAATTTATCAATACTAAAACCAGTGGGAACAAATTTGCTTAGAATAAAAATGGTAAATTAGTGATAAAATTTATGTTTTTTTTACAAACAAGTTTTACGAATTTTGACTAAAATTTCCAAAATATTCATTAGGATAAATGATGAGTAAATCTTTCCTAACGAGGTAATTGTTTCTTTATATTTGAGAATATATTATTTAAGCTGATATTAAAATATGCTATTACTCATACTTAAAAAAATGAAGTTGTCAATGTGTGACAATCGGTAAAATTAATCTTGATTTTCTATCATCAGATTATGGAAATTTTTTGAATGGAGAAATAGTTTTCGTCTTCTAGATATTTTAGAACAAAGGATATACGTGGAATATTATATTTTGATGCGACAATATTATCTCCACTCTATTTACCTTTTTGAGAGAATTGCCACATTAAGATTTTGGGAAGCGCTTTTAGTTGAAATCGTAGGTTACCGCAGAGAGTGAAATGGTAGAGGAGAGGTAGTTGGTTAGGAACTGGATTATCTGGCATGATTCGGATGGATAAGCTGTTTCGGATTATTTTTAGCCTTTTCTTTTGCTAAATAAATTATTTCACTCATTTAATGGAGCGTTAGCCCACGCGCGTCGGTGCAAACGAAATGGCGATTAATCGCCCAGATATGGTCAAAGAAAATTTAGATGATAGGATCTTGAGCCACTATGTCTCACGGATTTTTATTATATTGTGTAAAACGAATCAACTTATAATTCAATAACCTACAATCTAAATTTTACAATTTACATATTATTTGTGGGTGATAGACTTCATCTCACTGTAATTATTACAATTCACATATTATTTGTGGGTGATAGACTTCATCTCACTGTAATTATCCGTAAGATCTCGAGCGCGGAAAAGGATCCAATGAATTCGAAAAAATTGAACGAGGATCCGTACATGAGTTTTTGTGTAGTTTTTTGTTTTTTTTTTCTTATCTTATAATATATATATATATATATATATATAAATTACATTTTTTTAAATATAAACATATTTAGGTTTCAAAAAATAAATATAAACATAATAATTATTTATATAAGTAAGACTATTAAGGATACATGATACAATCACAAATTTTCTCAAAAAATATATAAAATAAATAAATAAAGTAGTAGTTATAAAGAAGGTGAACTAATTATTAAAAAGTGAAAGATTCCAAATAATATATATATATATATATATATATATATATATATATATATATATATTATAGTAAGACTAATACTGGCGAGACAACATTTTTTCTCAAATTTATTTGCATTATTAAATTTTATTTTAAATTTTATAAAACAAATAAGGTAGTAGTTATGAATATTTACTATCCTAAAAAAGTAGTTATATATATTTTAATTATTAAAAACTAGAGAAAACACTAAAACAAATGTGGACTATTTGAAAGGTCTATATATAATCATTAATATTGAAGTTGTGTGAAAATATAATCCTAACTAAAGTTACATAACCCACTGTTAATACACATCATTTTGCAATAACACACTTCAAAATAAATTCTTTTCTTGTTGATCGAGTCGTGACTCATAACCGATCTCAATGAAATTTCTGCTTTACGAATTCTAAACTTCAAAATATACTTTTCTAATCTTTTGAAAATTCCCTTAGTTGATTTTTATGACTTTTAGTCAAGTTACCCACTTCTTGAACATAGATATTAAAAATTTGTAGGGAATATAATAAACCAGCCCATATTGTTTGTTGCTCTCTGCAAGTAAAGTACAATGTAAAAAACTTCAATCTTGAAGGGATAAAACCTTGCCTTTTTCTTTGTTTCCAGAGACTAAGTCTCACTTTCACACTAACAGAGAGGGGGGGGGGGGGGGGGGAGAGAATGTTGAGTTATGCAATCTCAAAATGCAGTGAAATATACAATCTGTTATAACATGATGAACCCCATAAAAAGAAGAAGGAAAGAACTGTCTTCAAAAAGTATTATAAGAAAGCATAATACCTAGAATGATTTCATCAATAAAGCATGCACCGAATCGTCGTTGAAGGAAATCGATCACTGGCTGGAAATGTTTCATCATAAAGCTGAGGGGAATGAAGCCTGGTCCGAGATCACTCGACAGACTTAATGTAGACATATCAAAGAATGGTCTCGAACCAGACAACATCCCCCTCAACAGTTTACCACACAGAGAAGAAAAGTGGCTTGATTTTAATGTGGCCATGCATTGATCTTTCATGGTGCCTTATATGCATTATATCTTTTTGACAAGCAGTTACACTTTCTACACCTTGCATTCCCACACAAAAGTTCAGTCAAATTTTGGGATCATATATTATTACAAGATTACTAATTTTCTAACTTAAGTCCTTGGTGTGAACTAGCTACTCATGCTATGGTTCTAACAATCGGAATATTCAGTTCTTTATTGTGTTCTAATCTCATATTTGGATATATTATTATTAGACACGTAGTGTGCATTGGTAAAATGCAGTATAATCGAGATGAGAATCCTCTATGATTTTTTTTCAACTATCTCCAATAGTAAAAGGTCGAAGAAGAGAAAAGTAGAGCTGTGAAGTATGGCTATTTAATCTACTTTTTCCCCTTTTAACAAAAATAAGAGTAAAGAAGAACATAAAAGTGACCCTAACTGTGTAAAAACAGAATTATACAACTATGCTCAACTTAGCTTTAATTCCAATTTTGTGGAAAGTTGATGCACTAGGAATATGAAAATGACTTATAGGAACTTGAAATGGTTTGATGTAACTTTCATCATATCATCTGTGGTCCAAATGAATGTTCATCTAGCTTACAATAAACCAAACTGATTCATTGAACATAATCTTAACCCTTTCTTGAGCATTGAATCAGTTCATGTTACATGTAGTAAACATGCGCAGCAAATGAGCACACAAAAAACGAGTGTTTACTAGGTGCGAATCCCACATTACTCTAAAGAAAATTAAGACACTCAAGAAACTCAGAGAAGAGTAAACCAGACAAGGAAAATATATATCAGAGTGATAGAAGCATGAACTACCAAATTATTCATGAACTCGGTGAATTAGAGCATATAAGCATGAAAAAGAAGAACTGCTGCAAATAATGACTCAAAAGAGTTTCACAAATGGTAAAGTCTAACATACAGCTCTTTTCACTAGAGATTATTCTTCTATGAAAGCATCGAGAGGGGCATTTATGCTTGGAAAGTCATCCTTTACATGTTATAAGCACAAGCACTTTAAAGGAACGCGCTTTATATGCTTTAGACTTCTTTCTTCTGTTTTTTAATTATTTTCATGATAACACTTAGCATAATCTCTCAAACCAAAAGTTTTTGTCCCATAAAAAGCACCCCTTGATGGGGCCTTATGTTGGTGACTTTGTGTCCTTAACTGAATCATGGGCACATAAATCACAAGTATCTACTATTTCTGGTAAATAGACAATTGTACACAAGAAGCACTAAAAAGGAATTAATTTCAGATGGAAGTTTTTACAAATGCATCAGAATAAGTAACAGAAATTTACATTTCACACATTAATTTAAAAACAAACCACTCAAAGGGGTTTTGAACAGTCACAAGGCACAAGACAGAGATTTTTATCCTCAATAAATTAATCTCATTCCAACATCAATTAGATAACTTACAGCAGCTCATCAAGAATGAACAGAAATATCCATGCATCTCTCTCCAATCAGCTTAGATGTAAATGATTCATCCATTTCTTCTCCTTGGTGACTATGTTCTCTATTTTTCCAGGAAGCGGTACGGTTCTCCATATTCGTCCCAATTTTCAGGTTCATGGAAGCCATAGGGGGGCAGTCTCGGAAAATGGAAAAACTGTGGCGAGTTTCTTGGGTTCTCGTATCAAAACCTTTTGCATCACTGCAGCTCTTCCTCCGGCCCAACTTTGGTGATTTAGCACGGGTTGGAGGCGGCTGATATTTAAAAATAATAAAATAACAAACTTAAGATGTTCATAGGTATGAATCAATAAGCCAACAGATACATTGATATTTTCATTCTCAACCATAGGATTGAATTTCTGCCTAACTGTGAAATAAAATCACACCTTCTTTTATATATTTTTGTATTCCCATTAGATAACTCTAAGAGTAAAACTGCAGTACCTTTTTTAATTCAACTTTTGGTGGTGGTCCCTCATGGTAGAAGTTTGGCATTGGGCTTGCCTTAAACATCAAACTCTTCCTTAGTTGCTTGATTGCTGCGTCAGTCTCTTCCTACACATTTGGCAAAGTGAGAAAAGTTTACTGATCTCAGAGAGGATCATAAAGGGCTTTAATGTACTTCTAGGTTTGAATAACACTACGGAACACAGCGTTGAAGGGTTAAACCACCTTATTCCTTGCCTCAAATTGACTTTTCTCAGCTTCCAGTGCTTGATGTTTCTCCACTAATTTTGAGTAGAACTATAACAGACAATTCCCATTAAAGTGACATGACAAAATCACATATTCTACTTCAGAGTTATATGAGACAACAGTCACATGCATGATAAACTCATGGACACTACCTCTTTCCTTCTTTCAGCTCGTGCACTGCTTTTAAACACTGGGGCTGTGCCAACAGTTGTCTTGAACTTTCTTGCTGGTGTCACAGTTCTTCAATAGTTAAGAGAAATCAGAACAGTCACAATAAATACAAGAACGAGAAGACAAGAAGTTTATACAAAACTAGGGCCATGGAAGATAGGATATGATGAGGCAACTGAACAGTTATCTTCATCTGCATGCTTCTTGTTATCAGGCTGCAATGGTTTCCTTTGGACAATAGGTGAGACTGCCTGCACCCAGATGGAGTATAGTATCAATAGTTGATCTGCTGCTAATCTTAGATGCTCAAAGTGTCACTTTGAAACTACAATCTCATGAAAGAGAATTAACATAATAGAGGGTAAGCACCATGATATATAGTCTTGAAAGAGTGTGTTATGAATTAGGGTACTCAGTATTTCAAAAGTTCTGAATTCATATGTACTAATGGAAAAAATCTCTTCCCCAGTGTCACAAAAGTTTCTAACGGAATTAGAGGTTTAAATATGGAAAAAACCAATCCCCATGTGAAAGTTTCAGAATAAGAAAGAAATTTAAATTCTGGTTAAGGAATTTACTGGATTCTGCTTCACAGAACTTGGGTGTTGCATAACACGAACATTAGATGGTTTGTCTCCAGCAATGGTATTCTCATACTCAGCACCATAAGGACGGGCTCCGGATAAGGCACGCTTTTCAGTTGCCAGAGCAAATGGCTGCGGAACTGTGCATTTTGTTTTAGAGTTTCCGACAGCTTGCCTGTTAGCTTTTCTGCCATAAACCCGTATCTTCTTATTGTCATCTGTTACCTTTGGATCTTCAGATTTTGAGTTATCCATGTCAATATCATTGTTGAAGCTAGCTAAACTCTTCTCACATGTCTCAACTTGGCAAAGCTTTGCAACCTCAGCTGACTTGTCACTATTGCATTCCTTTACTTCACAGTCTTGTAATTCAGCATTTTCATCAAATGCATCAACAAGGTGGGGGTCAATATTAATAAGTTCAGACATGTGTGACACATCTTGCTGGCTAGCATTTCCAAACTCTGAATCATGGGTGATGTCATTTGCATATATAATGACACCATCCGGCTCCTTGTCAACATGAATGTCGCTGCCTTCCATGCCCATAACACTGAGATGATAACCGAAAGCACTATTTTCAGGTCGTTCATATGAATTGAGCACCATAGATGAGATATCCACACATCAGCAACCAGATAAACTAAAAAGTGATAACTATGGTGGTTTCAGAGAAAAACATTCTCTTGTTTTGTTGTGTGGTGGTGCTTATGACATGAACATGAAAACTCTATTCGTTTCACTCGTTCTAAACTTTAAGGAGTGTGCCATAGAAATTCTTGTTCATAGGCTTTTTATCCTGAATGTGGGTTTCTATTATAAACATTTATACCATTGAGGGAGGAATTTGTATCTTAAATAGAGCATCTGGTGTTGTGCCTAGCTTGTTGTAATCTATGTTCGTATGCATTCACTTCGATATTATTTTATTAATAATTATTCCTACACTCTACGTACATGTGAAACTAAAGATGAAGTCGTTATTGTTCTTAAGGCACCACATGATGAATCTAAAGAAACCTACAAAAGAATGAGCCAACAGAACTATACTACTTATCAACCACGCAAGAACTAGGATGTAGGAGACAAAGTTAATATTATATTCACATCAATCGGAGTTCGAACAAATTAACATAACATCTTCCATATTAACTGAAGCAAAAACAATCAGCCACAAATAAAATTGCAAACTTTGAAAATCGAACCAACTAAACAACCACAACTTGGAAATTTTCACAAAATCCAATGGAATGTTAACCAAATAAGAGATTATATCTTCATACATTGAAAACTATTCATAGAAGGAAACAAGAAACTGATAATTCATCATCCAGCTACAATCTTCACAAGGAAATGTACAACTTTTTCGTGCACAAAGTACTAGAGGATCATGATAATGCATAGTACGACGAATAATATCACATTAATGTTCTAAAATTGAATTGCATTAATGACATTCCAGCGCAATTAATCTTATCACATAACCACATTAATCAACATCAAAATCAGATAAAATTCAGGAAAAAAAAAAACTCTAGCTGCCAAAACTTCTCATACAGAAACTAGATCTGCTCTAAATAATCCTGGTGAATCAGAAAAAACAAAAACGAATTGATCGAGCCACAGTTGCATGTATGCACACATACACAAACACATAGATAGAGGAGGAAAAAAAAAACTGAAAAAAGTAGGAAATTTTCTTACGGAAATATCGCAAATTCTAAACTTTCTGCTTGAATTTAGCCTCTGGATTTTCCTTATCGGAGGCTTTTGCGAGTTCTGTGTGTGTACTGTGTGTGACGGTGGGCTTTGTCTGTCTTCTGTTGCAGATAGTTATAGACTTATAGAGGGGATGGAATAAAATAACGGCGTTAGTTGACGGCGGTTGAGAAGTTTGAACTGGAGTGGAGAAGAATTTGAGATTAAAGTAAGGCCTTAATTTAAAGTGAAATGTGAAATTACATTTTGGGGCCTGGATTGGAGGTAAAAAAATATTCGAATTTTTTAAATTTGGTGGTCCAAATATTCATGCTTAAAATTTCAATTATCTATTAGTTTCCTTATCTTTTTTTCTCTTTAGCAATCTTCTAAAATTCGTTAAGCTAGTCAGACGCTTGACTGACGCCTAAGAGCCGTATCTAAGTTAAATAATATTTTTATTATTTTAGCAAATTTTCTTAATTTTATATCTTAAAAAAAATATTTTTTGAAACTCATATATATAGTTTATGTTGGAGGGCAAGTAAAACTTAATATGACATTTGAATTATATTATTATATAATTTATTCAATGATTAAAATTATATTTGTATTTCTCAATTCTTTATTTTTCTATTTATATTTAGTTAAATAAATAATAATTTGATAGAAGTTTATAATACATTAAGAATACTGTTGTTTTGCTGAAAAATAAAAGGAAAAAAAAGGAAAAAAATTATTTGGTACTTAGGACCGTCTAGAGCCGAATTGATCTGTCTAGCCCCGTATAGGACCACCTAGCGCTTAAGGTGGCTGAATAGACAAAAATCGGTGCGGTTAGGAGGAGTCGTCTAGTACTCAAGCAATCACTGTCTTGGCCGAATCTTAGAACACCGTTTTTTAGAGAATGACATGAAAATTATTATCCTTACTTTAAAATATTGGTGATATAATTAATTTGATTAAACTTGGTGATTTATTTTATTTTGCAATTAACATTAAATGAAAAGACAACAATGTTTTTAGCAAAGTACAGCTAGTGATAATTTTGACAGTCTAACAAAGAGGGGTTAGATGGTCATAACGACGTTTAAGTCTCAACTATCCGACAAATGGTGATTAGAATGGGCCAATAATTATTAAATTGGGTGGGGCCCATATTTGATTACTATTGCTAAACCTTTTTGATAAAGCCCATAAATCATCTTCTTAATTATTCTTATTTGGACCTCACCTTTTCTTCCTCACTTCTGCCAAATCCACCACTTGTTTATCGAATCATCCAGACTTTACTTCATATTTATATTATCTGCTTCAAATAAATAATATTTCATTCACAAGATGTATATGAAATTGTATTATGAATAAGATATTATTTTATGAGATGAAACTCACTATTTACAACTCAAGTTTAAGTTCTCGATCAGACTTTAAACTTTTAAATTTAAGAATCGAGTCAAACAAACACTTATGTATTATTTACATGACTAAATGTAAAAAAGTTTATTGAGGCTTTAAAGAAGCAAAGGTTAAAAAAAAAAAAAAACGGAAGCAAATATTGTGTAAATGTGTTTGTTATAATGAATAAAAAGCAAAATGACACTTACAAGAAGTATTGACAAAATTAAAGAATATTATTTAAATATACACCTCAAAATCCTTTACATTTGATTATTTATATACTATTAATTGTCAATTTACGATCAACTCATTAACTAAAACTAACTAATTACTCACAGGTAACTATATTCCCTAATCCTTTCATCATGCAACTATTTAGTTACTAATTAAATCCTTAATTTAGCAGCAATTTTTATTGGTAAGAAAGTGAAAGAGCAACTATAAATTGACCATTAATAAACACACATGGCTAGCTAAAATTAAAGCCAAGAGTTTGATGATTTTATACTGCATTTTATATTTCATTTTATCATTTTACCATATAATACCTGGCCACTCCAACAGAAAAAGTATTATTATTATTATAGAATAGTCTTAAATTGAAATAAGAGATAAAATATTATAAAGTTTTAAGAGTCGATAGAAATGTGGGTTTGAACTGTCTCGCAGATTACATTTTATGAAACAAAGTTTCATCCAATTAATTTCCCCTAATATTGAGTGAAACAAATCATCTACTTTTAAATCTGTTAAACATGACTTCATCTTACAAGAGACTGTTTTAATAAGATGATAGTTCTGGGCATAAATTAAAAGCATGCAACATATACTAATTTATTTCAACCAATAAATTAAGTGTTTATAAAAGATTATATATTAAGGAATCTGCCAAATTAATGGAATTGGGGTAGATGTGTTTTTTGTTTATCTGAACCTTTAAACTTTGTTACCAACTACATAATTAACCAATAATTATGTTTATTTAATTTATTTCAACCAATTAATGAAGTAGTTATAAAAAGGATAAAGCTTTTTTTCTGAACAAACCCCAACCAGTTATTTATAGTTAGTGTGATTTCTGGTAGGATAATATTGATTGTGTGTGTCTATATATATAGGGTTTATTTTCCCCTGGTTCTATTATTGGACTTAATTACATATTAAAAATAAAAAAATTCTCAAGTTCAAGGAATCGATTCTTTTAGTTATTACTAGGAATTTATTCAAGTTGAGAAATGTATTTATTGTTAGGTTGAACCTAAATTAAAAAAAAAAAAAAAAAATCTAGAGTGATTACTATAATTGAATACATAATAATAATAATAATTAAAAAAAAAAAGATGTGCAAGTTCAATAAAATTAATTAAGCAAATGGGACTCCTCATTAATAACTTAATTAATTTTATCTCTATCTATAATGGAATCTTCAATCCTAAGTGAAGCATAATAGGCCCCAGTCTCAAATTATAGAAATTATCCACACCATACTAATTAATCATCAAGTCATCGACAGGGTGGCCAACATGTTCTTTCTCTCAATTAAATCAAATTATATCATGTTTATAATGTCTATTAAATTAAACTTTCTCGAGTGAAAAGTAGGAGATTTATATATAAAAATCAAATTACATATTTGGTGATTAATTGATGGTTGATTGCTAATAGTTCGTCTCGAATCTCGATCCAAGTTGATAAGTGAATACATATAAAAATCAAATTAAATATTTTACTTGACCCACTCGTGCTCAGCTCTAAACTAATTCAAGATTGATTTGCTCGATTAAATTCATTTTCAAAATTTAATTAAAAGTTAACAAGTTCTAATAGTTATATATTCGACTAAAATTGATTCGTTCACGTTCTTGAATTCTAGATGATATTGTGACACTAAACAAAATTTCTCCATATGGGCTTCATTATTTGATGGTTTATAACAAAATCATATTTGTTGTTAAAAAATTTAGTTTGCATGTTGTGTACAAGGATTTGAAATGAATAAACCCTTCTTTTTTTTTTTCTCTCTTTCTTTTTTTTTTTTTTTTAATAAACCCTTCATTTGAACAACTACCAATATATCTACAACTATAAATTTCAAATTCATCCACATTTCTTCTAAGTACATCGATTGATTAGTCATCTACATTCGAACCTACTCATGTACCTGCATGATATGCAAATTGCTACAAAACACTATTTCTAAGAGAAATAAGGTTTTCATGTACGCTTATCAGAAAATATTTCTAGATCCCAATAAACTCAATACCAGATAGCCACCAAAAAACTTCCATTATTAACTAATAAGACGAAGCTATCGACCATATCATAATTCGCAAAAAGATGTGCTAAAAAAATCGTGCATCATATATATACACATCAGGATACAGACAGTTTCGCTAGGGTTAGTGCCAATACTCGTACCCCGTTTGCAATGTCCTTAGGTGCTGCAAACTCTTCCGGCTTGTGACTATATCCTGCCAACACGAAAAAAGAAAACTATTCAACGCTTTTCAAAGACAAACACCAAATGAACATAGAAGAAACTGATCAATAATAAGTACCTTTATAACATGGAATGAAAATCATGCCCATTGGAGATATTCTGCAACAATTAGTAGTGAAGGTTGTAAGATAGCGTTATAATGTAATAGTCGAGCGTTTGATCAACGATTACCTGGCCATGAACAAAGAATCATGATAGGCTCTGCTGATCATCTTCTTGTACGATAAATTCAGTTCTTGACAGGCTGATTCGGTTGCTTTGATGATCGTCTCTTGAGAGAGTGCTGGTGGATCTTGATTCACGATCTTGAATTCAGAGAGCTTCACACCACGAGCTTTAGATATGCTGAGAGCCGATTCATGGATTTTCTTGATTACAAGATTTCTCCTCCTTTCATCTATATCACGAGTATCTGAGAAAATATTTTCAGTTAATTGACTATAATCGGGTTATATCAAAGCGTAATAAAAATGTCGTACCAATCTCCACGTGGGATTTGCTCGGAATGCTGTTTATTGCACCTGGATGCAGCTCCAGAATACCTTAAAAGATGACATTTTCAGGAAACTATGAGACGAGAAGTGCATAATTATATTAAACTGGAAATGTGCCTTTCTAACCGATAGCCATAAGAAAACAAGTTTTTTACTCATTTTTTTTCAAATTCCTAAAATGCCCTTTTAGCTTCGTGATCTGTAGTAAGCTTGTGATCTATTTGAGCTCAGTGATCTATGCCCGGGTATGACAAAAGGACAACTTAAGTTTAAGGGTAGTTACGTAATTTGATCTCAAATTTGGGTAGAAAAGAAACGGAGGTGCACAAAAAGTGTGGGACCCACCAACGGTTCCAACGGTGTCGATCGATCCAGATTCCAATACATGTTTCTCCACAGCCAGTGCTAATTCCGCAGCAGCCAGCCCGGCATCGTTTCTGTTCCAAATGATTTATGCATGAGTGGACTATCATATCCTAATCTAATCACAAATCCCATATGTAATTTCATATATAATTCAGTTCTTGAGAGAAGAAATATGTGTATAACCTCATTGGCATCAGAACAGCTCCAGCATGGCCCCCATTGCCTTCAAAATCGACTTTGATGCTTGCTGGAGCAGCAATGGCAGTGACGACGCCAATTGATATTGCTAAAGAAAGACGAAACAAATTAACGAACATGATGGGGAAAGATGCGACTTTTCGGCTATTTTTAAGCCATCTAACCTTCCTCTTCCAAGATGGGACCTTGCTCTATGTGCAATTCAATGAAAGCAGAATAGCTTCCTTTTGCTAGAAACACATCCTCGTTGTTGGCATATCCAGCAGATTTAGCAGCATCGGAAAAGGATATATTCTGACCGTCCACTGTTGTCTGAAGAAGTTCCGCCAGTTCTTTACTTCCAGCTAATAACCGGCTGCAAAATTCAGACGAAATTCAGAAATGTATATCAAGAAAAAACAAAGAAATGAAGTAGTGAATAAAGAAATAGAATATTGACCTTCCCAAGCAGCTAATTCCGAATCTTGTAGGCTCTTCCGATGTGAACGTGATCACCTCAAGAGATCTCTTAGGCTTAAAGCCCGACCTGTTAGGCTTTGATTTTTACGTAAGGTTCAAAAGAAATTTGTTACCAAAATAGAAATTTACAGTTTTTTTTCTGAAATATTCAAGTCATGCTCCCTGTTCAAAGTACATAAAGAAACAAAAAAAGACGACTTTTCTACTGATTCACACAAGACTTAGACGATCAGCATACCTCTTAAGTACATTAATGGATTCGATGGCACCCAAGACACCAACTACTCCGTCATATTTCCCAGAGTAGGGTATAGCATCGATATGAGAACCAGTAGAAACAGAAGCCAGCTCAGGCTCAGAGCCAACCCTGTGTAAAGTTGAATCAGAGTTGAAATAAAAAAACTATCCATAGTCCATAGTTCACCAACACCCAAAACTACCGCCATATACACTATAAAAAGTCCAACTCAATAGTTTCGAAAAGTTGTCTAAGAAAGATCAATATGAGTTTTTTACTCACCATTTACCAAAAATGTTCCCAACAGCATCCTCTCTCACAGAGAGACCAGAAAGGCCCATTAAGTTTTTGATGTACCTGCATGTTAATGCAACATAAAATGAGTAAGTGATATACAAATAGAGTGTGGCTCTTATGCGTATAAACAATAGCTAAACGTCAACGTAAATGAGTTAAGGTGGAGTGTTACCTCCTTGCCAGCACATCTTTTTCACTGTAAAGTATCCTTGTAACTGAAGGTGCCGGTGTATCAGAGAACGTTGATAGCTCATCAATCTAGAATCGAACAAAATCATATATGCCATATTACTAATTCAATGTAGATTGAATCACTAGAGTAAATATGTTGCAATTAAACATTTAAAAGCCTCAGAAAACAACCAACAGCTTTTCAATAATTATGCATCAGGTTATGTCAAGGCAACTGTTGAAATCAACTTATAGTTCATTTATAAACAAACTCTACCACTCAATATAATGTTAATTATAGTTCAAACTTAACTAAATACAGAAAGACTATTTTACAGCATGACAAAGAAATCCACACCAATCCATAAAAGCTACCAAAAAAAGAAAATTGCCAAGATTTCCACAATAGATTTAAACCCACTTCACAATTCATAGAAACTCCATCTCTCATTATCTCTATTCATCAAATCCATCTTTCTAAACAGTACCCCAGTTCAGAACTAATCAAGAACTACAATTTTTCAGTTCCAAAATCGAATCTTTACAAGCTTATCACACTAAAAACACAAGCAAATAAATGAAAAAGTAAGTGTTTTTTTCGTTTCTTTTCTAAAATTGAAGAAGATTACCTGTTTCTGCAGGGTTTGAGTGTCTACTGAAAGTGAAGATAATGAATCCTGAAAGTGAGGCTCGTGAATTTGGTACCCAGAAAACTCTTCCATGGTTTTGATTGTACTGTCATATTCATCTTTTTGAGATAAGATTACAGCAGAACTAGAGAAGAAGCATAGAGAGAAAATCAGAGTAGAGATTGTGAGAGCCATTTTCTGGTTTTATTTTGGGACTAATTTTTTATTTCGAATGTTTTTATAATTGTTTTGGGTGGAAACATGTGCGGGCTGTGTCAGTCTTGCACTGTCACTAGCAACTAATAGAACTCGTAAAGTATCAAGATTTCACCAAACTTCAAATCATGATCTAATAATTATATAAATTTAAACTATTAATTTTGGGTTTCCCATTAGTGAGTGGATCATATATAATTTATTTTATTAATTAGCTTTTTTCTCTTAAATTTCTCCAGAAAATGTTTAAAATATTGTTTTTCCACAATATTCTTTTTCTCTAATGCTTACTCCAAATATCAATCACATTTATATTTTTTAATGTATTTTTTCTTAATATGTTAAATTCGATACTTGAAATAAAAACAAAATAATTCAGAAAAGTTTATGATAAAACTATGGTTGAGTTTCATTGAAAAAAGCCCTTCTCATATTTGTAATATGGATAAATATTGCAAATATTTTCTTTAGGTCTTTAATTTCCCTACAAAATATTCCTCAACATCTGCAGTTTACAATTTGAAAAAAGAAAAAAAAAAAAAAAAAAAAAACACAAATATCAAGTGTTGGAAATTTTGGATTAAAATTCCAGAAATTTTGCCTTGATTTGGGCATTAGTTGCACATGGGTCCCGAACCCGATTGTGGCGAAGTATAGTTGGAATGTGGTCACCTCCGTGAGAGGTTCGTGGCGAGATATTGTACGCCCAAAACGGATAAAGGGTGAATGAAAAATTAAATCTCAAAATTACATGTTTGGATCCTTGCTTAGGCTTGGAAATTGGAAATGTGGGTTGTTGTCCCACATTGGAAAACCAACACAAAATTTTCCACTATATATAGTTTTTCACTATTGTGTGAGATTAGAAATGTTGGCAAAAAGGCTCTCTCACGCACGCGGGGTGCAAATCAAATTCTAAATTGAACTTTCGGACCATGGAACTTGTGTGCACACGCGACCTGCGTACACGAATGTCGGTCCGGAAAGTGGCGGCCTCGCCCGACATACTGTTGAAGTGGCTATAAAATGAGCCTCCCTCCACATGATTTCCACCAAGAGATAACTCGTTTTTATTCAGTCCTTCATTCAGATTTCCGAGTCATCATTATTTCGGTTCGCCGTTTGCAAAGTGTTTGTGCTCGACACTGTTGTTGCGTGTTCGCCGTTGTATCCTGGGAAACGGATGTCCTTTGAGCACTTTGGAGTGGGACAAATCTGTTTTAAGGAAACTATGATTACACAGTCCTCGGCTTTCCCTCGCCAAATTCAGTTTCCTTTCAGCTCTGTTTCTCGCCATTTTTCCAGAAAATTTGCAACATCAAGAGCATATTTGTTACTTTGACACAATTTGTTGATTTTGATTAAAAAGATCTAAGTAATTTTTGTAAGGTTGGATTTAAATAAGGGTTATTGTTCTTCTGCATTTTTGTATTGAATGTGAAGACACGTCACAAATTTGAATACAAGAAACAACATGATTTACAATAGGACAACAAAATGACAATTGTACCCCGCCAATATTACTCAAATTATCATCATTAAAGAATATTCATCACATTGTCTTCACAAAGAAGACACTACCAAGAAAACCTGTCCCAAACACACCAAAGAGACAGACAAGGACACTAAACTGAATCCAAAAGAATCAAAGAATCCTTAATCCCAACAAAAAAGCATCATGATTTTCTGAAACTTGTTGCAATGGGGATGATAACAAGAAGAATGAGCACAAGAAGAAGAATGAGCACAATACACAAACACTTTCTGCTACTCTTCTGATGCTCTTTAGCAATCTTGAGGTCCTTAGTCCCATCAATGGTGTACTGTGCTGCACTCATCACATGATGCTCAATGTCATTCATTTGCTCACCTTGGGCCTCCACCATCACCGCCATGTCCAGAAATATCTGGTGCAGCTCCAACAAGCTCTTCTCTATCTCCTTGGCGGCGTCACGACGGTCCTGTATCTCCGCCACTGTCTCCACCACCGGCCCCCGCCCGTTCTCCTAATCACCCAGAAAAAGATTCTTGCAGTTCAGTATTTTCGAGTGAAATTCGGGACAACCACAAAAGTAGCTTAACAAGATAACGAAGAAACTTAAAATAAACAAAGGGTAACAAAACATTGAATATAACCAAAATTAACATTTTTACCCTTAATAAAATGGTACACACCTCCTAAAGAAGTTAGTCAAGGGAAAAATGAAGGGGTATTTTCATCCAAAACACAAAAAAATTTAAAATAATCAAAAGATAACAAAAATATTAAAGGATAACCAAAATTGACATTTTTACCCATAATAAAATTAAACAACTCCTAAGAAAGTAAGGTAAAAGGAAAATTCAGGGGTACTCTTGACCAAAACACATTTTTTTACTAGAAAAACGTATTTTTATAGATTTGATCCAAATAAATTTTTATCATTTTATTTGACTATTCTTACCCATTATCACACCATTCATAAAATTCATCAAGCACAACAAGAATAAAAAGGTTTGATTGAATATATATACTTGTATAGCTCTGGATAATAATTCGTCACCACCATTGCCATCACTGTTAGAGATGATCTTCTCAATTACGTCGTCGTTTGGGAGTTCTCCGGTGACGGTGAAGTATCTCCTACCGACAGTTTCCTTGTACTCCGACATCATCTTCTGTCTCAGGCCCTGAAACTCCATCATCAGCTCCTTCAGCTTCTTCCTCAGCCCGTTGGTCACCGCAGAGCGGGTCCGGTCCAACGGGGAGCCCGCTTTGCAGCCCGAAAGCCTCCTGCTTACCGCATTGGACCTGTCCATGTCCTCCAGCTTGGCCTTTATGGCCCGGGCCCGTTTCAGCACCGATAGGATGTCGGCGTTGACTCGGGCCCTCAGCGACTTGAGGGCTTCGGGGTTGTGAAGGGCCTTTCCTTCCTCATTGGAGTCTTGTAATCGGGCCAGGATTTCTCTGATTGAGTTCATCTCTTTCTTCACCTCTTCTGCTTCTTCCAAGAATGCAGTGAGGTTCTGGTCTATTTGGGCCATGCCAATTTCGAGGTCCGGGCCCGACTCGAGGTCTTTCATGGCTTCTTTCTTTAGATCGACATAGCTTGTGAAAGATTTGGTCATCAGATCATTCATCTTGATTTGTTTGTGTTTTTACAGAGAGAGAGAGAGGAGTATATATGGAAATTTGATATGGAATGGGAAATAAATTTGCGAAATCAGTGGAAAATGTATGTAAGAAAGAAGGGGCTTTTGTGTGAGAAGCTGATTTATTTGGATTAATAGCCGTTCTGTAAGAGAAGTTGACCGATTTGGAGATTTATTTCGGAGTAGCCGTTAAACTTTCCCCAACGGCTAGTATTTTTTGTCTTCGCCTTTTGGGTGTGGTATTTTGGAATAATTTGCAGCCACACCCCTGAGTTTTATGTATTTCCACACCGCACCCTTCACAGTTTGCAATTCTTGAATTTGCCACGCCTCCAATATAACTAGGTATCTAAATCAGTCACTTTTAGATATTGCAATATAAAACACTTATATTAAAGAGTTGAGATAATTTAAATTTTACCTGCAGAAACTCCTTTTGAGATTTGATATATTTATCAAGAAATTCTTACTGTGTATTTGAAATTATGGTTATTTCTTAAAATCTATATCTACTATACTCCATTCACGATTTTATTTCCTAACATACATAAAATATGTAGCACAACAACAAATTAATTCGAGTAGAGCAAACATAGTAGATAATAATTAAAAAAACAAAAATATTAGTGAAAATTGTGATTATTCAATTGAAAAAGAAAAAAGAAAAGAAAGTGATCTAAGAAGCCCATTTCCAAGAACTGCGTTTTTTTTTTCACCACTAATGAATGACAATTAGTAAATGAGATTTTATTCTCAATTCCACAAAAAACTGAGTGCAATCATCTTAATTCAGTTTGCAGATTGATCAAAATCAAACCAAGAAACAAAAATCAGCATGATTAAAAACACTTGATACAAGACTTCATCATAAACCACAACACATAGACTTAAGTTGAGGATGATCATGATTTGCAATCAGGCAATGGCGCACCACACAAACACCTATTATGAAAATAGGAAGTCTCATCCATTTGTTGCAGATTCCCACCAAACGGAATCCGTCCACACAGCCTGTTATAGCTCACGTTCAATAACAGATCCAACGCCGTCAACCCCTCCGGCAACTTCCCAGTGATCTTATTGTGGTTCAAATCCAACGTCCTCAAGCTCGCCGGAAACTCCACCTCCGACATATCAAACTGCAACATATTCCTCGACAAATCAGCGTAAGATATACTCTTATTCTTCCCAAACAGGACCGCCACACCGCCTTCCAGCCTGTTACGTTGCATGTCCAGAAAAGTGAAGTTCAGGCCACCCCACCCTGCCGGAATCGTCCCCGATAGCTGGTTGTGCGATAAGTACACATACTGCAAGCTAGGGGGCAGGTCGGCAAAGGACTCCGGCAAAGCTCCTGTGAGCCTGTTCCGGTCGAGTTTCAGGCCGGCGAGGCTTCGGAGTTCGGAAAGTGAAGGGGGGATTGAGCCGGTGAAGTTGTTGAAAGATAAGTCGAGAAATGTTAGGTTTTTGAGCTGGCTGAGGAATGGCGGGATGGGGCCTGAGATGTTGGTGAAACTAATAGTGAGAGATTTGAGATTGGTGAGCTTGGTTATGGAGGGTGGGATTGAGCCAGTGAGGTTTGTGATCTTGTGGATGAAGAGGGATTCGAGGAAGGGGAGGTCGGCGATGGCGGCGGGGATTTGGCCGGAGATGTTGGCGGCGAAGAGGCTGAAGCTGTTGATCCGGTTAGTTTTCCGGTCGCATTTGACGACGTACCAGTAGCAGCAGTCGGTAGTGGGGTCCCATGAGGCTAGGTGGTAGGGGTTGTTGAGGGCTTCTTTGATTTTGAGGAGGACTTGTTTGTCTTTTGGGTTGCATCTTATTGAGTGAGAGAGTAGGGGTTGTGAGAGGATTAGAAGACACAGAATGGAGAGGAGACTTGGATTCACCATACTTGGTTTTCTTGGAGAGTGTCATATTGTATTCATATATTTATATGTAATGATCACGGTAACAAAACGTGTGGGGCTATACATATCCTAAAAATAGTAAATATATTTAAAAATTGAATTTTCATATTTTTCATTTTTTTAAATGGAATCTATTTAGTAAATTTTGAGACGTATATAGTCTCTACCAAACATAAAATGAAATTAATTTTGAAACCTAGTATTTACTTTATACTCCCTCCGTCCCGGTTAATTTTGCACACTTTCCTTTCGGGATGTCCCGGGTAAATTTGCATATCCCCGAAAAGGAAAGTAATTTTTACTTTTGGCATGATTTTGTTGACTTTTCAACTCAAAAAACAAAAAATACACTTACTTTTGACATGATTTTGTTGACTTTTCAATTCAAAAGGTAAAAAAACAACATTTTCTTATTCCACGTGCCGGGAAGAATGTGCAAAATTAGCCGAGACGGAGGGAGTATTTAAGTTGAGGGAGGACTAGGGGAGGTATATATAATAGCAAAGTGGGTATGGCAAATTGGATTCTTGAATGAGAATACGCGTAATTGACTGTGACTTGATGTTATTTAGATCTTTATTTGACATACAAATTACAATTATGAAATTCAGACATCATGTAGATAAGTTCACGCATATCTTATCTTCAAGAAGCAATAAGTGGGCCCATCCCATGTATAGTGGGATCCTCATGCTATTACAGTGTTACTCTACTCCAAGCCTAAAATATTGACCAGTCAAAGGTTATTTGTCAATATATACGAAAAAGAAAACGCTAATCTGGCCGAGTTTGGATCTGGTAGGCGCTAGTAGACTGGGCTCGCGAGTTTTTCTTAATTGGGCCTGACCCAATTGTGCTGGCATTTCTTATTTGGGTCACATACTATTTAACTGGACTGGACCGAGTTTTTTAAATTAGTGGGCCTCACTAAATTGTACTTGGCCTAGGCTATAGGTGTGGGCTAGCCTGATAAGTGATTAAAGTTGATACTCACTTTTTTGATGTCATGTATATGTTTTGAAGACTGAAAGGGTCAAAAAGTTTCACGCTTACTTTATACATGTTATTACAAAACTCATTGTAGCTCATCCATTCAATATAATTGGAAAAAAAAACTCGAAAAAATACATTTATTTTTAAACTACTATCTTAAAACTCAGCACATTATACCTTTACCCAAATTGAGATGCTACAATGGCGTTTCCCCCTCTTCGAAAATCCTTGGCATCAGAATTCAAATGTCTCTAATCATGGCTGTTCTCTGATTCAATTCATCCTTTGAAATCTGCTCGTTAACCTCCTGCTTCACTTCCTCTTTACTGCGCCGCCGCTCTCCGGCGACTCCACACTCTCCTCGCCGCCGTGAATTCTTTCCGTTTCCTCTTCTTCACCTCGATGTCCGATTCATCGCTGCGATCATCTTCTCCACACGACGACGATCGGATCTGGCATTTGGTAGTGAAGAGAATGGCGAGGAGCAAGAGGTTCAGAGCCAGGAAAGCCCACAGTCGACAGTGCGCGAAGGGCGACACCACGACGGCGCGTTCGATGCACGAGACGAGCGCCGCCGTCGTCCCCGCGGCGAACCACACATCCTGTAAGTTATCTTCTCTCATCTTATCCGTCGCCATTATCGCAGTACACTCTGCTTGATTTCTCACGCAACTAACAGGTCTTCATTTCATTGTTCATTTTCCAATCAGTTTATAAGCAACTTCTAATTTTGTTCATCAGGTGAGGAAAAACAAATTTGTTGAGATCCTTACAATTAATGTTGGTTGTTTAGTTGCTTGCACTTATTGCTGGAGAATCAAATTCTTCCATGAGCAAGTTACTATACCAAGTTTGATTTTGCAGACAGGACGTGTTAGAGGTGTCGTAGCTGATGGAGTCAAGGAGATTGGGTTGAGTAGTGAAGACACTGGGGCATATGGTATGTGGGATTACTTTGCATGCTAACAACTTATTTAACTTATATATACTGGAAAAAAACTTTGTTGGCCTTTTCAATTTGTGGAAATGCTTTGCTCATCCCCAAAGTCAATGTTATTGGTGTTGGATTGCACCATCAACCAGGCAATCATGATGACAAAGAAATGGATTGCACCATTTCTTTTTAATATTGATCTTGAGGCGATGAATCAAGAGTACACTGTCGTTCAGGACAGTGGTTGATACGTTGATTTCCTAGAATGCAGATAACAACTGATATCATCTGAGGATTTCCTGGTACTTTAATGTCTCCTTAACTTGACACTTGGGGTATCTATCGTTCACTTTCATTTATCTTTGGAAAAATATGTTAGTGGACGAGACTGCAATGGGGTTTGTACGTCTTTAAACACCAATGACTATTGCAATTTGCATTTTGTGATAGTGAGGTTGATTGAGAGATGGTCGAGACTTTCAGAAGAAATATTTCGTCAGTGCTGGAAAAATACATATTGAGATTCTTTGTTCCTTCTTGTCTTTTTTTGGTAAAAACATAATGATCTTATGATATTGTATTTGTGGGTAAAAAAGAACTAGAATGCGACAACAATTATTTTTTCTGTTTATGGAAAATAGTTTGGGGTGGGGGTGTTTCTACCCAATATACATACTATGAAATGAAAAATACCCACTTTCTATAAAAACAAGTTTTGTACCCAAAATGAGGGCAAAATTACCTAAATGTCCTTAACATTTCAATTGGGTGGGGAGAGAGAACGAGAAAAACAGTGACTTGTAATTGCAAAGGGGAAACTCACAACAATTCGTGATCTATCTATTTTTCGTGACTTGGGTTTAAGAAGACTGTGTTGAGGAGACCGGCGAGGTCGGAGGAGGGAGCCCGGCGACTGAGGACAGAGGCGGCGGCACTTCGTCAATTTGCTGTGGAGAATAGTTCTCCCTCTTTGGAACCATTGTTGAAGACAGGCAGTGGCGGCGGCGGCGGCGAAAACTGATCGGGGTTTTGAAATCGGCGGCGATTGGCGCAACCGGCACTATTGAGCAACTTGGTAGCGGCGGCGCAATAGGTTCCTCGTTCGAGAATGGATTCCATTGAATAAGTAAGCCCTAGATTTGTCATAGAGTAAAGCCCTAAAATTGGCAGCTTAATTCTTACGATTTTATTATATGTTAAAAAAAAAACATCATTTTGAGCATTGAACTGTTGAATTTGTTGCAATAATTCGTAGAATTTAGTGATTGGATTGAATGGATGAATCTGGTTATAGATCACGAAGCTAAAGCTTATAGATCACGATGATTATTGCGTAGTTGTGAGCAAAATGTAAGATAACGAGAGTATATATCGATCACAAAGGTAGATATATAGATCACGAAGGTTGACTCAGATAATGATGACAGTTATTTAATAGCTTAGATCACGAAGGTTGACTCAGATAATGATGACAGTTATTTAATAGCTTAGATCACGAGGGTATATCTAACGATGGCAGTTATTTAATAGCTTAGATCACGATGGTAATAATAGATTACGATGTTGATTTGTTTGCATAATAGATCACGAAGCTAAGATGGATAGATCATGAAGGTGGATACTTAGTAACGATGATAATTATAGATCACGATGCTCATGGTAAAAATTTTGATTTTGCAGATTAATAAATGTGGTGTAAAATATTTAAACGACTTAAAAGAAATTTATTCATGTATCTCAAAAAAGAATTATTAAAATGCAACATAATATTAAAATTTAACATAATAATAATATTTATATATTATTGTTATTTTTTAAGATAAAATTAATTAATACAATATAAAATTTTCTTTGATAATCCTAATATTATTTTTAAAATAACTCAATCAATTATAATTTCATATTAATATACTTTAAAATACTAGAATTATATTTATAAAAATAGAGAAAGCGGACTGCAATTTCCTAAGTTTTTTTGCCATCCAAAAATTCATAATAATTCGTAAACTACTCCAAAAATTACTCGATTTTAACCATAAACTCAGAACCTAGGGTAAAATAACATACCAAAACAGTTTTCAAAAACTCCAACTATAAGATTTTATAAAAATCGACAACGCGGACTTCATAATTTCTAAGTTTTTTACACCTTCCAAAAACTGGACTACAAACAAAAAATCATAATAATTCATACACTACTTCATAAATTACCCGATTTTAACCATAAACTCACAACTTGATGTAAAATAACATACCAAAACAGTTTTCAAAGAAATAAAGAGCGACGTGAAATAAGTTGTAAGAAATTGACTTATATTTGTTGGCAATAACAAAAGAGCAATGACATTACAAACAAATAAAATAATTAAACTAAGTTATGAGGATATTTCACAACTATACTATAACATCGAACACTCAACTAGTTGCCAAGAACGTCTGATATTATTGTATGGTTTATTTTCAATCGATAGTCCTTCCACCATTCAACCAAATTTGAAAACATTTTTAGGCTATAGTTGCACAGTATTTATTCCACTTGATAGATCAATTCTAACATTATAATTATTTGCAAATTCTTAACAGCCACAGTGGAAGTGGCAGGGACGTTTGAACTTAGAGGTTAGATGTAGTACCTATTGTCTGAGTAGGGTTATTGGAGACATACATAAGGAGCCGAGCCTCTGCGATAGGTTAGATGTGTTTGAGCGGTCTTGTTTTGGTCATTTCTTGAGGTTTGACAAGAATGCCGTTATTAGTGGTTGAGGACTTCTCTATCTATTCGATCGAGAGATCATCCATCCAGGAGGGAGTCCACACTAGCGTTGGTTTCGTGTTGGAGATCGATCTTTGAGATTTTCGAAGGACGAGTTCTGTATGATCACAAGGCTGAAATTCGGAACTTCCGAATTTCAGCCCGATTGTTCACCATGTGAGCCACCTCAGGACAGTGTGTATAAGAGGAGTTTTGATGGGCAAGCCATGGTAGCCGATGATTTGTTTAACCGTTTTAAGAATGGAGAGTTCCGAAGCCATCCAGATGATGCAGTGAAGATTTCGTATATATTGTTGCTGACACTGTACCTGTTTGGCATGGATGTACGCACGCCGATACCCCATTGGCTATGGAGTTTGGTCGAGCAGGATACTGTGTTTGATAAATTCCCTTGGGCTCGTACGTTTTTCAGTGATTGATACATTACTTGGATAATTCCCTACATCCTAACTCATCCGGCGCTTGAAGACCACTATATCATTTATACGGATATCAAATCGTTTTGCAGGTATATTAGTTTTGACTGTTTAAGTTGTGTACTCGGATTAAGTATTGTGTCAATCAATTATGATCTAACATTATCGTTATCGTCACTTTGTAGATCTGGACTTTTGAGTGCATCCCTAAATTCGGGAAACAATTAGGAGAAAAGAAATCGGATGAATTTCCAAGAGGTATCCGATGGCGAAGTCCAGGAAAACGTCCAAATATTCCTGACATCTTCAATGCATGAACGGTGAATAATTGTGAACTTAGAGTTATTTATCTTATACTTCTTGTGCATCTAAAATCTAATATAATGTCAATATGCATAAGATCGAGTGCATTCAGTTGGAACCTACACAGACAGAGACTGCATCACCATATATGGCTGACATTGAGATGGACATCTTATCTAGAGTAAGATTTGTCCATCAGGATTAACCGATTGGACGTCATCTAGATGGGCCGAGAATGTCTAGGTCGGACACTATTTGTTCTCAGGAAACAAATTGTGAGTCGAGAACTAGTAAACGGCCTTCAAAGAGAACACAAATTGACAGTCATCATCACATTGTCGAGGGAGATGACGAGGGTAATCCTCCAGTAGCAACCACTTCAGCCCCACTAGCAACTCCCCCACCCGCAGCCTCGTGTAGACAATAGCATAACATCAAATAAACAACCACTTAAATGTCAACAATAGCATTAATACAAGTCAGTTAACCTACAATAAGCAAACACCGAAACCTAGGTACTCATCTTAAAAAGCTTAAGTGTCATTTGTTTCCTATATTGAGCAACAATCTCATCGCTGCTAGGATCAACAAATCTACTAGATATAAAACGCTCAATGTACATACACGTAAATGCACCACAATTATGTGAGTCATTCTGTGTAAATTGTTCTTCTAGAGGAACCTGTACAACCTCAAATGGCTCATAGGTCGGCGTAATCTTTAGCTTCGCGAACTACCTAGCTACCTCAAGTAATCTAGGCAACAAACGCCGTAGTGGTATCAGCTGAAGCACTCTCCTCTCACACACAGAGTTTTCACCATCAACACTGTTATGGCTCAATGAATCATAGACATGGATTTGCCATTCACATAAGCGCACTAGGCAGGTAATCCAGTGACTACTAACTCCGCAGTGACATATCAGTAAAAGTTGTTTAACAATTATCATCAAAATGTATATATAACTCCGATATGTAAATTTGTAAATCAAAAACCAAGATCGAATAGACGTTAAAAACTTACATCTGGGATTCGATGTCATGGGTGTCCCACGAGGGGAAGACGCCTCTCACATATCTTTGCAAATCATTATCTGGTGTCCAATTCGGATATCTTCAAGGGCCCGATGGATCACCGTTGACGAACTGAGGTTCATTTTTTTACATCCTTATCCAGGAATATCTTATCAAGGTCTGAAAATATGATATCAACATTGTTATAACATTCTAATATAAAAAATGCAAAAACTATTAGTAACGTAACTCACCATAAAAGTGGAATCAACGATGTTGAAGCTGTTTGGGGCCAGTCCGGAAATGACAGAATCACCTTGTTTCAGCCGCAGAGCCAAAACACTCATATAGCTATCCAACACCTACAATCATGTTAAGAATGAAGTCTGTCACCACATCACCTGTTTGCAATATACAATTATTAAAGTGTTTCAATGTATAGAAACAAACTTACATCTGTACCGAGATCCACTGACGTGTCCTCGATATCCTTGAACCATCTAACATTCACAAGGAAATTGGTCCCATGAATCCGTCGAGATACATCACTACTCATAAAGTCTCTGTAATCAGCCTCCAACTTGAAACACTTTTTCTTGAGGTTTGGATCGACAAATGGAGTCCGAATTGCAGCAGACTTTGCTCGTACGCGTCTAGTGTAAGTCTCAATGGCCGATCCATCTTTCGGAGATGATTGCATTTTGGATGCATTCACTGCAGGGACCCCTAGCACGTCTTCCGTCTCGTCCTTTTGAGTTGGTTCCTCCGGCAGTGATGTTACCTCATCTCTCAACTTCACTTCTGCAGTTGGATCCTCATCGAGGGATGTTGTCTCTCCTTGTCGTTCTAAGACAGTAATCGGTGGTGGCTGAAAAGGTTCTAGGACAAACACGTCTCCGGATGTCCGTGCCAATGCTTGCGATTGTTAGTCCAACAATATAAGAAATCTAGTATCCTTAACATCAAAATTTAGAATAACATCAATAAGTAATTGAATGTATATAGTAAATTGATGTCAGACAATTATGAGAAGAGTGTAGTCTATTTGTACTAACCCCATATACGAAGTTAGATGTCTGTGCAGGATTGTGTGCTCCAAGGCTGTAACGCCCCGATTTCCTTTATTAGAAATAGGTCGTCACCCTTTACATGCTTAAGAAATAAAGTAATTATAAGGACTTTATATTATACAGCGGAAGACTTATAAGTGAAAACACGAGAGTTTAAAAAGGTTTTTATTTTTAAAATATAACATATACACATTTAATACTTGTCTGGCGCACGACCGTGCCCCACCATCCAGTGGCTTCCACGGCTGGTGCACGATCGTGCGCTCCGGCACGACTGTGCGCCACCGTCCAGGCTCTCCTTCCTCAAACTCACATTTACATGCATATGCATTTCTATCTGTTTTAAATATCGACCAACGAGAAATTACACAACGAAACGTACATATAATATAAGATAAGTCTAGGCCCATCGGTTCCATATAATACACGTTTAAACATCATATTGTTTTTAAAGGAAAAGAAACTTAGTTCTAACATATCTATTAATGCGACAGAGAGAAGTCAGCCCAGCCCGCTACTCGTCCACGTCATCATCCGGCGAGCCTGAAAATATAAAATGATAACATCATGAGACACCTCCGGAGAGGGATCCCAGTGGGATAACCTTACAGTCTAATATATAGAAGTAATTAAATCATTAAGTAGGTATTACATGTCATAATCATAAAGGAATGTGGGAATCGCTCGCCCACTAAACCTTACTTTCATAGAGGGATGTGGGAATCACTCGCCCACTAAACCTCGCATTCATAAAGGAATGTGGGAGTCGCTCGCCCACTAAACCTTGCATAGACCAGACATTTACGCCCTTATGGTCACTTTCATAGACCAGACATTTACGCCCTTAAGATCGTGGCCCAGTATGGAAGTTACATACTGATTATAGTTACGGACTTCAGTCGTAGATTTTCATACATATCTTATCAATTCAATTAACAACACATAGTAGAGAGTAGAAGTTACCCACTTGTACGTTAAAGGTGCTAGGGTTGCCTCAGGTTCCACCGATCATCTCGACTGCGCTCGACACACTTAACTGATTAGCTTCCTTATATCGTATAACACATTCTTTTGCATTTATTTTAGGTTACATAATCTAAAACATATTCATATTTATAACTTAAGTATTAAGCATATAAACTAGTAATTTAGAAGGATAAAAGGACACATAAAGTTGCCACAATTTTAATAACTCCTAGATAATTTCTAAAATCACCTAATTATTCATATAATCACATAAATTCTTTTAGTATAATATATAAAAATATCAACTACAAATAAGATTCACCTAATTAGTCATGGATTTCCTAAGTTTTCCGAAAACCGAATATAACACATGCTGAAAACGGATTTTCTTGTAAAAATCACCATAAATCGTACAAGGTTCCAAAAATGACATAGAAAATTTCTACACGTACCTAAGAACAGGTTCTTAAACATAGTAAAAGATCATGCATAAATTTGAAGTATACTATTCCAGAAAATTACAAGACGAAAACTGTCTCCGAACAGCTTATCTTTGAAAAATCATATAAAATCGAGTTTAACTCCAAACCTTATGAAATTTTACAGGCATACTCTTGACTTCATATATTTCAATCTAGCAAAGGGATTCATCTTAATTCAATCTCTAAGTTTTTCGAACACATACAAAACAGAAACAAAACAAAGCATATCTTTAAGCCTATTCTAGAACAAACTTATTCCTCCATTCAAACAACATATAATCCCAAACAATTTGCCAAAGAACATCTTTGGACTTTCTAACCTAAGGTATATAAGCATAAATCATGAGATTTAATGAAGGATTCATAAGAGTTTAGCCAAAATACCTTTAGGTTTTGAAGAAGAACTTGTTGGATACTTGATCTTTGTTTTCCTTTAACCCTTATGTTAACTTATCTATGACTTTGGTTCCTTATGTGTGTGAATCGAGAGAGAGATCCTCAAGCAAGGGTGTGTTGCATGTTGCATGGTGCAAGTTGAAGTAGAATGATGAGATGGCTAGGCTAGGTTTAGATTGCTTAGTCATAAGCTAGCTAAGACTTATCATGGAAGTTTTGTAGTAAAATAAAAGTTAAACTAATTATTTATCTTGATATTTCATGTTTCATATTACACACATATATAAGTATATGTATACCTTATTGAATGGACTAATCAATCATAATGTGATGTATATTTCACATAAGTATGGAAATTGCTATGCATAAAACCTAAAATCATTTATTCAATTAAATTTAATTAACATCTTATCTTTTTACTTCCGTTCATGTGTGTCGAGTGAGTGGAGATCGAGCTCGGTTTCTTCCGTGAGGAATCCTGCAAAACCCTTAAAAATCTCGAAAGAAAAACATGTCATAAAATCTTTAAAATAATTAAGCATAACGAAACAAATCTCATAAATCATAACTTAATGTCATTTAAGATCTCACACTTAACTAATACTTAAATAAACATTAAAATAAATTTTATAAAATATGCAATGCAAGTTTTCTTGAAAAACGGGGTGTTACAAAGGCCATGGGCACTCTCGGTCTCTTTGGAGGGGATCGAAGACTCAGTCTCCCTCATTTGTCTAACCACCTCCGGAAGCAGCTGACGTATGAAGTCTGGCATCAGATCGCACAGGATATCTGGAAGCGACTGTGGAATAATGTCTGGCATGACATCTCGCAGTACATCAGACAGCGACTCTCGAATGAGGGAGACATCACATCATGCAGGACCTCCGGAAGTGTCTGTCGAACAAGGGTCGGAAGTGATTGTCTGACATTATATGTTCCCCGTTGTGTGCCACTCTCTATCGTTGATGCAAGTTTCGTCCTCAAGAATTCAGAAGTCGCTCGTGCAGATAACTTCTTGGATTTAAGCCGCTTCTTTGAATCATCTCTCGACTTCTGATTAAACAAAAAATGCAAAAAAAATAACCAATAAGTGTTTATTAATGGAGAATTTGAAAGACATTTATAAAAAGTCGCAAACGCTAGAGTAACAACCCATACCTCAGGTGGTGGTGGTGGTGGTCTACACGAGGCTGCGAGTGGGGGAGTTGCTAGTGGGGCTGAAGTGGTTGCTACTGGAGGATTACCGTCGTCACCTCCCTCGACAATGTGATGATGACTGTCAATTTGTGTTCTCTTTGAAGGTCGTTTACTAGTTCTCGACTCACGATTTGTTTTCTGAGAACAAACAGTGTCCGACCTAGACATTCTCGGCCCACCTAGATGACGTCCAATCGGTCGATCCTGATGAACAAATCTTAATCTAGATAAGATGTTCATCTCAATGTCAGCCATATATGGTGATACATATTGATATTATATTAGATTTTAGATGCACAAGAAGTATAAGTTAAATAACTCTAAGTTCACAATTACTCACCGTTCATGCATTGAAGATGTCAGGAATACTTGGACGCTTTCCTGGACTTCGCCATCGAATACCTCTTGGAAATTCATCCGATTTCTTTTCTCCTAATTGTTTCCCGAATTTAGGGATGCACTCAAAAGTCCAAATCTACAAAGTGACGATAACGATAATGTTAGATCATAATTGATTGACACAATATTTAATCCGAGTACACAACTTAAACAGTCAAAACTAATATACCTGCAAAGCGATTTGATATCCGTATAAATGATACAGTGGTCTTCAAGCGCCGGATGAGTTAGGATGTAGGGAATTATCCAAGTAATGTATCAATCACTGAAAAACGTACGAGCCTAAGGGAATTTATCAAACACAGTATCCTGCTCGACCAAACTCCATAGCCAATGGGGTATCGGCGTGCGTACATCCATGCCAAACAGGTACAGTGTCAGCAACAATATATACGAAATCTTCACTGCATCATCCGGATGGCTTCGGAACTCTCCATTCTTAAAACGGTTAAACAAATCGTCGGCTACCATGGCTTGCCCATCAAAACTCCTCTTATACACACTGTCCTGAGGTGGCTCACATGGTGAACAATCGGGCTGAAATTCGGAAGTTCTGAATTTCAGCCCTGTGATCATACAGAACTCGTCCTTCGAAAATCTCAAAGATCGATCTCCAACACGAAACCAACGCTAGTGTGGACTCCCTCCTGGATGGATGATCTCTCGATCGAATAGATAGAGAAGTCCTCAACCACTAATAACGGCATCCTTGTCAAACCTCAAGAAATGACCAAAACAAGACCGCTCAAACACATCTAACCTATCGCAGAGGCTCGGCTCCTTATGTATGTCTCCAATAACCCTACTCAGACAATAGGTACTACATCTAGCCTCTAAGTTCAAACGTCCCCGCCACTTCCACTATGGCTGTTAAGAATTTGCAAATAATTATAATGTTAGAATTGATCTATCAAGTGGAATAAATACTGTGCAACTATAGCCTAAAAATGTTTTCAAATTTGGTTGAATGGTGGAAGGACTATCGATTGAAAATAAACCATACAATAATATCAGACGTTCTTGGCAACTAGTTGAGTGTTCGATGTTATAGTATAGTTGTGAAATATCCTCATAACTTAGTTTAATTATTTTATTTGTTTGTAATGTCATTGCTCTTTTGTTATTGCCAACAAATATAAGTCAATTTCTTACAACTTATTTCACGTCGCTCTTTATTTCTTTGAAAACTGTTTTGGTATGTTATTTTACATCAAGTTGTGAGTTTATGGTTAAAATCGGGTAATTTATGAAGTAGTGTATGAATTATTATGATTTTTTGTTTGTAGTCCAGTTTTTGGAAGGTGTAAAAAACTTAGAAATTATGAAGTCCACGTTGTCGATTTTTATAAAATCTTATAGTTGGAGTTTTTGAAAACTGTTTTGGTATGTTATTTTACCCTAGGTTCTGAGTTTATGGTTAAAATCGAGTAATTTTTGGAGTAGTTTACGAATTATTATGAATTTTTGGATGGCAAAAAAACTTAGGAAATTGCAGTCCGCTTTCTCTATTTTTATAAATATAATTCTAGTATTTTAAAGTATATTAATATGAAATTATAATTGATTGAGTTATTTTAAAAATAATATTAGGATTATCAAAGAAAATTTTATATTGTATTAATTAATTTTATCTTAAAAAACATGAATAACAATAATATATAAATATTATTATTATGTTAAATTTTAATATTATGTTGCATTTTAATAAAAAAATTTTGAGATACATGAATAAAGTTCTTTTAAGTCGTTTAAATATTTTATACCACATTTATTAATCTGCAAAATCAAAATTTTTACCATGAGCATCGTGATCTATAATTATCATCGTTACTAAGCATCCACCCTCATGATCTATCCATCTTAGCTTCGTGATCTATTATGCAAACAAATCAGCATCATGATCTATTATTACCATCGTGATCTAAAGATATACCCTCGTGATCTAAGCTATTAAATAACTGTCATCGTTATCTGAGTCAACCTTTGTGATCTATAGATCTACCTTCGTGATCTATATATACCCTTGTTATCTTACATTTTGCTCACAACTAAGCAATAATCATCGTGATCTATATATACCCTCGTGATCTATAAGCTTTAGCTTCGTGATCTATATATAACCTCATCTAACAGTTCCCTCGTTACTAAGAAATACACCCTCGTGATCTATAGCTACCCTCGTGATCTATAACCAGATTCATCCATTCAATCCAATCACTAAATTCTACGAATTATTGCAACAAATTCAACACTTCAATGCTCAAAATGATGTTTTTTTTGGAACATATAATAAAATCGTAAGAATTAAGCTGCCAATTTTAGGGCTTTACTTAATGACAAATCTAGGACTTACTTGTTCAATGGAATCCATTCTCGAACGAGGAACCTGTTGTGCCGTCGCTGCCAAGTTGCTCAATAGTGCCGGTTGCGCCAATCGCCGCCGATTTCAAAACCCCGATCAGTTTTCGTCGCCACCGCCACCGCCTTGTCTTCAACAATGGTCCCGAAGAGGGAGAACTATTCTCCACAGCAAATTGACGAAGTGACAATCTCAGAGCAGCATTTTCATGTGATTTTATTTTTTGTGAAAATCTCAAATTTTGTTTTTCGTGAGTAAATTTTCATGATATTCTCGGAGCAACGTGATTTTGTTTTTGTGACAATCTCAGAGTTATATACTACGGTTATTGGGTTAGGGTTATATATAATAATAGCAGTGGTAGTATTTGTATTGTTTGTTTTTGTAACATCCTCGACCAAAACATACATGTCATTGGGTATTCATTTCATGCATTCATTTCATGATGCATTAAAAACATATCATATTGACATTCGTAAAGAATTTAGAATAATATTTGGTTTGAATTGATATTAATATAAATATAAGTGCAAGTGTGCGTGTGTGATATATATATAAAAAAGGGCTTAATTAATATTATATATATATATACCTGGGTGTGTGCTATATAATATATAGGTTTAATATTATAATATATATTTATGTGTAAATGTCGTGTGCATATGTTTAGACATAGTCTTATTAATTTTATAATATCATAATATATATATGTGTGGTGAATGCGCATAGTATATATATATATATATTGGACATAAGCTTAACCGACTTTAGTATAATAATATAATAATTATAATAGTAATGCTAATAGAGGTACATACGTGTGATTTTAAAAGCTAGCCACCATATCGTGAAAATAATAATAATAATATAATAATAATCAACATGTTAAAATAAAAAGTGAGAAGGGGGCTGAACAGAGAGACGAAAACAGAGAGAAAAGAAAAGAAGAGCAAAGGAAAAAGAAGAAAGGAAAGAAAAGAAAAAAAGAGAAGTGTTTGAGAATTTTGAGTTCGTTTCTTCACTGTTTTTCTTTAAATTTTGAGGGGAGCTCGTGGTGACATGTTCTTCGATTTGATCGGAGTGAATTCTCAAAGATTGTCTCAAAAAGGTACAAAGAAATTAGTGAATTAGATATATCTCAAGTTATCGTAATTCATCGGATATTTTGGTAGCTTTATAGGCTGAATTAAGAAAAACTTAAAACATGAAAGTTATAGCCCTATCTCTTAGCTAAACGCAGAAGAAGACCGTAGATGTCTCGGTTAAATATTGAGTGAGATAATGTCAAAAGAATAAAGGCTGCTAGAATTTAGTATTATATATGTATGATGTGATTGTGGCTTAATTTTAAGCAGATTGGAGACTGAATTTTGAAAAATGCTAAACATGAAAGTTGTAGAGCTATATGTTAAGTTTCTACAGAATTTTACCTTGCTCGACTCGGAATTTTATAGCTCACGTTATAGGAAAAATATGAACATGGCTAATAAAGTATATATGCATTGCATTTCATTGCATAATAGAAATATATCTTAAGGGGACAATTAGACTAAATTGCATTGAATCATATAGGAGCACGGGCTATAGCACGGGAAGAGGAATCAGAGCGACAAACGAATTACTTATCATAGCAAGGTGAGTATAAACCGTATATGTGATTTATACGCAATGTGATGCGATCTATATGCGACGTTGGTTATATGTGTTATATAAGAAATATGTATTTATATGAATTATCATTGGATCAAATGATATATTGGTAAATGTATACGTGATTATATGTTCAGATGAATGATGTGTTGCATTACAATTGCACGAAATTAAAAGGCTTGTGACTGTCTTGCTATGGATCTGTATACACAATGGAGACCTACGGGTCTAAATCATATTGGAGACCTACGGGTCAAATTCATATTGGAGACCTACGGGTCTATATACACAATGGAGACCTACGGGTCTAAATCATATTGGAGACCTACGGGTCTGTACACAATGGCATATTGGAAATCCCGGGACAGATCCAAGCTTGAGCAGTTCGCAGAATAATAAACTGGACATAGTGGCATTTGCATATGTTTGATTATATATCTTTTTAATGGTAATGATTGTTATCTGTTTGTTAATGGTTTATATTCACTGAGTTGCGACTCATAAAAAAATTGCATATATACATTGTTTTAGGTTCAATAGCTCTTTGGAGGTGGTTTGTATATATAGACGCCACGCTATACCAGGTCGGCCGGCTGATGTCTCGTGCAACCTTCTCCTCCTCCTCATTTTGCATTTTGAAACATGTGTATCATGAGTTGTATTTAATATGACTTATGCTGAGATATTGGTTGTGTGTTTTAATTTTATATGATACAAGTTATTAAATAATATTCTTATACTTATATGGATAAATGAATTGTCAGTATGATCTGTCTACATGATGAATATTTTATTGTTAAATATACGTCAGAGGGGTATAGGGTGTCACAGTTTTAGATTTATATAGATTTGAATAGTTTGATTTAGTCAAATTTATAAGATTTTGATTTCTTACTCATAATTAAAAAAAAAAAATCAAGTCCATGTTTGGATAAGATTTTACAAAGTTCTACAATTCTGGTCTACTTTGTTTACCTTTTCTACCATTCTCAATAAAAACATTTATTTTTCCATTTTTTTCTACAAATTCTAATAAACATCTACTTTTTCTATAATTTTCTGGTGAAACCGTCACACAGATCTCATTCCGTGAGACGGGTTAGGTCGGGTCGAACATAAAAATTATATAATATTTTTATGTGTATTAGGTAATACGTTTCTATATATTAGGTAATACTTTGTATTATAAGATGCGTGTAATACTTTTATGTGTATCAGGTGATATTTTTGTCATTTTATGTATAATAGGTAATACTTTTGTTTCTTATGATACATGACTCGAATTTGGACGGGTCGGGTCACTCAAATAACACGTGGATCATAGGTTGTCCAAGTGCTCTTCTCTCTCGTGCAGCATATAATACTTTTGTATATATATTAGGTAATACTTTTTTATATATCATGTAATACTTTTGTATTATGTATATATATTGCATAATATAATACAAAAGTATTACCTGATATATAAAAATATTACCTAATACTCATAAAAGTATTACCTAATTTATAATATCTGACCCAACCCGACCTATTTCACGAATCTCATTTCATGGGACGGTCTCACATAAAACCTACTCCAAAGTAATCTTCCAATTATACATTGTTTAATTAAATTGATAAACGATTTGGTAAAAGATTTTATAAAAAAAATTGATTTCTACTATCCATAAAAATATATAATATTTAAAACTAACAGAACTCATCTAAACCTAAAATATTGAGTATAAAAGTCGAGATTTAGCTGTTGAGAAATTTTATTATTCATTTTTTATTCAGCCCAAATATTTGGAAGTGCATGATAATATACACTAAATTAGTAAATGAACTTTTATTCTAACAATTGAGCATTTAGGAGGTGTTTGATTAAGTTTATTTTTAGAGTTTATAAGCACTTGTATCTTATAAGGTATTTTTAGTGCTCATAAAATGTAAAATTTTAGTTTAAAATAAGTTGTTGAAGTGTTTAGATAAATAAGATGGTGAGGCTTATAAGATGTTAGTAATGACATTTATATAATTTCAATGATCAAATTTTAAAAAATAAACTTTTATTTTAGAAATAAGTTGAGATTCTCTTACTTTTCAAAAAAGAGTTTCTAAACTGCTAACATCTTATAAACTCTTGAAATAATATTTTATTTTTAAAATTTAAGCACATTTTTTAAGAATTTATAAACTCTTTAACATCTTATATGATGTTTTAAAAAACTTGTAAACTCACCCAAACGCCCTCTTAATTTAAGGGATATCACAACACTATATGCAATCATCATAATTCAGTTTGTAGATTGATCAAAGTCAAACCAAGATACAAAAATCAATATGATTAACAACACTTTATACAAGATTTCATCATCATAAACCACAACACTTTGAGCTTGTTATCATGATTTGCATTCTGGCAACGGCGCACCACACAAACACCTATTATGAAAATACGAAGTCTCATCCATTTCTTGCAGACTCCCACCTAACGGAATCCGTCCACACAGCCTGTTATAGCTCACGTTCACAGTCAGAAACTCCAACTCCGTCAACCCCGCCGGCAACTTCCCCGTGATCTTATTGTGATTCAAATCCAACGTTCTCAAGCTCTCCGGAAACTCCACCTCCGACAGATCAAACTGCAGCATGTTCCTCGACAAATCAGCATTCTCAATACTCTTATTCTTCCCAAACAGGATAGACGCATCGCCTTCCAGCCGGTTACGTTGCATGTCCAGTGTAGTGAAGTTCAGACCACCCCACCCTGCCGGAATCCTTCCTGAGAGCTGGTTGTGTGATAACACCATATACTGTAAGCTCGGGGTTAGGTCTCCAAAGGATTCTGGCAGGGTTCCGGTGAGCCTGTTCCGGTCAAGCCTCAGGCCGGTGAGGCTTCTGAGGTTGGAGAGTGAAGGTGGGATTGAACCGGTGAAGTTGTTGAAAGATAAGTCGAGGTATGTTAGGTTTGTGAGCTGGCTGAGGAATGGTGGGATTGGGCCTGAGATGTTGGTGAAACTAATAGTGAGATATTTGAGATAATGGAGGTTGGTTATGGAGCGTGGGATTGAGCCACTGAGGTTTGTGATCTTGTGGAAGGTGAGGGATTCGAGGTAGGGAAGGTCGGCGATGGCGTTGGGGATTTGGCCGGAGACGTTGGCGGAGAAGAGACTGAGGCGGTTGATCCGGTTGGTTTTCCGGTCACATTTGACGACGTACCAGTAACAGCAGTCGGTGGTGGGATCCCATGAAGCTAGGTGGTATGGGTTGTTGAAGGCTTCTTTGATTTTGAGGAGGACTTGTTTATCTTTTGGGTTGCATCTTATGGAGTGAGAGAGTAGGGGTTGTGAGAGGATTAGAAGAGAGAGAATGGAGAGGAGAGTTGGATTCACCATGATTGGTTTCCTTGGAGAGTTTGTGATACTGTCTTCATATATGTAATATATATGTAAAACAATAGTCCACTGTCCATCGTAGCATGTGTGATTTGTAAAGATTTCTTGTTTTTAAATGTTGTGATTTGAATGTTGGATTTATGACATATGAATGGTAGATAATATACTTGATGTACTATATTTTGTGATGATTAAAATGGAAAATGAAATATGATTTTGAAACATTGAATTTATGATACATTTAAGTTGAGAGAGAACTAGGGGAGGTACATTATAGCAAAATGAGTAGTAAGGCAAATTGGATTCTTGAATGAGAAGACGAGTAATTTGACTGTGACTCCATGTTATTTGGATCTTTATTTGACTTACAATTATGAAATCCAGACATTATATGAAATGCAGAAGTTCATGAGGCATGTCGGCATGTCTTATCTTCAAAATGCAATAAGTGGACCCCATGTATAGTGGGATCCTCATGCTATTACAATATGTGTGTTACTCTACTCCACAGCAAAAATATTGGACCAGTCATAGGTTATTTGTCAAAATATACAATCATTACTCATTAGTGACCTCTTCAAAAAAAAAAAAAAAAAAAAGAAAGAAAAAATGAAAAATAAAGCTTGTCAATGTGGCCTATTTTGGATCTGATAGCGGCTAGTGACTACGTATTTGGACTGGGCTAGTTTTTTCTTAATTGGGCCTGACCCAATTGTGCTGGTACTACTGGACCGAGTTTTTTAAAATTAATTGGCCTCACCAAATTGTACTTGGGCCTGGGCTATAATGTGTGGGCCAGGCTAAGTGATTAAAGTAGAGACTCACTTCCTTATGTCGTGTCTCAGATGTCTGTGTTTTGAAGACTGAAATGGTCAAAAACTTTTCACGTTTACTTTTTGCAATTAATTGAGTGATAAAAAAGAAATAGGGATTTGATTCGAACTTGGAACTTTTCTGGTCGACTTTCATCACCAAATAAAACTGGGGATTCTCGTTAGTCATCTGACGAATCTAATTTCAATAAATAAGTTAATTTACAATCTATAATTTATAAATTGGAGATTGATTTCTAGGTGGAGACTCTATACAGAATATAATATTGTAGAGTTGGTCTTGTGTGCACTTAGTGTACATGCAATCCGGATTGACCTAGTTTTGACCCGAATCCGTGTGTTTTTGAATTTAGCTTTTTTTTTTTTTTTGTTTCAGGTTGTTACCTTTATGTTGTATTAGTGTGACTTTTATGTTATAAATGTGTGACCTTTATGTACAACTATCATGACCTTTATGTACTATAACTTAGAAAAAAATGAAGATTTTCAACATAATTTGAACTGTATACTTTTATGTGATATCAATGTGACTTTTATATTATATCATGTCACATTTATGTATAAATATTCTGACCTTTATGCACTTTTATATATTACATAAATGTTAGAATATTTGTACATAAATGTGACATAATATAACATAAAAGTCACATTGATATATTTGTACATAAAGATGACATAATATAACATAAATGTCACATTGACATCACATAAAGGTATACAATATAAATTGTATTGAAAATCTTCATTTTTTTTCTAAGTTACAGACATAAAGATACGAATGTTTGTACATAAAGGTCACACATTTATACATAAAGGTCAAGACAAAAATTTGGAAAAAAAATATAAAAATAAAAATAAAAATTTGCAGATCCGGGTCGGATCGACCCGGATTCATGCACTTGATGCACAAGAGATTTTGTGAATATTGTAATATGAGTTCATGATAATTTTAAAAAAAAATCTATATTATATTGGATAAATGAAATCGGTCAAGTCAAAATGAAAACAAGAATAAACACGCTAAGAATTCAAAGATTTCCAATCTCAATTTAATAGTGTATCTAAAATAATGAGAAAATTAGGACTTTGATTTTTGAAGAGAGAAATTAGACATAATAATATAAGGAGGTTCAACTATACGACCATATCCTCAGACTAAATGTTCATAGGTATACACTACTTATGTGAAGCAAACGTGATGACTAAGAAAAACGATAAATCAAATCACTCAAATAAATCGGTAAAAATATTATAATAATCAATTTAAGATACAATAAAGATCTCAACCGTTTACCACTAGAGTCAAAGCAATTGCTGGGATAAAGGCACTACATTTGTAAAGTATTTCTCGAATAAGATTAATTGGAAAATATTAGCATTTTATCAATCTTGTTGTATCATCTATCTTAAAATCTACGTGTAGTGTTGTATCATTTGACCCGATCTAGATCCATGCTGAGACCAGATCCCTCCAGGGTTTTGTATGCATTAGTGGATCAGACCATTTGGAACGAGCAACAACAATGGAATCAACTCGAGCCACCAAACTAATCCTCAATTCAAGATAAAGACTTAAGATCAAGACAGAAGCACGATAAATTCATAAATTCATACCCCTAAAAACCACCTTAAAGCTTGAAGCGAGCAACCAACTAACCCTCGATCATCCCACAACAATGTCATTGCCCAATTTTGCGGACCAGGGTATGCGTCGCCTAGCTGATCACTAGACAATAGTCCATAATTTTGGGGATGTCTATCTCATCGTAGTTAATGAAATTAATTAGATTGAGATCCCCTAAATTATTTTTAGATAGATTATAAATAGAAGTTTATTTGTTAGAGAAGGGATTAAAAAATTTATACTCAATCCTCTCAAATAAGCCATTAAATAATATTTAGAAACGATCTAACCGATCAAAACTGATCTTGCTCTCTTGACCGAACAAAAGCTTTTGAGCTCAAATTAAATTTGTCTTAATCATTTTTATTAGTTGTTTGAGTTGAATTCACTTATTCGGATTTGCACTTCAACATGTATGATTGTAACATCCATAGCCATTACAAGACATTAAATCATGATATTGATACTACACAATAGATCCTTATTTTCCTTGTTACTATTTCTATTCTCCCTAACTTCAATTTCAAGTCTTCTATATATAAAAATATATAAATTTATCAATATATAAATTCATCATTCATAATTCATGTGCATATATTATTTTTCATACACACGTATAAATATACAGAAACAAGTACAAAAATCAAATAATATTGATCGTATAATACATTCCACATCGAGTTTTCCTTATGCCTATTGACCACGCAATTTGTTCAACCAAGAACAATGACCAAAAGCTGGTAAACCCACTATTGGATTTTATTGCCAACATTTCTTTAAAGAAATTAAAAATTCTTCAGTCAAGAATCCACGTTTTTTTAATTCAAACTTAGGACCATATATTAGATTGAGAAATCAAAACTATACCATGTTCCTGTCGTAAGGGACAATATCACTACTACAAACTACAAGTCAACATTGAATATTATATAAATAAATATACATGAATCATTTCCACGAAATAACAACATTGAACTACCTATAAATAACCATCCACCCCTTTTGTTTTCTCATAATTCAATTCTTTCTTTCGGTTAGCTTCCAACATAACATGGCATCACAAAGAATTAATTTTTTTCTAATTTTTCATATTCTGTTCTATGTAACCGTCTTAAATGTAACACATGCAAGAACATTACATATGGAGCAATGGTTAAAGAATAAAGTTTTATTACTCGAGTCTCTGCCACGAGGTGAAGTCCCACCATCTGGTGGTTCATCATGCACGTACATTCCCGGCCAGGGTGGCGGGCCATGCACGTTGAACGAACAACACTTTGCCGGACGTGGTGGTGCTTCTAGTGCACAGCCAGCTCCTCCTAGGGCTGTCATAGATTTTGTGGCTGCTTCATTGGAAAGTCATCATGATGAAGATAGAGGGAAGGGCTCAGTTTCTTGAACATTTGTTGTGTGGTGGCAAATATTCTTTACATCATTTTTTTTTTTTTTGATACTTTGATTCCATTGCGTTCAATTCTCGTGTTTTATTTAATTAGTATATTTCATGTGTATAGTAATGATATTCGACTATACATGTGATGTATTCTAAAATAAAACATGAAATTGGAATGTGGAAAGGAATGGAGTATGTTATTTTTTTCATTGTTTTATTGTTCTTTTTATGTATACTTGAATCAACCATTAAAGTTTGGTGGTTCAGTTTAATTTTAATGTTATAGTTTAATTTGAAGTAATCTCTTGTAAATTCTTAGCTTAATTGTACTTTACATCTGAAATCAAGTCACTTTTACAATTGATATTGTTCGTTACAACCTTCATATTCATGAAACATATCGATGTTTTATGCCACGACATTTAAGACGCGCTCATGTGGGTCTAGTTTTCAAAATCTAGGAATTCAAAAAAAAAACTTAGAAACGACTTCATTTTGAATCACAACACAGTTACTGTAACTTGCAACCATTCATGCAGAAAATATGTTCCTTAAAAAAAAATAGAAAAATAAAACAAAATAAAATTCTGAAATAGCACACCAAGAATGAGGGATTTGAAGCGGTCATAGTTCAGATAGCGGGTCAACGCTGTTATTCTTAATATCTTATCATCTTTTTCATTTTCAATAATTTTGTAGAAAATATACAACAATTGAAATCTTTCAATTAAATATAGTTTTATAATATATGAATGAAACGTGTACAATCAGAATTCTATAAAATTTGATTTGATCAACATGCTCTATTTATATTTCTCAAGAACAAATTAATTAAATTAAATTGTGTAGCTTTAATTGACCAGACCAATTCATACATGTGAAAAATAGTATAGTATGTGTATGGCGGACTGTTTTATCTATTTCAATAATGCTCTGCTGAATCCAAACATATCATTCATTTTAAAGATTATAACTAACTCATTTCTTGATCGATTTATCTGATTCTTGTATGGGTCTTTATTATATGATTCTTAATTATTATTCATTCATATAGGTCGTCTTCATTTTTCCTTTTCCCTTCATTTTCCCTCGAATACTTGAACAAGCCAAACAAGGAAAAAGAGGTAATGCTGAGAACACCATTGATACAACATGAAAACAGCTTCTCTTGAGTCAAATTGAATGGCAAAAGCATAACCAGTAGCTGATGTATACTAAAACACAAATAGCATAAAACAAGAAATTCATATTTTCTGTGACACTCTCTTATAACACATGGCTTGCCATGATTTGCAACGCAAAGAAACAAAGAGAGGTGGTTGCAGACATCACAGCCTTGAGGATAAATCAAAATATACCTATCAAACAAAGTAATAAATTTTATTACTCATGAGCACCAGGTTCCAAATCGTACCACTCTCTATTGCTTTCCTTATATATGCAGTGCACATCAGAATAAACACATGGCATTGCATGAAATTAATGGAAATATTTGTTCGGATGAAATGATGAAAATTAAATTGGTGGATAATGCAAACATGCAAAGAGTTAACTAAGATTGAAAATGATTTAATTAAATTGCTTATGTGCAGATTATAAACAGATCTCATGCAATCCCTGTCTCTCATTTATGGTAACTAAACTTGAGAAGAAAGAAACAAAATATATACAGAGATACTGCAGACAGATGTCAAACACATTTGCAGCGCATCAACACAAAACAAAATATTATGAAATCCACCTGCCACGTCATCATCATCATCATCTCTGTCCCAGTGAGATCTCCATTCAGCTAACTCTTCCCCAGATTGACATCGCTGCTCCAGCCATTTTCCCCACTCTGTAATTCCTCTCCCATTTTACCTGCTCCAATGCGAACTAAACCAATTAAATACATATGAGAGAAAATTAACACCTAAGCAAATCATGTCTGAAAATTAAAACAAAAACTTGTAATCTTTTTATATGAAAAAATTACAAATCCATTCAATATGGCACATTTAAAATACAGTAAGCAAGCAAACATACACCAAAATCAATCAAATTTACAATGGCAAGCTCAACAAATTCCATCCCCCAATGTCATTAAAAAGTAATAACCCCCATCGTAGAACACAAGTTCCAATAAACCCTAATTCCCATAACCCAAAGCCGGAAAAAACCATCAACATAAAATTCTAAAATCTTCTTTCGGACAACAGCCATTATTCAAGACTCTATTTTCGAATTCCACATCTCTCTACTCTTTTTCTCTCTTCTCAGGCTCTTATTCTCAAACTCTACTCTATTGACTCTATTCTTTTTCCCTGTTCTCACTCTTTTTCCTCTTACTAGACTCTATTCACTTCCTCTTATGAGACTCTATCCACAAATTCAGCATCTCTTTGCTCTTTTTCCCTCTTATCAGACTCTATTTTCAGAATCATCATCTCTCTATCCTACCCTCTTTTCAGACTCTATTCTCGGATTTGGCATCTCTCTATCTCTCTACCCTCTTATCAGACTCTATTAAAAGAAATTTTCATTTAAATCCTAATTTTGGAGAACTTTCTTGTTAGGCCTAATTACAGGAATTTCGTATAAACCTTAATTTTCCAAAATTTTCGTGTAAATCCTAATTATACAAATTTTATACGAATTTTTTGTTTAAGTCCTAATTTTTCAGAATTTTCTTGTAAATCTTAATTACACGAATTTGAAACGAAATTTTTTGTGTAAACACTAATTACATTAATTTTACACAAAATTTTCATGTAATCTCTAATTTTACACAATTTTCATGTAAACTCTAATTACATGAATTTAACACGAAATTTTCGTTTAAACCTTAATTTTTGCAGAATTTTCAGATAAACCCTAGTTACATGAAGTTTACACGAATTTTCATATAAACCCTAATTTAGAAGAATTTTCGTGTAAATCCTAATTACACGAAATTTTCATATAAACCCTAATTTTGTATAATTTTCGAGTAAGCCCTAATTACTCAAATTTTACCCAAAATTTTCATGTAAACAATAATTGTGCAGAATTTTCATGTAAATAATAATTACATAAATTTAACACTAAATTTTCGTGTAAACCCTAATTACACGAATTTTACATGAATTTGAAACGAAATTTTCATATCAACCTTAATTTTGCTAGATTTTGGTGTAAACATTAATTACACGGAATTTTTCTATAATCCCTAATTTTGTCGAACTTTCGTGTAAATACTAATTACACGAAATTTTCATTTAAACCCTAATTTTACACAACTTTCATGTAATCCCTAATTAAACAAATTTTACACGAAATTTTCGTGTAAATCTAATTACACGAAATTTAAACGAAATTTTCATGTAAGTTCTAATTTAGTAGAATTTTCATATAAACCTTAATTATACGGATTTTATCCAAAATTTTCGAATAAATCTTTATTTTGCAGAATTTTCATTTAAGCTCTAATTACACAAATTTTACGCAAAAATCAACAGAATCTTATCTTTTGAGACGATCTCGGGGATGGATTTTCAGGTGATTTTTTATTTTTCGTGATAATTACGGAATTCCTTTCCAGTGAAAATTTCAAAACGAATTACGAGACAGTTTTGTTTTTTGTGAAAATTTCAGGACAGTAGAATCTTAGCTTTCGGTACGATCAAGGCACGGATTTTCAAGTGATTTTTTGATTTTCGTGATAATTTCAAAAAAAAATTCCGGTGAAACTTTCAGAATGACATTTCGAAACGATTTTATTTATCAAAAAAAATCTCAAGGCAGCAGAATCTTCGCTTTCAAAACAATCCCGGGGATGGATTTTCTTTTTAATGAAACTTTCAAAATGAAATTTCGAGACAGTTTCGATTTTCATGAAAATATCAGGACAACAGAATCTTAGCTTTCATGATATTTTTTATGATGGATTTTCACGTGATTTTTTGTTTTCGTAATAATTTCAGATTTCCTTTCCAATGAAATTTACAAAACAGAATTCCGAGACAGTTACGTTTTTCATGAAAATCTCAGGGTAGGAGAATCTTGACTTTCGGTAAGATCTCATGGACGGATTTTCAGGTGATTTTTTATTTTTCTTGATAATTTCGGATTTCATTTCCACTAAAACTTTCAGAACGAAATTCCGAGACAGTTTTGTTTTTCGTGAAAATATTAGGACACCAGAATCTTGGATTTCGGAAAGAACCCAACAATGGATTTCAGGTGATTTTTTGTTTTTCGTAAGAATTTCAAATTTCATTTCCAGTAAAACTTTCAAAATGAAATTCAAAGACATTTTCGTTTTTCGTAAAAAACTCAGGACAGGAGTATCTTAGCTTTTGGGAAGATCCTATGGATGGATTTTGATGTGATTTTTTGTCTTTTCTTGATAATTTCGAATTATCTTTCCAATGAAACGTTCAGAACGAAATTCCGAGACAGTTGTTTTTCATGAAAATATCAAGGCAGCAGAATCATGGCTTTTGGGACGATCTCGACAACAAATTTTCAGGTGATTTTATGTTTTTCATAATCATTTCAGATTTTCTTCCAAGTGAAACTTTCAAAATGAAATTCAAAGACAGTTTCGTTTTTCGTGAAAATCTTAAGACAGAAGAATTTTGTCTTTCGAGAAGATCTCATAGACAGATTTTCAGGTGATTTTTTATTTTTTCTTTATAATTTTGAATTTTCTTTCTAATGAAACTTTCAGAACGAAATTTCGAGATAATTTCATTTTTCGTGAGAATCTCAAGACAGCTGAATATTTACTTTCGGGACAATCAAGAGGACGGATTTTCAGGTGATATTTCATTTTTCATGATAATTTCATATTTCCATTCATGTGTAACTTTCAGAACATAATTCCGAAATAATTTTGTTTTTCGTAAAAATCCCATCGCAACAAAATTGTGGCTTTTGGGCTTTTGGGACGATCCCGGGGATGGATTTCGGGTGACTTTGTTTTTCGGGGTAATTCAAGAATATCTTTCAAGTGAAACATTCAAAACGAAATTTCAAGACGATTTTGTTTTTCATGAAAATTTTAGGACAGCAAAATTTTAGGCTTTTGGGATTTTTCATTATAATTTCAGATAGCTATCAAGTAAAACTTTCAGAATAGAATTTCGAGACGAATTCATTTTTCGTGAAAATCTTAGGGCAGTAGAATTTTAGCTTTCGAGATGATCCCGGGGATGTATTTTCAAGAGATTTTTTGTTTTTCGTGATAATTTAATATTTTCTTTCTAGTGAAACTTTGAGAATTGAATTCCGAGACACTTTCGTTTTTCTAGAAAATCTCAAGACTACAGAATGGCTTTTGTGACATTCCCGGGGACAGATTTTCTTGTGATTTTTTGTTTTACATGATAATTTCAGATTTCATATCCAATGAAATTTTCAAAATGAAATTCAGAAACGATTTTGTTTTTTGTGAAAAATCTTTGGATAGGAGAATCTTGACTTTCGGGAAGATCCCATTGACGGATTTTCAGGTGATTTTTTATTTTTCTTGATAATTTCGAATTTTCTTTTCAGTGAAACTTTCAGAAAGGAATTTCTAGACAGTTTTATTTTTCGTGAAAATATTAGGACAGCAGAATCTTTACTTTTCAGACGATCTCAGGGACAAATTTTTAGGTGATTTTTTTATTTTCGTGATAATTTAGGATTTTCTTTAGTGTGAAACTTTCAGAAAGGAATTTTGAAACCGTTTCATTTTTCTTGAATTTTTCATGTTTGCAGAATCTTGGTTTTTAGGATGGTCCGTGGATTGATTTTAAGCTGATTTTTGTTTCTCTTGCTAATTTCATATTTTTTTTCCAGTTAAACTTTCATAACGAAACTCCGAAATAATTTCATTTTCCGTGAAAATCTCGAGGCTGCAGAATCTTGACTTTCATCACAATTTCGAGAACAAATTTCAGATGATTTTATTTTTCGTTATAATTAGGATTTTCTTTCCAGCGAAACTTTCAAAATAGAATTACGAGATAGTTTCATTTTTCGTGAAAATCTCAAGGTGATTTTTTATTTTCATGATAATTTTGGATTTTCTTTCATGTGAAACTTTCAGAACAAAATTCAGAGACAGTTTTGTTTTTCGTGAAAATCTCAGGTCAGCAGAATCTTGGCTTTTGGAAAGATCTCGTGGACAGATTTTGAGGTGATTTTTTTATTTTTCATGATAATTTCGTATTTGTTTTCCAGTGAAACTTTTAGAATAAAATTACGAGACAGTTTCATTTTTCGTGAAAATCTCTGGATAGTAGAATATTGGCTTTCGGGACGATCCTAGGAATGGATTTTTAGTTGATTTTATGTTTTTTCATTGTAATTTAAGAATTTTTTTTCTTGTGAAACTTTCTGAACGAAATTCTGAGACAATTTCATTTTCATGAAAATCTCAGGACAACAAAATTTTAGCTTTCGGGATGATCGCAATGACGGATATTTAGGTGATTTTTTGCTTTTCGTTATAATTTTAAATTATCTTTCTAGTGAAACTTTCAGAACAAAATTCCAAAACTATCACAAAAGGCAAAAAATTCATTTGAAAATCCATCCCCGGATCATCTCGAAAGCTAAGATTCTTTTGCCCTAAAATTTTAATGAAAACGAAATCATATCGAAATTCTATTATAAAAGTTTTTATAAAAAAAATCCTAAATTATCACGAAAAATAAAAATTCATCTGAAAATTCATCCCCGAGAACGTCCCGAAAGCCAAGATTCTACTACATTAGGATTTTTACAAAAAATGAAATCATCTTGAAATTTCATTTTGAAAGTTTCACTGAAAAGAAAATTCAAAATTATTATGAAAAATAAAAAAATCACCTGAAAAATCCATCCTCGAATTATGCCGATAGCTAATATTCTGCTGCCCTCAGATTTTCAAGAAAAATGAAATTTTCTCGAATTTTCGTTCAGAAAGTTACATTGAAAAGAAAATCAAAAATTATCATGATAAACAAAAAATCACCTGAAAATTCGTACCCGGAATCGTCCCGAAAGCCAAGATTTTGCTGCACTAGGATTTTCATGAAAAACAAAACTGTCTCGAAATCCGGTTTTGAAAGTCTCACTAAAAAGGAAATCTTAAATTATAAAGAAAAACAAAAAATCACCTGATAATTTATCCTCGGGATCATCAAGAAAGCAAAAGTTCTACTACTCTGAGATTTTCACAAAAAACAAAACCGTGTCCGAATTTCATTCTGAAAGTGTCACTGAAAAGGAAATCCGAAATTATCACGAAAAACAAAAAATCACCTGAAAATTCATCATCAGGATCGTCCTGAAAACCAAGATTTTGTTGCATTGAGATTTTCACGAAAAATGAAATCGTCTTGCAATTCTGTTCTGAAAGTTTCACTGGAAAGACAATCCAAAATTATCATGAAAAACAAAAAATCACCTGAAAATCCATTTTTGGGATCGTCACGAAAGTCAAGATTCTGTTGTCTTGAAATTTTCACAAAAAAACGATACCGTCTCGGAATTCTATTATTAAAATTCGTGTAATTAGGGCTTACACAAAAATTCTGTAAAATTAGGACTTAAACCAAAAATTTATGTTAAATTTGTGTAATTAGGGTTTACAATAAAATTCTACTAAATTAAGGCTTGTATGAAAATTTTGTGTCAAAGTCGTATTATTAGGGTGTACACGAAAATTCTGCTAAGTTAGGGTCATGTGAAAATTTCGTGTAAAATTTATTTAATTAGGGTTTACATGAAAGTTCTGAAAAATTAAGGTTAAAACAAAAATTTCTTGAAAAATTCGTGTAATTAGCGTTTACACGAAAGTTTTCAGAATAATATAAATAATAACCTACAAGATTGCAGAATTTTCTTAAAGGTCAACATTGATTTATCTAACAAAAGAAACGAAGATATGCATCAATAGTTTGACTGTGTACCTTCTGCAATACCATCTTGAACTTAAATAGCTCATTATATGTTTGCTGCAGTTTCTCACTATTGGCATTCATTTCAATCAGCCCGTGCTCATGCTCAACAAGTTGAATCTATTATCAATACAGCAGTTAAAATCAGTCATAGTAGAAGGAAAATCTATTTGTTTACATATGCATTAATCTGCAGACTTGCAAAATGGAACATACGTCCAATTGCTGTAACTCAATATCAGGTTGAGAAGATGAACTAGTTGATGGTATCAGACCTACTTTATGTATCTAATCATTGATAAAATGTAGTTTCCTAGACATCTCAGCACATCTTTTAACCTGTGGACAACATACCCAAAAACAAAATCTAAACAACCAAGAAGGATGGTACCAGAACTCAATCTCTTCCAATTAAACAAGATATGTGTGCAGTTAGCAGACAAGTGCGTAGTCAGGAATCATCATTCTGTAGCAATACTTCACCATCCTAATTTTAAATTTCTTATTCTAGAAACAATCTGTACTATCAAATCATCTAAATTCTAATTTGATTTAAAATGAAAGTAGTTATTAATGATTGTATACACAAATTCAAGAGCAAACTTAGAGCTTTGTTCTAGCCTGCCATTCAAATCTAGGAAAAGAAATTAACTTACCGGTATATTCTAAATATAAACAATCAATAGCATTCCATAAAATATTACCTGATTAACAAATGTTCGCTGGAAAGGGCTTCTATCATCATTTAACTGCAATTCAAAATAGTTATATTAGGCTTCTTGTTAAAAATAAGCAATGGTAGAATACACATATTGTCCAAATCCTTCGATATTCAATAAAATAAAAGAATTGAACAATTGGAACATAGTAAGCTCTGTTCTTTTCAGAATGGACTGAATGGCATTAGTCCTTCAGCGAGGATCAGTTTTGTTATAAACATACTCAGTAACCTAAGCAAACCACTAAAAGCAGCATTGGAATTAGTCATGAAATCCATTCATAGAAGAGTGAGTTGATACTACATTTATTTCAATCAATTTGAACACTCTTTCAGGCAATAGCTCCACCATTCAAAAGACAGCTCAAAATCCCAAATTTTCATGAATAAATTCACATAAGGATTAACACAAACATAAAGAGAAAACATAGAGATCCGAGCGTACGTCGCGGAATTGGATGAGGCCGAGCTGGCCGAGGTAAGAGATGACGCGGTGAGCCGAAAATGAGTTGCAAAAGCATCATCTTCTCGGAGCGCATCAGATCACTTAAACTCTCATGTGTTTCAGATCTCCGATCAAATTGACTCCACAATGCGTTTTTCTATGTCAGAGAGAGAAAGCGATAGAGGTTTTGTGTGTGTGTGTGTGTGAGAGAGAGAGAGAGAGGTTTAGTGCGTGTGTAAATGGGAATGCTGGTGTCGCAGCTGCAATTGCTTTTATTTCTAGTTTCTGCACATTTTTGGGTTAATATTTGGGAATTGAAAGTAAAAGCCAAGCAAAACAGAAATGCAGTTGAGTTTGGTCAATTTTGTAGATCTTTTATATTATTTTGTTTTTCTTTAAAGAAAATAGACAAATATCCAAATTTCACTAATTAATTTTTCATTTCACTAATTATTTTAGAAATCCCAAGTCGCAAATACAACATTAGTTTTTTTGTCAATACAAACAATCATTGGTGGCCTCTCCTTACAATTTAAAAAAAAAAAGTGATGAACATCTAAAACAAGCATTGGGCCGCACCTTATAATCTATGGCGGGCTGTTTTATCTACTTCAATAATATCAACAGTGCAATAAAGAAAAATATTATCATCATGTATAATATAAAAGCTCAACATCTAAAAGAAGCATTGAATTAAAATATAAAGCTAAAATTGAGGGCAACATTATTCAAGAATATTTCAAGGGAAAAAGAAGAGAAAAAGCAGAACCCTTTACAAACATGTAATCTTTAACCACAAAGGTTACAACTTCAATTTCAAATCTAAACACCAACAATTTTCCTCTTGGATAAAATTATTACAACCTGCGTATTGGCCATCATCATATCATATCTCCTCTCACAAACCCACCACTATAAATGTGTTATGACAGCCTTAAAGTCCATTCGAAGGTCTGAAAGTATAGCCATTGATGCCGACACCGAGGTTCGAGTACTCTGGTAAATGATACTGATAGCCATCGTTCTCCATATTCCGCATGCTCAACAATGGCGAATCAGAACCCGCCATTTGCCATTGATTCGGTATAAAACCATCAACCTGTCCATTCATATACGGTCGCAAACTGGGCCCCGGCATAATATCCCTAAGTGCATCATAGCTTCTACCGGATGTACCATAACCGTGTTGAAAACCATCATCGTGATAACTTCGTGTTCTATCGAACCCACTTGAGCTCACTGATGGGCCAGGGTCACCGGGGAAGGTATATTGCCTGTTGATGTGGGGTGCATTGCTGAATCTTTGATAGTCTGAGTTCACTCTAGCCACCATTCCGACTCCATGCTCGTCATCGAGCAAGTCGTTGATGATGTCTAGGTGTGGGAACTCATCGAGAAATACGTGGTTCTGACGCCCAGACGTGCAGGCAGGGAGCTCGGATGGGAGGTGGTCCTGAGATCTGCTCTGCATCGGGGTGTTCATATCGAGGCTTTGCATCTCATTAACCAGTGAAGGATGATCGCCGTGTAAATTCCTGCTGCCGTTCCTTTGAGGGCGATCCATCCAGAGGTTCCCGTTCTGCAACATATCATGATGGTTCACCATTCCGAATGAAAGGCTCGGCTTAATCGGACCAGGATCGATCCTCTCAGAGCTGTGTGGCGAAAACAGTGAGGCAGATACGAGGGAAGGTCCCTGTGAGTATGAGTGCGATGCATTTACAACTGAATTAGCAGCATGATTCTGAGAATAGGTAGATGAACTTCCAGTAGCAGGACCACCCATCATGGCATTTCGATACGATTGTGGAACATAACTTTGGTTTGCATATGCAGTAGTTTCAGGGCCCAGCCTACCAGCAGCACTTACGGATCTTGCTAATACGGGTGCCGTTTGGACCATGGAAACCATGGAAACAGGAGGTCTAGGACCAGGCACAATAGGAGCACTTAACGGTCTTGACATAACAGGTATGGGAGGAATCGAGGGCTTATCGCTCGTGATCGGTGCATCATGTAATGGAAGCTTCTCACTTCCAACATGTTTTTGAAGTGCTGAGGGCTTTTCAGCAGGTTTTGAAGCTGCAAACTTCTGCTGGGGAATTACAATGGCTTCCTGTGTAAGAACCTTTTCAGATACAACTTGCTTTTGATGACTAGAGGGCTTCTCAGCAGGTTTTGAAGTTGCAAACTTGTGAGGTACAGGTTCCAATGGGGCAGAATCGTCCGGTGAATTTGTCGAAAGCACTAAGTGATTATCAGCTTGTTTAGGACTTTCAGAAGATGCTTTTTTAACAGGGACTGGACCACCAGGAGCATTACTCTTCGGTTCCAGCTTTAGTGGAGTAACGCCATTTAAAGGGCTCCTGGGCGGGGATGTTACACGTGCAGCACTATCCACGTATACTTCAACACCAACAGCATCTTTGGCACTGAAATTTCTACTTGAGGAACCAGTTTCTTCCTCCTATAATAAAGAAGACAGAAAGATCTATTATCAGTGAAAAAAGTTGGCAAATGAAGTACGAAAGACTAAAGAGTTCCTTGACATGGTTTTCTGAATAACTAAAAGATCATTTGGTGAAGCATAAAGCTGAAACACCTGCGTTTGGTAGAAAGAATACTGAACTTGATGGTATGGGAATAGCTATTCATGAGGAAAACATAGTATAGGACAGCTAGACATGAAATAATGCACCACATGACAATTTGTCTATCCCTCAAGACAATAGAAGACTTAGCATGTTAAACAGAAGCCACAGGATTTAAATAAGTAGGGTACCAACACAGCCTAGAAAAATAATTATACCGACACTCATTGAAATGGAATATCAAAATTATGATGTAAGAAAAGTACCTTTTTCACCATTTGCTGCTCAGTGCCATTAACCACTTTATCCTGTAGAGAATGAGCTGCCTCAGAAAGATATTCAACTCTATTGGAATTACGAGATGCATCATTTGGGCGCCTAGCATCTGGAACAGCTTGCAATGGCTGCCTAGGTTCTTCATAGGCCAAATCAGATGTTCCAGAAGTCAACTTGCCTTGACGGTTCCTACCTCTGAAAAGTTGAATAATTAAGACATCACCAATGTCATAGCAACCAATACTGAGAGAAAGTAGGGAAAATATACATACCTGCTAGGAGATTTTTGGTTCTTGTAGTAATGAGAACTGCCTTTGTGTGGCACACTTCTCACAGAAGGAACCGAGTCGGAGGAACAAGTTGAAGAGCTATCATCGACTGCAGATGGGATTCTGCCTTCTGTACCATTTTGTGCACCTGAAAGCCCACTAACCCCACTGCCACTGGCTCCTATTGGAGGATGCATTTCGGAAGTATCTGTGTCCCAATTGACAGGACTGACATTTCTGTCTTCATCCGGTAGGGGTATTTCGGGAACATCATCCACAGAATCAGACACATCGGAGACATCTTCAATAGGCTCAGATTTTTCAGTAATAATTTCCTGCTCAATATCTTTTCTTTCAGCTGTGGGACTATCTAGCTCAATCTTGTCCAGCATAGAGCTGCTAGTTTTGTCATCCCTGCCTTTATCCTTTCCTTTACGGTTATTCTTTTTCTGTTTGCCCTGAAAATGTGTTGATAATACACAGAGTATGTTACAGTTTCTAATCCCATTCTAAAGTTAGAGGATCTCATGCAATCCCTACAATCCCTTCCCCACCATAAACCAGCAAAACCCTAAAGCATAAACCAACTGGGTAAAAATAGTAATCATAGTTTTCCTTCTTTGCAAAAAAAGTAACAAAAAAGAATAAATAAATAAAACTAAATCAAAGATAGAGAAGCATTTCGACATCTTCGACTATCAAAAACAGATTATATGGCATTCTACTGTTTAATTAAATCAAGTTATTTGATCAAAAAATTAAATCAAGTTATTATCTCATAGTAAGCATAAAACTTCTATACGTCGAATGGGAACTACTTAGATAATTAGATTTACAACGTAGAACAGATTGTTAACAAACCTGCTTTTTTTTCGACTTCTTTTCCTTCTCAATTGCTCCACGCCTTGATTTATGCTCAATGTCAGCAAGCCAAGCTGCCTCTTCTTCACGGATGAGTTCTTCTTGCTTCTTCAAAGCAACAGCCTCTTGGTATGCAACTTCAATTTTACTGTTGAAACAAGAAAAACTAAGAATTGTCCAATAAAATGAAACTAAATGTAGAAAATTATAAAATGCATAAATGCAAAGTGAAAGTGTGAGGGAACAAAATGGAAACTAACAATTTAAAGGGACATATTTTTTAATTAGTCTCCAGGTTCAACATTAAAATAGTATATTTCTGGCCACATAGGAAGTCTTCATCATTTTTCCTTTTCCCTTCATTTTCCCTCCAAACAAGAGGGGTGTGTGTGTGTTAAGCCAATACTTGAACAAGCCAGACAAGGAAAAAGAGGTAATGCTGAGAACACCATTGATACAACATGAAAACAGCTTCTCTTGAGTCAAATTGAATGGCAAAAGCATAACCGGTAGCTAATGTATGCTAAAACACAAAAGCATATAACAAGAAATTCATATTTTCTGTGACACTCTCTTATAACACATGTAGGAGACTCATGCCACAAACAGCGAATAGACTACGGAGCAATTTAAATATCATATTGGCAGCTAATAATAGCATAACCATGAAGGCTTGCCATGTTTATATGAACAATAACTTGCGCATGATCAAAGTCAACTACCTGAATATGTGAGCCAAGACAAATATCTCAATAGTCCGGCGACCCAACTCAGTAAGTCGCCTCTCATCACGTTCAATAGAATCTTTGTTGAATTCCTCTCCAGTAGTCCCATCCTAATATTCATTAAAAATATTAAAAAGAAAGAAAAATCAGCAAAAGAGAAATTGCAATCAATGGTGATCTTAAACACAACACAAAACCAGGTGGATGACCAAGAAATAAAAACATCAAAATGCATTCTAACAAGCTTTAAGCACTCATGATAAATATCCCATGCCTCCCACATTCTAAACAGTCAAGTTATAACATTATAGCTACTTCCATTTCAATTTCATTAAGATACTATAACATTACGGAAACCCCTCCTTATATAGTAGAATCACTGACAAATCACTTACCTCAACAAAAGATTTTCTGCCTTCAGCACCATGACAAGATGCAAGATATCTAAAGCATTTGCTAGGGATATCAGATATATAATACTGCTCAATCACATTAGACTGTCATTCCTCCTAGAGGCTATCTGCGACAAAGTGTTTCTGTATATTCCTTACTGGTTTATTAAATAGCACTTCCAAGTAACAGCACCACAGACTTAAATCAAATGCTGTCATGTCATAATATTTTCTAGAAGCAAGAATTCCACAAACGTTCCTCAGTTTTCAAACAGGTTGCATATACTTTAGATGGAACATGCATGTCGATGCACTTGATGCATGGATAATTTCTTCCAAAATTATGACCTTGATAGATGACATTAGGACCTATAACTAACTTTATATGCAACCATCACATCCTTATGTGGATGGTTGCAGAGCTAACTCAAGCAATTTACTGAAAATAATAGGTCATGGTAACACTTCAGGAAAAGCACAGAATTGCAAAAATTCTTGACCTTTGTACGATTTTGAGGACCCTTCTCATCCTTCGGAGGCAAAGGTTCCATGGCAACTCGCTCAAGCAATAGCAACACATCCTCCACCAAAACGAATGTATCTTTCTCAATGCCAACAATAGGAACTGGTAATTCTTCTGCCTCTAAATACTTACCCTTGCTCTTCTTACCCTTATTCTGGCCTTCAAGAGATTTCAGACCACTATACAATGAATCCATGACAAGTGTAGATGTCACTTCCTTTTCTATAAAAAAATGTTTCACAACAACTTTTAGAATAGACTCTGTCTTCTCACGAGACATGCGGCGCTGAGAACCAAAGTCCATAGCCATCCAGAAAGCACAGAAGCTGAAAAATGAAAACAAGATGCAAATACTTAATAACTAGCTACGTTTACAGAATTTTGCTTACAGATACTTCATATATGAGGTGTCAAAACACAGAACAGTTCGCAACAAAAGGCTGTAAAGGTTTGATATTTTTGTTCACTGTAGGGGAATTTAATTAGGGAACACGAGACGGGTTCTTTTAGATCTTAAAACAGCTTTTCTTTTCTGTACTAGCAAATCCATATCTTTCAGATGCATTTGCCTCTGCATTATGGGAAGAATTATCTTTCATCCTCTACTAATCTACTTTTAAAAATGCAACATCTCTTCATTATTCACAAGTAGCTGACAAGATATCACAAGTTAGATTCAGAAAATACAGATAAGATTTAATTATACTATCCTATAAGGTATTCCAGAAATTTACAATGCAGATACAGACGATCAACAGAAACAAACAATTTAATGGGAAACAATGCACTGTGCCTGAGGCCCTGAACTAGAAAAGAATTTGATTTAAATATATTTATAACAATGGCTTACTAAAGAATGAGGATGATGAAAACCAAAAAATTCAGGAACAATACAATACCTAGAATATCTAGCTTTATCCTCTAATAATTTTCCAAGTTTGGCCCTACGTTCTTCCACAAAACGACGGCAAATTTGTTCTACATTTGTCAAATACACCCGTACAAGTTCCCTCCGATACTGACAGTCGAGACAACGGAAGGGTCGATCTGCTCTCTCCCTGCAAACCAATAATTATGTTTCAACTGGGAATAGTTTACCAAGTGATGCAAATAATCTCAGGCCACTCACACATGACAAGAAGATAAAAATACTTTAGTAAGGGAGGTTCTCTATATGAATCCAAATCTTACCAGAAAGTATTTTTTAAAATAACAAAAGATTATCTTAGCTCCATTCTTCTTCTTAGTTTTCTAAAGTACATGACAAAGATATTTGGTAACTTGATATGATATACAAAATTACCTAATAACTTGGACTTGAGCTTTAATTATCAAGGTGTCAGCATCAATAAACCCATCCAACACCTTAGATAGCTCCATAAATTTCTTCCATCCCCAGTCATGCTCCTTCTTCCAGAAACGGTGTAATGTATCTTCCAGTTTTAAAGAAACGTGTCAAGGTTGGCTTTCTAGGAGTAAAAATGACAGTTGATAATAATTGAACTAATACCAGAATATTTGGATTTTTTAGGATCTTTATTCACGACAGCAATAGTGAATTGCGCAAAATGACTCCACCCTGTTCATAAGTGAAACCCTATTATACAAACTGCAAATCAACATAGAGAATTTCAATCCAAATCATCATCTACAATGTCCCCAACCTGGAAGAAGCTTGTCATGATTTGCAACGCAAAGAAACAAAGAGAGGTGGTTGCAGACATCACAGCCTTGAGGATAAATCAAAATATACCTATCAAACAAAGTATAAATTTTATTACTCATGAGTACCAGGTTCCAAATCGTACCACTCCATTGTTTTCCTTATGCAGTGTACATCAGAATAAACACGTAGCATTGCATGAAATCAATAGAAATTATGACCTTGAGAAAACATCAAGCTACTGGGTTGATAGTTTGAAATGAAGAAAGATTTACTCAGACGAAATGATGCAAATTAAATTGGTGGATAATGCAAACATGCAAAGTAAGTTAACTAAGATTGAAAATGATTTAATTAAATTGCTTATGTGCAGATTATAAACAGAAGAGTCATTACCGATGTAAAAAGCCAAACCCATACTCATATCTGCCAAAAGCCTCTGGAAACACATTTAATCTCTCAAAAAGGAGTTCAAAATTAAATAAACAAATTAATAAATGACATGCCATCCAATTTTGACTCACATAGCCACAATAAGAAAATTGCAAGTCTTTAAAGGATTCACGGAAAAACTAAATTCCCTTTTTTTTTGGGCATCAACAAAGAGCTAGATGCCTGTTCAACAGAGAACTATATGAACCCTTATGCTTAAAAAAAAATTTCTCTAGCATCAGAGATTGAAGTCCAATCATGGCATGCAAATCAGAATAAACAATAATATCATAAAAATACGCTGAAGTCAGTACTTCAGATAAAACTGCTGATTATAAATCTTTATGCACAGCAATGGCAGAAGACAAATTGATATAGGTCATACCATTTGTAGCCTCCAACTTCAAAGGCATTACTCCGAAGTTCTCTTTTATTAATTTGAGAAAATTTATCAATCTTCCATGTATATTTCCCATATAAGTCAGAAGGTTTTGGTCCTGCAACACAGTTAGAGCCAAAATTAACAATGAAAATGAAAACAACATTTAATTGCATAACATAAATAAATCAGTTGTATTTCCTACAACAGTATGAGAGATTCACAAAGTTCAGAGAATATAAAGGTAAACTGTAAAGCAAGCCACTTTCAAAATGATGAACCTTTTAACATGAGATATCATGAATCAGTTTGCCATGGAAATGGAGAGGATTTCAAAAACAAAAAATAAGAAGTATTACTTTAAAAGGAATTGATTTTGAACTAGAGATATATTACCAGAATTATATGCTCAATTAACTATCCAGACCCCGAACAAAACAAAAAATGGTCAATTGTACTCCGAGATCTAAACAATGGAAGATTAATTGATGATAGAGGATTTCTTTTCCTTTTTTTATGGCACAGACTAGAGACCAATGGTTTGTATAAAACACACTAAGAGTCATTTTTTATATATCTTTTATAATACTTTTCCTACTCATATATCATCTTTTCCAATACATCAATCAATAAGCATTCTCACAGAAACTTGCACAAAAATTACCAAAAGACAAAACCGAAAACTCCTTTTATGTTTAGTGTTAAACCAACAATCATTTCCGCTATCAATTCTCCAAAGTAGTCCTTTCTCTTCCTTCATCTATATGCAAGTGTTCTTCAAAGAATATTAACTTGTAACTTTATTTAAGTTTTTTAAGGCATAGAATTCCTCTTGTTGGCTTTACAAGTTTAATATAGATAGAACAACTATTTATAACAGAAACTAAGAAAAACATATGAACATTAAAAACCAGAAAATACTATCCTAGCATTCCTCACTAGAAGCACATACGTTTCCAATTCAAATTTCACATGACTCAATAATATGCATCAGTTCAAACATAATAAAAACATGTTACTTTGCATTGATTACTCAGCAAATATGAAGAAGAAGAAGAAAACAAAATAGATTCAGAATGGGTCAAACTGGCCTAAACTAAAGTTCACATATTACCTATCTTAGCATTAACCAACCCAAATAGTATAAAAGACAACCGTAACACAAGTTACACCACGAATCTGAAGAATAAAACAGCACTTGCTCTGAACAATATCAATACCAACAAACTCATCATGAACAAAGTGCCACTTATACTTCTGGATTCTATTTCCTTTCAATCTCGCGTTACATTTGACTCAATGTTCTTTGATTTCCCTATAATTGGTTAACGATCTCATGCAATCCCTGTCCCTCATTTATGGTAACTAAACTTCTGAAGAAAGAAACAAAATATATACAGAGATACTGCAGACAGATGTCAAACACATTTGCACAATCTTCAGCAAATTTCATGTCATTTGCAGCGCATCAACAGGCATGATCACAAAAACAAAATATTATGAAATCCACCTGCCACGTAATCTACAAGGAACAGATGGCTTACCTCCATCATCATCATCATCATCGCTATCCCAGTAAGGGGGCGAAGTAGATGGACTCCCATTTTCAACCTGCTCCAAAGATCTCCATTCAGCCAACGCTTCCCCAGATTGACATCGCTGCTGTTGTTGCCCAGTTGAAACACCTTCATAAGACCTTCCTGCTCCAGTCTCATCGGTTGCGACCCAAGCCATTTTCCCCACTCTGTAATTCCTCTACTTTACCTGCTTCAATGCAAATTAAACCCCAATTAAATACATAGTGTCATATAAAAGAAAATTAACACCTAAGCAAATCATGTCTTGAAATTTAGGATTTTGTACAGATACAATATAATTAAAACAAAAACGTGTACTCTTTTGATATGAAAAAATTAGAAATCCATTCAATATGACACATTTAAAATACAGTAAGCCAGCAAACATACACCAAAATCAATCAAATTTACAATGGCAAGCTCAACAAATTCCATCCCCCAATGTCATTAAAAACTAATAGCCCACATCGGAGAACACAAGTTCCAATAAACCCTAATTCCCATGACCCAAAACTGACAAAAACCATCAACATGAAATTCTAAAATCTTTCGGACAACAGTCATTATTCAAGACCAAAATTGTTTTTTTAGTAATCAAGAAAAATTCAGCAATTCTTCGACTACAAACTGAAAACCCAATAGACTTAGAACCCACCTCAGGATTTCAACAACATCCGAAAATACCGATATCAATACCCCAAACCCTAATTCAAAAAACCCAAAAACAAAATCGAAACCGAATCAGGAAACGCGAAAAAGGAGAATAAAATTGGTGCAATTCAGATCGAGATGCACAAAACAGACCTTATGCAAAAGAGAACGAAGCTTTGTTTAATAATTATGCAAATAAGTAGTCAAGAGAGATTAGAGAGGTCGCAGAGAAAAGAAAAGTAGCAGCAGAAGAATATGAGCAGAAGCGGAGGAAATAAATTTCACGCAAATTTATACTTATTTATATAAATTATTTCAACTGTGTTTGTTTATCATATTTAATTTTAATTTAGTTTTAATTTTATAGTAGGGTTTTCCGCTTCCTATATAATAATAAGAATTGATTTCAGAAATAAACAAAGAAACGATTAAATATTAACATATTTCCCCAAATTAATAAATTTTAACTATGTATCAAGAATTTGTCCAAGTAAATTACCCCTCGATGACATATGAAGTTTAAATTATTCTTTCGAATAACTAAATTTTGAAGAAATTTTTTCTTTTTTGATATGGACATAGTCACATAGGTGTTTTCTTGGATTAAGAAAGAGTATTACTATTTACATTTATGGTAATATTATTACTTTATGTAAAGGAATTGAGCTTTTTTGGATGGGCTTATCTCTCATTTAATTTTAATTTTTTATTGTGGGGCTCACATTTAGGGTTTTACTGGGTCGGGTTTTTCATAGGTTTTTAGTTTAATTTTATTTATTTCTTTATTTCTTTATTTATTTAAGGTTATGTCATAATTCTCTATACTGAAGACGAAATTTATTACTGGGTTATGATAAAAGGACGGTTAATATTGAATTATAACTTGACTTGTTTCATTAAAAAAATTGTGAGATAATTTCATAGAAATTATTTTATACATTAAAAAATAGCATCATTTTATGAATACTTTGCAATTTATGTTATAACTATTATATATAAATTGACTAGTATAGGCCGTGTAATAGACATGATTTAATAAAAAAAAAAATTAAATTTAGTGACATTAAAAAATTTAAATATCATTTACACAACAAAATTAAATTTATGATATGTGCAATATATATCATCTAATTTAACATTAAATATAATAAAATATGACCAAATAATTATTTAATTGGCAAAATATGTGTTGCATTTGTAGGTGATCATTTAAAAAAATTATTATTATTTTAAAAAATATATACATTGCTATACCTATTATATTATTCAACCCACCCACCATTTTTTTTAGTTTGTTCTTTATTGTTTACATTTGTAACAACCCTCAACTTTTATTTTCAATTAAATGAAACAAAATGAAAGTCAAAATTTCACAAATAACTTCCATAGTTTATTTTAAAGCGTATATTCAAAAAATTATTTGATTTAAATAATTAATAAGTTTGAATAATAATTTTCAAGTTGCACACATTTATTTTAGTTTTTTTTTCTTTTGTATCTGTTTATACTTTTTCTTTACATTTTTAAATTTAACAAATTTCAAATATATAATAATATATATCATTGAACTCTTGCATATGTTATTTAGATGAATCTAATTAATATTTCTATATTATTTATTATTTAGTAATAATAATATTTTTTATCAATATTAAATTTGTAGCAATTAATTAACATATTTAATATGAAAACATTGTAGGCTTGTCATGGCACTTTGGTCTTACTTTTATATATATATATATATATAAATTAATTTATTTGTTTTTTTATGAATTGTGAATTGATTACATGTATATATAATAATTAATAGAGTAAGTCTCTTATGAGACCGTCTCATAAAATTAATACATTGTGTGAAACGGGTCAACCCACAATCCAATTACCCATCACCCAAATCCTACAATTCACATTGTTTATGAGTGATTGAGTTTTTGTGTAATTAATAACCTTAGGAGAAAGCTAATTATTTATGAGACGTGAATTTGAGCAGATCTTTATATTGAAGAAGTTCGGTTACAAACTACCTTTTATATTATAAGTGTGTAACAAATATGAGTAAGTCTCTTATGAGACCGTCTCACGAAATTTTAATGCATTGCATGAGACGGGTCAACCCACAACCCAATTACCCACCACCCAAATCCTATAATTCATATGTTTTTTGTGGGTGATGGGGCTCCGCCTCACGAAAACTATCCATGAAACCGTCTCACATGAGTTTTTGTGAACAAATATTGAGTCAAACATAATATTAAATCATCAATTGTATCGATATATTTACATTTCCATTTCTAACTGATTATATTTCAAAATTAAATGAACTTTGTTAAGAAAAACTAAATAAACTAGCTGTTAATGTTATTAATTCTTCTAAAATGGACTTTTATTATTCGAGAAAAACAAAGTACAATATTAGTAAAACATAACAATATATGTACTGGAAAATGATGGAGCTTACTGTCAAGTAACTGAAAAGTTTATTTTATTTTCAATGGTTTTTAAAGTATTGACTGAAATTTAATTTTATCTTATTTAACTCACAGATGTTTTTCAATAATTAATTGTTTACTTGGAAAAAATGTAATAAAATAAAATTACTAACTATTATCTAAATTAATTAAAGTATAATTAAGCAGACATCTTCCTCTCTTTTTTTTATATATATATATATATATATTAAGAAGTAGTCGATCAGATCTTTCAGCCACTTATGAATAACAATAGCTTGTCAAAACATTGAACACAGTTTAATAATTTAGTACTTATCAATCAAATTTTTTTTTTTTTTTCCTTTTGGGGTAGAAATTCAAGATTCTTGATCAATATACCCAATAGATACACAGAGTTCAGTTAGCTCATCTTAATTCTTACCCGAGTTCAACTTTGGCATGCTATTATTCACACCCAGAAAGAGTATTTGCTCTCTCTCTCTCTCTCTCTCTCTGAACGCAGGAAGACACTTGAAAGCAAGAAAGGGCGAAGTGGAAAATGGGTTTCTTTTCTTTTCTTGGAAGAGTGCTCTTTGCGTCCATCTTCATCCTCTCTGCATGGCAAATGTAACAATGCCTTTCTCTTTACTCTTAATCAGATCTGTTGTTTGATTATTTATGAGTCATAATATGTTTAACATATCTTTCTGTGATCAAGACTGGTGGCTTATGACTTTTTCGTAGTTTCAGATCTAGCTTTGTATAGCTAAGAAATTTTCACTGATTTTATGAATTTGAGAAGCCCCAAATAAAATAAAAGGAAGAAATTGAAGGGCCCTTTTGCTGGAGAAGTGTCTATGATACTTCAAAATTGAATTTTTTTGGGATTTTTGAGTTGGGTTTCTACTTTTCTTCTCTGCTTTTGTAGAATCTGTTTATGGGTATGTGTATTCTTTAGCTGCTATTGTTTTATGAGTAAAGAACTGATTTTTGTTTTCATTTAACATGCTTTGACTCTTGCTGCTTTTGTATGGTGGAAAAATTGCTACTTATATTTATCTATCTTGGCTTTCCTATAGTGTCTTGAATGGCTTCTCTGTGTTTTGGGAGAAGGATTTGAAAATGAACATATGGGAAATCTTGAATGTGCTTTAGTTGTGTTCTAGGAGAAAGAATTGCAAAAGCCCTTCAAACATAGCCACATTTATGTCTGAGCCATAGCCTTCTTAATAATGCACTTACTTTTTGCACTAGCTGAAGATTTTCAGCTGTGTTTGAATGGAAGAATTTAAGTAAAGAATGTATAGTCAATGATTTGAAATACTTGAAGAGCAGTTTAAAACCCTTCAATCCGAGAGCATTCTTGCATTCTTTCCGTTTTTTGTTTTTCTTTCTTAGGCTCATCAGTAGATTAGTTTGATAAGGGATTAATCTATAAGGTTTCCATTGATTTTATTGCCTCAGTGAATCATTCTGTGTTTGCTAGTCATATAAGTCGTGCTGCTTAATGAGTTTGTTTTAGCTTTCTATGTGATTCAGAGCAGTTTTAGTTATCTTTTTCTAAGCCTTTTGGACTGCTGTAAGTGACAGTCTCTGTACTAAGTCCCCATGTAAGATATTGGAAGGCGTTTGGTTAAGGTTGCCATAGACATCCTTTATGCTTATAACCTGTGTTTGGAGCTTTCAACAGTTTAATAATTTTATGTTAGGTTATCCAAACACCCTCTTAATTGAGAGCTTTTGGCATCTTTGAGAACTAACAGACATCACAGTCCTACTTATACATGTTTAAGATTCTAATGCTATAAAGAAACGTACTAAAATGTAGTTCGAATTATTTTATTACATGATTATAGTTTCCTAAGCCAGGCCATGTAGGAATAATGCCAATTTTCTCTACTAACGATCACAATAACTTTACAATTCGGAAATTGATTACTGATTATTAAGCCAATTACTAAGATCTAGGTACAAGTAGTAAATTATTTAACTTTTCTAGAGTAGAGTAACTACACCAAAGTAGTCATACCATATTGGTGCTGTTATCCATACCCTACAGAATAGTCCTTGTGAGTTAAGGATCGAAATTAGCACTCACTTTGAGTATAGGTATCCCTTGTTAGTGAGCTTTAATGAGATTACGTTAATTCCATATGTTTGATTATTCTGTTATTGCGTCCACTCTATGCTCGCATTTTTTACCATAGCTGTCTTCTCATTAAAAAACTTGTCCACATTTTTCCCTTTCTAATATGGATAGCACTTTCTTAGGTTCAATGAATTTGGAGACAATGGGGGCCCAGCTGCAAAAGAATGGACTCCCAAATTGGCTCTTTTCAAGAAGTCCATCGATGGAATAATCGGAGAAAACAATTTCCATATCAATGTAATAGATCCAACTATCTTTGTCACTAATAACTTAACAGTCTTATTTCTCACATTGCATATGCATGTTTTTCAGGCAAGAACCATTGTTGCTGCCTGCATTTCTTTGAAAGGCTTAGGTGGCGTTCTTTTCGTGCTCGGAAGTACTTTCGGGGCTTTTCTTCTGGTCAGAACTTTAAACCCAATTTTAACATCAAATTTCATTATTACCAAACCAAACAGATGCATGAGCTTTTTATGCTTAGTATTGCAGATATGTTGCTTGATATTGACCACTCCATTGTTGTACGACTTCTATAACTACAATGTAGACGATACAGAATTTTTCAGACTCTTCCACGAGTTCGTTCAGGTATTATGATCGCTCTCATTTTCAAGAAAACATGAAAAACCCATCATTCTTTTTCGTTGCAAACTTCACAAGATGTCCCGTTTCTTGGCAGTGTGCTGCGCTCGTTGGCGCGTTGCTGTTTTTCCTCGGATTGAAGAGGTCCATCTCGAGGAGGCAATCGAGAAAAGCAACCCCTAAACCAAAGACATCTTGAAAGGTACGAAAGAGGGTTGATAAATTTGTTGTTGACAAAAAACTCAAATGATTTGTGTTAGTTGCAGAAAATGGTGTCTCCCATTTGTGATTTATTTACGTTGAACCATTTAATATTTCTTGCTTCTCTTAGACTATATTTTATTTGAAGGTAAATTTGAGGTTTATAATGAAATGCAAAGTGTTAGTGAGAGAGTGAAATAGTTATCCCACATCGATTTGTAGAGAGAGGAAGAAGTTGGAAAGAATGCATAAGTATAGGGTTGGGGTTACTTGGTGGTCTTAAAAGGGTCGGCTGGCTAAATATGCCACGTCAGCCCTAGATATGGGTTGGTGCTGTATGGATATCAAGACATATGGCCGACATAATTTGTGGAAATTCATAGGGTTGGCCCGTTTGGCCGACCCTCTACTTATCAGTCTTTTAACGTAAATTTTTTCACTAAATAAATTAAATTAAACTAATCTTGGATTAAATAGTTCATCTTACGCTGATTTGAGGATAATTTGAGGATTAGATTAGATATTAAGTTGAATAAAATTGTTTTCTTTTAGTTTAAAACACATCTGGAAATGTTAAAAAAAAATTAAACTTATGTGGCTTATGAGTTATGATGTAGTATTTGATGTGGCTACTTATCAGATATATGGACTTAAAATCCTTTGAAAAATAATTATGATTCGAATTGCAACAATTTTTTTGTTATTTATTTTTGCTGAAATCTTTCAATAGATTCGACTTTTTGGCTTTCTTGACAGTTGGGTGTTTACTTTTTTCTTAATAATTATAAATATTAATAATGGTGATAATTAAGTATCATTTGGTGGACCTAACTATTAAAATCTTAATTTATTGGTCGACAAGTTATATAAGTGAGTGAAAATCGGAATGTTTTTTTATAAGATATAATAATTTGATCCAAGTAAACAATATTCGAGGAATTTAGCAAACCATATATGTAATTCATTATTTTTAAAAAATATCATATTGTTCTCATCAAATACAAATATTCATTTTTATTATTTTCCACGAAATTCTCAAAGCTTAGAAGCCATAACCACGTCATCCTTCAACCCTAGCAACAAGCAAACCTCCAGATACAAAGCCTTCCTAATCCCCGCATAAGCTTCGCCGCTCCACCCCCTCTTCCCCAGCTCCTCCGCCGTCCGCACCGCCGCCGCAACCACCTCTTCCGCCGTGTCATAAGCCGAATCGACGATCCCCATCTCCATCGCCGCCTTCGGCCCTATCTTCTCCGCGCGAAGCACCAGCTTCCGCCGCGCAGCGGTGGAGTCGATTTTCCCCTTAATCAAAGCCGTGAAGTAATCAGGCAAAGTCATACCTAAGTCCAGCTCGCTCATGTACACCACCCCCCTCGATGACGTCATCAAGACGTAATCGTGGCTCATGGCCAGAATCAAGCCGGCGGCGGCGGCGTGTCCGGTGACGGCCGCAATCGTCGGCATGGGGAGTGAGAGAAGATCGGCGACCACTCCTCGGAATAGATCCACCATCCGGAGAAGCTCCGCCTGCGCGGCGTCGGGCGAGCCGGCCTTCACGCCGACGGCTTGGGCGTGACGCAGATCGAAGCCGTTGGAGAAGAATCTGCCTTCGGAAACCGTGATCAGAGCCGATCCGTTGACGGCTTGCGATTTGGCTTCGGCTAAAGCCGTTCGGATGGATGAAATGAGCGTCGGGTTCAGGCGGTGCTCCTGATCCTTTTTGGAGTCGCCTTTCAGTGTAAGGATGAAGAGATTGCCGCGCTTCTCTAACGTGCACATGGTGCGCAGGGGTGATCGATAAGGAAAGAAGAAGATGATGAAGATGGAGGAAAAATGGGACAAGGATAAGATTGAATTTAATAGTCTCAACAATATATATAACATTTCAGGAAAAGACACGCTACAATGGGACTTTCAAATATCAATAGTCAAAAAGAATACTCCTTCCAATTTTCTTGAAAAAATAAACTCAGCATCAGTTTAGATTTTATAATTTATACAATTCATAAAATTCCTGGTAAAACAAAAGGCCAAAGGAAAAATTAATTAATTCCCCTTCCAATTTGTGTGGTTTATTTAATGCAAATTAAGAAAAAAAAAATTAATGGCCATGATTATGAATATTAATTATATACATTACCATTGTTGACTAGACTAGACTAGAAGACGTGCAAGGGTTACTTTATAGCCTAAAGGATTTCCTTGGAGCAAAAGGTTGAATCCCCAACCCCAAGGGCCCCCCACATCCCGGTCCGACAGAATTGTGAGAGGTTGTAAATCAGGTACTCAGCGGCCCATTAAGGGGGAGGATTTCCTACAAAAAAATGGTGAGTATTTAAGATAAATTAAAATCCAAAGCAAAAGAAATACTGTGTAACTTTGTGAGGAAAAAAAGGTTTAATAATAAAGTAGTGTATTATCATAGTTTTGGACATGAACATACTACCTAAAATCCCAAAAAAAGAAAAAAGAAAAAAAAGAGCTTTAGAAGAGAAGTGTTACATAGATAAATATTTATTTACAATTACGTTTTTTCATTGCGATAAATCGACAAGTTGCTTATGACATAAATAATAAGAAAATACCAAAAATAATAAATTATTTTAGTATGTATTCAGAAAAAAACAATGAATATGGACAAGCTACATCACCAGTATGAATATTGTGTAGAACGTAATAATCTACTATGGGACCCACTCTTGGCCCTTTTCGCAAGAAAAGGCTGTGAGCATGATTGCTTATAATTCAATAATATTTTCATTTAGTGAGAATGATTTTGTGAGTATATATTAGAAGAATTATATCTTTATTCTTCAGAATAATTCAAGAATAAAATTTATTTCTGTAAGATTATTTTCTGATCTTCACATAAATGTGCCACACACCTTGTTTGCCCAATATTGAGACTTGGGAGACTTCATTTGGAGGATTTTTTAGATGCAGTTAAGAGGTGTGGTGTTTCTTTTATTATTTATATACATATAAACCACTTATATGTATAGATAGAGTACTTTTTTTTACTACAATTAAACTTTGAATTTTTTTTTATGTTAGAATATATTTGAATTATCTTATGCTATGTGATATTGTAATATACACCATCATATTACCGATATTACAAAATCGAATAACTCAGTGAATGCTAAGGCCGATCAAGCCAATCCTTTACTCATAAACGAGGATAAAAACTATCCTAAAATGTCATAAATAAATATGAGAAAAAGATATATGCCATGATTTTGATCATGAAATGATAAAAGAATTGGAAAAAAAATAATCAATGAAAATCATGGTTTTATCTTCAAGTTAAGTTGTTCGATCATTAATGTATATATGTCCATTCTCAATTTCTGTTTTTTTATGAAGTGCATTAAAGTGAAAAGAGAAGTCAAAATATAAGATTGGGCCTATTTTAAGGAAAAAGGAAATCCAATAGAACAAGTTTAGGCCACATAAATCTATCCGAATAATTAATGCTATCTTGGCCCAATAAATTCTCAAAATGCTTAACTCCAAATAAACCAATTGTTCTTATTTTTGAATTCTTTTACTGCTAACTTCAAAACACAATACTGGAAGTATATATATAATTTGAAGTGACGTGGTTGAGTAACATGATTTTTGAGACATTTTTACTTATATGTAATTATTTAAACATATGTTTGGATCGAAGGATTTCATGAAGAGTCTGAAATTTATAACAGTAAATTATGGACGATGTTATTTAGATTGATATGAAGTTCAAATTCATAACTTAAATGAAGTATATTTCCACATTTTCCAACAAAACACATCTCAAACTTAAATAATCCCATGATTTCTCATACCTCAAACCAAACTAGCTCTTAGTGAGGTAAATATAATCCCACGTAGATATATTAATCTCTATTTTTTATTAATACTTAAAATTCACCTCAATTTGGATCAGGCATAATGTAACTATCCTGGACACTTAATTTGTTGTTTACTAGAGTTTGAAATTCAGAGCAACTACTTAGTCTAGACCTAACAATGGTTATATTTGGAAATTTCAATATTTTATCAATATTTGACCAATTAGTAACTTTTGTGGTATTCAATTGTTGAATATTGATCATTGGTCGGCAAAGGCATAATTAATTAATTAATTTTTCCATCATTTATGTTGCATGGTTCTTGAATTTCATGAATTATGATGAGTTTTATATTAATTTTCCAAACCAAACAATAAGTTTGTGTTTTATGATGCACATTTTTTTTATTTACTTTCATTTTTAAATTCATATTTTACATTCATTTACTTTTCTTCAGTTTTATTTGCTTCTAATTCTCCTTTGAGTTATGCTTCCTTTTTGAATACATAAATCCAGCACATTGTTTCAAATAAAGTTCAGTTTGTCCAGACGTAGAGATGAGTTATTATATATGATTATATATAGTTTACAAGAAATAATATTGGTTTGATTTTTATTTTTATACTAGCCAATGTAGTTGGGTCATCACAATCGATCATACCTTTTAAAATTCAAGATTATTGACCCATCATCACAAAGTTAATTTGAATATTCATTTGAATAATATGATTAAGAATGGAATGTATTATTTTAATTGTATACATGATCCTAAATTTTGGTATTCAATTCCAACAATGTGGTGTATTAGTTTTTATCGATAAACCGTTAAGTTATTTCTTAGTTGGTATCAATACCCTCTCAAACCCTCCCAAAATATGACCCTAATCTAATTTTTGGTTTAGGAACAAACTAATATTTAGAAATATGCCCTTCGACTTATTTTTATTTATTATATACCAAAATAATTTGTTTTGTTTCGATCCCAACTCTAATAGAGTGATTTTGCTCAATTTGATCACATTGATCTATATTCGTCCACTTTATCAATTTTTTTAATCTCCAAATTCACTTTTTTTAATATGCAAGTTTCAGACATTGAAGGATTGATATAATAGTAAGATGGATGAGAAATATAAACAGTAAAGAAAAATAACATTTAGAACACATTTAACGGTAAAGTAAATATTTGGAATTATTAATAGGACATGAAATGTGGGCTATTTAATTTTGTGGATTGGATGTAGTATTTATTTGGATGAAGTTTAAAATGACATTAATTGAGAAATCTTTTCTTTTTTTTTTTTTGAAGAAAAATGACATTGATTGAGAAATCTATATAATTAAGTTAGTTTTCTTCACACAAAATAGTTGTAATAAATACTACGGTACCTCCTCCGATTGCTCATATATTTATTTCAAATTATTTTGCCTTTTATTTTTCAACTTTACCCTCAAATTCAATCCCTATCTAACAAGCTCTCTTATTTTTCTAACTTATCATATGGATTTATTACATTATTTATCTCATACCCTAAATCATAATTGAGCAAATTAAAAGACTTTTATGGGTTTTTCTTTTCAAATTTTAATGTTGCTTAATCTATGACAACACTTTAAAATGATGATTTACATGAGATATAAAAATATAATTGTCCTTTCAAAATTTACTCTGAAATTATACTACATTTGTGACACAAAGTTAGGTTTTTTTTTTTTTTTTTAAAACTTGATTTAAGGAATATACTACTTAATACACTTGAAAGTTTCCATCATACACGTATTTGATGTTATTGTTTGAAAATTTGTAACTATAAATTGTAAATATCAGAAAATATTAAGTAAAATATATTTAATATAGCTTAAAAAAAAAAAAAAAGACAACAGTTTTAAGATAAATAAAAAAAATAAAAAGATGGAATATCCTTCATGAAAGAAGGGCTTGAAATTGCCACGTAAAGAAACTTCAACGTCTATCTCAATCAAATCACCGGATATTGACGGCGATGTCTAACGTCCGTTTGGGTTGCTGTGTGCTTTATCGTCAGAAACTAGCGGCGCCGTGATCTCTGTGGCGGATATTCCGTTGGAAGGTGACATGATAAAATTTGGAGATTTTGATCTGGTCAAACCAATTCCAGCCTTTCACTTGCAAAGTTCCTTGGATTCCTTGGCTCCGCGCCTTCGTTATGGCTCACTACCTTTCTAACCATAGTGGAAAACTATAAAGAAATCGCTTGATTTACAAAAAAAAAAAATGTATATATATATATATATATATATTGTAAAGATTAATTGTTGGAAGAATTACGAAATTTCCAAAAATTATAATATTAATTAGTCTTTAGGTTATTAATAATATAAGATGATTTTCAGTATTCCGTGGTATCCGTAACCAACGTATAAATTTTGGACATTATTAGTATATTACGTTATATGTTCAGTTATGTGTAAAATTGCAGTTTAGAGAAATATTAATTATGAATGATCAGTTATGTGAAAAGATGCAATTTAGAGGAATGTCAATTATGAATGGGTATAATATTCAAATGAGGCTAGACATGTTAGCGCAACAATGGTCGAAAATTGTCAGTTGGTTTTGGATGCACCAAATATTGAAAGTCGTGTCGTGTTTGTCAATAACCAAAAAATTAGTTAAAATTGTAATTTTTGCAAAGTTCGTGGAGTAGAATAGTTCGAGTGAGTTAATATGATAAATTGATGAAGTTTTAAATTTGAGATTCCAATTTTGTTTATGGTCGAAGAAGTAAACAAACTATCTACAAATTTCAAATACCTGTTTTTGTAATTATAAATTAAGAACCATTGTTAATTTTAAGATTTATAATTCACTAATTTAAAACACATGTTTGAAGTTTGTCTGACTATATTTATAAAGGTTTCATAACCTCTTTTTATATTTGAAGTTGTTTCTATAGTTAATAAGCATTAGGACATTTAATTATTTATATATATATTCAACATATATCAGAATTCCGGAGCCGACTAGCCAAGCCAAGCCGAGTCAAAGAAACAAAAGCACCCAAAAGAAACCCTATTCTTAAGTCATAAACAACCTTTGACCCAGATCTGATTCTTTTCTGTTTCCAGCTAAGCGTGCAATCCACGTGCCCCTTATTTATAACCCCATTTGCCCTCGTCTTCTTCAACATACACCTCTTTTTCTCTCTCTCTACAATTCTGCCAAAAAGCTCATCTCACACCTCAAAACTTCCAATCATCTTAAATTTATTAGCTGGTATGGAGAACAGAAACTTCTCCGGTCGGCGAAAGCCCAGCCGGTTGCAGCGGAGGGCGCCGGCGTCGATACAGATCAACCCGGTGACGGAGTGGAACGTGGCAATACCGCTGTTGTCGCCGTTGGTTCAGTCTCCGACCAATCTGAAGGCGGAGATCAAGTCTTGTTCGAGTATGAATAAGGAATCGGTGGCCGCGGCTGAGAAGCCGGTGGTGGTTATGAAGAAGTGGCAGCACCCGGCGGCGCCGTTTTGTTACCAACCGGCGCCGTTTATGCCTTTCGTCTGTACAGGAAGTAGTTTAGATAGATGATATTTTCCTTTTTCCCTTTTTACCCTTTTTGCTCCATTTTCTGGGAGTATTTAGATACAAGATTTGGGTACATGGTTAGTTTATTTGAAATTAATATGAATTAATTGACCATACTGTTTAATATTGTTATGTACAATATGATAAGATAATATGTTAGTTATTATTTAATAATTTTAATTTTTTAATAAAGATTAAAATAAACATATATGTATATATAAATGTAAAGGGAAAATGACCAGTCAGAATTGGTTCAACAAATATTTGATATATTCAATTGGAATTTTATATTTTATGCCGAGTCATACCGATTTCTATTCAACCGTATTGGTAATATGAAATTGAAATATGGTATAAGATAGCGGGTAAACTGTTGGCCTCTTATGATTTGGAAATATTGTATCGGTAAAAAAATGACAACATTTACATTTGTGATCTTAATTTGTGTGAAATCCCCTATTCCGACAACGAGGGTGTGCATCACTCGCCCCACGTGCAATTTGTGTCTGATTTTCCTCACCTTTTAATTTGTATATTAATTATAATATTTTTTATATTATATATAAAATGATATCCATTGAGTTCTTTCAATATACAACATAGAATCCTCTTTTTCACTTCAAAATTTCAACTTTTTAAATTAATTATTTTTGTTATTTCATTTACTATTACTTTTTTCTATCTTTGATTTTTGGTATTTTGTTTATTTGTAATATTTATTACATATTTTAAAATTATTCTTTATACTTTTTTGAATATTTTTTGCAACCTTAGTTTAAAAATGAATTTATGTTCAAAATATTTTTACTTTAATTTGATTTTTCTTTTAAACTTTATATGCATATAATATATTTCTCAATAAATTTCGAAAATAATAAAATAAATCTTAAAAACAATAACATAAAAATTTAGAATTTAAATTATTTTCAAAACTAAAATTCAAAGAATGTTCAAATCTTTGAAAAAAATTAAGTAAATCTAACATTTATGGAAATTATCAAATAAAAAAATTTAAAATTTACAAACGAAATACGAAAATTAAAAACAATATATATATATATATATTGGGAAATTAAAATAATTTTAATAAATTTAAAAATTCAAATTAAATTGAAATATGAAGATTGTTAAAGTATTATAAATAATCCAACTATGATTGAAAAATTATATAAAAAATCTCATGATTAATAAACAAAATACAAAAATAAAAGTATTGAAAAATAAAAAAATCTAGAAAATTAAATAATAATTTTAATAATTCAAGAAAATTCAAAATAAAAATAAAACTACTAAGATTGTTAAAATAAAAAAAATACACAAGTGAATCTGAAAATAAAAAAAAAATCTTAAGATTAAATAAAAAATAAAAAATTACAAGACATGTATTAAAAATAAACAAATACAAGAAATTACATAATATTTTAAATATTAATCTGAAAATTAAAAAAAATTAATATACATATTATTAATATAATTAAAAAAGTCTAACTAAATTGCAAATTTAAAAAAATCTTATGATTATAAAGTATAATATAATTTCAATTTATTTGGAAAATTATTTTAAAAGTTAATCTTAGTATTTCTTTAAATATTTTTATTTATTAAAATTAATCTGAAAATTAAAATAAAATAAAAATATGAATATTGTTAATATAATTATAAAACTAACTAAATCTCAAAATTTTATATATCTTATTTGGAAAATTAGTTTAAAAGTTAATTTTTATATTTTTGTAAATGCTTATGTTTATTAAAATCAATTGTTAGATCTTTTTTAAATGTTTGGATTTATTATAATCAAATTTTAATAAGGAAAATTTACAATTATATTTGAAGGTTTTAAATTATTAATTTGATAATTTCAAATATTAATGATGATTAAATAATATTTATCATCCATATTTGTGAAAAGATAAAAAGTATAAAGAAAATATTTAAAATGAAAGTAATAAGGTTAAAAAGATATAAATTAGTTGATGTATAGGGGTATAATCTGAAATTTAGTGCAAAAGTTAACTCTATTAACATTCATTTGACGGAGAGGGAGAGTGTGCAACATTTATTAAATCACACGTGTAAACTTTGTCATTTTTTTAACAGAAGGGGGACCGATGCAATATTTCCATATCACAAGAGGGACTGGCGCATTTTACGCAAAAGATAACTAATATGTGCAATTATTGGAAAATAAATTCATTCTGATTTTTAAAAATTTTGAAGATATGAGTCAAACTATAGTCTTTGAAATGTGAAATTCTGCTGAAATTGAATCACAATGACGCTCATATATGAAAAAATAATAATTATAATAATAAAGAACCGAAACTTGAGTTCTTTTATTCATTATATATGATTAATCCAAAAATAACAATCTAACATCTTTAAATTATTTAAATAAATCGTGTATATGCGACCAAATTTGAAACCAAGGTTCTCTTGAATTAGAAGGAGCATAGTTAACTTTTTTTTTTTTATCATTGTAAAAAAAAAAATCCAATATATATATAGAGGGATGGATCGATATAGATCATACAGTATCTTTTTTAAAGTTGATATACATAGAAATCTCCACATTTTTGTTTCTAATTTACTTTTGTTTTTTTTTGGTTATATAATTAATTAGAAAATAAAGAGCTTCTTTTTCACTTTGGCAGTGAAAAGTTGAACATTTCTTGAGAGTTGTGACAAATAAAAGACAAAAAGTTAAATTCATTATTCCCCTAAAAATCTAGTACAAAGACACATAATTGTGTCGATTGGTCACAACTATAACTTTTATCTTTAATAAATGTTACTATTACTTTATTGTTAGATGTAAAAACTCATTCGTGTGCATGAAATTTATACACTAACTGCGGTTTGAAAACTAATTTAAACCTTTCAATGTATAATTGGATTTGGAATTGATTATATATTTTAGTTTTTTTTTCAAAGGTAAAATAGATTGATAAATAAAGAAAAATGGAGTACAAAATACTCAAAATCCCATATAAAAAGAGTTATCAAAGATGAATATAACAAAAAGTACTAAAAAACAATTCAATGGATGAGAGCACCAATCATGAAATGAATAGGGGACAGAGAAAGGGTAGTGAGCATTAGTCTACTTCCAAATGCAAAGTTTAACACCGTCGACAATTTGAATTATATCTGCATGAGTTGTTCCATTGAATAGTAGATTATTCAATCTTTCCAAATTCTCCACTCACAATTGAGTAGATTATATATTTTATTTTACTCTGAATTCTGTATCTGACAATAAATAGTTTAATTATATATTTTTTTATTTAACAAATATCAAAGACATTGTTTTAATTTGTGATTTAGATAAAAAAATCCTCTTAAGAAAGGAAAAGAAAACCTATTAGTGTTTATAAGTTCAAACAATATTGTGTCTACTCGGTCCGTAGGAAATAATCATAAAAAAAAAAAAAAAAAAAAACTATAGTTTCCTTAATCAATATAATTTTTACGATAACGTCTCACATATCTTCTTTTATAAAATGAATCAATCCACAACCCATAATACATATGCGTTGTGAAATTACATCATATAAATTTTTGTGTTCCTCCATATGGATTAATTACTTTCTTAAAAAAAGTGTGGAAACATATAGGCATGGGACACAAATATTGCATGTAATAAAATAGCTACCAGATAATATTTCAAGAATTATTGGGTAGATTTACAACTACCGAAGACCTACATATTAAATATGTAGATACCCTACTCTAAAAAAGATATATATATTGGGATCCTTTGTGTTTAAAAAAAAAAGTGAATATCAATAGTATCACATTTAACAAACTTGTATCGTATATTATGTGACAATATATGATCAATAAGTCATTCATGTCTTAGTGTATATATATTAAGTGGGGTTAAGGGACAATGTAGATCCAATCCTACAGTACCTTATTCTTAAAAGGCATCAAAATTTGCAATAAGACAAACCATATATGCATAATGATTTCAATATAGGTTAAGTTGGAATTACCACATTATGGTCCGATTTATTAGATTAATTCACTGTATATGCTTTAAGCACGTGACAACACTGTGCATAAGCACGTCATGATTAACACATTAATTAACTTATCCACTATAGTTTATTTGAGAATCACAAATTGAATTTTTTACTATAAATTTAAAAGATGATATTTTATTTTATATATCATTAAATCTCGTACAAAATAATAATGTCATTATGATATTATAGCACGCAATAGTGAGCATATAGAGTTAATATGAGATGGAGTTAAAAGTTCAAACCAAATAAATAAATATCATTAAGTAGGTCCACCAAGAAAACCCATTTAGAAATTTCAGACAACTGTATCAAAATTAAGGATAGTCACACACTGAGAAATTTTCAACAGAAATCGTAGAATTTTTACACATTGAAAGTGAATTATATCTGTTTCCACCTGTCTCATAATTTAACTTCTTATTATTTGGTCGGCTGCCCGTTGAAATTATTTGCGTCCTCTTTAAATCGGGTGAGACGGAGCTCTATTACACAACCCCAAAATTCTATTTTCACAAGCCAATATTATTTTTGTGGATTATAAATTAATCAGATTTATGAAATTAAATTCATGAAATAGTTTAACAAAATAGTATCTAATTTAAAATGAGATTGCGTTTGCGTAAAAGATAATAATGAATTTAAAATTTATGTTCTGTCACAGTGAACTTATGGATACTTATAGAATATATGAGAAATTTATTACCAACTACTCTTTGAATATTTAAATGAATTTGGAGTCCACTGAAATTTGGATGGGTTTAAAATTAATCCAAATATTTTCAATTCTTAAATTACCTCAATAAATTTCAAATGATCAAAGTCACTCAGAAATAACATATTTTCAAACCCATTATAAAATAAAACTATTACATTCGAACAAACATTAGGTTGCAATATACTATAATATTTATGACATAATTAACATATCCATTGCTTAGATTTATATTATTCAATAGTAGATAATTCATATGAGATTTTTCACCCTTTGAGTAATTTTGAAATCTACTTTAATTTGAGTATATATTAGATGTGGAATCATTAATTTAAGTTCTTAAATTTCAAATCTCAATATATTTATAATTTGCAAATGCTTGACATCCTTTTCTTTTTTACTTCTGACAACGAAATCTTAATTTACGCGCAACTGCAAATACGTGTTTTGTAGGGCGCAAATTGCAAATATGTCATTTATATAATCTACCAATCCAAATTTTATTCTCCACGAAGTAATAAAATAAAAATAAATGCACACACTCACTCGAGTAATCAATAGTACATCTTAAATTAATGTAATGGGCCCCGCTTATTTGAATGTCGTTTTAAATGGTCCAAATAGATGAGATTTTTTAAAGCTATATTAAATGGCTTGTAATAGAATTTTGCTTCTTTATAGCTTTATTTCATTTTCATTCGGTTCTTTAGCTTTTCTTGGCCTATAAAATACCATGTGGTTGCTACTCACTTTATCTCTCATATTCCTTCCATACTCGGTCAAGTATTTTTTTTTTTATACGATACACTCTTTTGTGAGATGTGATTTATAAGACATAACACAATATAAAAAAATTAGATACAGAAAATCGGTTTTGTTTAATAAAATGAATAATTTGAATGGGTTTCAGAGAATGCGATCTGTAAAATAGTTTCATTATAATTTTTTTCTCTCTATCTCTTCTTTTGTTTTGTTTTGTTTTTTTCAAATTCGACCCTTTAAAATGCCAAGCATTTTTTTTTCTTCTTAGTAAAAATATGAAATAAACCAGTAAAAATATTTCAGTTCTATCTGTTTAAAAGAAAGTTGAGGAATTTTGAGCATTCTCAAATGTAACCATCCATTTCCATTATAAAATTTACTAAAACCTTTAATTAAGATAAACATAAAAGAAAAAATAAAGTATTTTATTATTGTTTGATAGTGTGGTAGATTCTTATGTGGTTGGTTTATAGTGGTTTGAAGAAATAGGCTTTTCTCTTATAAAGAGAGAGAAGAAAAGAGGGAATTGGTGGCTTTAAACATGCATTAAAAAAAAAAAGTTTGAATTACATCCATATCACCTTTGATGATTACCTATATTAGCAAATAAATTTATGAGATTTTGTGAAATTACATCTTCAAACATCCATCATGTGCTGATAAATCTTTAGATGTCTCACATATATTGAAATATGTGTAGATGGTTGACTAGATCCACAACTTTAACGTTACTTAATGCTTCATATGAAAAAGTGAACAAACAGATGAAACATATAAACTAATCAACTAAAATCAATTACTTCACGTACTAGATTAGTGATGATGAGATCTAAACGCAAGACAATATATTTCACTTAGTCTTATATTTAATATCATTTTAAATGGCCACCTCATCTAAAAATGCAAGTAGCTATTAGAAAATTATCATATATATATATATATATATAACATCATCAACATTTATTGATGTATTAAATGAGTTTTCTTTTTCCTAATTAATAAAATTGATTGTCATTTTCATAAACTCTATTTCATTTTGATAAATAAGGCCAAACTTTGATGCGATGTGATTCAATCTAAAATAAAAGTATGCATGGATGTGTTAGTGTAACTAATTGTCACCTAAAAAGCATAACATGAAGACAAAAAGAAGGCACTTTGTCCACAACACTTGAAAATGGTTTATTAAATCGTGTAAGAAAGTGTCTCAAGATTTATGATTATGGATATAAAAACTTATCTAGAAATGAAACTTTATATGATATGATATGATCAGGATTAATTTCATCTCTATTTATACTATTTATTACACTATTAAAATCTATAGAGCGTAATTGAACAAGATTCTTAAAAAAAAAAAAAGGGGTTTATGTTTTTTTCATAATTAATTTATAATAATAGTAATAATATGATGCAATATGCTTTTTTTATAATAGAAAATTTACAGAATTTATTTGGTAGCATGGTTGACTTGTGGTGTATTGGTTGGCCTTTTTCATAAAACATATTTTTAATTGAAAATAAGGCGATCTATTCCCATC